>OX422217.1:197598043-198266068 GCA_949130495.1 Sambucus nigra | reverse complement strand
CTGTGTGACCAGCCTTGAAGTATTCATTTCATTTTCGCAGTAACTTTGTATCATGGGCAGATAACAGTTCCATCCTAGCCAGAAACTAGCAGAGAAAGAAGAGCAATCATCAATAAGAAGAATAAGCAGAGTATGAATATAAAATAGACAACAGTATGCAAAAACTTCAAGTTGTATTAGATTATAGTTCAGAGTTACATATTCTGGGTTACATTTGATAAAGAGAAAGAAAATAAAGATAAACACGAACAATTCTACACCTTCTCCTTATCTCCCAAAACCTTCTTGGGAGGCTGGGATGAAGATGTAGGTTGCTCGGAGGGAATGGATAGTTGCTCGGGCAGCACTGGCAATTGCTCGAAGGAACTGACGATCTGCTGAAGTTCCTCGACAGCAGGTTGAATGGCTGGGGGATGATTTCCCATCACCATAGAAGACTCTTCTGAGGCAGCTTCATCCTCTTCAAGATCTTCTGGGGTTGGAGGGGGACCAGGAATGTGTTGCTGGAAGAGCTCAGAAGATTCGTCAACTTTCATTTCCTGGAGAGCAGCAACCCAACCATCCCTAAAGTACTTTAGGCTGCCGTAGTCCACTTGCGATACCATGGCAGCCAACCCCTTGTTCCACCCTTTGTCCCAGCCAGCACTGAAGGATTTCTTCACAGCCATTTTCCTCTTGGTCTTCTCCAAGGCAAGCTTTTCGGACAGCAAGTCATCGATAACTTTCAGTTTTTGCTCAGCTTCCTCCTTCTGCTGACCTACTTCCCGAAGTTGAGCCAACTCCTCCTCGGCAGCCTTGAGTTTATCTTCAAACTCTCCTGCAGTTTTGAGCTTCTCTTCAAGCTCCTTATTTGCCTTCTCCAAGGCATTTATTCTCTTCTCTAACTCCTTGGAGGCATCAACAGCTCGAGCTTTCTCCTGTTCGTTGGAGGCAAGCTTCTTCTCCCAAATAGCCTTATCAGTGGCATACTTCTGGCGAGAGTCTTCCAAAGACTTGATAGACTCTTCCATAGCTACCTCCACACTGGATGAGGAGCATTAAGCTTTAATTGTTTCATCCTTTTTCAGGATTATGTTGAAGTAACTCGTCAACTGTGAACAAAAAAAGAAAGCAAGTTAGAAACAAAAATGATAAAGGAAATATGAAAAATTTAAAGTAAAGAGACTTACAGAAGCAAGGTGACGAGCAGCTAGCGAGGTGACCATATCCCGAGTAAGGTTTTCTTCAGTACCTTGGACCTCGGGAATGATCTAGGATTTTACCGAGCTCGGGGGAACAAAAGTTGGAACCCCAGTTTCAGCAACTGGGGGCTGAGTGATTGTATCAGCCAAATTGACCGAGGAGCTTTTCTTCAGCCTCCTCGGGGGAACAGGAACGGATTCAACCAAGGAAGAACCCTTGGTCGGCGATATCACAATCACCTCTCCAGGAGCAGCAGACCTACTCGGAGCCACTACGAGATTCTCAGCAACCTTCATAACTGCAGCAGCTGAGGAAGGTGCATCATTCTTCTTCGTCCCCTCCCTTAGGACATTAATCCTACTCCTTTTTGCCTCCACAGAACCGGAGGTAGTTTTCTCAAACAGGGTAGGAGGTCTTCTCTTTTTCATCCTTTCACTTAAAGGACTATGGGATTCAGGCGATGAGCTGGTGGAAGCTGGTACTGGCTCTGATTCACTTATCACTGGACGGGCAGTGAAAGAAGTGGTGTAGCTCTTGTACTGGAGCAGATACGAAGCCGACCTAATGTGCTCGTCGGCAACACTCTGATGCAGACTCCAGATAATTTTCAGATGTCTTATATTAACATCTGCTTCCTTTGGACACTTTTTTTTGTTATCAACTGCAAATAAACAAACATTGAGATATCAGTGGCACATTTTATCAAACATAAAAGAGACATGATTTCAAAATAAATAAAATGAAATAAAAATAACCTATCCCATTGCCATAAGGAGGGCATCTGGGACCTTGGTAAACCTCATCTCCAGTTAATGGAGGGTGTTGCCAATTTTTTATGACAACCCCGTGTTCAAAATAATCCCTATTGGCATCAGGGAGATTGACTACTAAGGCTCTATTTAAAAATCTAGTTTTTAAATAAAAATATTATCATTAACTGCCCATCTATAGCAGTACATGATTTCTGGAATTCCTATTCGAGTTCCATGGATTTGATTTAACCTATGCACCCCATTAACTATTCTCCATGTGTTGGGGGCTATTCTTGCAGGAACAACGTCAAAGTATTGACAGAATTCCAAACACAAGGGATTGGGTGGGAAAGAAAATCCACACTCAGCCATAAAGAGACTGGGGAACCAATGTCCCTCAGCCAAACGGAAGTAATCAAAAGGCTCAGAATGCTCTTCCAAAACAACCCAGGAGGGAATGGAAAAATCAGAGCGAAACTTTTCAAGAGACTCAACAGGGTAAACCATGATGATGAATAAAATAAATGAAGAAGAAAGAAGAAGATCTTACAGAAAAAGAGTAGAGCTGTTGACAACGAACGATGGAAGAGATGAACGCACAAGAGAGTAGAAGACAATGAAAAACTCGAAGATACAAATTTGAAAAGTAGAAGACGATGGGAGTATCTGAGAAGTTTAAATACCTTGCCTTGGGAAATGGTGAAGTAATGATTACAAAAAAGGATGATTACGTTACCGGCGGCTAAAAAGATGAAAAGTGGCGCCAGAATCGGAGCGGGCAACAGCGGCTAAAAAGACGAAAAGTGACGCGGGAATTGAAGCACGCAGAAAAGTCCAAAAAAGCATGATTCTACGAATTGGGAAGGAGAAATAAATACAAGGGAAACGCTCCGAAAAATCAGAAAGACTATTTAAAGCTACCATATTCCGAGAAAGAATGTTCCATACTCCTCAAATTTCGAACTATGAAACATTGGGGGCTTCTGTTGATACCAAATTTAATCTGCTGACATGGACCAATCATATGAAGACACGTGGTTATCTACATGGCAGCAACAAGCACTTCCGAGATGATCACACGCTCCGAGGAACCATGTTACTCCGAGGAACTCATACGCTCTGAGGAACAGACCTCTCCGAGGAACTCTTTAGCACCGAGAAGCTCAAGCGGTCCGAGCAACTCAGGCGGTCCGAGCTGCACCTCGAAGCAGGATACCAACAGTTTAACTGCTCATTAAATGCTTATCATTCAGACGCACACACAAAAAGGGCATTAAATGTATTACCCTTTCATATGTATATCATTTAATGTATTACCCTTTCACATTACAACCTCAGAGCTATAAATACATTGTACAATCCTCATTAGAGGGGACCCCGAATCCAGATCGGAATTTCTTGAGAGAACTTGTTATCGAGAATTCCTAAACACTTTGAAATAACACAACAGTGGACGTAGGCCATTCTTATAAGGCTGAACCACTTTAAAATCTTTTGTCTCATTTATTTATCTGTGATTGAATTATTAGAGTGATCTAATTTTTTACATCAACACATATAACATTTCCATTCACTCACCCATTACATTCCCACGCTTTTCCATATTCCCCACATCATACATTCCCCACTCCATCTATATATCATCCATCATTTTGAGAAAAAGAGTGTTTCCAAGTATAAAATGTCTTCAGTGTTGAGAGTATAAAAAAAAGAAAAAGAAAAGAAAAATCGAAAAAAAAAGAAGAAGAAAAAAAATAGCAAAAAAAAAAGAGAGAAAAAGAAAAGAAAAAGAGGGTTGTAGTTCATTTTTATGTAATAAAGAAATTTGTGCCTAAAGTGTATACACTCTTCTATCGCGTCCATTTTTCATCGACATCCATCCATTACATCCTTACCACACCTCATATCCCACATTTCCCATTTCATTTTCCCCTCACCCAATCATCCATATTTTCCCAGGTGTTTGGACAAATGAAAGTCAACGTGGTGAATAACTCGACGTTCTCACTATAGTGATTAGCATTCTTTCATGAGATCATTTTCTTTCTTAATGTACATTCTTTCTTATATGCGTGTGAGACGTTTGAACTTGCTTACATTTACTCACCTCCTCACACACAAGAGTGATACACTTACCCTAATCTCGAGAGTTCGTTTGAGAGAGATATATCCAGTGAGATTTGAAGTTGAAACGGTGATTCCGAAGAGAAAATCTAGGAATTACTCTTGTGATACTCGACCCGTTTTGACGGATTCACACTACACACGTTGAGTTCTAGGAAGGATGTGCATTGTGTATTTACTTAGTTAAACTTTTTCCACATTCTAGCTTGTATTTCTCAAATCATTTATCTGTAGTATTTAAACATTTTAGGGGACCTCTATAAAAAATCAACTCAAAATGAATTGTTTTGCTATTTTTAAAAAAATCGATCAAACATATGGCAGTTTTTAAAGCTCTTTAAAACTGACATATGTTTGACCGATTTTTTAAAAATAGTAAAGCATTTCATTTTGAGATGATTGTTTTTACAATGGTCCCCTGAAATGTTTAAATACCACGAAAAAAAAAATCAAGTCGAAATTTGATTGATTGCTATTTTTAAAAAATACACAAAAATTCGTCCGCAAGTTAAATCCGCAAGTTGCGTCCACATTAGAGCCCGACTGTATATATATATATATATATATTTCGAGGTTATGATTTTATAAACTCATCATTTTAAACTCTAAGAACAATAGTCCCCTATATTTTTCATCTCCTTCTACCCACAAATCCTAGCACCAAATTTATCAAGTTTCAACTCAAGATTTGAAGGCTCAATCGGTGTTTTCTCAAGTTGGTGCAAGAATCAATCTTTCTTAACTTTTCGAAAGGATTTCAACCATCTAATCAGATTTCCTAAAAGATTTTCAGCAGGATAAATACTTATATTCTCTCTCTTTAGTATTATGCGTTTTAGATGTCGCCTAAACCTAAATTCATATGCTTTTATTAAAATAAATTAGCAACCTAATTAGGAAAAGTGAAAACTAATTTGGGATTGTTTTTCTTAAAAATCTTAATCTGACTGCTTAGGATGGATGTTGAATTTTGGGTAATATGGTATAGGTATGCATGTAGAAACTGTAATGATTCGATGTAAATGAAAAGTAGACTTGTCCAACCACGTAAAATTATGTAGGTTCGGTTAAAATAAATTATTATTATGTGCTTCGTAGTTGCATAATGTTAAGATTATATTTGTTGAATAAAAATATTGGTGTTAATTACGGCGATGGATGTAATAAATTAAATTGAGAATAATTGTATCAATATGAGAAATTGCGCATTTGTTGATAAATTGAATCGTGTGATTTATTGTGTTCATTATATTAATCATTGCGGGGACGACGGGATTTTGGGTAGTATGTTCTCACCTTAATTTTAGGAATACTTGCTAGGTATAGGAGTATTGGGTACGCCTTAGTTGCGGTCAACACTTTCTAGATATGGAACTAGTTAGTGTAGAATTTTACGAATGGGATATTGAAGGGTGGAGTCGATTTTTGGTGTCATTCCGTTGATTTGGATAACCTAAGTGCGAGACTAGGAAGAGCTTTATTATAGAATAAATCATACGATTGTATTTTAGAGACTTCTAGGTATGGGACTAGGGGTAGGTATGAGGTTTATACTCTATAATAGGGTAGGAATAAAATAAAATAATGAGAAATTGAGAATTAATACCTAAGATATAAACAGGTATTAAAATGAATTTGCGGCGATAGTATGTGCATGGCTGACAGTTAAGCGGGTCGACTGCTATAGCGACGTGGGTGGGTGTTGACATCACGAGTACGTGCGGACTGATAGTTAAAAGAGCTAACGGGCTATAATGACGTGTTGTGCATGGAACCTCACGAGTATGTGCAGAACTGACAGAATACGGGTTGACTGGTTATAGTGAGGGGAATGAGGATTATATGTAGAACTTTATGCGTACCAAGATTGTGTGGAGGGCCGATAGGGGTCGACTGACCATATTGGTGTCGCATGAACTAAATTAATTAATTAATTAAAATGAGTAAGGATAAAAATAAAATTGTAAATAGTAATGTTATTGGAATATTTGGACTTACACTTTAGGGTGCCTTAGTCGTATGGTAAATAGTGGTGATTTTCGTTTATTCGCGCGTTAATTAATTATCTCGTTTAATTTAAAACATTCAATTGTGATATTTATTATGTATAATGCTACTGTCTAGGTTTACGAACCCTAATTGGGGAGAGTAGCTTGTATTCATATGGTAGGCTCTGACCCAATGCGTTGACTAATATTTCAGGTGTAGCACTCGAGTAGCTGCGTAGGAGTTATTGGAGATCTTTCGGAGGTGCAATTGGAGTTTATTTGTTAGTCGCTTAGTAGTTTAGATTTATTTTCCTTTCCGTCACATAGTTATTATGAGACTTTATTTATGGATTTGTTGGCCCACTCGGTTCCACAGTTGTTTATGGTTTTTATTCAGATACTTATAGTTAGATCTTTTTATTCAGTTTTATATTTGTTAGATATTGGATTTATTCGGAGATTAGCACGATGATGGATTTTATTATTGCATGAATGGTTATTTTATTTGGATCGATTTAGTTATTATCTTATGGAGTGAAAATTATATGTCTCATATATCTCACATGCTAAGAATGATTACTTATTTAGTGACACCCGACATAGTTTGGCGGAGATGACTGGTCACCTCGCTTATCAGATTACGCGGGGGTGTTACAGATCGTATCAAAGCATGGTCTTAGGTATCGTAGGTTTGGAGTCTGTTTAGCTTTAGCGTTACCCAGGGGTGCAACTGGTATGGTGTGGTCGGTAATGACCCCTTATCAATACCAAAATCACAATCTAAATGGTAAAACCATACCGTACCAATTTACCGATCGGTACATCAAAACAAAAACCAAAACCCAAACCAAACCGACCGATTTTTCAATATTTTTAGTTTTTTTTATTTCGATAATTTCGGTTTCAATTCGGTTTTTTCCCAGTAAATACCAGAATTTCAAATCGGTTTATGCATTCGGTAAATCCGGTATAAATTCGGTAAATGCATTACTTAAAACTAAAATATAATATAAATTGTACTGATAAATAAAATGGAGATCACAAAGCATATAAACAAACTAAATTGCATAGTTAATCGTGTCGACTCCATATCAATACACATTAAGTTCCAAATTAAAAGTTACAATACAATAGTCAAATAAAATAACACCATCATGCAAAATAAACTACAGTTCTTCTTCTTTCATATCAGTATGTGTCTCTTCATTCTTCTCTTTTGCCTCCATTTTTTTTCACTTCACTTGTAAATCAAGACAAAAGAAAATAATATTAGAAAAACTTGGAGAAACATTCCTAAAAACAATATTAAAAAGCCTTAAAAATAATACTAAAAAGCTTTAAAACAACCATAAAACAATAAAAAAACAAATTCTAAATAGCCCTAAAAGCCTTAAAAACAACCCTAAAACAACACTTAACAGCCATAAAAACAACACTAAAAATAGAACTAAAAGTCTTAAAAACATCCCTAAAAATAGCACCTAAAAGCCTTAAACGCAACACTAAAAACAACACTTAAAAGCCTTAAACACAACATTAAAAATAGCACCTAAAAGCCTTAAAAAAAACTAAAAAGCACTAAAAAAACACTTAAAAGGCTTAAAAACAGCACTAAAAAATACCTCATTTTTAAAAGATCAATATCGATTAATCTGAGCCAATGTTCAATCCATTGAACTCATCCATCACACCTACAAGCACAACAACAAAAAATAAACATCAAATGCATATAAATAAATATAAATAAATAAGTGAACAAAATAAGTCAACTTAAAAATTATGAATATAAAATACATACAAGTTTCAATGCCTTCAAGTGCCTCGAGTGATTCTTCAATTTCAATGGTTGTAGAGCTTCTGATCCAATCTTGGGCGTATACTAAATATTCCACCGTTTGTGGTGTCAAATAGCTACGAAACAGATCAAGGACTCCTTTGCTTGTACTAAAAGCACACTCGGAAGCCACCGATGTCAAAGCAATGGCCAAGACATCACGTGCCATCAATGCAAGTGCATGATATTTTGGAATCTTTCCATTTCACCAAGTCAAAATATTAAAATTTTGATCATCAAGAGCCTCTATACCATCATGCAAGTATCGATCCAAATCATTCATCAATTCAATATTCTCCTTCCTTTTCAAATACTTTGAAAATTCTTATTTCTTCAAAGCACACTTGTCCACATTTCCAACTAAATTGCCCAAAATATCACCATCATAATTATAAACCACACTTGACTCACTTTTAACAAAAGAGTCATTTTTCGACTTATAGTGATAATACATTTGTGACATCAACCCCTTCAATCTTTCAATGAAGTCAAACACTTTACTCTCTCTTTCTACTTGAGAAAGTGTGTGAACCTTAGCAAAATATTCATTATACTAATACTCCACATATTCACATATTGCATTTCAAAACCATTGTTGATTAGAACCTACAAATTAAAAAAAACATTGTAAATTAATTTGGAAATTTTTAGGATTTTGTTCAAACATATAACTTCAAATCTAAAATTAGTATACTGTATGGGACTTAAAGTATACTATATAAGACTTAAAAATTAGTTACAAATATGAGACTTAAAATTATAAAGTTATCAGACTTAAATTAAAGTTACAGTATGAAGAAAGCACTTCCAAAGCCTTATGTCCTATAATACAAGAACACAATACTATGAAAGCATGAAGTTACAGTATGAAGAAAACACAAATATTGACTTAAAATTAAAATTAAAGTTACAGTATGAACAAATTAAAGTTACAGTATAAAGAAAGCACAAATATTGACTTAAAATTACAAAGTTATCAGACTTAAAGTCCTACAATATAAGAACACAATACAAGAACAACTGGTATTATTTCGATCACAATACAAGAACCAAAACGTAACAAAAAAGCGACAAAATAACGTTAGGTGACAACAACAACCCCAACAATGCAGCAACAGCAACCCCAACAACGAAACAACAGTAACAACGCAACCCCAACAAAGCAACAACCCCAATAACGCAATAACCCCAACAACAACAATGCAATACAAGAATAAAAAATTACCTCCGGGACAACCCCAACAACGAAACGCAACACAACAACAAGGAAAAGAAAGTGAGAGGTCCGATAAAATGAAGTTACCTCCGAGGTTTTTGATTTGTTACGTTGTATGTGCTTTGGAAAGATAGATTTATGATTTGTTGTGTTTGTGTGTAGCGACTGATTTTTGTGCTTATAGTTTAGGGTTTGGTGGTATTTATAGTAAGGAAAATGAATGGATGAGATTAGTTTAAAAAAATGAAGGGCTTTGATAATTGGGTACATATATTTTTTTAAATACAATTTTTATTTGGTAATTTATATGGTAATATGCGGTAAGTTTGGTACGGTATTTCGGTACAGTAAATTCAGTAATTTTGGTATGGTAAATTCGGTACGGTAAATTCAGTAAATCTATTTTTTATATCTAAAAACCAAAATCAACCAAACTTTTTGCGGTATATTTGGTTTTGGTAAAATCAGTTTTCGGTATTTCATAATATAAAACCAAAACCATTTTTTGTCGGACCAAAACGGTATAGTACGGTAAAAACCCGTACCGGTTGCACCCCTAGTGATCTTTGATCCTCCTTATTGATTCGTACTCCTTAATGTATTAGGTCTAGTTTATGTGTTAGCTGTGTTTCTTGGAGATAGGGAGTTTTGTGTTAAGGACGTTGTAGGCATTGAGGTTAGAACTAGTAATCTTGACATGAAGATACTTATAAGTGATTTTGGGAGACGAGATTTATTTTAGATAATCGTTAGTGCGGATGTTATGTATATTTAGTATTAATCTGGTGATGTGATTTGATTTGAGGACTTCAGTGTTTGATGACTTTTGGAGAGAAAATCGAGTGGTGATACGTGGGAGAGCGTAGTAAATCGTTATTTTCATAGATATATTTATAATATAGTTGAGATATATGTTGTATTTTGTTCACGGGGTAAGTGTGTGTGGGATTGGGTGTATGGGCGCCCAGTTGTGGCATTTTACGAGTAGGCATATGTAATACCCCGTAATTTTAAATGACTTTTAAAATGGGTTATATTTTAAATTAATGGATTAATTGGATTTATTATTAATTAATTCATTCGGGTTTTATCCGGATGGTGGATATTAAAATGGATGATTCTGAATATTACTTAAATATATTTAGGTAATATATGAATGTGATGTCATTGACTTGACTGTATGATATTAATTCGGTAATTTATATTTTTAGTCAGACGCGGTATGGAACGTGTCGGGACTAGTTTACTAAATTAAAAAGGAAATTTATTTTCTATCGACCTTATAGTCATTTTGACTACGTCTTTGCGTCCGGAAGGTTCGAAATAATCAGAAAAGTCTATTTGGATGTTAAATTTGAGTCTCGGGTCATTTGGAAATGAATAGACAACCCGAAAGGGCATTTTGGTCATTTTTCTAGGGGGATGAATAGTGATTTCAGTTTTATCCTATTATAAGTATTGGTAGATTAAGTGTATGTGGGTTATTCATCTCCTCTTCACAAATTAGAGAAGCCATCTTCCTAGAGAGAGTGAAAGGGTACTTGGGAAGGGAAAAGCCTACTTGGGAAGGAGAAGAACAAGAACCAAGCTTCACCACCACCAACCACCACCGCAGTTTGTCCGGAGAAGGGACAACCAACTGAGATATACTACACCAAAGGATAAGACCTTCAGTAAAGGCAAGTGTTTGATAATGGCAATTTAAGTTTGTATATTGTCCATGTTAGAATAGTATGAAAAGAGAAGATTATTCATGTTTGGAAGAAATAATGGAGTATTAAATGGATTTCTGGAAACTGAAATGATCTAGGAATTCAACTCAAGTTTTAGGTTGATAATAATTCACGAAATAGTCATGAATATGTTGAAGAAATTATGAAAACCATTGATGTGTTCTTGAAGATGATATGTTGATAATTTTCTGGAAATAAGGAGATAAACATGATTTTTAATCCAATCCCTTGATGATCCTAAGATGTTTAGAGTACTGGAAATCGTTCATATATGTTGACATATCATGTAGAAATAATTATAACTCATTTTGGAGGTTAATATGAAGGTTTGAATGAGTAAAAATGGTGAAACCCGTAGTTGCTGAAATGCAGAAAAACCAGGCTTGGACCTGAGGGATCGATCGATCGACCCCTGCCTTCGATCGATCGACCTCCCCAGAATATGTAAAGTTGTTTCTTTTTAAATGTTGATTCTTATCCCAAACCTTTTATGGATCTTTGGTGATTATTATTTGGATATTATGGGATTTTGAAAATATCAGTAAACCCTTGATAAGATTTGAATTAATTTGATTTGGATTCAAGTGATTAAAATGATGAAAATTATATCGAATGGAATTTCGGTTGCTAGATTCATTTGTTAAATTCCAAATGGGGATGTATGAGGATTTAAGATAGGACCAGTAGAGGTGATTTAATATAACACTTGGGTATCCTTAAGTTTACAAGAGGGTTTAATCCAAAGTGAAAGAAGATGTGTTTATAAGAGATTTGAAACTATCGATTTTAACCTTAATTAAAAGGAGAACTAAACTCGTAGTAATTCGGGAGAAATAATGTTATGGACCAGTAGGATATTAGTGAATTCATACTGAATATATGTTGAGGAAAAACCTATTTGAATCTTGTGTATTGAGTGAGAGTAGCCTTAGGGTTACAATTTGAACATTAAGGACTGAGTTTAAACTCATTATTGATTTCGCAAGGACTGAGTGTAATACAAGAGCGTAGTGGTGTGTCTCCTAGATAGAGATGGGAGTTTAGAACACATTTGGTTGAAAGAAGGTATGAGGTTATCCCGATCGCATAGTTGAAGTTGTCGGACCTCCTCGATCGACAAAGTTAAGTAGTAGTGTATTGGAGGGGTTCCTTGTTTGGATTTCGCTTTGCGAGACGCTCCGCGCATGAACCTTAACGACGTCGGGAATGGAGAGATGCTATAGGATGCGAGGATAATTAAATTATGAAGTAAAGATATGATATTTTAATACGTGGAATTTAAAAGGGATATAATGCTACGCATGGGAAATATCTTAGGGTAGTGATATTACCTTATTGATATTATATTATAGGTATGATAATACCTATTTGATTGATTGATGATTTACGTGTATGACATACCTAGCTTACTTGCTATCGGTGGGAGGTTTGCGCGTGAGGGCAGTCATATCCTGATGAATCCATGGGATCTTTGATTTGTCGCTCGAGAACATAGGTCTATAAAAGACTTATCGGGGAGTTGATAAGTCCGCTGACTGTGGGTACGTAGGTATGTGCGTGACCCATGGATACGAGAACTATGTTCGCCTCCAATTTGTTTGTTGTTGTTTGTGGTTCATGGAATCTTACCAAACCTTTAGTCCCCTATTCGACGACCTGCGATGATGGGACATGATAGCAGAGTAATGCATTGCACCGCAGTTGTGACTCGGGGTGCCGTATTATATATGAATATATATATAATGGATTAAATGATTGAATGGATATATATATATATATATATATATATATATTGTGGTTAAATCTATCTACGGTGATAATTGTAGATAACGGTGAATAGAGAAAGATAATGGAATTAAGTAAATGAATGTTTATGCTTATAGAATTGAAAAGCTTAATTCATGTTAATGAGAAACGATGAGAAATGTAAATGAACAATAATGTGACGTATGGTATGGGACATACGGGGATTATGATATTGGGATGGAATTATAATATGGAGACTAGAAAAGAGGAACCATTAACTAGGAGGTTAATAGGAAACGTTAAGTGTGCACTCTAGTTGAGAGGTGAGAATGGCAAGTGAGAGTTGGGTCTAACATGTACATAATAAAAGATTTATTGCACTTGTTAAATACTTGCTGTTTTAAAAATCATCTACACATTCGGGCTCTGACCCGTTTCCTTGCATATTTTCTCTTCTATTGTATCTCTATATCAGGTGTCCAGCAACAAGGACGCCAACCTTAGCGGATTATGATAGGCTATGGATTTATGGAGTTTTGCTTAAACGCCTATCATCTTTTTGATTCACAGTATTCTCTTAGTTGGGGTATGTCGCCCAAAGGATTCAGTTATCATTTTCTATCGGAGTCAAATATTATTGTATTCGTGTCTTTTTAATACATTTGATATTGTTGGGATTACTGTAATGGATTAATATTATTTGGGAATGTTAAT
The DNA here is from genome assembly GCA_949130495.1 of Sambucus nigra. Classification (NCBI taxonomy): domain Eukaryota; kingdom Viridiplantae; phylum Streptophyta; class Magnoliopsida; order Dipsacales; family Adoxaceae; genus Sambucus; species Sambucus nigra. The sequence continues at coordinate 198,252,779 of OX422217.1, read as the reverse complement.
TCCAATTGCATTCCAATTATTTTGTGTTATCTAATTGGTTATCAGTGTTGTAGAATAAAATGTGTTGTGTTATTCTTAAACTGGAAATGGATTTTGTTAAATTTAAATTTGAAAAGTTTTTTAACACCAGCTTAATTGAGTATTGGGTGAGTTGTAAATGTTTTCGACAGTGATGCTAAGAATGAGCCAACTGTATATTCTGTTTTAATTTGGTATGGGGCTGGCCACCCGGTATTTAATTAGGCAGGGTGTTACAGCATATGTGAGCCTTATTTTATTTTTGTGCGTTTACGCTTAGTCGAATTTCGAGGACGAAATTCCTGTGCTAATGAGAAGTATGTAACATCTTGTAGATTTTAAATCAAAATTTAATTAAATTAATTCAAAATTCGAAAAAATAAAATTTTAGAGTTAATTATTTTTAGTAATTTAAAATGTTGGATTTTAATTATGAAAAGTAGGATTTTAATCGGAATTGAAATCGGGGGCAAAATTGCTTTTTTATTAACTAATAATTATTTTTGGGCGTCCTTGGTAGCAATCTAGGGATGAATCGATTCGGCCTTATAGCTGAATCGATTTGGCTTTAGTCAGGTCGACAATTCACTTAGATTTTTAAGAGTTTGTTTTCAACTCTAAGAATAGTAGTCCCCTATTTGGGGTTAGGATTTTGTAAACTCGTTATTTTAAAATTTAAGAACAGTAGTCCCCTATATTTTTCATCCTCTTTTACCCACAAACCTTAGCCCCAAATTTATAGATTTGAAGGCTCAATAGGTGTTTTCTCAAGTTGGTATTAGAATCAATCTAACTTAACTTTTTGAGAGGATTTCAATCGTCTAATCAAATTTCCTAAATAATTTCCAGCATGCATGAATACTTCTATTCTCTCTCTTTAGTATTATGCATTTTAAATGTCGTCTAGACCTTAATTCATATGCTTTACTTAAAATAAATTAGCAACCTAATTAGGAAAAGTGAGAACTAATTTGGGGCTGTTTTCTTAAAAATATTAATCCGACTTAATACTTATAACCCTTGTATGCTTAGGATAAAGGTTGGATTTTGGGTAATATGGGTATAGGTTTGGATGTAGAAAATGTAGTAATTTGATGTAAATGAAAACTAGACTTGTTCAACCACATAAAATTATGTAGGTTTGGTTAAATAAATGATTATTATGTGCTTAGTAATTGCATGATGTTAAGATTATATTCGTTGAATAAGAATATTGGTGTTAATTATGATAATGGATTTAATAAATTGAATTGTGATTAAATGTATTTATATAAGAAATTGTGCATTTGTTGATAAATTGAATTGTGCGATTTATTGTGTTGATTATATTAATCATTGCGGAGACGACGAAATTTTGGGTAGTACGCTCTCACAATAATTTTAGGAATACTTTTTAGGTATGTGAATAATGGGTACGCCTTAGTTGCGGTCAACACTTTCTAGGTGCGGAACTAGTTAGTGTAGACTTTTACGGATAGGATATTCTGGGATGGGGATGATTTTTGGTGTCATTATGTTGATTTGGATAACCTAGTGCGAGACTAGGAAGAGATTTATTATAGAAATTCATCCTACGAAATAGGATAGGACGAGGTTGTATTTTGGGGACCTCTAGGTATTGGACTAGGGGTAGGTTTGAGATGTATGCTCTATAATAGAGTGGGGCTAAAATAAAATAATGAGAAAATGAAATAATAAGAAATTAAAAATTAATACCCAAGATAATAGACGGGTATTAAAATGAAATTGTGTTGCAAGTTTGTGCAGGGCTGATAGTTAAGCGAGTCGACTGATATAGTGACGCGAGTGTGTGTTGGCATCACGAGTATGTGCGGGCTGATAGTTAAACGGACTGACGATGATCGTGTTGGAAACCGAGCATCCGTGTAAATACGCTAGTCGTTGTTGTCGGCTTCCGACCACAATACAAAAAAAGCCTGAACTATAACTACACTCTTGCGGAGTATAGTGGCTAGTCTGGGTATCGAATCCTTAGGGAATGTTTGATAGATTTTAATTGATTTATTACTTCAGAAAATAAAGTGTAAAAAATTAGATTATCTCTAATTATTTAATCACAGATAAAATAAATAAGACAAAAGAATTTTTAAAATGGTTCAGCCTTAAAAGAATGGCCTACGTCCACTCTTTTTTTGTTATTGCTGAATGTTTGGGAATTCTCGATAATAAGGTTTTTACCAAGAAATTACCCAGTCCCCTTACAATGAGGATGATATAATGTATTTATAACCCTGAGGCTGTACATGTGAAAGGGTAATACATAGTTGTCCAATAAGCGTATACATCCGTATGATAATAATCAGCATTTAATGCACATTTAATCATCTTAATTGTCTGGTAATAAATGCTCTGATCGAGGTGCAACTCGGACCGCCTAAGGTGCTTGGACCGCCTAAGTATCTCGGTATCCATAAGTTGCTCGGTGCAATAAAGTTCCTCGAAGAGCACTTGCTGCTCAGAGCATCTGAGCTGGTCGGGGAAATTGAGTTCCTCGAAATCAAGGTATTGTTCAAAAATGTTTGTTTGTGCCATGTAGATTGACACGTGTCTCCACTTAATCGAGCCATGTCAGCAGACTAAATTTGGTATCAACAGAAGCCCCCAATGTTTCACAATTCGAGATTGAGGAGTGTGGAACATTCTTCTCGAAATACGGTGGGTTTAAATGGTCATCCTGAATTTTAGGAGTGCTTTCTTTGTATTTATTTTTCTTTTCGAATTCATAGGATCAGAATTTTCGAAATTTTCTAATTGCTTCGGTCTCCGCGCCCTTTTTGTCCTTTTAGCCGCCGGTAGCGTAAACGTCTCTCTTTGTAATCATTATTTTTACTCCTTCCCAAGGTAAGGTATTTAAACGTTTGCAGAAAATCCTATCGTCTTTTACTTTTTCAAATCTGTATCTTTGAGTTTTCCATTTCCTCTCTCTCTTGTGCGTTCATCCCTTTCATCGTTCGTTGTCAACAGATCCATCCTTTTTCTGTAAGATTTTCTTCCTTCTCTTTTATTTCCTTTATTCACCATGGTTTACCTTGTTGAGTCGCTTGAAAAGTTTTGTTCTGATTTCTCTATTCTTTCATGGGTTGTTTTGGAGGAACTTTCTGAACCTTCAGATTATTTTCGTTTGGCTGAGGGACATTGGTTCCCCAGTCTCTTTGTAGTTGAATGTGGCTTTTCTTTTCCCCCGAAACCTTTGTGTCTGGAATTCTGTCAATATTTTGACGTGGTTCCTGCAAAAATAACCCCCAATATATGGAGAATAATTAATGGAGTTCATAGATTAAATCAGATTCATGGGACCCGCATAGGAATTCCAGAAATTATATTTTGCTATAGATGGGCTGTCAGCGACAGTACTTTTTACTTGAAAACTAGGTTTTTAAATAGGGCTTTAGTGGTCAATCTTCCAGATGCCAATAGCGATTATTTTGAGCATGGTGTTGTTATGAAAAATTGGCAACATGCTCCACTAACTGGAAATGATGCGTATTAGGGTCCTAGATGCCCTCCCTATGGCGACGGGATAGGTTGTTTTTACTTTACTTTAATTTTGAAATTATGCTTTCTTTGTGTTTGATAAAATGTGTCACTTACTTTAATTTTCATTTATTTGCAGTTGACAGCAAAAGAAGGTCTCCAAAAGAGACAGAAGTTAACTTAAAACATCTGAAACTTATCTGGGGTTTGCATCAGACTGTTACCGACGAGCATATCAGATCAGCTTCATACTTGCTACAGTATAAGAGTTACACCTCGTCTTTTACTGCTCGTCCACTGATAAGTGACATAGAATCATAACCAGCTTCTGAAAGTTCTTCACCCGAGTCACATATTCCTCTGAGTGAAAGAATGAAGAGAAGAAGAGCTCCTTCCCTCTTCGAGAAATCTGCCTCTATTGCTGGAGCGGCGAAGAAAAGCAAGCATGATGTCCCAGAAGAAGGGACAAGAAAAATCGATGCACCTCCTCCGGTTGCTACTATGAAGGTTGCCGAGAAGCCCCCAATGGCTCCGAGCAAGGTCGCTGCTCCAAGCAAGGTTATAGTCATATCCTCCACTAAGACTACATCCTTGGTCGAGACCGTTGATACTCCTCCGAGGAGGCTGAAGAAGAGCTCCTCGATCAATTTGGCTGAATCCATCTCTCAGCCTCTAACTACCAGAAGTGGTGCTCCTACTTTCGTTGCTCCGAGCTCTGTCATGAGCTCGGTGAAGTCTTGGATCATTCCCGAGATCCAAAGTATTGAAGAAAGTCCTTCCCGGGATAGGGTTACCACTTTGGTAGCTCAACACATTACCTCAGTAAGTATTGCTAATTTAAACTTTCATTTTTCCATGTTATGTGCTAGCACTGACTTACCGTTATTTTCTTTTTCCAGTTGGTAACTTATTTTAATACAATCTTGAAGAAGGATAAAGCCATCAAGGTGTCCATCTCCTCTGGTGGTGTAGAGGAGGCTTTTGTAAGTTTAACGCAGTCTTTAAAAGATTCTCATCAGAAGTATATTGATGATAAAGCTTCCTGGGAGAAGCAGCTCAATTCGACCGAGCAGGAGAGGGATCAGGCTGTTGAGGTCTCCAAGGGATTGGAGAAGAAAATAAAAGAATTGGAAGGTAAGAATAAAGAGCTCGAAGGGAAACTCCAAAATGCTGGAGAGCTTGAAGGTAAGCTCAAGTCTGCTGAGGAAGAGCTGGGTAGACTTTGTGACGTTGGTTGTCAGAAGGAGGAGGTAGAAAAGAAATTAAAAGATGCCAAGGAACTGCTTTCCTCGGAGAAGGTGAAAAGGAAGTTGGCTGTAAAAAAGTCCTTCAGTGCTGGCTGTGACAAAGGTTGGAATAAGGGTTTGGCTGCCATGGTCTCACAAATGGAGTTTGGCAGCCTCAAATACTTTAGGGATGGATGGGTGGCTGCTCTGATAGAGATGAATGTCGATGAGAACTCTGACCTATTTCAGCAACACATTCCTGGCCCCCCTCCTACTCCCGGGGAAGAAGAAGAGGACGAAGCTGTTTCCGAGGAATCTTCTATGATGGTTGGGGATCAAGTACCTACTGTTAAACTTTGCTACGAACAACCCCAACTAACTATTACTCCTACCGAGCAGCTCCAGTTAATCGACATTTCAGCCGAGCAGCTTCCAGCACCCACCGAGCAACCTTCCTCTTCGTCCCAGCCTCCCGAGAAAGTTGTGGGAGACGAGGAGAAGGTGTAAAATTGTTTGGACTTTTCTCTCTGTTTTATTTTCTTTGTCAAATGTAACTCTGAACTATGTACTTCTCCTTTATGATGTAATAAAATTTGAAATTTTGATTAAGCATACTGTTGATTCTCTTCTTCTTTCTCTGTTTGCACTCTTATTGATTCTTGCTATCTCTTCCTTTTACTAGTTTATGGCCAGGATGGAATTGTTATCTGCTCATGATATAAAGTTATTGAGACAATGCAATGAATACTTTAAAGATGGTCATACAGATATGACTGAAGCTCAGATTATTGATATCCTCGGTCTAGATGCTTCAGAGCAAGCAGTCGAAGCCTACCAGTACTTAAAGTGTCTGCTCAACCGGGCAGTGGCTAATAATGTAGCATATTATGAGATGTTTGAAGACCTCCAGGGCACTCTCGAGGAGCTTCAACTACAATACAAGGAATTTACAACCCTCTTGCACCAAGGATATGAGAAGAAGTATCAGCAATTGAATGCTGATAAGGGATATGATAAGATGTTTGCTGCTTATGATGTGAGGGAGAGAACTTTGAAAATCGAGGTCGAAGAGCACAGACAGATAGCCAAGTTACTGGAGCAGGAAAATAATAACCTGCGATGAGAGGTATCCCAACTGAGGTCTGCAGCCTCTACCTCAAACGCTTTGGTCCCTGTGAACGACGAGGGATTCTCTTTCTTGGAGGTCGAAAATGTCAATCTGAGAGATGAATTAGAAACCTTGAAGAGGATTGGGCCTTCTACCTCTGCTCGGGGATGAGCAAGAGATTCTCGGAAATGAGCAAGGGCTGCTCGGATTACTATTGAAGAACAAAGAACTCAATCGTCTCTGGAGAACCAAGCCTTACAATTGATGGCAAAGAACCAGGCATTGGCTGAGATGTCTAAGAAAATCATGAATCTAGACGAGCAGCTCTCTACTCAAAAGTCTGCTTTGGAGAGTAAAGAACTTTTAGCGAAGAACCTCCTCGAGCAATTGGAGAGGCTAACCTATCAATTCCACAAGCAGCCCAGGGAGTTTTGGATAGCTGGTTATAATGAAGCCCTCTACCATCTAGATAATCGGATCCAAAATGCAAATAACGTGGGTTACAAGCACGGATGGCTAAATGCTTTGGGCGTGCTGCAGTTGGAACAAGATCATTACTTGTGGGATTACCACAATCCTGAGTTGCTCGACCTACTTGTGCCTCCCTTCAAGCTTGATATGAGCTGGATTCCTGCTCGGGCCATTCCACAATGCCTAATTTCAAAGTATCTCGGAGACTACAGTCTTCACTCCAACTTTGAGATATCTCGCCCAGAACACCTTATTGATCGGCCATCAGTTATGAACATCAGGATGCTTAAAGATTTGAACTTCATAAACTCCCCCTATGACTTAGACGATCCTCCTGTCGGTGAAGAACCTGTTTCAAAGGCAGAAGGGAAAAAACCCATAGAATAGGGTTCCTGATGTAATTTTTTTTTTATGTATTCTATTCTCAATGTATTTTGTTTTGGATTTAATGAAAAACTTCTATTTTTCTTTGCAATCTTGATTGCCATTATCTTGTAAACATTTTACTTATTTACTAATGAATGTGCATGTATATCTGTTAAAAAGATAACAATATTGTGTTATTTTGCCGATCAACTAAAGTTGGTGAAAACTTATTGTCGACTATCCTGAATTTGTGGTAATCATTTTACGACTAACCAAAATGGATGATATTTTGTTTCTCGACCAACTTGGTGGTAATTTGAAATGTTACAAGTACTAAAACTTTGCTTGGTCACTTTTTAATTCTAAGCCATTAGTTGACTTTTATCACATAATCCTTCTTTGTTTAACAAAAATGTTCTCGACCAACCGGAGTTGGTGGATTTTCTTCCTAACCAATCGGAGTTGATATTTCTGGGAAATATTTTTCTTCCCGACTAACTGGAGTTGGTGGATTTTCTTCCCAACCAACCGGAGTTGGTATTTCTGGGAAATATTTTTCCTCCCGACTAACCGGAGTTGGTGGATTTTCTTCCCAACCAACCGGAGTTGGTATTTCTGGGAAATACTTTTCTTCTCGACCAACCGGAGTTGGTGGATTTTCTTCCCAACCAATCGGAGTTGATATTTCTGGGAAATATTTTTCTTCCTGACCAACCGGAGTTGGTGGATTTTCTTCCCAACCAACCGGAGTTGGTATTTATGGGAAATATTTTTTCTCCCGACTAACCGGAGTTGGTGGATTTTCTTCCCAACCAACCGGAGTTGGTATTTCTGGGAAATACTTTTCTTCTCGACCAACCGGAGTTGGTGGATTTTCTTCCCAACCAACCGGAGTTGGTGGATTTTCTTCCCAACCAACCGGAGTTGGTATTTCTGGGAAACACTTTTCTTCATGACCAACCGGAGTTGGTGGATTTTCTTCCCAACCAACCGTAGTTGATATTTCTGGGAAATATTTTTCTTCCCGACTAACCGGAGTTGGTGGATTTTCTTCCCAACCAACGGAGTTGATATTTTTAGGAAATATTTTTCTTCCCGACCAACCGGAGTTGGTGGATTTTGCTGAGTAGTGTGTAGCACTAGTATTCCGCAAAAAAAAATTCAACAAAATGAGAGAATTGGGTAGAATATTCACATTTTATTCATACTGAAGAAACTGCATTACATGAGGGTTTACATTACTGATAATATTTGCGCAGATGCTCTGCATTCCATGCATTCTTAAACTCCTCCCCTTCTAAAGTTTCAATTCTATATGTCCCTGGTCGAACAACCTCTGTTACTCGGTAAGGCCCATGCCAGTTAACTTCCAGTTTATTGTGATTTTGAATTACTTTCTTCAGCACATAGTCCCCTTCTTTCAGGTCGCACTTCTTCACTCTCTTGTTATAGAACAAGGTTGTTTGTTGCTGGTAAGAAACATTCTTGATGGATGCTTCTTTTCTAACTTCTTCGAGCATGTCCAAGTCTAACCTTCTCATTAAGTCGCTGACAGGGGAGTTGAAGTTCAGCACTCGGTGTGTTGGGAGGCCCAACTCGGCAGGTATAACAGCTTCACTTCCAAATGCCAGCATATATGGAGATTCTCTAGTTGCTGCTCGGGGAGTAGTACGATAAGCCCATAGTACTGAATGTAGCTCGTTAATCCAGTTTGCTTTCGCGTCATTCAGTCTTTTCTTCAAGCCATTTAGCAGCGTTCTGTTTGTCACTTCAGTTTGTCCATTGCTTTGTGGATGGCCTGGTGCCGAGTGGATCTTCAAGATATTTGACTGATGGCAATAGGCAGCGAACTCCTCATTATCAAATTGTGTTCCATGGTCGGTGATGAATACATGGGGAAGACCATATCTACAAATGATATTTTTCCAAATAAATTGGTACACCTTTTCGTACGTCATATCGACAAGAGGCTCGGCTTCCACCCACTTAGTAAAGTCATCCACTGCGACGACGAGATATTTAAATATTCATATGGTCGTTGGAAGTGGCCCAACCAAGTCAATTCCCCACATGGCAAATGGTCAAGGGGAAGTAATGGGTGTTAACAATGCTTGGGGAGTTCTTCGGATAGTGGAGAAGCGTTGACACTTGTCACATTTTTGGGCATATGCTATACAATCAGCCCTCATCGTTGGCCAGTAGTATCCTTGCATCATCACTCTTTGTAAAAGTGTTCGACCTGCTACGTGGGCTCCACAAGACCCTTCACGGACCTCTTCAATCAAATCTTTCACCTCGGAGGGATGCACACATCTTTACAAACCTGCCATAATTCCTCGTCTGTATATAATACCATTAGTCAGTACATAATAAGCAGCTTTAAACTTCAATTTCTTGGCTGCGAGTTTATCAATCGGTAATTCTCCCTCCTCAATATATGCCCTGATGGGATCCATCCAAGATGACCCTAAATCAAGGGTAATAAAATTCATCGTCAGATCTTCATCTATGCTCCGACCAGCTAGAACTTCAATTGGGATTGTTCTTCGTAGCTCGGTACGAGTAGCCGATGCTAATCGAGCTAAAGCGTCTGCTCTTGCATTCTCCATTCTTGGTATTCTGACCAGTTGAATAGTAATAAATTCCGATACCAATTTCATTGCCTTTGCATGGTACTTAATCATCAACTCTCCTTTCGCTATATATGTACCAAGCATTTGGTTTACAATCAACTGTGAGTCACTGCGTACGATTACATGCTCTGCCTTCATGGTTTTTGCCAGACTAAGACCTACAATCATCGCTTCATATTTGGCCTCATTATTAGAAGCTTGAAATTGAAAGCGCAGAGCATATTCTATATCGACCTCGTCTGGACTTTTCAATACAATCCCAGCTCCACTACCTGAGGTGCATGATGAGCCATCCATATATAGGTTCCATACATGTATTTCATCCTCAAACTTCTTATTGGATAAAGTTCCTCGATGGAATATTTATTGCTCCTTTATCTCCATTTTTACCACACCTCGCTGCTCGTCAATCTTCTTATCTTGCTCTCCGACCAACTTAAGTTGACCGGGGTTTAAATTTGATGATCCTGTAACATCCACAGGTTGGTCGGTGTTCAGCTTTTGCTCCTCGGGGGTATCAGAATAAGTGAACTCTGCTATAAAATCTGCTATTGCCTGTCATTTGGCTCATAAATTATATCATATTCACCGAGTTCTATTGCCCAATACATCAATCTCCTTGATTTTTCTGGTTTATGAAGATCTTGCCTCAACGGCATATCGGTATATACGACTATGGTATGTGCCTGGAAGTATGGCTTCATTCTTCTACTCGCTTCGATCAGCGCTAGTGCCAACTTTTCCAGTTTTGGATATCTGATCTCTTCTCCTCGGAAGGCCTTACTAGTGTAATAAATTGGTTTTTGTATTCCATCCTCTACTCTTATTAATGCCGAGTTAACTGTATTTTCTGAAACTGCCAAATACAAGTACAACCTTTCTCCCATCATTGGCTTGGACAACAATGGCGGTGCTCCCAAATATTTCTTCAATTCTTGAAAAGCTTTCTCGCATTATTCATTCCATTCAAAAGTCTTTCAGAGCATTTTGAAGAATGGGAGGCATCTATCAGTTGCTCGTGATACAAATCTGTTAAGCGCTGCTACTCGCCTTGTAAGACTTTGCACTTCTTTCTTCGTCGTTGGAGATCGTAGTCCCAATAGAGCTTTGATCTTTTCAGGGTTTGCTTCAATGCCTCGTTGATTGATAATATACCCGAGGAACATGCCTTCTGGCACTCTAAATATGCACTTGGTCGGGTTTAACTTCATTTGATATTTATCTAATTGATCAAAGGTCTGGCCTAAGTCAACTAGATGATCAGCAACTCTCTTGCTCTTTGTCAGCATATCATCAACATAAACTTCCATACTGTAACTGATTTGCTATGCAAACACCTTGTTCATCAGCCGCTGATATGTTGCACCTGCATTTTTCAAACCAAAAGGCATAACATTATAACAATAAGTTCCCCTAAGGGTAATGAAAAAGGTACTCTCTCTATCTTCGGGTTTCATTTTAATCTGGTTATATCCAGAATAAGCATCCATGAAGCTCAGCAGCTCGTGTCCCGAGGTAGCATCCACTAATTGATCAATTCAGGGCAAGGGAAAATGATCCTTTGGACATGCATTGTTGAGGTCGGTGAAGTCTATACACATACTCCATTTGTTGTTTTTCTTTTTCACCGTTACTACATTTGCTAGCAGTCTGGATATTTAACATCTTCAATAAATCAAGTTTTCTGGAGCTTCTCGACCTCCTCCTGTATAGCTTGGTTCTTCTCGGGGCTGAACACTCTTCTTCTCTGCTTCACTGGCTTGATCTCCTTATTCACATTGAGCTCGTGACATAAGAAATTTGGGTCTATTCCGGGCATATCCTCATGACTCCAAGCAAAAGTTTATTTTCTGCTTTTTAAGAAAACTATCAATTCCTGTTTTAGTAAGGCATCTAACGACGAACCTATCTAAGTTATTCGTTCAGGGTGCTCGTCGTCCAGAATGATGTTTTCAGTAGCTTCCACCACCTGACCTTTCACGAGTTGCGACTCGTCTCTAAAATCCAATGTTTCAATTTCTGCACCTTCATCCACCTGATAGGTAGTAGTCTTTTTCCTAGATTCCTCCAGTTCCTCCTGCTCGGCAAATGAATAGTAGCATTCCCGAGCTACTTTTTGATCACCCTTCACAACTCCTACTCCAAAATTGGTTAGAAATTTCAGTCATTGATGTACCGTAGATGGTACTGCTTCGAACTTATTCAATCCTACCCTTCCCATGATGATATTGTAGGCTGATCGGACATTTTTATCCATCACGAAGAAGCGTACTCTTTCTGTTCGACAAGCAGGCCATGTACCAATGAACATATCCAACTTGATCGTCCCAAGGGGAAAAACTTTCTCACCAGCAAAACCGAGGAGGGGCCTGTGATAAGGCTCCAACTGAGACAACTTTAGATTTAAGCTGTCAAAGCACGAGTAAAACATAATATCAGCCGAGCTACCATTATCAACCAGTACTCTCGAGATCATCACTTCCTTCATTCTCATTTTGATCACCAATGGGTCATCATGAGGATACAACACACATGCAAGGTCGTTCTTTGAGAAACCGATGACCAGTTTTTCTTTGTTGACCTTCCTCGGGCGATCATCTTCAGCCAAGTTTATTTGTTGAATATATGAACAGGCTTGAGCCTCATTGAGGTAAGCTATATGAACAGGCTTGAGCCTCATTGAGGTAAGCTTTTCTTTCTGCAGTAAGATTTCCACCTCCTGCATCTCCGCCTGTAATAACATTACAATCAAATAATCCAAAATGTATTGAAAATACCTCACGTTCTGGCTGCCTTGGTCTTTTGGGAAGATCGGGGTCGTCTTCTGGATCATCTTTATGGTCTCTTTTCTTGTTATCCTCTACTCGACGAGGAGATCTAGACCTCTCTCTTGCTCGATCGCTGTTTCTTCTTTCATTTCTACGATCAACATACTTTGCCAGTTTTCCTCGTCTAATGAGTGCTTCGATCTCATTCTGAAGAGCTATGTAATTTTTGGTCGTGTGGCCATGATCTTTGTGGAATTCATAATATTTGGCCTTATTCCTCTTGTCAGGGTCTGACTTTATTTTCTCTGGCCAGTTTAACTCCTCGCTGTTCTTGATTTCTTCTAGAACGTGGTTGATGTCTACCTTCAAAGGAGTATAATTTTCAAATTTCTTCAATACCTCCCATGATGGCTTTGTTTTTGAGTGCTTGTCACCACCATTGTTCTTATGCTCTTTCTTTTTGGCCTTATCAACCTCCACCTTGGTCTCTTTGGTACCCATATTCTTCTTTGCAGCCATAGCCTCCTCGGCATTCATGATATTGGCCGCTTTTGCCATCAGTTCTGACATGGTTCTGGGTGGATCTTTGGCCAAAGTGTAGTACAACTTGTTGGGCAACAGTCCACTCATCAGAGCAGTAATTGCTGTCTTTTCCTCATAATCAATAACTTCGAGTTTCTCGTTATTGAAATGAGTTATATAATCCCTGGTATTCTCACCTGCCTTTTGTCTAACACTTAACAAGTGTGCTACCCGTTTAACTGGTTTTTTCCCAAAGCAAAAGTTTCCAATGAAGAGCTCGGCCAGTTGAAAGAAAGTTGAAATCTTACCCCGAGGAAGATTATTGTACCATATTTGAGCAGATCATGTAAGAGTTCCCGAGAATGCCCTGCATCTCATCTCATCTGGCACATCATAGATGTCAGCAGTAACTTGGTATTGCTCTATATGAAGGACAGGGTCGATTTTTCCATCATATTTAGGAGTTACAACAGGTGCTTTGAACTTTGATGGTGTGGGAAAATCCACAATTGCTTGGACAAAAGGTGTCCCTTGGACAAAATTTCTTTGTAGAGGATTCTTGGCCTTAGACATTTCTCCTAATCTATCCTCCAACCTTTGAATAGAGCCTTTCCACGCATCATTTCCCTCCTCGGGTCTACTGGTTCGAGCAATTGATCGTGTTGAAGTCGCTTCCTGGGATCTATCTTGTCGAGCAACTGGTTGTGATTGGGCAGAACCTTCTCTTAGATCAAATGGTCGTTGAAAGTTTCTCGACACAGCCTTAGAAGAACTTTTATTCTTCCTAGGACCCAATCGATCAAAAGGAGAGACCCTACTTAATCTTTCCAGTGCACTAGTCCTTTCTGGAGAGAGAGTGATGTGTTGTTCAGTATCTGTGGCTCGTACTGACGAAGTTCGACCCCGTTGATAAGAAAAATCATCAGATTTCTCAGTGCGATATGAATCGCTTTGCCTAATGCGTGAAGAAACTAAACGGGTATTTCTTTGAACACTTCGTTGTCCTGAATAGGTCGATGCTCCACCTTGGATAGTTTGCATGAGTTGTCGCATAGTCTCTTGCATAGTTGTCTGACCTTGAGCCAGATTGGCCATAATTCCAGCCAGATCTTGGACATTTGGAGGAGCGGGTGGATTTGGGGGGTTTCCAGTATTTCGATTGCCGAATTCAGGATTGTCAGCCATTGATGATGAATTGTTTTTGGCGAAAAACGAAAATTACAGTCGTTTCCTACAGACGGCGCCAATATGTTGATGTAAAAAATTAGATTATCTCTAATTATTTAATCACAGATAAAATAAATAAGACAAAAGAATTTTTAAAGTGGTTCAGCCTTAAAAGAATGGCCTACGTCCACTGTTTTTTTGTTATTGCTGAATGTTTGGGAATTCTCGATAACAAGGTTTTTACCAAGAAATTCTCCTGTCCCCTTACAATGAGGATGATACAATGTATTTATAGCCCTGAGGCTGTACATGTGAAAGGATAATACATAACTGTCCAATAAGCGTATACATCGGTATGATAATAACCAACATTTAATGCGCATTTAATCCTCTTAATTATCTGGTAATAAATGCTCTAATCGAGGTGCAGCTCGGACCGCCTAAGCTTCTCGATGCAATAAATTTCCTCGGAGAGCACTTGCTGCTCGGAGTATCTGAGATGGTCGGGGAAATTTAGTTCCTCGAAATCAAGGTATTGTTCAGAAATATTTGTTTGTGCCATGTAGATTGACACGTGTCTCCACTTAATTGAGCCATGTCAGCAGACTAAATTTAGTATCAACAATGATGATTGAGTGAGAAAGTAAAAAGGGAAAAACAAAGAAGTTAACTAAAACTAATTGGAAAATTAAGGTAGGGACACAATCCCCCAACCCTAGTGTATTGATGGTATAAAACTAATCATAAATTTAAGTGATTAATTAGACCCAGAATTTAGTACTCCCAAGCATTACGTATATGAGGTAAAAGCCCGCACCATACTTAATCAGAGGATGAGTAAATCGGTATTGCTATAGTGACACTCGGATTTCATTCTGAAGCATCCCGGTTACCCTGGAGCAAACGAGATCCAAAGATCTATAATTGTCGCGTTTCTACGCAATACGGTCGTAATAAATCATTAAATTTAGAGGACTAATTTTATACACATGCAACTACCACATCAGGTTGGGTTCATGCATCCCAACCTTTAAAAACCTAGCCTAACATGGTGAAGTTAATGAAAACTACGTTTTCTACGTTGCATGAACTCATAATTGCTTGGAAAGAGAGCTGAAACATGAGAAATAATAATAAAAGTGTTGGAAATAAAAGTTACCTGTGACAATCCGCTCATCAAAATAAGGGGTGGCCAGCCCGATTGTCCAATAATAATGGGAATCATAAATGGACCATTCTCAGCATCACCATAATACAATAAGTATACGGGATAACCGCCCTATATTTCAGAAAAACGGGTTGCCAAAAAAAATTTAATTTTATCAGTTAAAGAAAAAATTTAAACAACCCAATTTGAAAAGAAAGTGAAAACCCAAAGGAACTTATATTACATTCGCATTAAGTATACAATAAGGGGACTAAATAAGTTATCGGTCAACAGTCATTTACAATGTATTACAACAATTTAATTAAATTACATAATACATTATAATAAGCAAATACATAAGCTTGGGCCACACGCCCGATTAAATGACCCGATCATAACTAGAGTACAAAAATGAAGGCGTATATAACAATATATCCCGTAATATCCGCAAAGTATCACGGCTCCCCCCAAAACACCGGAATAGGAAAGTCAGAACGGTCATCCTTGCGGTAGAGCACCTGAGCGGATATAAGATTCATGCACAACAAGAAATAGGAACGGGTCAGCGCCCGATTTTATATGATCACCAGATGAATAAAGAGTATGACAATTATGAACAGTGATCATAATTGATAGTAATAAGAATCTACTTACTCAACTCAATGCATAAGCTAAGGCAATTTAAATGATCATAAGTTTAATTCAATTATGCAAGAGGATAAGAATGATTAACATTAATTAAAAACCTCCATCATTTACACTGATTCATTTCATTGTTACATTTCTCATTATGAAACATAATCACAGTTATATGCTCTTTATGGCATTTATCATAAATCAAGTCCAACTTGAATAAGAATAGTTATATTCATTTATATATATAACGATTCTAAGACCGCCCGTTCGAGTTTTCCCACTGTACGCGCCCCTAAATGACTATCATCTTCCAGTACCTATCCACCAAGACAACCTGGGCACCTAACGCAACGTCGGGAAGTGGCCATATACCTGCGAGTGAGTCATAACCACACCCAGAATTACCTCACAGTAGCACAATAAATACAACATACATAATAGCCGGTCATATGGCCGAGGACTATATTCACCCTGCATTCACTAGCCAGGGGACTTCACCTCATGCGCAAACTTACCTTATGATAGCATTTAGAGAGTTGTGTTTAAGTGAATTATTATTTACCATTTTATTCTCATTTTAATATAGACATTTCATTATAACCGGAACCATAATCCTTTTTCGTTATCATTATAACTTCAACATTTACTAGACTCCCAAGTTAGTCTCCAAAAGTTCAAGACATTTCTACAAGTCACAAGGTTTAATATACCTCAATTGAGCCCCTAAAGTCCCCCAATTTATAGCCTTACAACTCCTAACTCAAGCTAACTTACAAAGGAAAATAACACTTTATCACCTATTTGTAAGTCCCCGGAATAATCCCCATCTAATGCATTTCTAATCTAGGGAAGTGATCATACTATTCTAAAACTCTAGGACACTAAGTTTATTTCATACAAGAAGGTTCCTAAGTCCTAAGCCCAAAAGAAAAGGATAAAATTCGAGTTAGAAAAATAACTTAAAACAACCTAATTTCGAATCGATTCGCCCTAGGGCCGAATCGATTCGCCCCAAGCAGCGAATCGATTCGCCCAAAAGTGAATCGATTCAGATGAAGAATCCTAGTTTCTGCCTCGACCGAATCGATTCGGCCTTAACCCGAATCGATTCGGGTTCCCACACCTGTAACCTGACCCCAAGAGAATCGATTCGCAGGAAGGGCGAATCGATTCGCCCCTGTGATTTTGCCAAGAAGGGGGCTACGGGTTATGAACCCTAGTTTTCCCCAAATCCTAATTCTTCTCCATTTTTGCACACATCCACCAACATTGATCTACCCAAAACCATCCTACATGTTTATCAACTACTATACTCCACATAATCATCAATTTAAACTATGATTAGGGCTAAAACACCACAAAATCCATAAAACCCATATTTGTTCATTTGATCCCAATACACAACAATCAATACAATTTATTCATCTTAAATCACATATTAGCAAGTAGAAAACTTGCCTTGAGGTTGAAATCTCAGATTTTTCTTAGTAGAAACAATCCCAATCTTCAATCTCCAATTTTTTTCTTTTTCTCCTCTTTTTTCCACACTTCTATTCCTCTCTCTTTCTCTCTAGGTTAATAATACACACTTAAGAGAAATAAAATGAGGTGCAAGACTAAATCGTGCCTCTCTCCTTAATTCCCAACTTAAATGGTTAATACCACATTAAAATGATTCGCAACTACACATTTAAGTCAAAACCAGTCAAAAGTGCCCGAAACTCAAAAATACAATATGACACTTATTTTGACTATCTCGCACATTTCGGGACTAACTACGCCCTCTAAATTAACATTTGGAAATTTTATAACTCATTTCAAGTTCCGATTTTAGTTAAACCATAAATGTCATTTAAAGCATATGACACTATAAAATGTAGCATGGTGATATTTACATACACATACAGTAAATATGCAATAATCTAGTAAATATTATCTTTCAACTCATTCAATTAATATTTACTCCATTTTCCTACATTTTATATAATTACTTCATGCAATAAATTAATATAAAATAAGTTCTAAAAAGCGAGGATTGTTACATTACCAAGACTGAAGAACAAGAACATGCAAGAAGAAATCAAAGATTGAAGAAAAATCGAAAAAGCTCTTGAATTAATGGTGCAAAGTATATAAATTCTTCTCCTAGATGTTCCTACTTGTTATGGAGCTTTTACATGAATGAAATCCTAATAAAAAGAGTCCTAATGACTAAATATATAGGCTAGAGGTCGTTTAGAAGAGTCCACAAAACACAAAACTCTTTTGGCTAAAAGATAAGCACAAAATAAAAATCTCGTATCAGGCAATTTGTCACGCTTAGAGCGTGACTGATTTTGTAACGGATCTGGAGCGTGACTGATTTTGTAACGGATCTGGAGCGTGATTAATGACCAGATCGGTTCTTTTAATTTTCATCAACTTCGATCCGTCTTCGGTCTGGGGTTCTCTGGAACTTGGTATTTCGGATATGTCCGATTTTTCTTTAACTTTTTCTTCTATCTTTGACTGCTCATAACTTTCACACCGGGACTCCGATTGAGGTACCATTTTTTCCAGTGTTCTTGTAATTGAAAGATATTCAACTTTCCAGTTGGCCCCACCTCCGGAATAAGGCTGCAAAATTATAAAAATGCCCTTTAACTCCCCGTTTCTTGGTTTTCTTTCACTGTTTTGAGTTCTCTTTGGCACTAACTTGTATGAAATACTTGTAAAACACATAAGAGATACACAAAACAAGAAATACTTGCCAAAAAGGGTTAGTAGCATAAATATGAGACAAATCCAAGCTATTTACAACACACGGGATCATAAAAATACCGAAATTAAGGGAATAAATGTGAAGAATTTATGCCTAATCAAATCCCCCTAACTTAGAACTTTGCGCGTCCCGAGCAATGTAAAAGAATGAGAGTATGAGTTAAGGACCCTGTAAAAACTTTATTGGGATAGAATACTTTTTTCGCAGGCAAGAGATTTCATTTAGCATATGCAATAAGCCTTTAAACCCCTAGGTTACCGTAGTAGGACAAGTGGTGTCTCGTGAGGGTTTGCAGTGAATATACCCACAAAATTCTTTATGGACTCAAAGAAAAATCAAAATACTTAAAAGTTTTACAATTTAAACTCCCCACAAACAGTCACCTTAAAGTCATATTTACAAGTCTCAAGTCATAGTATGTGTGTACAAAGCCAAAAATCGAACCGCTAACTTCCACTGATTAATCATTACTTTACTTTCCAAAAATTTGTTTTGATTCAAATGCTCACGGGATGCTCTCTCAAACGAATCTCTCGGAATGTGGCCATTCTCTCGGTATGCATGATTTATAAAGAGTAAATATAATGGATGCAAAGTCACGCACACAATTTGAAAGGCGAAAATTTTTGGGTGAAAAGATCTCTTCATCGTAATACGGTAATAGGGAAACAGGAAATATTATCTCTTTTTCACGCCATGTAATCTCTTCTATTATCTTTTTGTGTTTTAACTCTCCAAGCGGTAACCAATTTTGTAATTTGGACTCGGTTAGGAATTTTCGGGTTTAAGGTGTAATGGGTACAAGGAAATGGGTTTGAAAAATTTGGAATTGGAAACTATTCTTAAGATGCCCATGAGTGCTTTTCTGGGCTTTTGCTCATTTTTTTCTTTTTTTCCTTCTATTTTTCACGCTTTTCTTTTCTTGCTAATTTTGTTGAGCATTTCTATTCTTTTCTTGCCCCTTCTTATGCAATTTTCGGACTTTATTTGATGAATATTCAATTTTCACAATTCCGGGCTAATTGGATTTTTTGGGTTATCAAACGAAAAGGAAAAATTTATTAGGCTCAAATTGGGTTGCAGAGGGATGAATTTTTCACGACTTTTTATGGCTAATCTTTTTGGGTAACAAACAATGGCCTACATCATTATCCAAATGCGAGTTGTTTTACCATATGCGTCTCAAGATTAATTTAATTTAGAGATTTGTAGCACGCTTTTCGAGGCAATATCACACACGTTTCTCAAAATCGATCACGGTGAAAGACTTAAGACCCTCGACGACTTATTAAGCGCTGAAATGAACTTTGAGTTAATCATTACTCGGATTGATTTAAAATGTTCTCAACAAAAAATATGGGCTCGAAATCTCACCGGGTTTGTTAATCTCCACACTTATTCGTTAAGTCGTCAATTTTCTTTCAATTTCCATCTTTGTTCAATTTTGGCTTTGTGTATTTGATTTTTACAACTCGAGACAAAATATTTGTGACATTTTTGAAGCTTTTAAATTCCAATCTTTATTTATTATGAAGAAAAATATTTTTGGCTATTTTCAATTTTTTTTATTTTTTTTGAAAAATTTGAAATTTTCTTAACAAAACACACTTGGAAAAAGCATGTGATCGAATCAATGAATCTAAACAATAAACGGGGAGAATATCCGACACCCCCTAACTTAAATGTTGCATTGTCCTCAATGCGAATCAAGAACACAACATAAAGAGAGGAAAATCAAGATATTATCCAAAATGGAGCGATCCCCGATAAGTACGAGTTCATTGAATCTACAAAACATGTTAGAACCAAGCATAACAAAAATAATAACAAAATAACATGTTGTACACTAGAAGTAAAAAAATTTGAGGGTCCACCCAAAATACAATTTGACTTTGAGGGACAATCGGTGTACCCTCAAAATTTTCATTTATGCCTTCCGGAAAATAAGAATTTCGTTTGAATAACGGAAGGCATCTGTAAGGCGAAAAAAATGGTCCATCACCAATAAAAAAAAAATTGGGTGATGATGATGGACAACGGTTTGCATGCTAAGGGGGCCAAGTACCATTGGGATCCAAGAAGAATAGAATCCTTTCCCAAGGATTTTTCAAGTAATATGGGGAGAGGGGCAACCAAAAAGGAAGAATCTATCTTGAAACCAATTCACGCAAAGAGTCCTCATCGAAAAAAGCTTTAACTAATTCAAAAGATACACTCGATTCATGGGATTCACAATTCAAATCATCTCCCACTTTTTTTTCATTTAGAACGGGAAGTAGTGCACGTGTAAGTGAATAGCCCATAAGATGAAGTATCTCAAACAAATATTCTCGTTCAAGAATCAGGTCAATGTCGTCAAGACTTTCTTCCGACTCTTGTGATAGATCTAATGGTTCAATAACAGTGAATGAGAATGGTGAGGACATAAATTCAATCTCAACTGGTTCATCACCACTTAAAGATTTAGTTTCATGGGAGCAAGACTCACTTTCTATGGGATGTTCGTCAAAATTTTGAGGTAACACACAAGTCTCATCTTCCTGTAAACTTTCCATATAAGCATCAATCTCCTTGCCATTTGCTTTAAATTGCAATTCTATGGCAGTAAGGCCATCCAGATGATTTTTGCTAATAAGCAGGAGTTCTTCCAAAGTAGGCTTCCTTGGCTCTAGAACCTTGGATTCCTTATTTGGTTGGAAACATTCTTCAATTTCAAAATTATCGAAAGAAAATTCTTCATTCGGTTCAAATAATGCATCCAATTCTTGCTCCCAAAAATGATTTTTTTCGATATTCTTGTTCACGCCTTTCTTCTTCAAGTATGTTATTTTGATAAAGTTGGATGGCCTTAGCACTGGGATTGTATTTATGAGACTCACGTTTGGTGATATTGATCCAATGATTATATATCTGAAGTTCATCCTCCTCACTATTATCATAACGATTAAAACCATCAAAAGAGTTAAAGTGAGACATTTCAAATTGAGCAATTCAAAAACGTGACACCCATCTTTTTAAATTTTTTATTTTTGGATTTTTTAAGGTCAAATTCGGGATTAACCAACCTGACCTAAAGTCTACCTATTCCTCGGCAACGACGCCATTTTAATCGTGTTGGAAACCGAGCGTCCGTGTAAATACGCTAGTCGTTGTTGTCGGCTTCCGACCACAATACAAAAAAAAACCTAAACTATAACTACACTCTTGCGGAGTATAATGGCGAGTCTGGGTATCGAATCCTCAGGGAATGTTTGATATATTTTAATTGATTTATTACTTCAAAAAATAAATTGTAAAAGATGATGATTGAGTGAGAAAGGAAAAAGGAAAAAATAAAGAAGTTAACTAAAACTAATTGGAAAATTAAGGTGGGGACACAATCCCCCAACCCTAGTGTATTGATGGTATAAAACTAATCGTAAATTTGAGTGATTAATTATACCCAAAATTTAGTACTCACAAGCATTACGTATATGAGGTACAAGCCCGCACCTACTTAATCAGAGGACGAGTAAATCGGTATTGCAATAGTGACACTCGAATTGCATTCTGAAGCATCTCGGTTACCCTCAAGCAAACGAGATCCAAAGATCTACAACTGTCGCGTTTCTATGTAATAACGGTTGTAATAAATCATTAAATTTAGAGGACTAATTTTATACACATGCAACTACCACATCAGGTTGGGTTCATGCATCCCAACCTTTAAAAACCTAGCCTAACATGGTGAAGTTAATGAAAACTATGTTTTCTACATTGCATGAACTCATAATTACTTGGAAAGAGAGATGAAACATGAGAAATAATAATAAAAGTGATATAAATAAAAGTTACCAAGATTGAAGAACAAGAACATGCAAGAAGAAATCAAAGATTGAAGAAAAACCGGGAAAAACTCTTGAATTAATGGTGTAAAGTATATAAATTCTTCTCCTAGATGTTCCTACTTGTTATGGAGATTTTACATGAATGAAATCCTAATAAAAACAGTCCTAATAACTAAATATATAGGCTAGAGGCCATTTAGAAGAGTCCCAAAAATACAAAACTATTTTGGCTAAAAGATAAGCACAAAATAAAAATCTTGTATTAGGCAATTTGCCACGCTTCGAAAAGCGTGACTAATTTTGTAACGGACCTGGAGCGTGAAGAATTTTGTTATGGATATGGAGCCTGACTAATGATCGTATCGGTTCTAGTAATTTTCATCAACTTCGATCCGTCGTTGGTCTGGGGTTCTCTGGAACTTGGTATTTCGGATCGGTCCGATTTTTCTTTGACTTTCTTTGACTGCTCATAACTTTCACACCGGGACTCCGATTGAGGTACCGTTTTTTCCAGTGTTCTTGTAATTGAAAGATCTTCAACTTTTCAGTTGTCCCCACCTCCGGAATAAGGCTGAAAAATTATGAAAATGCCCTTTAACTTTCCATTTCTTGGTTTTCTTTCACTGTTTTGAGTTCTCTTTGGCACTAACTTATATGAAATACCTGTAAAACACATAAGAGATACACAAAACAAGAAATACTTGCCAAAAAGGGTTAGTAGCATAAATATGAGACAAATCCAAGCTATTTACACCGCACGGGATCATAAAAATACCGAAATTAAGGGAATAGATATGAAGAATTTATGCCTAATCAGACGACTATAGTGACGTGTCGTGTGTGGAACCTCACGAGTATATGTAGAACTGACAGAATACGGATTGACTGGCTATAGTGAGGGAAATGGGGGTGATGTGTAGAACTTTAAGCGTGCCAAGAGTGTGTCGAGGGCCGATAGGGGTCGACTGACCATATTGGTGTCGCATGAATTAAATGACTAAAATGAGTAAGGATAAGAGTAAAATTGTAAATAGTAATGTTATTGGAATATTTGGGCTTACACTATAATGTGCTGTACTTGTATGGTAATTGATGGTGATTTTCGTTTATTCGCACATTAATTAATTATCTCGTTTAATTTAAAATATTCAATTGTGGTATTTATTGTGTATAATGCTACTGCCTGGGTTCACAGAACCTAACCGGGGAGAGTAGCTTATATTCATGCGGTGGGCTTTGACCCATTGCGTTGACTAATATTTTAGGTGTAGCTCTGAAGTAGCCGTGTAGGAGTTATTGGATGTCTTTTGGAGGTGCACCTGGAATTTATTTATTAGCTTCTTAGTAGTTTAGATTTATTTTCCTTTCCGTCGCTTATTTATTATGAGACTTCATTTATGGATTTGGTTGACCACTTGGTTCAACAGTTATTTAAGGTTTTTATTCAGATATTTATAGTTGGATCTTTTTATTCAGTTTTATATTTATTGGAGATTGGATTTATTATGAGATTAACATTGTGATGAATTTTATTATTGCATGAATGGTTATTTTATTTGGATCAATTTAATTATTATCTTGTGGAGTGAAATTTATATTTCTCATATCTGTCACATGTGACACCCCGCCTAATAAAATACCGGGCGATTACTCCTATACCAAATTAAAACAAGAGTCACATATGGATCATTCTCAGCATCACTATCGAAAACCCAATTAATTACTAATAACCTATTAGGCTGGCGTCAAAATTTTATTCAATTTTTAAACAAACTATACAATTAAAACATTCACCCAGTATGAATAAATAAAACTTAAATGAACTGAAATAACCGAACACTCGATTTAATATAATACAACCATAATAAGTGTCGCACTAAAAGGCGGTAAAAGAATAAATAAATGATATTGGGTTATCATCCCGAATGTTTATACAGTACCTCCTATCTAGATTACAAGGATAGAAGCGTCTACGGTGAACCTGCATGCATCCACAACTGTTGCAGCAGACGTCTGACTCGAAGGAATCATCATCCAGGCGTCCATGTGTCTGGACACCTATATATATATATATATATATATATATAGCAAGAAAGGAAAAATAGGAAAACGGGTCAGAGCCCGAGTTGTAAAAATATTTTGCAAGTGCATAAATGCTTTATTTTTAAAAATTAGTTTTGTCTCATATTTAAATTGGTATCGCACTCCCATGAGATACCCCCACCCCTCGTCTAATAGTGCACGCCTAACGCACTCGTCTAAAACATCCTAGTTAAGCTAGCCCGCCTAACTAATCTAATTCACCCGTCTGCTAGAAACCTAGATGACCCGAGTACTAAGGGCTAAGCTTCTCTCCATTCTCAACACTGTGCTAAGTTCGTGCGTGGGGTGTCTCGCGAAGCGAAATCCAAATAAGAAACCCCCCGATACACTACTACTTGGCAGCATCGATCGTTGAGATCCATTAGACCCTGAGCACATGATGTAATGTAAGACTCATATGAACATAATATATATATATATATATATATATATATATTCATTATCGTATACATTCGGATCCAAATCCACCGAAAATGGGGAAAAATACATATTATTAGGCTTTTTCACCTTATACACATGAGTTTACTATATGATGGCTTGTCTTCATATACAAACAATATACTATACTCATCCAGTATATCATTATACGTATTGCACACATAAGTATAATAACCATCCCAACGAGCTATAACTCGAGGATGCGGTCTCTCAATGTATCATCTTCCAGGGCATTACTCACATACCATCCTGGGGACCAGCGGTCGGACTCAATATCACCGACATCACGGCTAACACACGCACACAACTTATGGGAAGCGGTCATAGTTTCTCCTCGATAATGAGACGAAACATACCCACCACGTCTCACCCCTAATAAAAATCACACAATATAACAATGGACGCTATGACCTGGGGAATATCCACACCCTTCTCATCGAGCCAGGGTGCTCACCCTCATCGTGCAACTTCCCAATGATAGCATTAGAGGAGGTATGCTTCACATATATATATACCATCCACACATAGATATATATACATATACATATCCGTATCATATTATATATATACTTTAATCACATAGTACATATGTATATATATATATATATATATATACACACACACACATTTATCATTCCTCAAATGTAGATATGTCTGCAATTGCCAATTTCATAATAATATTTAAGTACCTTACTACTTAAATACGCCTCACACCTTAATCATTGTTTGGGATTTATATACTCTCCAAATATCCCCCTTCATAATCGTACGATAAGTATACCCTCAACTTATCCTTAACCTATAACCCAAATTTCATCCTAGTCGCCTCGTAGGAGTTAGTCACTAATTCCATACACACTTACTTATTCCTATTCGCATGGTTATTTAGCTATAATCGCCCGCTAAAATACTCCCTCGGGTGTCACTCACTCCGAACATCCATAATTAAATAAGTCTTGAATTTTACCCAATTAATCCAAGGTATACAATTCACTCCAATAATAATTATTTAAAAGTCCCCTCTTATATTTCTGGAAATCCCAAATTTTCTACTCCTTCAATTTATTCATTTTCCTAAAAAATATACCTTAATACCACACAATTATAACACCTTCCTAGCCCCCATAAGTTTCCCCCAAATGGATAGTGCTAGATTACTATATATATACTTATTTCCTCAAGTGTATAAGCTATAATCAATCAAAAATTGGAACTCAACCCATAGAATTAACCGTAGGCAAAATTGCCGAAAATCCTGCAGGGTCGATCGATCGACCCTTGGACCTCGATCGATCGCTTCGGACAGCTTCTTCTCCGAGAAGCTGTTTCGGCCATTAAAGCTTCTCCCAAGCTTTTATCTCCTACCCTAACGTCCTCCAACCTCAAACAACGATATGTACACATATAAAATGGGTTCTAAACGTCCTAGAACCCAAAACCAACAAATGATTTCAATAATTTCCTAAATTTTTCAAATTGGATAAAAGTCGGGGTTTAATCGTTTATTTTTTGAAAACCCATTTTGATTCATAAAATCCCATCCCGAAAATATTCTGATTTGTTAATACCAAATTTTGATATGATATTTATGCTCCAAAATAAAAAAGCAAGTAAACACTTGCCTCGTGGATAAAATTCGACGATCCCGAGTCGAATCCCGCAGAGTTTGGCCGGAACCTCGCTTTTATTACTCTTTTCTCTCCTCCTCTCCTCTCCTCTTTCTTTCCTTCCTTTTCTTTCCCCCTCCCTTGCCTTATATAGGGAGAAAAAGGGTTTATCCCTTATTAAACCCAAAAATGACTCGTTTACTCAATTACGAGTCCTTATTAGCCCAAATATTCTCGGAGCCTAGACAATACCCCTGGATACTCTATTCTGACTATCTTGACCATTCCGAGACCAATCGGGCAATTGGACTTTCCATCCGAGGTACTTGGCCACAATTCACTATTTTAACCCAACACACCTCCATACGGGTTTTCCCATTAAAATATTGTCCTTTGTCGCTTTACTCACTGTGACGTATAATAAAATAATCCTTCTCATCTACTTACTCCCAAAAGTAGTTATAACACGCATCGAAAATCCTCTAACACTCCTAAACTCCAAAAAATATTATTCCGAGAAATTCCTCGAATTTCCAAATTATACCCATTTAGGAAAATTTTTATTTCCCATAAAAGTGCGGGTATTACATCACATGCTAAGAATGATTACTTATTTAGTGACGCGTAGTTTGGAGATGACATCTAGCCACCTCGCTTGTCAGATTGCGCGGAGTGTTACAGATAGTATGAGAGCATGGTTTTAGGTCTGTTACGTTGTGAGCCCGTTTAACTTCCGCGTTATCGATTTTTGATTCCCTTTGATGATTTGTACTCCTTAAGTTATTGGGTCCAGTTTACGTGTTAGGTGTATTTCTTTGAGATAGGGAGTTTTGTATTAAGGACGTTGTAGGCATTGAGGTTAGAACTAGCAATCGTGCTGTGAAGATACTATGAAGTGATTTTGGAAGACGAGATGTATTTTAGATAATCGTTAGTGCAGATGTTAGGTATCTCTAGTATCAATTTGGTGATGTAGTTTGATTTGAGGACTTCAGTGTTTGATGACTTTTGGAGAGAGAATCGAGCGGTGATATGTGGGAGAGCGTAGTATGTCATTATTTTCATCGATATATTTATATATATTGTTGATATGAATGTTGTATTTTGTTCATGGGGGTAAGTGCATGTGGAATTGTGTGTATGGGTGCCCAATTGTGGCATTTTACGGGTAGGCATGTGTGAGCCTTATATTATTTTTGCGTGTTTATGCTTCGTTGAATTTTGAAGACGAAATTCCTGTGTCAGTGGGGAAGTATGTAATACCCCATAGATTTTAAATCGGAATTTAATTAAATTAATTCGGAATTTGAAAAAAAAAATTGGAGTTAATTATTTTTAGTAATTTAAAATGTTGTATTATATTTATGAAAAGTAGGATTAATCGGAATTGAAATCAGGGGCAAATTTGGGGGCATCCTTGGCAACAATTAATTTGGAGGCATCCTTGGCAACAATCTAGGGGCGAATTGATTCGGCCTTATAGCCGAATCGATGTGGCTTTAGTCAGGTCGGCAATTCGTTAAGATTTTTAAGAGTTTGTTTTTAATTAAATCTCCCATCTTTATATATCAATATTTTGGGGTTAGGATTTTATAAACTCATCATTATAAACTCCAAGAACAGTAGTCCCCTATATTTTCATCTTCTTATACCCAAACACCCTACCCCCAAATTTATCAAGTTTCAACTCAAGATTTGAAGACTCAATCGCTATTTTCTTAAGTTGGTGCGAATCAATCTTTCTTAACTTTTCGAGAGGATTTCAACCGTCTAATCAGATATCCTAAACGATTTTTAGCAGGCATGAATACTTATATTCTCTCTCTTTAGTATTATGCTTTTTAGATGTCGCCTAAACATAAATTCATATGATTTTCTTAAAATGAATTAGCAACCCAATTAGGAAAAGTGAAAACTAATTTGGGACTGTCTTCTTAAAAATCTTAATTTGACTTAATACTTATAACCCTCGTGTGCTTAGGATAGAGATTGGCTTTTGGGTAATATGGGTATAGGTTTGCATGTAGAAACCGTAGTAATTTGATGTAAATGAAAACTAGACTTATACAACCAGATAAAATTATGTAGGTTTGGTTAAAATAAATTATTATTATGTGCTTCGTAATTGCATGATGTTAAGATTGTATTTGTTGAATAAAAATATTGGTGCTAATTACGACGATGGATTTAATAAATTAGATTGATATTAGTTGTATTTATATGAGAAATTATGCATTTGTTGATAAATTGAATTGTGCAATTTATTGTGTTGATTATATTAATCATTGCGGGGACGACGGGATTTTGGGTAGTATGCTTTCACCTTAATTTTAAGAATACTTGCTAGGTATGGGACTAGTGGGTACACTTTAGTTGCGGTCAACACTTTCTAGGTGTGGGACTAGTTAGTGTAGATTTTTACGGATGGGATATTCTGGGGTAGTGCTGATTTTTGGTGTCGTTCTATTGATTTATATAACCTAAGTGCGAGACTAGGAAGAGATTTATTATAGAAATTCATTCTACAAAATATGATAGGATGCGGTTGTATTTTGTAGACCTCTAAGTATGGGACTAGGGGTAGGTTTGAGGTGTATGCTCTATAATATGGTGGGTCTAAAATAAAACAATGAGAAAATAAAATCATGAAAAATTGAGAATTAATACCTAAGATAATAAACGGGTATTAAAATGAATTTTCTATGCGAGTATGAGCAGGGCTGACGGTTAAACAAGACGACTGACTATAGCAACATGTGTGTGTGTTGGCATCTCGAGTATGTGCGGGCTGACAGGATATAGTGACGTCTTGTGCATGGAACCTCACGAGTATGTGCAAAATTGACAGAATACGGGTTGACTGGCGATAACGGGGGAATGGGGGTGATGTATAGAACTTTAAGCGTGCTAATAGTGTGTGTAGGGCTGATAGGGGTCGACTGGCCATATCGGTGTCGCATGAATTAAACTAATTAATTAATTAAAATGAGTAAGGATAAGAATGAAATTGTAAATAGTAATGTTATTGGAATATTTGGGCTTACACTTTAAGGTGATTTAGTTGCATGGTAGATAGTGGTGATTTTCGTTTATTTGCATGTTAATTAATTATCTCGTTTAATTAAAAATATTCAATTGTGATATTTATTATGTATAATGCTACTGTCCGGGTTCACGGACCCTAATTGATGAGAGTAGCTTATATTCATGCGGTGGGCTCTGACCCATTGCATTGACTAATATTTTAAGTGTATCACTGAAGTAGTTGCGTAGGAGTTATTGGAGATCTTTTGGAGGTGCATCTGGAGTTTATTTATTAGTTGCTTAATAGCTTAGATATATTTTCCTTTCTGTTGTATTTTTATTATGAGACTTCTTTTATGGATTTGGTGGGCCACTCGGTTCCACAGTTGTTTATGATTTTTTTTCCAGATATTTATAATTGGATATTTTTATTAGATTTTATATCTATTAGAGATTGGATTTATTTGGAGATTATCATGGTGATGGACTTCATTATTGCATGAATGGTTATTTTATTTGGATGGAGTGAAATTTATATATCTAATATATGTCACATGCTAATAATGATGACTTATTTAGTGATGCTCGACTCGACATAGTTTGGCGGCGACGGCTGGCCATCTCACTTGTCAGATTGCGCGAAGTGTTACATGTTCTCCTATCAATTTTTTCATCTACATGTTTTTGTGACTATGGAGTATTTGTGCATGTAAGAACCGTTGCACGTGAGATTTATTTGAATTGTATAAAAAAATATAAACGAGGGTGCACAGAAAGGGCTATGCAATGAGCAAATCTCCTTTGCGTGAAAGCCACCATTGGCATGTGCCTAAAATAGTGTGGCATTGTAAAAAGTAGTCAAGGCTAACAGAGTTTAGTTTTATATAATAATTCAAAAGAATAAAAAATAATTATAATTATTTACGAGGGAGTTTGGATGGATATAGCAACGGGTTTGCATAATGACAATGAATCTTAGTTATGCTTATTTTGTCATGATGTCATTGATTTTTAGAATCATCAAAACTCTAGGCTTATGTGCATTGGGCTTGTTTGTTCTTTGAGTTCACTTTATCTTGTCAAGTGAGGCTAAATCTAAGTTTTGTAAACTTTTGAAATCAAATAGAACTCCTTTAACATGTTTAAGTGATTGGGTCATAATTCGTTTGCCTCTAGTTCACACCCATTCACTTTATTTACCACATGTTTATTTAGACTCATTTATGTCATATGAGTGTGGAAAGATTATTGTATTTTGTGTCTCGTTTGGTGTATATACATTTGTATATATGTACTTGTGCTTCATTGATATCTTTATATATATATATATATATGGTATCATTTATTTTTGAGTCTTTGATTTAACATCCAGTCCTTTTATGTTATTAGTTCAAATAAGTATCTATCTTGTTGCCACTTTTTATTCATATCCCATGCTTATTTTGGTTCATTCTAGTTGATATCATTTTGCTATCGCTGTTGATACCAAATTTAACCTGCTGACGTGGACCAATTATGTGAAGACACGTGCCAATCTACATGGCACCCGCGAACATTTTTGACAACACATTGACTCTGAGGAACTCAACCTCCCCGACCAACTCAGTCGCTCTGAGCAGCAAGTGTTCTCCGAGGAACTTTATTGTATCAAGCAACTCATGTATACCGAGCTACTTAGGTGGTCCGAGCAGCTCCGGCGGTCCGAGCTGCACCTCGTACAGATTATTTATAACCGAATAATTAAGAGGATTGAATGCGCATTAAATGCTGATTATTATAATACAAATGTACACGCCTATTGGACAGCTATGTAATATTCTCTCACATGTATAGCCTCAAGGCTATAAATACATTGTAACCTCCTCATTAGCAGGGGACTCGGAATTTCTTGGTAAACTCATTATCGAGAATTCTGCAAACAATCAGCAATAACACAAACAATGGACATATGCCATTCTTTCAAGGCTGAACCAATTTAAAAATCTCTTGTCTTATTTATTTTTTATCTGTGATTAAATAATTAGAGATAATCTAATTTTTTACATCAACAGATTGGCGCCGTCTGTGGAAAATGACTGAAACTATCGTTTTTTACCAAAACAATTCATCCTTAATGGCTGATAATCCTGAATCCAGCAATCGAAACGCTGGAAACCCCCCAAATCCATCCACCCCTCCAAGTGTCCAAGATATGGCTGGAATAATGGCTAGTTTAGCTCAGGGCCAGACCGCCATGTAAGAAACCATGCGACAACTCATGCAAACTATCCAGGGTGGATCACCTGCCCAGTCAGGACAACGAAGCATTCAGAGAAATACCCTATTGACTTCCTCGCGAAGTAGACAAACATTATTCCCGGAGGAATCTCGATCTAGACATGTCGATTCATATCACACTGATAGATCTAATGATTTTTCTTATCAACCTGGCCGAACTTCATCAGTACGAGCCACAGACACTGAATAAAATGTCACTCTATCTCCAGAAAGGACCAGTGCTCTTGAAAGATTGAGTAGAGTCTCTCCCTTTGATCGTTTGGGTCCTAGGAGGAGTAAAAGTCCCCCTAGGATGGCGTCGAGGAACTCTCAACGATTTTTTGATTTTAAGGAAGGTTCTGCCCAATCCCGACTAGCTGCTCGTCATGAAAAATCCCAAGAGGCAAACTCAACACGATCAGTTACTCAGACCAACAGGCCCGAGGAGGCAAATGACGCATGGAAAGGCTCTATTCAGAGGTTGGAGGATATACTAGGGGAAATGGCTAAGGCAAAAAATCCTCTACAAAGAACTTTTGTCCAAGGGACACCTTTTATTCAAGCAATTGTGGATTTTCCCACACCATCAAAGTTCAAAGCCCAGTGGTAACACCAAAATATGATGGAAAAACTGATCCTGTTCTACATATAGAACAGTATCAGGCAGCTGCTGATATTTATGCTATTCCAGACGAGATGCGATGTAGGGCATTTTCCGAAACTCTCACTGGATCTGCTCAAATATGGTACAACAATCTTCCTCGGGGGAAGATTGCAACTTTCTTTCAACTGGCCAAGCTCTTTATTGGAAACTTCTGTTTTGGAGCAAAACCAGTTAAGCGAGTAGCACACTTGTTAAGTGTTAGACAAAGAGCAGGTGAGAGCACCAGGGATTATATTACTCGTTTCAATAACGAGAAGCTCGAAGTTATTGATTACGAGGAAACGACAGCAATCACTACTCTGATGAGTGGATTGTTGCCAAATAAATTATACTATACTCTGGCCAAAGATCCACCTAGGACCATGTCAGAATTAATGGTAAAAGTAACCAAAATCATGAATGCCGAGGAAGCCATGGCTGTAAAGAAGAGCACGAACACTAAGGAGACCAAAGTTGAGGCCGAGAAAATTGAGAAGAAGGATAAGAAGAATAATGATAGTAACTAGCAGTCAAAAGCAAAGCAAGCGTTGGAACAGTTGAAGAAATTTGGAAACTATACTCCATTAAAGGTAGATATAAACCACGTTCTGGAAGAGATCAAGAACAGCGAGGAGTTAAACTGGCCTGAGAAAATGAAGACAGATCCTGACAAAAGGAATAAGGCCAAATATTGCGAGTTCCATAAAGACCATGGTCACACGACCAAAAATTGCATAGCTCTTCAAAATGAAATTGAAGCGCTCATCAGACAAGGAAAGCTGGCCAAGTATGTTGATCGTAGAAATGAAGGAAAAAATAACAACTGAGCAAGACAGAGGTCTAGATCTCCTCGTCGAGCAGAAGAAAACAAGAAAAGAGATCATGAAGATGATCTAGAAGATGACCCCGATCTCCCTAAAAGACCAAGACAGCCAGAACGTGAGGTATTTTCTATCCGTTTTGGGTCATTTGATTGCAGTGTTATTACTGGTGGAGATGCAGGAGGTGGATACCTTACTACAGAAAGGAAAGCTTACCTCAATGAGGCTCAAGCTTGTTCGTATATTCAACAGATAAATCTAGCTGAAGAAGATCGCCCGAGGAAGGTTAACAAAGACAAACTGGTCATCGGTTTCTCTAAGAATGACCTCGCAGGTGTGTTATATCCTTATGATGACCCATTGGTGATCAAAATGAGGATGAAGGAAGTAGTGATTTCGCGAGTCTTGGTGGATAATGGTAGCTCGACATATATTATATTCTACCCATGTTTTGATAGTTTGAACCTAAAGCTATCCCAGTTGGAGCCATATCATCGGCCCCTCCTCGGTTTTGCTGGCGAGAAAGTTTTTCCACTTGGGACGATCAAGTTGGATATGTTCATTGGTACATGGCCTGCTTGTCGAACAGAAAGAGTACGCTTTTTCGTAATGGATAAAAATGTCCAATCAGTTTACAATATCATCATGGGAAGGGTAGGATTGAAGAAGTTCGAAGTAGTACCATCTACTGTACATCAATGCCTAAAATTTCTAACCAACTTTGGAGTAGGAATTGTGAAGGGCGACCAAAAGTAGCTCGAAAATGCTACTATTCATCTGTCGAGTAAGAAGAACTGGAAGAATCCAGGAAAAAGACTACCACCTATCAAGTGGATGAAGGTGCATAAATTAAAACGTTAGATCCTAGAGACGAATCGCAGCTCGTAAAAGGTCAGATGGTGGAAACTACTGAAAACTTCATTCTGGACGATGAACACCCAGAACGAACAACTCAAATCGGTTCATCGTTGGACACCCCACTAAAACAGGAATTGATAGCCTTCCTAAAAAGCAGAAAATAAACTTTTGCATGGAGCCACGAAGATATGCCATGAATAGACCCAAATTTCTTGTGTCACGAACTTAATGTGAACAAGGAAATTAAACATATGAAGCAGTGAAGAAGAGTGTTCTGCCCCGAGAAAAACCAAGCTATACAAGAGGAGGTAGACAAGCTCCAAAAAGCTTGCTTTATTGAAGATGTCAAATATCCAGATTGGTTAGCTAATGTGGTGATGGTGAAGAAGTGGAGGATGTGTGTAGACTTCACCGACCTCAACAAGGCATGCCCAAATGATCATTTTCCTTTGCCCCGAATTGATCAATTAGTGGACGTTACCTCTGGACATGAGCTGTTATGCTTCATGGATTATTATTCTGGTTACAACCAGATTAAAATGAAACCTGAAGACAGGGAGAGTACCTCTTTTATTACCCCTAGGGGAACTTACTGTTATAATGTTATGCCTTCTTGTTTAAAAAATACAGGTGAAACATCTCAGCGGCTGATGAACAAGGTGTTTGCAGAGCAAATCAGTCATAATATGGAAGTTTATGTTGATGATATGTTGACAAAGAGCAAGAAAGATGCTGACCATCTAATTGATCTAGGTCAAACCTTTGATCAATTAGATAAATATCAAATGAAGTTGAACCCTACCAAGAGCATATTCGGAGTACGAGAAGGCATGTTCCTCAGGTATATTGTCAACCAACAAGGTATTAAAGCAAATCCAGAAAAGATCAAGGCTCTATTGGGGCTACGATCTCCAATGACGAAGAAGGAAGTGCAAAGTCTCACAGGGCGAGTTGCATCACTTAATAGATTTGTATCACGAGCAACTGATAGATGCCTCACATTCTTCAAAACACTTCGAAAAATGTTTGAATGGAATGATGAATGCGAGAAGGCATTTCAAGAGTTTAAGAAATACTTGGGAGCACCCCCACTGTTGTCTAGGCCAGTGATGGGAGAAAGATTGTACTTGTATCTGGCAGTTTCGGAGAATGCAGTTAGCTCGACATTGATAAGAATGGAGGATGGAGTGCAAAAACCAATTTATTACACTAGCAAGGCCTTCCGAGGAGCAGAGATCAGATATCCAAGACTAGAAAAGTTGGCACTAGTGTTGATCGAAGCCAGTAAAAGAATGAGGCCGTACTTCCAAGCTTATACCATAGTAGTGTATACCGATATGCCACTGAGGCAAGCTCTTCATAAACCAGAAAAATCAGGGAGATTGATGTACTGGGCAGTAGAACTTGGTGAATATGATATAATTTATGAGCATAGGTCATCACTTAAAGGGCAAGTAGTAGCAGATTTTATCGCAGAATTCACTTATCCTGACACCTCCGAGGAGCAAAAGCTGAATACCGACCAACCTGTGGGTGTTACAGGATCATCAAATTTCAACACCGACAAACTTAAGTCGGTTGACGATCAAGAGGAGATGATTGACAAGCAGCCGGAGGTGCTAGGGGAGGACATAAAGAAGCAAAAAATATTCCACCAAGGAATTCTATCTGATAAAAAATTTGAGGAAGAGGTACCTATATGGAATCTGTATGTGGATGGCTCATCTTGCAGTATAGGCTGTAGAGCAGGGATTGTTTTAAGCAGCCCGAATGAAATCGATGTGGAGTATGCTCTGCGCTTTCAATTCAAAGCCTCTAATAATGAGGCTGAGTATGAAGCTATGATTGCAGGTCTTAGTTTAGCAAAAACCATGGGGGAAAAGCAGGTCATCATATTCAGTGACTCACAGTTGATCGTAAATCAAATGCTAGGAGTATATGCAACAAAGGGAGAATTGATGATCAAATATCATGTAAAAGCGATGAAAATTGTATCAAGCTTTAACACTGTGCAATTAATTAGAACACCAAGATCGGAGAATGCAAGAGAAGATGCATTAGCTCGGTTAGCCTCAGCCACACGCACCGAGCTACGAAGAACAATTCTAATAGAGATTTTGGCTAGCAGGAGCACCGACGAAGATCTGATGATGAACTTTATTACCCTTAATTTAGGACCATCTTGGATGGATCCCATCAGGGCATATATTGATGAAGGGAAATTACCAACTGATAAACTCGCAGCCAAGAAGCTGAAGTTTAAAGCTGCTCGTTATGTATTGACTAATGGAATTCTATATAGACGAGGAATTATAGCAGGTCTGCAAAGGTGTGTACACCCTTCCGAGGTGAAAGATTTGGTTGAAGAGGTCCATGAAGGGTCCTGTGGAGCTCATGTAGCAGGTCAGACGCTTTTGCAAAGAATAATGATGCAGGGATATTATTGGCCGACGATGAGGGCTGATTGTATAGCCTATGCCAAAAAATGTGATAAATGTCAACGTTTCTCCTTTATCCGAAGAACTCCCTAAGCATTGCTAACACACATAACATCCCTTTGGCCATTTGCCATGTGGGGAATAGACTTGGTCGGGCGACTCCCGACGACAAGAGGAAGGTTCAAATACCTCATCGTCGCTGTGGATTATTTTACTAAATGGGTGGAAGCTGAACCTCTTATTGATATGACTTATGAGAAGGTATATCAATTTATTTGGAAGAATATCATTTGCAGATATGGTCTTCCCCATGCATTCATTACTGATCATGGAACCCAATTTGATAACGAGGAGTTCACTGCATATTGTCATCAGTCAAACATTTTGAAAACCCACTCGGAACCAGGCCATCCCCAGAGCAATGGACAAACTGAGGTGACGAACAGAACGCTTCTGAACGGTTTGAAGAAAAGACTGGATGATGCGAAGGAAAATTAAATCAACGAGCTACATTCTGTACTGTGGGCTTATCGTACTACACCACGAGGAGCAACAGGAGAATCTCCGTACATACTGGCATTTGGAAGTGAAGCTGTTATACCTGCCGAGCTGGGCCTCCCAACACACAGAGTGCTGAATTTTAATTCTCCTGTCAGCAATTTGATGAGAAGATTAGATTTGGATATGCTCGAGGAAGTTATAGAAGAAGCAGCAATCAGGAATGCTGCTTACCAGCAACGAACAGCTCTGTTCTACAACAAGAGAGTAAAGAAATGTGATTTGAAAGAAGGGGACTATGTGCTAAAGAAAGTGATTAAAAAACACAACAAATTGGAAGCTAACTGGCATGGACCCTACAGAGTAACAGAAGTTGTTCGCCCAGGAACTTATAGTATTGAAACCTTAGAGGGGGAAGAATTTAAGAATGCATGGAATGCAGAGCATCTACGCAAGTATTATCAGTAGTAGGGATTCCTATGTAAATGAATAAATGAAGTTTTATTCAGTATGAATAAAGTGTTGAAGTTTTTATCCAATTCTTTCATTTTGATGAAATTTTTTCGCTATGCATCAAGTTCAAAATAAAACCCTACCAACTACGGTTGGTCGGTCTACCAACTACGGTTGGTCGATAAATAAAACCCTACCAACTACGGTTGGTCGGTCTACCAACTATGGTTGGTCGATAAATATAAAACCCTACCAACTACGGTTGGTCGGTCTACCAACTACGGTTGGTCGATAAATAGAACCCTACCAACTACGGTTGGTTTGTCTACCAACTACGGTTGGTCGATAAATAAAACCCTACCAACTACGGTCGGTCGGTCTACTAACTACGGTTGGTCGATAAATAAAACCCTACCAACTACGGTTGGTCGGTCTACCAACTACGATTGGTCGATAAATAAAATCCCATCAACTACGGTTGGTCGATAAATAAAACCCTACCAACTACGGTTGGTCGGTCTACTAACTACGGTTCGTCGATAAATAAAACCCTACCAACTACGGTTGGTCGATCTACCAACTACGATTGGTCGATAAATAAAATCCCACCAACTACGGTTGGTCGGTCTACCAACTATGGTTGACAAATAAAAATCCCCTAACTACGGTTGGTCGGGGAATAAAAGTTCACCAACTCCGGTTGGTCGGGAACAAATGTCTTAATAAACTCTAGTTGGTCGGTAATCCAATTACAATCATCTCTAGTTGTTTAAATTAAACAGGATCA
The DNA here is from genome assembly GCA_949130495.1 of Sambucus nigra. NCBI lineage: Eukaryota > Viridiplantae > Streptophyta > Magnoliopsida > Dipsacales > Adoxaceae > Sambucus > Sambucus nigra. The sequence continues at coordinate 198,214,708 of OX422217.1, read as the reverse complement.
TGAGATAAAGGATATTTTATCACATAAAGATCAAAGATTGATAAATCACTGCAATGAAATAAACAACCAGCAAGCAAAAATATTCTACAAATTATTTAGAAGAAAAATGAAGTGACAATTTTTCATTCAAATTAAATAGAGTTACATAAGTGGTGAAAAGTACAAGTCATTACATAAAATCCTATTCTATGGGTTTCTTTCCCTCTGCCTTTGAAGCAGGTTCCACTCCGCTAGGAGGATCATCTAAGGCATAGGGGGAGTTTATGAAGTTTATGTCTCGAAGCATCCTGACATTCATTACCGAGGGTCGATCAAGTAAGTGCTCCGGGCGAGATATCTCAAAATTAGAGTGAAGACTGTAGTCACCGAGATACTTTGAAATTAGGCATTGAGGAATGGCCCGAGCAGGAATCCAGCTCATATCAAGTTTGAAAGGTGGCACTGGCAACTCGAGCAACCTAGGGTCATAGTAATCCCATAAATAGTGACCCTGTTCCAACTGCAGCACACCCAAGGCATTCAGCCATCCTTGCTTGTACCCCTCGTTGTTCGACTGCTGGATCCGTTCATCAAGGTGATAGAGGGCTTCATTATAACCAGTCATCCACAATTCTCTGGGTTGCTTGTGGAATTGGTAGGTCAACCTCTCTAACTACTCATGAAGATTCTTCACCAAATTTGTTTTGTTCTCCAAGGCAGAATTTTGGGCAGCAAGTTGCTTGTCGAAGGTCTGAATCTTCTTAGACATCTCAGCTAATGCTTGATTCTTCGCCATCAACTGGAAGGCCTGATTCTCCAAAGCTGATTGAGTTCTTTGTTCCTCAATTGAAATACGAGCAGCCCTTGATCGTCCCCGATAAGCTCTTGCTCGTCGGCGAGCAGAGGTAGAAGGTCCAATCCTTTTTATGGTTTCTAGTTTATCTCTCAAGTTGGCATTTTCGACCTCCAAGAAAGATAAACCCTCGTTGTTCACACGGACCAAAGCGCTCGATATAGATGCTGCAGATTTTAGCTGAGATATCTCTCCTCGCAGGTTATTATTTTCCTGTTCCAGCAACTTCGCGATCTGCCTATGCTCTTTGACCTCAGTCTTCAAAGTCCTCTCCTTAAAATCATAAGCAGCGACTAACTTATCATATCCTTTGTCAGCATTTAGTTGTTGATACTTTTTCTCATACCCCTGATGCAAAAGGGCAGAAGATTCCTTGTATTGTTACTGAAGTTACTCGTTGATACCCTGGAGATCTTCAATCATCTTGTAATAAGCCACGTTATTGGTAACAGCTCGGTCGAGTAAGCATTTTAGATATTGGTAAGCTTCCACTGCTCGCTTAGAGGCATCTGAACCCAGGATATCAAAAATTTGTGATTCATCCAAATCTGTATGGCTAGCTTTGAAATATTCATTACATTTTTTCATCAACTCAGTATCGTGAGCTGACAAGAGTTCCATCCTGGCCATAAACTAGCAAAGAAAAGCTATAAACAGGATTAATAAATAATAAAGGCAGAGCAAGACAAAGAAAGTCAACATGAACAACAAAAACTTAAAATTTTTTTCATCAAAAGACAAGTACAAGGTTCAGGGTTACATTCAAAAGAAATAATAAAATTAAAGCCCGAGCAACTTTACACCTTCTCCTTGTGTTTTGAGACTTCCTCGGAAGGCTGAGATGAGGAGGCTGGTTGCTCGGAGGATATTGACAGTTGCTCGACAAAGGTACTGGTAGATTGAAGCTACTCAGTAGGAGTAATAGTTGGTTGGGGATGCTTGTAGCGAAGTTCAACTGTAGGGACCTGATCCCCAACCATCATTGAAGACTCTTCAGAGGAAGCTTCGTCCTTTTCTTCTTCGCCAGGGGAAGGAGGAGGACCATGAACATGACGTTGAAATAACTTAGAATTCTCAGAGACCTTTAACTCCAGCAGAGCAACAATCCATCCATCCCTAAAGAATTGAGGCTAGCAAAATCCAACTGAGAGGACATGGCAGCTAGGCCTTTGTTCCAACCTTTGTCCCAACCAGCACTGAAGGACTTTTTAACAACCAGTTTCCTCTTCACCTTCTCCGAGGAAAGCTTCTCAGATAGAAGTTCCTCGGCAGCTTTCAATTTTCTTTCTGCCTCTTCCTTCTGACGATCAGCTTCACGGAGTTTGCCCAGTTCTTCTTCAGCAGTTTTAAGCTTGGTCTCAAACTCTCCAGCATTTTTGAGCTTTTCCTCAAGCTCAGTATTCTTCTTCTCACATTCTTTCATTTTCCTCTCGAACCCTGAGAGGCCTCCACAACTTTCTCTTTCTCTTGCTCAATGGCTTTTAATTGCTTTTTCCAAGCTGTTTTATCTTCGTCATACTTCTGACGAGAATCCTTTAATGAATGTGTCCGACCTACAAGAGCTTCCTCCACACCTGACGAGGAGCTCGAAGCTTTAATAGCTTCATCCTTTTTCAAAATGGTGTTGAAACAAGTTAGCAACTGGAAAAAGAAAACAATTATAAGTCAGTGCAAGTACATAATATTGAAAAGTGAAAGTTTAGATTAGTAATACTTACTGAGGCAATATGTTGAGCTGCCAAGGTGGTAACCCTATCCCGAGAAAGAGTGTCTTTAAGTCCTTGGATTTCAGGGATAATCCAAGACTTCACAGAGCCCATGGCAGAGCTCGGTGTAACAAAAGTGGGAACACCACTTCCAGCAGTTAGAGGCTGAGAGATGGATTCAGCCAATTTATTCGAGGAGCTTTTCTTCAATTTCCTCATGGGAGCAGGAAAATTCTCGACCAAGGATGTTGTCTTGGTCGTTAAAATGACTATAACCTCACTTGGATGAGAAACAACCACAATCTTGCTCGGAGCCACAGGGGGCTTCTCGGCAACCTTTTTAGCAGCAGCAGGAGGGGGTGCATCAACTTTTCTTGTCCCTTCCTCTGGGACATCCTGCTTATTTCTCTTTGCCTCTACATTGGCAGAGTCTGATTTGTCAAAGTATGAGGGAGCTCTTCTTCTCTTCATTCTGTCACTGAGAGGAATATTTGATTCAGGAGAGGAACCTTCAGAAGCTGGTGATGGTTCTATGTCACTTATTACTGGACGAGCAGTAAAAAAAGAAGTATAACTCTTGTATTGCAACAAGTATGAGGCTGATCTGATATGTTCGTCAGCAACAGTTTGGTGCAAACTCCAGATAAGTTTCAAGTGCCTCAAATTAACATCAGTTTCTTTAGGGGATTTATTTTTGCTATCAACTGCAAATAAACAAAAATTAAAATGTCAATGACGCATTTTATCAAACACAAAGAAAACATAATTTCAAAAATAAAATAAAATAAAAACAACTTATCCCATTGCCATAGGGAGGGCATCTAGGACCCTGATACACATCATTTCCAATTAATGGAGCATGTTGCCAATTTTTCATAATAACCCCATGCTCGAAGTAATCCCTGTTGGCATCGGGAAGATTGACAACTAAAGCCCTATTTAAAAACCTAGTTTTTAAATAAAAAGTGCTATCACTAACAACCCATCTATAGCAAAACATAATTTCTGGAATTCCTAAACGGGTTCCATGAATCTGATTTAACCTATGGACTCCATTAACTATTCTCCAAGTATTAGGAGCTATTTTTGCAGGTACCACGTCAAAATATTGACAGCATTCCAAACACAAGGGGTTTGGAGGAAAAGAAAAGACAGATTCAGCTACAAAGAGACTGGGGAACGAATGTCCCTCAGCCAAACGAAAATAGTCAGAAGGCTCAGAAAGCTCTTCCAATATGACCCAGGAAGGAATAGAAAAATCAGAATGAAATTTATCAAGCGACTCAACAACGTAAACCATGATGAACAAAAGAAATAAAAGAGAAGGAAGAAGATCTTACAGGAAAAAGATGAATCAGGTGACAATGAACGATGGAAGAAACGAACGCACAAGACAGAGAAAAAGTGAAGAAGTTCTAAAGATGCAGATTTGAAAAAATAAAAGACGATCGAGTTTCTGAAGCGTTTAAATACTTTACCTCGAGAATGGAGAAAAGCAATGATTACCAAGATGGACGATTGTGTATTCGGCGGCTAAAAAGAAGAAAAAGGCACGAAACACGAAGCGGTTATTGAAATTTGAAATACTTTAAAAACCCTGATACTATGTACTCAGAAAAGGAGTTATGTACAACGAAAGATTGTCTAAAATTCATAAAATTTAGGCAACATAAATGTTCCATACTTTTCTTCAACATCAAACCACGAAATATTGGGGGCTTCTGTTGATAACAAATTTAACCTGCTGACGTGGACCAATTATGTGAAGACACGTGCCAATCTACATGGCACCTGCAAACATTTTTGACAACACATTGACTCCGAGGAACTCAACCTCCCCGACCAACTCAATTGCTCCAAGCAGCAAGTGTTCTCCGATGAACTTTATTGTACCGAGAAACTCATGTATACCGAGCTACTTAGGCGGTCCGAGCAGCTCAGGCGGTCCGAGCTGCACCTCGTACAGAGCATTTATAACCGAATAATTAAGAGGATTGAATGCGCATTAAATGCTGATTATTATCATACAGATGTACACGCCTATTGGACAGCTATGTAATATTCTCTCACATGTATAACCTCACGGCTATAAGTACATTGTAACCTCCTTGTTGATACCAAAATTAATATGCTGATGTGAACGAATAATACGAAGACACGTGTCAATCTACGTGGCACAATAGCAACGAGGAAGATCATTTCCCGACCAACCATGTTCCTTTCCGAGCAACGAAAATACACCGAGGAACTTTAGCACACCGAGGAACTCTAGCTCACCGAAGTACTCTAATGTTCTGAGGAACTCCTGATCAGCGAACAGCTATGGCGGTCCGAGCTGCATCTCGGTCATATCATTAATTGCCAGATAATCAACAGCTCAGATATTCATTGAATGCTCATATTCTTGGCACGCACTCTGCATTAAATGTATTACCCTTTCATATGTATGTCATTTAATGTATCGAACCTTTCATGTACAGCCTCAAGGCTATAAATACCTTGTATCATCCTCATTCAAAGGGAACCGGAATTTCTTGAAAGAACTTGTAATCAAGAATTCCATAAACACTCAGCAATAACATAACAGTGGACGTAGGCTTTATTCCTAGCCGAACCACTTTAAAAATCTTTGTCTTATTTATTTATCTGTGATTAAAAAATTAGAACGATCTAGTTTTTTACATCAACAGATTGGCGCCGTCTGTGGGAAACGACTGTTATTATCGTTTTTCATAAAAATCATTTATCACCAATGGCAGATAATCCAGAATCCAGTAATCGAAATATTGGAAATACTGGAAATCTTCCAAATCCATCTGCATCCCCAGATCTGGCTGGAATTATGACGAATCTGGCTCAAGGACAAACTGCCATGCAAGAATCTATGAGGCAACTCATTCAAACTCTTCAGGGCGGTGCACCTACCTATTCAGGGCAAAGGAGTGATCATAGGCAATCGCAATCTAGACGTACTGGGTCATATCGCAATGAGGAGTCTAATGATTCTTCCTATCAACCTGGGCGAACTTCATCGATACGGGCTACGGATACAGATCAACGTATCACTCTTTCTCCGGAGAGAACTAGCGCTTTGGAAAGGTTAAGCAGAGTGTCTCCTTTCAGTCGGTTAGGACCAAGGAGGAACATGAGTCCACCCAGGGCTCCCTCAAGAAGTTTTCGGCTACCACCAGGTTTGAGAGAAGGATCTGCACAATCGCGACCAACTACTCGTCGAGATAAATCTCAGGAAGCTACGTCAGAGCAATCAGTTGCTCGGACTAAGCGGCCCGAGGAAGGGAATGAAGCATGGAAAGGTTCAATTCAACGGTTGGAAGATAGATTGGGAGAAATGGCTAAGGCGAGGAATTCCTTACAGAGAACTTTTGTTCAAGGAACACCTTTTGTGCAAGCCATTGTGGATTTTCCTACACCGTCGAAATTCAAAGCACCCGTAGTGACCCCCAAGTACGATGGAAAGACAGATCCCGTACTTCATATAGAACAATACCAAGCTGCTGCAGATATCTACGCTGTCCCCGATGAGATGAGGTGTAGAGCATTCTCGGGAACTCTTACCAGATCTGCACAGATATGGTACAATAATCTTCCTCGGGGTAAGATTTTAACTTTTGTTCAGTTAGCCGAGTTGTTTATTGGCAATTTTTGTTTTGGAGCAAAGCCGGTAAAGCGAGTAGCACACTTGCTAAGTGTTAGACAAAAATCAGGTGAAAGTACTAGAGATTACATAACTCGTTTCAATAACGAGAAGTTGGAAGTCATAGATTATGAAGAAAAAATAGCAATCACTGCTCTGATGAGTGGTTTGCTGCCTAACAAGCTGTACTACACTTTGGCCAAAGATCCACCTAAAAATATGTCGGAGTTGATGGCAAAGGCGGCTAAAATCATGAATGCCGAGGAGGCTATGGCTGCGAAGAAGAATATGGATAAAGAAATTAAAGTGGAGGTCGACAATTCTAAGAAGAAAGATCAGAAAGGTAATGGTGGTGACAAACATTCCAAGAATAACAGGATGAAGTTGGAAACCCTAAAGAAGTATGATAATTATACTCCATTGAAAATGGGTATTAATCATGTTTTGGAAGAAATCAGGAATAACGAGGAAATCAAGTGGCCAGAGAAACTGAAGACAGATCCCGACCTGAGGAATAAGGCCAAATATTGCGAGTTTCACAAAGATCATGGCCATATGACCAAAAATTGTATAGCCCTTCAGAACGAGATTGAAACACTCATCCGAAGAGGAAAATTATCAAAGTATGTAGATCGCAGGAGTGAGAGGAAGAATGATGATAGAACTAGAGAGAGATCTAGATCTCCTCGTCGTGCAGAGGAGAAAAAGAGGAGGGACCATGAAGAGGATCCAGATGATGACCCCGATCTTCCCAAGAAGCCAAGGAAACCTGAACGAGAGGTATTTTCCATACGTTTTGGATCACTTGATTGTAATGTTATTACAGGAGGAGATGCAGGAGGAGGAGACCTTACTGCAGAAAGAAAAGCTTACCTCGGAGAGGCTCAAGCTTGTTCATACATTCAGCGAATAAACCTGGCCGAGAATGGTCGTCCGAGGAAGGTAAACAAAGAGAAGCTAGTGATTGGTTTTTCAAAAAACGACCTGGCAGGTGTTCTTTACCCTCATGATGATCCTTTGGTGATCAAAATGAGGATGAAGGATGTGATCATTTCAAGGGTGTTAGTAGACAATGGTAGTTCGGCAGACATCATGTACTATTCATGCTTTGATAGCCTGAATTTAAAATTATCTCAATTGGAACCTTATCACAGACCCCTTCTGGGTTTTGCTGGCGAGAAAGTTTTTCCACTTGGGACGATCAAGTTGGATATACTCATCGGAACTTGGCCTGCTTGTCGAACAGAAAGAATACGTTTCTTTGTGATGGATAAGAATGTGCAGTCAGCCTACAACATCATCATGGGAAGAGTTGGATTGAAGAAATTCGAAGCAGTTCCATCTACAGTACATCAGTGTTTGAAATTCCCAACGAATTTTGGAGTAGGAATTATGAAAGGTGATCAAAAAGTAGCTCGGGAATGTTATTATTCGTCTGCCGAGCAAGAGGAACTTGAAGAATCAAAGAAAAAGACTACTACTTACCAAGTGGAGGAAGGCACAGAAATTGAAACTCTTGACCCTAGGGATGAATCTCAACTCGTAAAAGGGCAGGTTGTGGAATCTACAGAAATTGTTATCCTGGACGACGAGCATCCTGAACGAATAACTCAGATAGGATCGTCGTTGGATGTTTCAATAAAACAGGAGTTGATAACTTTCTTAAGAAACAGGAAGAATACTTTTGCTTGGAGTCATGAAGACATGCCAGGAATAGATCCAAACTTCTTATGTCATGAACTCAATGTGAATAAGGAGATCAAGCCTGTGAAGCAAAGAAGAAGAGTGTTTAGTCCCGAGAAGAACCAGGCCATACAAGAGGAGGTCGAGAAACTCCAGAAAGCCCAATTCATTGAAGATGTGAAATATCCAGATTGGTTGGCGAATGTGGTGATGGTAAAGAAGAAGAACAACAAATGGAGAATGTGTGTTGATTTTACTGATCTCAACAAGGCATGTCCAAAAGATCATTTTCCATTGCCCAGAATTGATCAACTAGTGGATGCTACCTCGGGACACGAGCTACTCAGCTTCATGGATGCTTATTCGGGCTACAACCAGATCAAAATGAAACCAGAAGACAGGGAAAGTACTTCTTTTATTACCCCAAGGGAAACTTATTGTTATAATGTTATGCCTTTTGGTTTAAAAAATACAGGTGCAACATATCAACTGTTGATGAACAAGGTTTTTACCGTACAAATCAGCCGCAATATGGAGGTCTATGTCGACGACATGCTCACCAAAAGCAAGAGAGCTGCAGATCATTTGGTTGACTTGAGTCAAACTTTTGATCAACTGGATAAATACCAGATGAAGCTTAACCCGATGAAGTGTACCTTTGGAGTACGAGAAGGAATGTTCCTCGGATACATCGTCAACCAACGAGGTATTGAGGCAAATCCAGAAAAGATCAAAGCTCTTTTAGGGCTGCGATCCCCGACGACGAGGAAAGAAGTGCAGAGTCTTACCGGACAGGTTGCAGCACTCAACAGATTTGTATCCCGAGCAACTGATAAATGCCTCCCATTCTTCAAAACACTACGAAAAAGTTTTGAGTGGACTGATGAATGTGAGAAAGCATTTCAAGATTTGAAGAAGTATTTGGGAGCCCCACCATTGTTGTCTAGGCCAATAACTGGAGAGACGCTGTACTTGTATTTGGCAGTATCAGAAAATGCAGTTAGCTCGGCGTTGATCAAATTGGAGAATGGAGTCCAGAAGCCAATTTATTACACAAGCAAGGCCTTCCGAGGTGCGGAAATCAGATACCCAAAGCTGGAAAAATTGGCACTGGCATTAATTGAAGCAAGTAGAAGAATGAGGCCATACTTCCAGGCCCATACCATCATTGTGTATACCGACATGCCGTTAAGACAAGCCCTTCACAAGCCAGAAAAATCAGGAAGATTGATGTACTGGGCAATAGAACTTGGTGAATATGATATTGTGTATGAACCCAGATCATCGTTGAAGGGGCAAGCCGTAGCAGATTTTATAGCAGAGTTCACATACCTTGATACCCCCGAGGAGCAAAAGGTGCTTGCTGACCTACCTGTGGATGATACAGGATCAACAGACACAGATCCAAACCAACCAAGGTTGGTAAAAGGACTTGTGGATGTAGAAAAATCATCATATTCAAACCCCGACCAACTCCGGTTGGTAGAAGGGCGCGAACAAATGACCGACGAGGAACGAAGGATACCCGGGGATGATGAAAGAAAACAGATGATATTTCACCGAGGAACTCTAACAGATAAGAAATTTGAAGACGAGTTACATACATGGAGATTATATGTAGATGGATCATCTTGCACGGCTGGTTGTGGAGCAGGGATTGTTTTAAACTCTCCAGATGATATTGACATGGAGTATGCCTTGAGATTCCAATTCAAAGCTTCCAATAATGAGGCTGAATATGAGGCTATGATAGCAGGTTTTCATTTGGCGAAAGTTATGGAGGCACGTCAAGTAATGGTTTTCAGTGATTCTCAATTAATTGTGAATCAAATAATGGGAATATATGCAGTGAAGGGAGAGTTAATGGTGAAGTACCATGCAAAAGTGATGGAGTTATTGAAAGAATTTGATGCTATTCAATTGGTGAGGATACCGAGAATGGAGAATGCTAGAGCAGACGCGTTGGCCCGACTAGCGTCAGCTACGCGCACCGAGCTGCGAAGAACAATACCAATTGAAGTACTAGAAAGTCGGAGCATAGAAGAAGATCTGAGGGTGAAGATTATTACCCTTGATTTAGGACCATCTTGGATGGATCCTATCAGAGCATACATTGAAGAAGGAGTGCTACCGGAGGACAAACTAGCTGCCAAGAAATTGAAGTATAAAGTTGCTCGGTATGTGTTAACTAATGGTGTTTTGTATAGACGAGGAATTATGGCAGGTTTGCAGAGATGTGTGCATCCATCAGAAGTCAAAGAATTGATTGAAGAAATCCATGAAGGATCTTGTGGAGCTCATGTAGCAGGTCGGACTCTTCTGCAAAGGGTGATGACACAGGGATACTACTGGCCGACGATGAGGGCTGATTGTATAGCCTATGCTAAGAAGTGTGACAAGTGCCAACGTTTTTCCTCCATCCGAAGAACTCCACAGGCATTGTTGACACCCATAACATCACCTTGGCCATTTGCCATATGGGGGATTGATCTGGTTGGACCATTGCTGACGACCCGAGGAAGGTTCAAGTATCTCGTCGTGGCAGTAGACTATTTTACTAAGTGGGTGGAAGCTGAACCACTAATTGATATGACATACGAGAGGGTGTATCAGTTCATATGGAAGAATATCATTTGTCGATATGGTCTCCCCCACGCTTTCATCACAGACCATGAAACGCAATTTGATAATGAAGAATTTGCTGCCTATTGTCATCAGTCGAACGTCTTGAAGTTTCATTCAGTACCAGGCCATCCCCAAAGCAATGGACAGACTGAGGTGACAAATAGAACATTACTAAATGGTTTGAAGAAGAGGTTAAGTGAGGCTAAAGCAAATTGGATTAATGAGCTACAATCAGTTTTGTGGGCTTATCGAACAACTCCCCGAGCAGCAACAGGAGAATCACCATATATGCTAGCATTTGGAAGTGAGGCTGTGATACCTGCCGAGTTGGGCCTACCAACACACAGGGTGTTAAATTTCAATTCTCCGATCAGTGATCTGATGAGAAGACTGGATTTGGATATGCTCGAGGAAGTCAGAGAAGAGGCAGCCATTAGGAATGCTGCTTATCAACAACGAACAGCTCTGTTTTACAACAAAAGAGTAAAGAAATGTGATCTAAAAGAGGGGGATTATGTGCTAAAGAAGGTCATTCAGAAGCAGAATAAACTGGAAGCAAACTGGCATGGACCTTACCGAGTTACAGTGGTTGTTCGACCAGGAACTTACAGAATAGCAACTCTAGAAGGAGAGGAATTTAAGAACGCATGGAATGCTGAACACCTGCGCAAGTATTATCAGTGATGTCAAATGTAAATCATTTCTTTCATTATGAATAAAACGAGGATGTTTCGCCATTTTCTTTCTGGTTGAAAGTTTTTCGGGGAATACTAGTGTAATACAACTACACAGCAAAAGTGCTCTAAGGAGCCAACCTCCTTTAGTTAGGAGGACAGCTCTACGGAGCAAAAGTGCTATAAGTAGCCAACCTCCTTTGGTTAGGAGGACAGCTCTACGGAGCAAAAGTGCTCTAAGGAGCCAACCTCCTTTGGTTAGGAGGACAGCTCTACGGAGCAAAAGTGCTCTAAGGAGCCAACCTCCTTTGGTTAGGAGGACAGCTCTACGGAGCAAAAGTGCTATAAGTAGCCAACCTCCTTTGGTTAGGAGGACATGCTCTAAGGAGCCAAAAGCTTTAAGGAGCCAAAAAGTGTACACTACACCAGCATGATCAACTACGGTTGGTAAGATAAAAATATACTCTCATATTACAACTTATGATGGTCGGGAGGTAATATTATTACAATGAGTTCTTTGAAGAACAAAATATTCAAAAAATACACCAAGTATAGTTGGTCGGGGATAAAAACCCATCAACTGTAATTGGTCGACAAACATTATTCACCCACCCTGGTTGGTTGGAAACAGTTTGAACATTTTTACTCATTACTTTATTATTAAGTGATCGAGAAACATTACTAATACTTGTAACTTTTTATTAATTTGCTTATTGAACAATAATATTGTTATCTTTTTAACAGATACATAGATATATATGTACAAATATAAAGGTGTTTGATAAACACAAGACTAACAAAATTGGCAAACAGAAAATGAAAATCTTTTCATTAATCTAGAATAAATTACAAGTTACAAGAATGTACTAAATTGTTACATGGATATTACTATTCTATTGGTTTTTTGCCCTGTGCTTTAGAAACAGGTTCCTCGCCGGCAGGAGGGTCTTCTAGGCAAAGGGGAGAATTGATGAAATTAACATCTCTGAGCATTCTGACGTTCATAACAGAAGGTGTATCTAAAAGATGCTCAGGACGAGATAATTCAACTTGGGAGTGAAGGCTATAATCACCAAGGTATTTTGAAATTAGGCTGCGAGGAATGGAACGAGCTGGGATCCATGCCATATCCAATTTGAAAGGTGGTACAGGCAGGTCTAATAATGATGGAGCATGATAGTCCCATAAAAAATGCCCTTGCTCCAACTTTAACACACCCAATGCATTTAACCATCCTTGCTTGTAACCTTCATTGTTAGCATGTTCAATGCGAGCATCCAGATGAACAAGGGCTTCATTGTATCCTGCCATCCAGAATTCCCTTGGCTGTTTATGGAATTGGAAGGTTAATCTATCCAATTGTTCATGAAGGCTTTTGGCAAAAAGATCCTTGTTATGCAAGGCAGATTTCGTCGATGCCAGCTGATCTTCCAGAGACAGATTTTTATTGGACATTTCAGTCAGAGCACGGTCTTTTACTTTCAACTGGAATGCTTGAGTTTCCAAAGTAGACTGAGTGCGAGCCTCTTCAACATTTTGGCTGAGGATTCTTCCTCGCCCCCGAGAACCTCTTCCTCGTCCCCGAACAGTTCCAGAAATGGCAGATTTTCTTAAGTCCTCCAGCTCTTGCCTTAGTTTGGCGTTTTCGACCTCTAAGAACGAGAAGCCTTCATCAATAACTGGTATTAATGCAGTAGAAGATGAAGCAGCAGATTCATATTGAGCCAATTTTTTCTGCAAATTATTATTTTCTTGTTCCAGGATCTCGGCAATTTGTCTGCAGGCTTCAACTTCACCTTTTAGGGTCCTTTCCCTAATATCATATGCAGCAATGATCTTTTTATGGCCTGTTTCAGAAGAAAGTTGTTGGTATCTATTTTCATAATCTTTGTGTAACAAAGCCATTGATTCATTGTGCTGACCTTGGAGATCCTCTATGGAACCATGAAGTTCCTCGATCAGTTCGTAATACGCGACATTGTTGGCCACTGCTCGGTCAAGTAAAGCTTTCAAGTACTGATAAGCTTCAATTGCCTGCTCTGAGGCACCATGTCCAAGAATATCATCAATTTCTGATGTACTAAGGATTGTATGACCAGCCTTATAGTATTGGTGACATTGCTGCATCAGCTCGGTATCATGTGAAGAGATCAATTCCATTCTAGCAACAAACTAAAGACGAGAAAAAGACAACAATCAACAAAAACAAGTTATCAACAACAGAGATGAGCAAAGATATATTTTATTAGATCATCAAAAAGTTACATTGTTCGATTACAAGGAAATACAGAAATGATACCGAACAACTTCACACCTTTTCCTTGTCTCCCAAGACTTTCTCGGGAGGCTGGGACGAGGAGCTCGGTTGCTCGGAGGTAACAATAGCTTGATCGGTAGGAATCTTCTCGGGAGGAGGAGGCATGGAAGAAACGTCCTCGGTGGCAGAGGGTTGAGAGGCAGAAACTTGATCGCCCATAGCCATAGAAGACTCATCTGAGACAGGCTCGTCTTCTTCTTCTTCCACAATTGGTGGAGGAGGACCAGGGAGATGCCGTTGGAATAGCTCAGAATCGTCTTGGACCTTTAGCTCTTGCAGAGCAGCTACCCAGCCATCATGGAAGTATTTCAACTCCCCATATTGAACTTGGGATGTCATTGCAGCTATCCCTCTCTCCCATCCTTTCTCCCAACCAACGCTGAAATGTTTCTTGATTGCAACTTTTCTCCTCGACTTCTCCGAGGAGAGCTTCACCTCCAATTCCTCTTTCTTGACTTTGATATCTCACAGAGTAGATAATTCTTCCTCTGCCTTTTTCAACTTATCATCAGAGTCCTGATGTTTAACCTCCAAAACTTTAACTTTCTCCTCCAAATTCTTGGAGGTTTCAGCCATCCTCATCTTATCAGCCTCAGCCACAGCCAACTTTTTCTCCCAAACAGTTTTCTCCTCGATGTACTGTTGGCGAGATTCCTTCACAGATTGGGCTAAACCCAACAAAGCATCGTCAACATCGGACGAGGAACTGGAAGCTTTAATAACTTGATCTTTCTTCACGATGGTATTGAAGCAGTTCACCAGCTGAAAGATAAGAAAAATAATAGAGTCAACACAAATACAAGAATAAAATAAAGAAAAGAAAGAAAGACCAAAGGTATGAGAAATTTACTGAAGAAAGATGACGAGCAGCTAGGGATGTCAGTGTATCCCTAGGAATTTTTTCATCAACCCCGAGAACCTCGGGTATAACTGAGCTCATTGAAGAACTCGGAAGAAGGATGTTTGAAACACTACTACCACCAGCGGGTAGAGAAGATGCAGTTCCAGCAAGATTAACTGAGGATGATTTCCTCAATCTCTTCAAAGGAGGGTCAGCAGCATCAACCAAGGAAGAAGTCTTGGTCGGAGAGAGTGTAATTACTTCCCTGGGAGCATTTTTCTTGCTGGGGGCCACTGGGGGCTTCTCGGCAACTTTGGAGGAACCAGCATCTACTTTTTTAGTCCCCTCTGGGACATCAATTTTGCCTTTCTGGGCTCCAACAGCAGAAGAAATTTCACCAAATAGAGCAGGAGGAGCTCTCTTCATGCCCATTCTCTGAGATGAGGGGATATGAGAATCTGAAGATGAACTTTCTGGTGTTGAAGCTGGTTCAACAGGGCGAGCAGTATAAGAGGTTGTGTAACTCTTATACTGTAGTAAATATGAAGCAGATCTAATATGCTCGTCAGCAATCGTCTTATGCAAACCCCAGATAAGTTTCAGATGTTTAATATTCACTTCTGATTCTTTTGGAGTTTTTCTTTTGCTATCAACTGCAAATAAATACATGTCGAGATATCAGTCATACATTTTGTCAAACATGATGAAAGCATAATTTCATAAGTAAAATAAAATGAAAAATAAACCTATCCCATTGCCGTATGGGGGGCATCTGGGACCGTTGTATACTTCATTCCCAGACAAAGGCGCATGTTGCCAATTTTTTATGACCAACCCATGCTCAAAATAATCCCTATTTGAGTCAGGGAGATTAACTACAAGAGCCCTATTCAAATACCTAGTTTTTAAATAATAAATATTATCTAGAACAGCCCATTTATAACAAAACATAATTTCAGGGATCCCAATACGAGTCCCATGAGTTAGATTTAATTTGTGCACCCCATTAATTATTCTCCATGAATTGGGGGCTATTTTTGCAGGAACAAGATCAAAATATTGACAAAACTCAAGACATAATGGGTTTGGTGGAAAGGAAAAACCGCATTTAGCAACAAAAAGACTGGGGAACCAATGTCCCTCAGCCAATCGAAAGTAATCTAAAGGCTCAGAAAGAACCTCTAGAATTACCCACGAAGGAATGGAAAAATCAGAACGGAATTTCTCAACAGACTCCACAATATAAACCATATTGAATAAAAGAGATACAGAAAAAAGGAAGAAGATCTTACAGAAAGAAAGGATGTGTGTTGACAACGAACGGAAACAAGGATGAACGCACAAGAGAAGAAGAGAATAGAAAACTTGAATGCAGAAAATGGAAAACGTAGACGACGGTATGGTTACCAAAGAAGTTTAAATACTTTGCATTGGGAAGCGGCGAAAGAAATGATTACCAAAAAGAAACTACTGAACTTCCGGCGGCTAAAAGGACAAAAATTGCACGAAGATCGAAGCGCTTATAAAAAAGGCGGAAACTGCGAAATAAGAAGGAAATTTGAATACAATGTTCCTGAAACCCAGGAAGGACATTTAATATTGCCATATACCGAGAAAGAATGTTCCATACTCCTCAAAGTTCAAAATATGAAACATTGGGGGCTTCTGTTGATACCAAAATTAATATGCTGATGTGAACGAATAATACGAAGACACGTGTCAATCTACGTGGCACAATAGCAACGAGGAAGATCATTTCCCGACCAACCATGTTCCTTTCCGAGCAACGAAAATACACCGAGGAACTTTAGCACACCGAGGAACTCTAGCTCACCGAAGTACTCTAATGTTCCGAGGAACTCCTGATCAGCGAACAGCTATGGCGGTCCGAGCTGCATCTCGGTCATATCATTAATTGCCAGATAATCAACAGCTCAGATATTCATTGAATGCTCATATTCTTGGCACGCACTCTGCATTAAATGTATTACCCTTTCATATGTATGTCATTTAATGTATCGAACCTTTCATGTACAGCCTCAAGGCTATAAATACCTTGTATCATCCTCATTCAAAGGGGACCGGAATTTCTTGAAAGAACTTGTAATCAAGAATTCCATAAACACTCAGCAATAACATAACAGTGGACGTAGGCTTTATTCCTAGCCGAACCACTTTAAAAATCTTTGTCTTATTTATTTATCTGTGATTAAAAAATTAGAACGATCTAGTTTTTTACATCAACACTCCTCATTAGCAGGGACTCGGAATTTCTTGGTAAACTCATTATCGAGAATTCTGCAAACAATCAGCAATAACACAAACAGTGGACGTAGGCCATTCTTTCAAGGCCGAAGCACTTTAAAAATCTCTTGTCTTATTTATTTTTTATCTGTGATTAAATAATTAGAGATAATCTAATTTTTTACATCAACAATCGCATCTTAGTTGGTATATATTAATCTTTGTGTGGATTATTTGCTCTTGTGTTGCCATATTTTTTGGTATCTCTTGCATCAATATACACCATTGGATGATATAATTGTTTTTCCTATTTTGCTTATCCCTTATTTCATTTAGGGGGATAATTTGTTTTAGTTAGGATGATATGAGTTATTTTATGCACTTTAATATTTGTCTATTCCTGAACAAAAAGAGGGAGAAATGGTTTACAAACCTTTAAATTTGGGGAGATCTAACTTAGGGGGAAAAGTATTTTTTATGTAGATCGTGGTAGACAAAGGGGGAGAATTAATTATGCAATTTATATTGTTATATCCCACATGCGTTTGATGGTGTGTTTAAGTATGCATGTTTTCATTCTTACAACAAAGTTTTAATGCAAAGCCTCTCAGCATATGTGTCGGTCAAGCGCTTGTACTTCTTATTTTTGGGTAGGATTGTGTCTTTTAGATGAGCTTCACGGCCCATAGGGTTTTTATTTTAGTTTTGTCCCGGAATAGCCAAATGGGGAGATTTATAAGGACAAATTTCCAATTGAGTTAACTTATAAGTGTTGGCTTAATTCCGAACAAAACTATTTGAGTTATATGATAGAAGTTTGTGACCTTTCAAGCCTATGACATTTGAGTTGAAGACGTAATATCCAAGAGATTGAAGTTCGCATCATTGCCGTGCTTCGTACCTTGTTTAACTTCATTAAGTTTTCATTTTTCCAAGGTCTCTCAGGTATGAATGCACATGTTATTTAGAGGCATTGAATTTTATTGGGTGTCATAATTTAACGGATCATAAAGAAATTTTTTATTGGCTTTTGTCTTTGAAGTTTTTTTTTTTATGAAAAGTCGTTTGATAAGGTCATTTGAATGACCTCGTTCGAACGAGATTTTCAAGTCGCTTGAAGGAGATATCCAACGATGTTTTCTCTGAAATCTCGTTTGAATTGTCGCTTGAATTGTCATTCGAACAAACTTCATTTTTAAGCTTCTGCAATCTTGTTCGATAAGTCATTTGAACGACATACCACAGTCGTTTGAACGATCGGCAGTTTGAGCAGTTTTTCAGCGTTTTCGCCCATTTTTTCTCTATTTTTGAAACTTTTAATAGTGCGGGAGTATAGTTTTTTTTGCAGACTTTTCCATATTTTCCAAGAGCCTTGAGAGCATAAACTTTTATCCAAAAAGTCCTTTTTGTTTTTGTGAATCAAAATGCTATAATTTCAACACAAAAACAAGTTTGCATCCATATAGTTTACATGATCCAAGTTTACATAACATTTGTTTGGAAATCAATGGTTTGGCACCGAGTTTTATTCTCTACGTCATAGAGACAGTTTCTTGCGAAGGATTTTTTGTTTATTAGTTT
The DNA here is from genome assembly GCA_949130495.1 of Sambucus nigra. NCBI lineage: Eukaryota > Viridiplantae > Streptophyta > Magnoliopsida > Dipsacales > Adoxaceae > Sambucus > Sambucus nigra. The sequence continues at coordinate 198,196,550 of OX422217.1, read as the reverse complement.
GTAGTGTACATACGGAAGTGGATTTTGTGTGTTTGGTGTTAGCTGTGCTCCATTTGTGGACTCCGAGACGAAGGTGGATTCCTGAGTTATTGACTTGGTAGAGTGGAGGAACGAAGAGCGTCAAGGCTTGTGAGGGCCTCAGGTCGTTGAGTAAGTCTTCTTGTCGTATCCTTTGTAACACCATACTTAGTGGACTTGTGGCTAGGCCGCCCGAGGTTTTTATCGTTGTGGATTTTCCTTGTACATCGCAGCGTTGTAGTTGTGTTTGTTTTTATCTTGCAAGAATCACCTAGATTTATGATTAGTTTTAAAAAGATAAAAATTGGTTTAATCACAACAATGGTGTAATTAGGTGTTAATTTAATTGGGTAATTTTTAGTTTACTTTAATTCAAGTAATTTGTCTAATTTCATGTTTGTGTAAATTTGAACTTGAATTGAAGTTGTATTTGTTTGTGTTTTAGAAGTGAAAATTTAATTTGAAGAAATTTAATTTTTGAAGGAAATTTAAAATTTGGAATATTCGGTGAACCATCCTTTCTGAGATTTAAAATTTGAATTTTCTGTATCTATAACCTACATTCATAATAAACGGCCATTTGTTATATAAATAAAAATAGAAAGTCATACACAAGCAATCTTGTGTACCTACATCAGTTGAAGTGACGTTCTTATAACTCTCACTTGTACTATTTTCCAACCCAAATAACCAATCTACATTTCAAGGGATCTTTATACTAAGGTCTCTAAACACATTATATAATAACTAAAGAGTAATCTATTAATGTAAAAAACAATAATAAACATATAATTAAGGAATCATACAAAATAAGTGGGGTACCTAACACCCTCCCCACTCGTAACCCGATTCCCAAACCCGCATAACAAAAATCTGTATACCAATCGCAGATTTTTCAAACTTGCCTTAGGATTAGCCTGAAACTTTTTGTTTATTTTTCTATAAAATAAAATGGTGACTCTCACACACTTTCCCCTCCTCTTTTTCTGCATGAAAGCCACGCTAACCAAAAGGGCGAGCAACCAAAACCTGGACATAATGTCACACTATATCCGGGGGCAAAGCCTCCGAGCACCCAAAACCTCAAATGGGTAACCCGACCTCGGGGGGACGCGACGGGCCAGGAGACAAGCACCCCCCGGCATTCACCGTTACGGGCACAGCCATCGCGCTCGCTTCAGGGGCTCGCAATGTGATTAGGCATAAATTCTTCACATTTATTCCCTTAATTTCGGTATTTTTATGATCCCGTGCGGTGTAAATAGCTTGAATTTGTCTCATAGTTATGCTACTAACCCTTTTTGGCAAGTATTTCGTATGTTGTATATCTCTTATGTGTTTTACAGGTATTTTATGCAAGAAAGTGCGAGAGAGAACTCAAAATAGTGAAAGAAACCAAGAAATGGGGAGTTGAAGGGCATTTTCATATTTTTTTATCCTTATTCCGTAGGTGGGGCAAACTGGAAAGTTGAATAGATTTCAATTACAAGAACACTGGAAATAGCGGCACCTCAATCCGAGCTACGATGAAGAAGTTATTGTCCTCCGAAGTTGAGAGAAAATCACAAGAAAAAAGAACCGAACCGAACCGGTCCGGAGCCTTGAAACTCACTGTCTAAAATTCATGATCGGACCGATCTGAATCAAATGGAAAACTAACCGATCTGGCCATTAGCCACGCTCCAGAGCCGTTATAAAATTAGTCACGCTTCCTAAGTGTGGCAAAATTTCCGTATACGAGATTTTTTTTTGTCCTTATCTTTTAGCCAAAAGAGTTTTATATTTTAGGGACTCTTCTAAACGACCTCTAGCCTATATATTTAGCCAGTAGGACTATTTTTATTCAGACTTTATTCATGTAAAATCTCCAAAACAAAAAGAAACATCTAGGAGAAGAATTTACATATTTTGCACCTTTAATTCAAGAGTTTTTTCGATTTTTCTTCAATCTTTGATTTCTTCTTGCATGGTTGTGTTATTCAATCTTGGTAACCTTAAATTCCATCACTTTTATCATTCTTTACTTTTTTTCACATACTTGTTAATAGATTCTTGTGTAGTTAATCATAGTTACACTGTGCTAGGCTAGATTTTTTAGGGGTTGGGGTGCATGAACCCACCCCGATGTGGTTTGCATGTGTGTAAAATTAGTTCCCTGTATTAAATAAATGATCGAATCGTGTTGTGTAGTGATCACAACCATCGTAGAAAATTCGATCTCGTTTGTCCTAGGTAACTGTGATGCTTAAGAGTGCGACGCGAGTGTAGCTATAGCGACACTGCTTTATTCTTACTTTTGATTATGTATGGTGTGGGCTAGTACTCTCATATATATAATGCTTAAGATAAATAAAGACTGGATTTAATCAATTATCTAATTAATAACTAGTCTTATATCCGGTAAACATACTAGGAGTTGGGTCCCTACCTTAATTTTCCAATTAGTTTTAGTTAACTTCTTTATTTCCCCCCTTTTTTCTTTCTCACCCCATCATCATCTTTTACACTTTATTTTTGAAGTAATAAATCAATTAACATCTATCAAACATTCCTTGTGGATTCGATACCCAAACTCACCGCTATACTCCACAAGAGTGTAGTTAAAGTTTAGTTTTTTTTATATTGTGGTCGGAAGCCGATAACAACGATTAATGTATTACACGGACGCTCGATTTTTCCACTCGATCAAAATGGTGCTGTTGTTGGGGTGTATTTTTGTTATAGATAATAATTGACTTAATATTTTGTAAGTAATTTTTTGTTTTAACCTTTTTGCAGGATTGCACAATTGAGCGCCAAGAAACGTTGAATCCTCAACCACACACCTCTTTACGTGAATTGTCCGTCTACAAACTATTCGGTAATCATGTCTTTTTATAATGAGTTCGGTAATTATAATGGTTCATATGGGAATAGTTTTCAAACCTTTTATTTTCAAGAATCTCCGCCTCGATCTATTAAAATTGGTGAGTGGTTTTTAATTCATGAATATGAAAGGCTTGAAAACAAATATCGAAAAAAAAATCATTTTTGGGAGCAAGAGTCTGATGCATTATTAGAATCCAATGATGACTTTTCTTTAAATATTTTTTAAACTAAAGAAAATTTTTAACCAAATATGGAATCCGAGGTTCTAGAGCCAAGGAATCCTACTCGGGAAGAAAGAGTGTTTTTTCTAATCAAATAATTACTCAATTTTCTTTCCACCGAAAGCGTGATCGATATTGGTCTTGTTACGGAAGTGCTCTCACTTTACGATGATATGCGTTCTAATTTGGAAAACAAAGAGGAGGTTGAGACTTGTGTGTCACCTCAAAATTTTGAAGAACATCTCATTAAAAATGAGTCTTGATCCCTTGAAATTCAATCTCCAAGTGATGACGAATCACTTGAGGTTGAATTTATCTCATCACCATTCTCGTTCACCGTTATTGAATCATTACAAGTACCATTAGATTTCTATGAGTCGGTTAAAACTTCTGAAACGTTTAAACCTTTTACCGACAAGAACACTTTGCTAGAATTGTTTTCTAATATGGACTCTTCCTTTTTATGTGCCCCTCTCTCCATACTACTTGAAAAATATTTGGGAGGTGATCCTATTTTTCTTAGATCTCAATTGTACTTGTCCCACCTAACATCCAAACTCCCCATCATCCCGTTAAATTTTTTAATTGGTGATGGTCCATTTTTTTTATCGCACACATTCCTTCCGTTGTTCAAACGAAATTCTTATATTTCGAAACGCGTGCATGAAATTGAGGGTACACCCACCGATTACCCTCAAAGTAAAATTGTATTTTGGGTGGATCCTCAAATTTTTCTTCTAGTGTATAACTTATTAGAAGTTCAAATTGTAGGTTGTACATAATTAGTTTTTTTTTCCTTTTCCTTTTTTTATAGTTTAGAGTAATTAGTTAAAGTATGTGTTATTCTTTTTGTTATGATTGGTTTTAACATATTTTGTAGATTCAATAGACTCATACTCATCGAGGATCGCTTCATTTGGGTAATATCTTTCTTTTCCTCTCTTTGTGTTGTGTTCTTGATTTGCATTGAGGACAATACAATATTTAAGTTAGGGGGAGTGGGATATTCTTCCCATTTATTGTTTAGTTTCATTGATTCGATCACATGTTCTTTCCAGGTGTGTTTTTTTTAGAAAATTTCAAAAATTTCCAAAAAAATTGAAAATTTTGAAAAAGCCAAAAATATTTTTTTTCAAAATAAATAAAAATTGAAATTTAAAAGCTTAAAAAATGTCACATTTTTTCTGTCTCAAATTGTAAAATTCAAAATGCACATAGCCTAAATTGACCAAAGATGAAAATTGAGCGAAAATTAACGACTTAACGAATAAGTATGGCGATTAATCAAACCTGGTGAGATTTCGAGACTATCGATTTTTTCGAGTTTTTAAATCAATCCGAGTTTATGATTAACTTAAAGATTTTTTTAGCATTTTAATAAGTCGTTGATAATCTCTATTTTATTGTTTTGATCGATTATGGGAAATGTGTGAGATATTTTCTTGAATAACGCGCACTAAAATATCTCTAAACTAAATTAATCTCGAGACGCATATGGTAAAGCAACTCGCATTTGGACAATGAAGTAGGCCGTCGTTTGTTACCCAAAAATATTAGCCATAAAAAGTCGTGAAAAATTCATCCCTTTGCAACCTAATTTGAGCCTAATAAATTTTTTCCTTTTCGTTAGATAATCCGAAAAACCCAATTGGACCGGAATTATGAAAATCAAATTTTCATTAAATAAAGTCCAAAAAGTGCATAAAAAGGGGCAAGGAAAAAATAGAAGAATGCTCAATAAAAATAGAAAGAAAAAGAAAAACAAAAAAAATAGAAAAAGAATAGAAAAGTAGCAATAGCCCGGAAAAAGCACAAATGGACATCATAAATGAATTCTCCAATTCCGAAGTCCCCACCATTTTCATTTTACCCAAATACACCTTAAATCCAAGAAAGTCCTAACCGAGTTCGAATTGTGAAATTGTTTACCGTGCGGAGAGCTAAGGCACAAAAGATAATAAAAGAGATTACACGACGTGAAAAATATATGATTTTTCCCGTTTCCGTATGACCGTATTCCGATGATGAGATCTCTTCACCTAAAAATTTTTTGTCTTTCAAAATGGTGTGCGAGAATTTGTGTCCATCATATTTACTCTTTTTAACACGCATACCGAGAGAATAACCCATATTTTTGAGTGATTCGTTTGTGAAATCATCTCGTGAGGTTTTGAAATCAAAGCGAATTTTTGGAAAGTAACGTAGTGATCAATCGGTGGAAGTTAGCGGTTCGATTTTTGGCTTCGCACATACATGCACACACACTGTGATTTGAGACTCTTGAATATGAATTTGCGGTGGCCATTTTTGGGGAGTTTAAATTGTACAATTTTTAAGTATTTTGATTTTTCTTTGAGTCAATAATGAATTTTGTGGGTATATTCAGTGCAAACCCTCATGAGACACCACTCGTCCTACTAGGGTAACATAGGGGCTTAAAGGCTTGTTGCATACGCTAAATGCAATCGCTTTCCCACGAAAAAGGTATTCTATCCCAATAAATTTTTTTAAGGGTCCTTAACTCATAATCTTATGCTTTTACATTTCTCGGGACGCGCAAAGTTCTAAGTTAGGGTGATTTGATTAGGCATAAATTATTCACATTTATCCCATTAATTTTGGTATTTTTATGTTCCTGTGCGGTGTAAATAGCTTGGATTTGTCTTATATTTATGCTAATAACCCTTTTTGTCCAGTATTTCGTATTTTGTATATCTTTTATGTGTTTTACAAGTATTTCATGTAAGAAAGTGCGCGAGAGAACTCAAAATAGTGAAAGAAACCAAGAAACGGGGAGTTGAAAGGTATTTTCGTAATTTTACAACCGTATTCTGTAGGTGGGGCAACTGAAAAGTTTAAGAGATTTCAATTACAAGAACATTGGAAAATTGGGTACCTCAATCCGAGCTACGGTGAAGAAGTTATGGTCATTCAAAGTTGAGAGAAAATTGCAAGAAAAAAGAACCGAACCGAACCGAACTGAACGGAACGGAACCGGTCCGGAGCCTTAAAACTCACTGTTTAAAATTCATGACCGGACTGTTCTGAATTGAATGGAAAATGAACCGATTCGGTCATTAGTCACGCTCCAGAACTATTATAAAATTAGTCACGCTTCCAAAGTGTGACAAAATTTCCAGATACGGGATTTTTATTTTGTCCTTATCTTTTAGCCAAAAGAGTTTTATGTTTTGAAAACTCTTCTAAACCACCTCCAGCCTATATATTTAGTCATTAGGACTCTTTTTATTCAGATTTAATTCATGTAAAATCTCCAAAATGAATAGGAACATCTAGGAGAAGAATTTACATATTTTGCACATTTAATTCAAGAGTTTTTTCGATTTTTCTTCAATCTTTGATTTCTTCTTGCATGCTTATGTTCTTCAATCTTGATAACCTTAAATTACAATACTTTTATCATTCTTTACTTATTTTCACATACTTGTTAATGGATTCTTGTGTAGTTAATTATAGTTACACCATGATAGGCTAGATTTTTTAGGGGTTGGGGTGCATGAACCCAACCCGATGTCGTTTGCATATGTGTAAAATTAGTTCCCGGAATTAAATAAATGATCGAATCGTGTTGTGCAGTGATCCCAAACATCGTAGGAATTTTGATCTCATTTTTCCTAGGTAACTGAGATGCTTAAGAGTGGGATGCGAGTGTAGCTATAATGACACCGGTTTATTCTTACTTTTGATTATGCATGGTGAGGGCTAGTACCCTCATATATATAATTGTTGATATTAATAAATGTTGAATTTAATAAATCATCTAATTCATAACTATTCTTATACCCGGGAAACATACTAGGAGTTGAGGGATTGTGTCCCTACCTCAATTTTCCAATTAGTTTTAGTTAACTTCTTTATTTTCCCCTTTTTTCCTTTCTCACCCCATCATCATCTTTTACACTTTATTTTTGAAGTAATAAATCAATCAAAATCTATCAAACATTCCATGTGGATTGAATTCCCAGACTCGCCGCTATACTTCATAAGAGTATATTTAAAGTTTAGGTTTTTTTGTACTGTGGTCGGAAGCTGATAACAACGATTAGCGTATTACACGGATGCTCGATTTTACCACTCGATCACAATGCCATAAAGGCGACTCCACTGGGGAGAATTTTTATATCATCGAAAATTAATATTGCACGCTGTAGTTAGATTCCCAGCTACGTCGCAATGGCGAATCCACATAGGAAAAATCAAGAGAACCGAACTATCCATATGCTTCCTTTATACTATGTTTAACACTGATCTCTCGCATGACTACTTTATGTAAATTTTAGAACTAGTTAACGGCCTTAGTTTTAGAGTTCCTCACAATGTAGATACATGCTTAGGTCCCCATGTACAGGATTGTACATTCTAATAAATATATATGTACGCACGAAAGACCTCATGATTAAATTAAACATCAAAGTATGTCGAAATTAAAGATTACATATTTGCATCACGCGGTACATTGTCTTGATTTTCATATTTTTTAAACCCTATACCCTTGAGGCTCCCAAAATCAACTAGTTGAAAGAAGTTCGTACTTTAGAAAAGTTGTTTTATCCAAAGGAATGTTTGTCCTTCAGAAAAGTCACCTCTCCCCAAAAGAGAGGTTCGTACTTTCAAGAAGTCATTTCCCCGAATAAATCTCGTACTTTCGAAAAGTCACTTCCCCAAAAGGCTAGTCGCCAATGAGTGTCCTCACTCTTTTCGTCATCACGTCCGGTGTATCGAACAACTTCTCTCTTGATCCCAAGGTCTTGGTGACCGGGAACATTTGAAGTTTGTTTAGTGCTGGGGTATATCGAATGGACTTTCACAACTATTCAGTACTAGGGTAAAATGGTGTGACATGTAAATTAAATGTTGCTCCGTCCAAGCATCTCGGGATATCGTGACCCATGGAAATAAAAATAAAACGCGATCCTCCAATAATCAACTCACATCTCCTCTTTTCATATAAAAAAATCTTTAGGAACACACCCTATTACACAAAAAGAATAAGATACTTATGGGTCAATTTCCCTGGCAAAATTTTTCAATTATTGTCAGATGACTGGAAGTTAGTCTAAAACACCTCAGATTCCAAGCTGAATGTCTTCCCCTTCTTCGAGGAGGATAAACAATATGAATTCGCAAGTCATCACCAAAACAGAGGTCCCTCACGTTAAATTCCCCTAACTACATTTTTACATGAGGAAAGTAATAGACCTCATGCCATTATCTCCTCACTCCTCGATCTAACAAAACGAGAGTGTGCCCCTACTCATCCGAATCCAATGGGACTCTGTTAAAGTTCTCACCCTTTAAAGATAATACCAAATGAAAGAACTCAAAAAACAAAATATCGTCTAAATAAGGTTAAAAATAGATAAAAGAATTGCATCAGATTAAGTCATTGCATATGTTAGTCCTTTTCCACATATGTATTTCCCTTTTACCAGTCCTTTTGTTTGCAAAAACCTGAACAAAAGTGCCCCGACTTTTCCTGCAATTTCCACCTTCAGCAGAAAAATGCCACTAAGTTCTTACCCTGGACACTAGAGTTCATGAATCGTGCGATCATTAGTCTTCATCAGTGAACTTCCTACCCAAGATTGTCATACGATCATGTCTACTGTAGTAGACCAGGTCCTGTAGCTATGGATCAAATTCTGGGATAACTTGAGCGTATCACTGCTTCCCACAACACCATGCAATCCGAGATCAAGGTACTATGCCAAACCCAAAACCTCATGAAAGGAACCCATACCGCAATGAAAGAGAATGACCTTCCTCCTCCTATACCCAACATTGGTAGACCGCCTGCGGTGACTGTCGAAGGCATACCCACTAACCCCAGGATCCGCGTACTTTAGTTCGATACCCGATTCCCCTTGATAAAATCGGTTCTCCCTACGTCCAAGTAATATTTCCTACATAGTTACTTTGAGCCCTACTATCAGTACCTTGAGTAATCGGTCACCACTTTTTAAAGTCCTTTGTGGACTGAATCTGTGCCCCCTAATCATTAAAAGAGGTTATTTCCCTGCTACCGAACCAGGAGATTACGTAAGTCCAATATAAATTATGTCTCCTCCAGGAATCCTTCAATAAAATGCAAACCACATATGAGATTACCAACATCAAGAAGAAGACCCTTTATCCAGAAACTCAACTCCCGAACAAATTCAATATGCCAGTCTTCAAAACCTACAAAAGGGTAGGATCTCCAACCCCCCACTTATCTAACTACCACCTCTAGATATAGGTCTGAAACATCGACTTAGGGGGTATAAGAAAGGATGTTCTCATCCATGCTAGCCGGAGGATTCCTCACCTGGTATATGTGCCTTAAACGTGAGGGGATGCTAAATTATGGGATGATGTATGTCATGATTTCCTGAAGCAGTATGAATATAATAAAGAACCGGGCATCACCTGTAAGGATATAAAATTGTTGAAATATAAGGAAGGGGAGGCACTTGACGTCTTCGTCACTCATTGGAGAGAGAAAGTTAGTCAAATGATCAATCGTCTTCTAGAGCGGTACCAAAAAGAAATCTTAATATGAAGCCTCCGAAAGGGAAGTGCAAAGTGAACTTTGGATCACTGGATCTTAGGTTTTGAAGCCCTCAATCATTTAAGGTATAAAATCGAAGAAATTATGATCGATAAAGTCTTTAAAACCTCTAAAACATTGAGGAGTCTCGTCACACTAACAATAAGTTCTTCCTTCGTAATAACCCACCGGGGGCTTCCATATTTCATATCACCACTATCGTAGTTAGTCCACTGACAGGATCATGCTCGGCTATCCATACTACCCCGCCATGGTAGACATTACTGAAGCCTTCCTATTAGGACCCCCTCCCAGAAATTATCATACTATGCCTCATCCTAAAGAGTTACGGGTTGACCGAGAACCTTTACGAACTTACAAGCCCCCTTAGTCAAGTCTTCACCGCTTTGAAGTTAGATGGTCATCTTAAACCACTTAACCTAGACCATTCCCTACCACTAGAGATAAAAAAATGGAAATCAGACTCAAATTGCGAATATCACCACGGACCCGGTCACATCAATAATAACCGTTGGGCCTTAAGGTACGCCATTCAGGACCTCATTGACGCCGGGAGACTCATACTGCCAAGGCCTAATGTCACCAATAACCCCTTTCCATATCATCCTATCCCTTAAACCAATACCCTCTCATACGCTCCCATCCTAAGCATTGACTCCTCCATCCTAATAGTACCCATCCCTCCTAAGTTGAGGATGAGGACACATGCCCCCTTCCAAATAGCTACCCCCGGGATTGCCATCGCCCATCGTATTAATCATCACTGAGACTAAGTCCACCATAGACCATATGACCTCCTTCATGATGGCATACACTTTTGGTAAACTAACCCTTGCAGTGTAAAACGTGCATGGTGGTCCAGTTACACGGTCAATTATTGAATTCATAAATTAGGTCACAAATAAGTCGAGTTCAATTTTTAATCCAATTGTATATTGATTAATCAAGTGAAACTAAGCATGCTAAATATTAATCGAATAAATAAATAATAACACGATATATAAGAACAAATCCTTTTCAGGAAAAAAATATTTTCAACACTGTTACAAATAAGGTATTACAAATGACACAGATAGGCTTATAGACTTAGACACCACTAAGAATCGCAATTTAGTCTCCTTCCTTGTTGATAACAGAAAGCGGTGCAGATCCAACTATGCCCCACAATAAGCTCCACTTGCCTCAGTATCCATCAAATCTACCTCAAGAAACTCCTTTCCTCTTATCAGTTGTGAAGAATGAACTCCATAAGGATTTGAACAAGTGATGTGTTTTTCCAGGTTTGATAAAATGAGAAAAAATATCCAAGTGGTTTGGATTTTGAAAAACCAAAGTATTTAATCATATAATAGGTTAATAAAGGCTTGCAACAAAGTTCAGGTTCGTATCTCTTAAGTAGGTTTGAAAATCTAAAAGAGATAAGGTTGAAAAGATTGAGTTTGAAACCAACTAAAAAATAAAATCCGCATCGGTTCGTTCGAACAAACTGCACCTCGTACGAACAACCTTCACAAATTCATTTGAATGTCTATCGAACGAGAAATCTAATGACTTTCCAGTTAGTTGAGATAAAATGCACGTTTGAAGCTTGTCCGAATGGCTATCCAACGAGTTGTATTAACTCGTTCGAACGACCCTCAATCTCGTTCTAACGAGATGCATACTATATAGTTTTTTATTTAAAAAAAAATGGAAAAATATTTTGGATTCAAACATGTTTAAAAATACCCTTGAAGATAAGTTAACACTAAATGTATCTCATATACCTTCTTCGATGCTTGTAATGACGATATCAATTATTCATTCTGTAATTGATGTGTTCGGCCACTAACTTGTCTTTGATTAAAGCCTTTTAAGTATGTATATGATAATGTAGCGATATAACAAAATATGCCAAACTATAAACATAATGACCAAATCATAAATTGTTCTCTTATAAATCTCCCCCTTTGGCTATTTCGGTACAAAACACATAATTGGAAAAAATAACCCCTAAGACAAGTTCAACTAATGTCCCTCCCAAACTCGAAAAGGAAAAGACACTTGAAATTATGTCTCTACTGAAAATATTCATCGTGTATTCCATTATATCATTAATGAGAAAAAAGACCTACACACATGAAGCAAAGAAAATACCATGACGCTTGGAGTTTGAAAAAAACAAATAAAACTTGTTAGCACAAAACTCCCCCTAATATGTCTCCCCCCTTTGTCCATAATAGACAAAGGGTTCGAAACTAAACCTGAAAAGTTAGCACCACGAGTAAACAAATTTGAAATATCATCATGAAATACAGACAATTAATCATATTCCATGAAACTCTAACAGACCAACAAGCTATTTTAGGATTTTTTTTAAATATTTGAGTATTAAAATATATACATATAAATATAAATAAAATCACCATGGAGTATCACGAAAACATATGAATCATGTGAATGGAATGTAGGGGTGTGAACTTAATGTAGAGGAAAGTTAATAGAGGCATACATAGCGACGGTGCACAAAGTCAAAAAAATCCTAAAGAAAGTACTCAAATCAACCTTTTGTGTAAAAATTATTGAACAAAGTGAAATTGACTCAACTCATACTAAATGCTTCGAATTTCAATGTTATTCCAATCAATAATGCCAAACTATTTAATGTTTTTCAAGGAATTAATAATAGGGACAAAGACAGTGAATCTCGACATCAGTCATTATATATAACACCATATTGAGTCATAAAAATCTAGTTAGTGAAATACTCTGCATAGACACCCAAATATCAAACTGAAACCACTCATAATATATAACATCAAAATAGTATAGGATTGGATAAGAAAGTTAATAAATTAATTCATTGATAACGGAACTCAAATTCTTGAAGTCAAGTTGTACAACAAATCCCCCCACCCCACCACCATACACAAATGCGCGCTAATGAGATGACTTGGGAGTTTATTCATAATCAGTGGCAGGTATGGGATTAAGCCAACCACCCCACAGGATGACCAATATAAGTATCAAAATTTTATAATACCCTAATTTTTCCTCATTAAAATATATTTATCACTGATAATATATTTAGACTAATCCCTACATATTTTATTAGTTCATTTAATGTCTTTTATGTATTAGAAATATTAGAATTAGTCACTACAGGATGGCAAGGGGGTATAGTTTCATGGGGCGTGTCAGAAGTTGGGGGCTTAATTAACATGGCCCAACCACCGACAAAGAACCCTACTTCTACTACTCCCTCCTTTTGTCTGTATTGGGCTTTTGTAAGGGCATCTGCCAGTTCAAACATAATTTAAATAAAAAACTTAGGTATTAAGATAAACACGGATCCCATAATGGCATATTTTGATTATAAACATCATATACATGATATAGTAAACTTTTGTGGTATATGTGTTTTTCTTCGTTGCTTGAAAGTCCTCTAATCAAAACCTTTCATACCTACAAAAAAATAATAAAACTAGAGTGTAGTGGTATGTAAGGGAATCAATCCAAATCTAAGGGTGAAACATATAAAAGAGGCATGCAATTCATTTGTTTATTTTCTTTTTTAATTTTTTGATTTTTCACTTGTTCTAATTTTTTTTAGCTTTTTCAATATTAAAACAATTTTGTGAGGATGTGAATTTAAACTAAGTAAAAGATGTAAATAAAAGTAAGTGAAGATACTAATTAAATCTAATAAATAAAAATCTAAAATATGAGATGGGTGAGGTAATAAAAGTGAGGACCAACAAGGGATAGGATGACATGATATTAAACATTCAATAGGTATATAAAATAAAAGAGTAGAGAAAGAGAACAAATCTTCAACAAGTCTCCTCGAAATTAGTAATTTGAACTCTATCTTCTTTAATACTAATCAAATCACCCACAATTAAATCTCACCAATTCTCTAAAAAAAATAAAAAATAAAAAAAAAACTATTTACAAAATATTTTTCTCCCTAATTTATTTTTTACTCTAAATTATCTCTCTTCTTCTCCAAGTCTCTCTAGATTTCCCCAAATGAGATTTTGGGTCTTCATTTATAGTGTGACATATGGAGCTAGGGGCATAAATGGAAGGATAAAGGTGTGCATGTGATTTGGGTGAGGTAATGAGTGAGGGAATAAAAATATATTTTGTTAAAAAAGGGTTGGGGTATTTTTGGAAAATGAGGGTTAAGTTGGTTTTAAAACATGTGGGGTATTTTGTATTTTATTTTTGGTTTTGGCAGGTGAAAAATCGATTTGGAAGAATGGGTGAGAAATGAGAAATGGGTCTTGAATGGAAATGGGTTGGAGGGTATGGTAGCAGGTTCCGAAGTTGGTGTTCAGATGGGGTAAACCGGGTATGGACGTCGCGGGTCTCAGTGTTAGTCGGAGTTGGGCTCGGTAGCCAGGTCGTCAACGGGATTTGGCAGCGACGGGTCTGGTTGTGGTCCGACGGGTTTAGACCGCCGGAGTTGATTTGGTTCTGCCAAGAGGTGGTTAGGTTCGTGAGGGAGATGGGTGTTTGGGTTTGATTGTTGGTTTGTAAATGGGTTGGATCATGGAGAAAGGGGTGTGTTTTTGGTTATGGAAGGAGGTGAGGGAAATGGGTTTGTTGGGGAAGAAGATGTTTGGGGGTTGTATGATGTGAGAAGGTGTAGGGGATTTGGTGTGTAGGTGAGGGGTTAGTTATGTGTATGTGAGTGTGTATGTAGGATTTGTGTAAGTGAGTGTGTTGGTTGGGTGTTGAGTGTGTTTAGCTTGTGACCCTAAAAATAAAAATAAAAAAATAAAATTAAGACACAACTAAAAAAATCAAATTAAAATGCTAACCTAAAAAATATAAAATAAAAAATTAAATTCCTTGTCTAAAAATAAAAGACTCAAAATAAAATAATACTAATAAACCTAACTTAATACGAAATAACAAAACAAAACTAATACTAAAAACTGAAAATCAAATAAAAATAAAAATTAAATAAACTAAAACGCACACCTATAAAAATATAAAAATAAAAACACACGCGACACACAAAAATAAAATCTAAAAATAAATCCTAAAAATATGTACATGACTCAAAACACAATATAACATAAAAAATAAATACAAATGACACAAATAAAAAATTCTAAAAAAATAAAATAAAATAAATAAAAAGTTGACAAACGAAACACACACAGGGCTCGGGTGATGGCTTTGGGACATGATAAAGAGGGTCTGGGCTAGGCTTAAGGTACGGGGATAGGTTTAGTCTCGGGTAAGGTACGGGACAAGGGAATTAGCTCCATTTGAACTGCAAATTGCCTCGAAATATAGCTTTTGACACCGCAACTGCAATCAAGCCTGCACATTAACATTTACTCATATAGGACCCAATTTTGTCGAGAATTAGCAACTAAAAATCGTCTATTCGGGGTATAAAATGTACACTTCTGGGTGCTTATCACACCATCCCCAAACAAACATTGCTAGTCCTCGAGCAAAATATAGAGAGAAATAGAGATAAGAAGCCAAAAGTGTACCACTTTCGCTGGAACTGGCGATTGCACTTAGCATGTGCAACAAGCCTTTAAACCTATAGGTTGCCCTACAGGACGAGTTTTGTCTCGTGAGGGTTTGGAGTGAATATACACACAAAATTATTTATTTGCGAAGGGCCGTCAAATTCTTATTAGACGTAGAATAATCGCACAATCCATCATAAGATAAATATTTTGAGAAATACAAGCTAGAATGTAGAAAAGGTTAGCTAAGTAAATACACATGGCACATCCTTCCTAGAACTCAATGTGTGTGTGTGAATCAGTCAAAACGGGTCGAGTATCATAAGAGTAATTCCTAAATTGCCTTTTCGAAATTAATGCTTCAACTTCAAAATCTCACCGGATATTTCTCTCTCAAACGAACTCTCGAGATTAGGATAAGTGTATCACTCTTGTATGTGAGGAGATAAGTAAATGTAATCAAGTTCAAACACATTAAGAAAGAAAATGATATCATGAAAGGAATGCTAATCACTATAGTGAGAACGTCTAGTTATTCACTACGTCGACTTTCACTTGCCCAAACACCTAGGGAAAATATGGATGTATAAGGGTGAGGGGGGAATGAGATGGGAAGGATGAGTGATGGATTGAAGATGGATGCGATAGATGAGTGTATAGAATTTTAGGCACAAAATGTCTTTGTTACATAAAAATTAACTATAACTCTCCTTTTTTTTTCTTTTCTCTCTTTTTTTTCTTTTCTATTTTGAATTTTTTTTTTCTTTTTCTATTTTTTTCTCGCTTTCTTTATACTCTCAACACTGAAGACATTTTACATTTGGAAACACTCTTTTTCAAAATGATGATGGATGATATATGAATGGAGTGGGGAATGTGTATGGATGATGAGGGGAATATATGTGAATATGGAATAATATGGGAAAGTAATGGGTGAAGTGAATGGTAAATGGTATGTGTATGGACGAAAGTCTGGTGATGGGGACAAATTTCAAGACATGTGTTTCTTACAACTCGAAAGTGATGTCGTTCTCAGTGATCAAGCCAAAAATTATTATGAAAAATAATGAGATCATACAACGATTTAAAGTGCGGACCCAAAAGAAGTTGAATCAACTTGTGACTCGGAGATTGCGTAAAACACTCTGAAAGGGTGAAAGGCACATATGTCACAAGCTAAAGTCTCTACTAGTGATCCTTAAGGTTCTCTTAGGAATTGTAATACTCTTTAACTCTAAACCGTAGTGACGTGATACGTGCACAAATTTTGTTGAGTCTAGAAATTCATGGTTCAACATGCCTTGTTATGTATTACATAAGCTACTTATAAAAAGATAAATCCTCTAGCTTGATTCCTAGACTTAAAAGATGTATTGAAAGAAAATTCACGTCAATGAGTGAGATGAAAGAAACAACACGAAAATTTTAAAAACCAAGTTCAAAAATCAAAATTTCCAAAAGAGGTCCGATTTTGATAAAATTTCCCCACCCCCAAACAAAAAGGAACATCGTCCTCGATGTTAAGTAAAGTGATTTTTAAAATTGAGAGCATAAGGTAGGAAAGATATTACCATAATCAACCGCTTATGAAGTGAACAAATGAAGCCTAAATGAAACCTGAATAAATGATTAGAAAAAAAATGTGTACGAGTCTATAAACATAGAAAGCATAGGGTGATGTGAAACACCACCTCCAAACAGGATGAAACTCATACGGAATAGCGGGCTGCCTCCCGGTAGCGCTAAGTTTAACGTCTTCAGCCAGACTGAAGGGATCTCACCCTAAAGATAAGATCTATGAAAGTTCAGGGCGACATAAAAAATTGGGTGATGAGAATCACCCCCAAACAAGACTGAAGCCTCAATCTTGTTCGATAAAGACTAAAGAGGTCAATGCACTTGTATGGCAAAGTGCATCACGCGATACAAAACATCGGTGGACCATGGGTGGGTGGGTATTAGGGTAAGGGTGAAGAGGCACCGATCACGGGATTTATTGAGCCGGAAGGTGAGGGCAACAAGGGCCCTATAAGCATGGTGCTCAAGTTGGCGAGGGAGGCTAAATGGTGTGGAAATAGTGATAGGGTGGGTCTCATAGAAATGACACGACCGTTCTATGAATAGGCGATGATAATGGTTGTGGCGTGACACGCCAGGGATCCGTCGATGGAAAAAATCAACACCACAAGAGGGTGGTGGGCATAGAGCAACAAGCTCGGTGCACGGTGGAGAGTAGCGCCATAACTCTTGTGGAAGGTTGAGGATGGTTTCATGTGAGGATCTAAAAATGTAGATGAAAACTTAAAATGTGTAAAATCAAGATCCAAACCAGGTGGTGGGGTAGAAGGGACAATGGGTGGGGTAAAGGGTGGGATAAAAGGTGTATCGGGTGGGATAAAGGGTGGAGGAAGATGATCCAACTCAAGAGTAGGTGACACACACTCCTCATGAGGCGCAGAGTGATAATCAAGGGCACTCATAGGAGGAATTGTGGAAATAAGCGACTGAGGGATCAACTTATCCACCATTACGTCACCAACCGAGGTGGTTGGAGAATCAAATGAGGAATCCAAATCCGCGAAAGGAGAATCAATAGTAATATATGACTCAAATTGAGTCAAGCATGGTGGAACATGATCCATATCTCGAGAAGTAGAAATTATCTCGGATTCTATCTCAAGAACATAGTGAGCACTCATAGCCGGAGCGAACCTATAATGAAGTGGTTCCTCGAGAACACACGTGGTGGGATCAATAGGTGTAGACTCGGGCATTTTTTTGGGTTCAACGAGAAAGGGAAGGTGAACCTCAAAGTGGGGTTCTTTTGGATAGAGCGGGATCTGATCAGGTTCACTATCGATGGATAAATCAACACAAGTGTCAACTTGAGGCTCAGACCATGGAATGGTCTCAACGTCGATATTCTCGGGATGGTAGGGTTGGTCACACTCAAAATCAGTGGCACAAGACGACACATCATCACTCTATGTGGGGGAAATAATGGGTTGACTTGGGGTGAAGTCCGACTCTCTCTCACACTCAATTTCATTTAACCTTTGCTCAAGCCTTTGAAGAGCTTGATTTTGAATTCGAGTGGCTTGCTCTTGCT
This sequence comes from Sambucus nigra, assembly GCA_949130495.1. Lineage (NCBI taxonomy): Eukaryota > Viridiplantae > Streptophyta > Magnoliopsida > Dipsacales > Adoxaceae > Sambucus > Sambucus nigra. The sequence goes on along the minus strand of OX422217.1, from coordinate 198,178,283 downwards.
CGAGGATGGACTTTTGCAAGAGGCTTTCGAGAGCAGAGGTGGATGATGGTGGTGAAGTGATGGGTGGTGTTAGTGGCTGCGGTGGACACAACTCGCTATTAACACTGATATGCGAAGAATACTCATATGAAGTGTGGGTAACATGGTCAAGTGTGTCATACACGAGAGAAGCATCTCCGTGAGAGACAAAAGGCTGATAATCATGGGCTGCATAGTGAGAGGACTGATCGGGAATGGGTGCACTAGGGTTCCATGATAACTGTTGGCATGTGTGAGGATCCATAACATCGGGTTGGGATTTATATTACGTGGAAGGGTGATAAGGTCTCCACAAATAACTAGGGTACTAATACAACTCGGAATTGGGTTCGTCAGGATAAAAGACCGAGTTGGATTCTGGAACAGTGTCATATAGATACACATGTTCCATGGTGGTTTCAGATGGAGATGGAATGTAAGGGCAGTCATGGGACATGTGATCGACATAAGAACAATGGGTGCACAACTAAGTATGCTACACGTCGACACTTGACACCGAGAGTGATGGAATAGGAGGTGCGTGCATAGAAGGTGCAAGAATATCAATGGTACTCATGAGAGAGCTGAGACCACTAAGTATATCATAAAGAGACGGCTCGGTATCACTCTCACACGTGTCGCGTGTCAAAGGAAAATGACCAAAGTAGTCCAGTAAGGGACGCTCTTCGGCCATGTGGAGAGAAATATTTTTTTTCAAAAGGAAAGAAAATATTTTTGGATTTTTTTAGATAAATAAAAGAAGAAAATATTTCTGGATTTTCTAAAAAATAAAGGAAGAAAATGTGTTTGGAATTTTTTTTGAAAAATAAAGGAAGAAAATATTTTCAAATTTTTATAAAAATAAAGGAAGAAAATATTTTGGATTTTTTTGGAAGAAGAGAGGGGGAAAAATGGACTCTTAAATTTGGGACGAACTCACTAAAATCGACTACTGAAAAATGGAATTGGACGCACACAAGTCAAGGAGAATTCCTAACTAGTACGTAGCCAATTTTTATCGTCAAAATTAGTGAAAGGGTAGTCAACTTTTAATTAAGTCCGTGGGAGATAAAAATCATGGAATTTATCATAATGATCGCCTTTTTAAAATTATTCTCCTCGTGGGCTAGCTAGTGGATTGATTTTATATTTAATGATAGCTAGGGTAGCACACAAATGGTAAGCGAGTGATTCGGGTGATGAAATCCTGTATCGTGAATGACCAGGTGTAGGTCTTAGCAATTTAATTCATCACACAATTCAAAAATAAATGCGAGAATAAAATCTCCCAAGATCACGTAAGCACACACAAGAAATTGATTCGCTGGCAGGAGAGGCGCGAGGGTTTAGAAATGTACCTCCCACGATTTTTACGCAGTAGGGTGCTGAAAAATTTGAGTCGACCGAGGGGAGATCACGCCTATCTCAGTCGGCCCCAGGAGTCCTACCGACCCAAAGTAAAGAGGCTTCTTTTCCTCTCCTTTGACGCCCTCTCCCTACCTTGTCCGATTTTCCTATCACGCTTTTCTTCGATTATTACAAATTTAAATGAGAAATAAATGGTGTCTATAATCACCGCAATACAAGCCAAGAATAGAATAATCCTAATACAAACCTTCTAAAAAAATAAAAAAGGTACTAAAATAAAAAATGCAAATGAATCACAAAATGGATCCTCTCTAATGCTTCAAGCTCCAAAGATCGGCAACGAGGCCATTTGATAAAGTAAACTTTTGCGGTATATGTGTTTTTCATCATTGCTTGAAAGTACTCTAATCAAAACCTTTCATACCTACAAAAATATAATAAAACTAGAATGTAGCGCTATGTAAGGGAATCAATCCAAATCTAAGGGTGAAACATATAAAAGAGGCATGCAATTCATTTGTTTATTTTCTTTTTTGATTTTTCTAATTTTTTTCGCTTTTTCAATGTTAAAACAATTTTGTGAGGATGTGAATTTAAACTAAGTCAAAGATGCAAATAAAAGTAAGTGAAGATACTAATTAAATCTAACTAAATAAAAATCTAAAATATGAGATGGGTGAGGTAATAAAAGTGAGGACCAACAAGGGATAGGATGACATGATATCTAATATGATAAACAAACATTCAATAGGTATATAAAATAAAAGAGTAGAGAAAGAGAACAAATCTTCAATAAGTCTCCTTGAAATTGGAAATTTGAACTCTATATTCTTCAATACAAATCAAATCACCCACAATTAAATCTCACCAATTCTCTAAAAAAATAAAAATTAAAAAAAAAACTATTTACAAAATATTTTTCTCCCTAATTTATTTTATACTTTAAATTATCTTTCTTCTTCTCCAAGTCTCTCTAGATTTCCCCAATTGAGCTTTTGGGTCTTCATTTATAGTGTGGCACATGGAGCTAGGGGCATAAATGGAAGGATAAAGGTGTGCATGTGGTTTGGGTGAGGTAAGGAGTGAGGGAATAAAAATATGTTTTGTTAAAAAGGGGTTGGGGGAATTTTTGGAAAATGAGGGTTAAGTTGGTTTTAAAACATGTGGGGTATTTTGTATTTTATTTTTTGTTTTGGCAGGTGAAAAATCGATTTGGAAGAATGGGTGAGAAATGAGAAATGGGTCTTGAATGGAAATGGGTTGGAGGGTATGGTAGCAGGTCCGAAGTTGGTGTTCGGATGGGGTAAACCGGGTATGGACGTCGTGGGTCTCGGTGTTGGTCGGAGTTAGGCTCGGTGGCCAGGTGGCCGACGGGATTTGGCAATGATGGGTCTGGTTGTGGTCCGACGGGTTTAGACTGTCGAAGTTGATTTGGTTCTGCTCGGAGGTGGTTAGGTCCGTGATGGAGATGGGTGTTTGGGTGTGGTTTGTAAATGGGTTGGATCATGGAGAAAGGGGTGTGTTTTTGGTTATGGAAGGAAGTGAGAGAAATGGGTTTGCCGAGGAAGAAGATGTTTGGGGGTTGTATGGTGTGGTAAGGTGCAGGGGAGTTGGTGTGTAGGTGAGGGGTTAGTTATGGGTATGTGAGTGTGTATGTAGGATTTGTGTGAGTGAGTGTGTTGTTTGGGTGTTGAGTGTGTTTAGCTTGTGACCCTAAAAATAAAAATAAAAAAAATAAAATTAAGACACAACAAAAAAAATCAAATTAAAATGCTAACCTAAAAAAAATTAAATAAAAAAATAAATTCCTTGTCTAAAAATAAAAAACTCAAAATAAAATAATACTAATAAACCTAACTTAATAAGAAATAACAAAACTAAACTAATACTGAAAACTAAAAATCAAATAAAAATAAAAATGAAATAAACTAAAACGCACACCTATAAAAAAATATAAAAATAAAAACACACGCGACACACAAAAATAAAATCTAAAAATAAATCCTAAAAATATATACATGACTCAAAACACAATATAACATAAAAAATAAATAGAGACGACACAAATAAAAAAATCTAAAAAAATAAAAATAAAATAAAATAAATAAAAAGGTAACAAACCAAACACACACACGGCTCGGGTGATGGCTTTGGGACAGGATAGAGAGGGTCTGGGCTAGGCTTAAGGTACGAGAACAGATTTAGGCTCGGGTAAGGTACGTGACAGGGGAATTAGCTCCATTTGAACGACAAATTGCCTCGAAATATAGTTTTTGACATTGCAACTGCAATCAAGCCTGTACATTAACATTTACGCATATAAGACCTAATTTTACCGAGAATTAGCAACTAAAAATCATCTATTCGGGGTATAAAATGTACACTTTTGGGTGCTTATCATTACATAATGGAAACTCAACTTCTAGTTATCTTCCATGACATGTATTGGTTCGTGGCACTCAACCGAACTATGAAGAAGGTATGCACCTTCTCCAAAGACCCACAAAAAAAATGAGAAAAGCCAAAAAAATAATAACATTGTAATAATTACCCCATAACAGCAAAAAAACTGTAGTCTAATAAATAATAGGATGTTACTTATTTGGGGAATCATGTTCATATGAACCACCCCCGTGATTTCTCAACTCCAAATCTGTTTTTCTATGGCTCCCTTTTCATCATCAAGTTGTTCTAGCTTGGACTTGATGAATTGTTGATCCATTTGAACTCCATCATGATCCCTTTTCACCATCATAATACAAGAAAGATGAACACGAAATTCACAAAAATGCAATCATATCACTATTATATATTTCATATTAAATTCAGACTAAAGTATGCTATGTGATCTATTCTAGTTCGTATGCTATAAGCCACTGAATTTTTTTCCTATTCTAGTTCCTATACTGGTTTGTGCGATTTGTGATTTTTAATATCATACTACAACTAACATTACACTTATAGTTTAGTACAACCGTGGATCCTCTTTTGAAAGAAGCAGTAAAATGATAACTCCATCCCCTCTTTTGATACAATAATGGTTTAGTGCAGCCTCAAATCCTCTTATGAGCCAACTGTGACTTGAAACAATAAACATACCATACAAACCAAACAGGTATTTAAAAATTTGTTTATCACATATAATTGCAAATAGGTTTAAATATCAAATATGTACATAAAATCGACCCCAAATAGACAACAAAAATGTACCAGTTAACCATAAATCGACATAAATCGTTTAAAACATATACCTATTTAAAACATAAAATCGACCACAAATAAAGCAACACAAATAACAAACAGGTCCATATCGACCATGAATCGACATAAATCGTTTAAAATTTATACCTATTTAAAACATAAAATTGACCCCAAATACCGACTTACAACATATTATTGTTTATAACATAAAATCGACCCACCCCTACTAGAAATCGACCCCAAATACCATGAATCAATATAATCATTTAAAACATATACTTGTTTAAAATAGGTACCAATCGACCTAGAATATACCTAAATCGTCATTCTCAGGTACCAATCGACCATGAATCTACATAAATCGTTTAAAACATATCTATTTAAATAATCATTATTAGGTTGCAAACATGTATCATTGCACAAAGACATAAATCATTATAACATATACTAATTTAAATTGTTTATATACATATCATTGCAAAAATTTAAAACCCTAGTTGTTGGTCATTGTTGTTACCATTGTTGGTCGTTGTTAATCCTAAACTGAGAGAGATAGATAGAGAGAGAGAGGGAGTAATTAGGAAAATAAATGAGACGGTAGGTTTGGAAATTGAGGGTAAAGGGAGAGAATGGGGCAAATACTATTCTACCCTTCTTCTTGAATTTTGATGAACAGTAGAAAATAAATTTGAGTGTAGAGAAAGAGGGGGAAACAAAGATTTGAGGAGTAAAATGGGTATTGAACGAAAAATCACACCTTATGACATCATAATCTAATCTTATGACAGACATAAGTTTTATTTTTCTATGGCTCCCTTTTTTCGTCATCAAGTTGCTTTAGCTATGACTTGATGGATTGCTGATCCATTTGAACTCCATCAAGATCCCTTTTCATAATCATAATACAAGAAAGCTACACACGAAATTCACAAAAATACAATCATTACAAATAATAGTAGAGACATTGGTACATGTATCTGCATATGAAGCTAACAAGATATAACACTGTTATATTTTTCATATTACATTCAGACTAACGTATGCTATGTGATCTATTCTAGTTAGTATACTAAAAGCCACTGAAACATTTCCCTATTCTAGTTCCTATACTAATTTGATCAATTTGTGATTTTTAATATCATACTAAAACTGACATTACACTTATAATTTAGTGCAACTGTGAGTCCTCTTTTGAAAGAATCAGTAAAATGATAACTCTATATCCCTCTTTTGATACAATAATGGTTTGGTACAACCTCAAATCCTCTTTTGAGCCAACTGTGACTTGAAACAACAAACAAACCATACTAACCAAACAGGTATTTAAATGCTTGTTTATCACATATCATTACAAACAGGTTTAAATAGCAAACATGTATATAAAAGCGACCCCAAATAGAGTTACGCAAACAACAAATAGGTATTAATCGACCATAAATCGTTTTGAAACATATACCTGTTTAAAACATAAAATGGACCCCAAATAAAGCAACACAAATAACAAACAGGTCATAATCGACCATGAATTAACATAAATCGTTTAAAACATATACATGTTTAAAACATAAAATGGACCCCAAATACCTTTTTACAAAATATACGTGTTTATAACATAAAATCGCCCCAAATAGAAATCACCCCGAAATACCATGAATCAACATAAATCGTTTAAAACATATACCTGTTTCAAATAGGTACTAATCGACCATGAATCTACATAAATCGTCATTCTCGGGTACCAATCGACCAAGAATATACATAAATCGTTTAAAACATATCTGTTTAAATCGTCATTCTCAGGTTGCAAACATGTATCATTGAACAAAGACATAAATTGTTATAACATATACATATTTAAATCATTTATACACATATCATTGCAAAAATTAAAAACCCTAGTTGTTGGTCATTGTTGTTACCATTGTTGGTCGTTGTTAATCCTAAAGCTGAGAGAGAGAGAGAGAGAGAGAGAGAGAGAGGAGGGGGGAGTAAAGTGAGGAAAATAAATGAAATGGTAGGTTTGGACAATGAGGGTAAAGGGAGAGAATGGGGCAAATACTATTCTACCATTCTTTTTGAATTTTGATGAAGAGTAGAAAATAAATATGAGTGAAAAATGTGACTGTGTGATAATTGATTAAATTCGCAAATTTCTAAATTGGCACACTTATTTAATTAGAGTCTATGTTTTAAACAAAGTTAATTCAGACCCTAAACATGCATCTAAACATCATAAATAATTCAACCCATGCATGAACAATAAAGACGACCGATTCATGAAAAAACCTCTTTCGGGTAAAACCTTTTATAAACACTTTGAAGAATTCACAAGACATTTGACTTACATATAACTTGATAATCGCCCACAAGTGTGTAATGCACGGTGCCTTCAGCAAGTCTTCAAAGATACTAGAGACAACGAAATACCCTCCAGGCGTCGGTTTGTCGTCTTCGGCTCATCCACACGCATAATGACTACGCTCGGTATCAACCGATCAAATATGGAGTGCCTTCCCCACAGAGGTTGAATAAAAGAAAAGTTGTGTTCTTGAACACCAAAATAATTCACTAAAGCATATGGCAGTTTTGTGAATTGAAAACCAAAAAGGGATTAAACCCTAAAAGGAGAAGTCAAAAGAATTCTGCTATTTTGCAGGTTTCTGTCTTTCAAAACGCTGGGACTTCTTAATGAAAACAAAACCATTTAATGAGTATATATATATAAAAATGCACCGCCACGTGCTCATTCTATCGAGATAAGGATCTCGCTCGAACGACGTACAAATGTCGTTCAAATGACATCTTGCGACATCCCTATGTCGCTCGAACGGCTTGGGCGTCAAAATAGAGGTACGCTTCAGGACTTAGAAAAATACTCATACACAAATTTTGACAAAAAAGTTCGCTCCAACACGTAGAAAATATTTTATAAAAATATCCCCAAAGCTCTTAGTGTAAAGTTAAGGTATTAAAAACATAACCTTTCCAAAGTAAACTTTTCGGAGTCTTTTTGATGAAAAACTTGATTAATTCGGATCCGTCTTGATGTAAATTTCTCTTGAATGCTCTTCGACGGTGTAGCGGTATATGACATAGTAAATTGCTAATGAATTTATAAAATAACGTCCTTACAAATCTCCCCCCATGTCTATGCCGGTACATACATAAAAATATCCGAATTATCAAAAACCAAAATGCTTATACGAATCTACCCTCCCATAAATAAATTTGCAAGATCTCAAAATGATCTTAAAAAATCTTCGTCAAATCTTCTCAAAGATTTTCTCATCAGGGTGTGTAACATAATGATCTTCAGTCTTTGTACCTACACACATGAGATAAAACAAAATACCTTCGTGACGCATCGAGTTGAAATGATATAAGAATAAATCATTAATAAATCAAATCTCTCCCATAATGCAAAAACTCCCCCATTACATGATAATTCTTTCTCCCCCTTTTTATGTTGTCCCTAAATAGACAAATAAGAAGAAAAAATCAAAACATGGAGTGTCACGACAAAATGCATAACAAATAAGTATCAAACTACGCACATGCAAAGGAGTATCTCAAAAATTTCACAAACTATTTTTGTATTTTTCAATTTTTTATACAAAAATAAGATACTAAAAATCACACCATGGATTTAAACTCAAACAACAAAGTCATGGAAATGGAATGTATGGGTCTGAACACATTCGATAGGTAAATCAACTCAATCACTCATATGTGCATGATGAATATGTTTACCCCTAACGAATGAACATCAAAAGTATCCTTAGGTGTAAAAATTGTTGAATTTAGATGACATCGTCTTATGCAAATCAACAAATCAAAGTCAAAGTAATTTCCACACCAATAACGTCCAAAACTATGTAGCGCTTTTTCAAGACTTTTAAGGACGTACAAAATCATTTTAATTCTCCATTTAAACACCCTCATATATATTTTCTTTTATAATTCTCAAACTTTGGAGAATTGGTGCAAAAACCTAAATGGCCCATAATTGGCATGAATTTATTTTTATTGCCTTTAAATTTTTTCGGGCTCTTTTAAACTTCTTTGGATCCCGGATAATAAAATTCCTCAATTTTTATGTCCAATTTAAACGGCGGCTTAATCGCAAAGGATAAATGATAACCTTTTGTAGCCCTTCACCATTTTCAAATAAAGCACACAAAGCCTCACAAGCATGGTTCAAAGGTGCACACTTTACTTATCAAGTTTTATCGCGCTTGGTTCGTTTTAAGGACATGATTGAAGTGAAAACACCCAACAAACATGTGATAAGACAAGCACAATAATCAAACAAATCCGTGCATGTGTGCAATAAAGGAAAACATGAGTCAAACATGTAGTAAGTAACACTTAATTACATCTTAATGACTCCAAACATTATAAATCACATGGATGAATTGACCTATTGTCTCAAAACACTATCAAATAGTCACATGAAAAAAATGGAATGATGTTGTGACTCGGCCATCCTAAGTGTTCATCCATAAAAGGTGCAAACAAAATACAAAACTCTTTTTGGATTTTTCAAAAAAATTATCAATATAAATTCTTTTTTGTATTTTTCAAAATTTTTCAAAAGCAAAAATTTATACAAAAAGTACATGTTACAACGCTCGCAAACATAAATATCATGAAACAAAAACTAGTGTATGACAAAAATGTGAACACAATCATCTATATGATATGGCAAGATAAGAGTCATGTGCAAGCAAATGAGAATCAACTTGTCTAAAATCTAGAGCCTCTAAAAGTGATTTCCTAACCCAAATAGATGTGAAGCATCGTGTGGGGGATTTGGGAACCACGGGAACACTAGACATAAACTTCCTAGGACATTTTCCAAGATAAATGCCTAAGGTGACCTTTCCTACCATAATATGAACATGTGTAAACGGGTGGAACAACACCTATGGGTTGACCTTTTCTAATGTCGTTAGGAACGGTTGACCCTCTAAAACAAATAATAGTTTTGGCTTTAGCAGTAGAAGCATGAGAACAAGATGAGCCATTACCATCACTATCACACCTACTTGAGTCTGTCAAATCATTTTTTAACTTCAAAATTTTTGACTCAAGCAAAGAATTATACTTTTCCAATCTGAGGGACTCCTTCTTCAAATTATCAATCAGACCTAGAAGGTTATCTCTCTCCCCCTCAATAAAAACAAACTTTTCCCTAAGAGTCTTTTCACGTGCCACAAACTCATTGATTAAAATATTTTTATCCTGTTTGGCACAAACACAAACCATCGAATTTTTAAGGTCTTCCAATTCTTTTTCTAAAAATAGGACCCTATCATCACTCTCCTTCCTGGGCAATTTTAAAGCAACAAAGTCATGATCTAAGGAAACAAGTTTCTCACTATTTTGAACCGTTTGCAAAAGATCCATCGTGGATTTAAAATGAGAATTTTCTTTTTCCAAAACTTCAATTCTTTTTGCATACGTCAAATTCAAACTATTTAAATCATCAAAACTCTGACTTGTGTCAATAAGTGGGGGCATCAAACTAAACAAGTGCTCCATTGAAAATTGTGATTTTTCATAAAACTGATTTTTTTCAAAAAAGTCAATATCACACAATTTTGCGGAAAATAGAAATACGCGATAAATTAGCTCAACCGGCTCTGATATCAATTTGAAAAACGTGACTGTGTGATAATTGATTAAATTCACAAATTTCTAAATTGGCACACTTATTTAATTAGAGTCTATGTTTTAAACAAACTTAATTCACCCCCTAAACATGCATCTAAACATCATAAATAATTCAACCCATGCATGAACAATAAAGACGACTGATTCAGGAAAAAACTCCTTTCGGGTAAAACCTTTTATAAACAATTTGAAGAATTCACAAGGCCTTTGACTTACATACAACTTGATAATCGCCCACAAGTGTGTAATGCACGCTGCCTTCAGCAAATCTTCAAAGATACGAGAGACAGGGAAATACCCTCCAAGCGTTGGTTCGTCATCTTCGGCTTGTCCACATGCAGAATGACTACGCTCGGTATCCACCGATCAAATATGGAGATGCCTTCCCCGCAGAGGTTTAACAAAAGCAAAGTTGTGTTCTTGAACACATAAATAATTCACTAAAGCATATGGGAGTTTTGTGAATTGAAAACCAAAAAGGGATTAAACCCTAAAAGGAGAAGTCAAAAGAATTATGCTATTTCGCAGGTTTCTGTCTTTCAAAACGCTGGGACTTCTTAATGAAAGTGAAACCATTTAATGAGTATATATACAAAAGTGTGCCGCCTCAGAATACGTGCTCATTCAAATGAGATAAGGATCTCGCACAAACGACGTACAGATGTCATTCAAACGACATCTCGCGACATCCCTATGTCGCTCGAACGAGATAGCTATCTCGCTTGAACGATTTGGCTGACAAAATCGAGGTACGCTTCAGGACTTAGAAAAAATAATCATACACAAATTTTGACGAAAAAGTTCGCTCCAACACTTAGAAAATATTTTGTAAAAATATCCCAAAAGCTCTAAGTGTAAAGTTAAGGTATTAAAAACATAACCTTACCAAAGTAAACTTTTCGGAGTCTTTTTGATGAAGAACTTGATTAATTCGGATCCGTCTTGATGTAGATTTCTCTTGAATGCTCTTCAACGGTATAGCGGTATATGACATACTAAATTGATAACTTACAATGAGTGTAGAGAAAGAGGGCGAAACAATGATTTGATGAGCAAAATGGGTATTGAACGAAAAAAGAACACCTTATGACATCATAAGCTAATCTTATGACATACATAAGTTTTACTCCTTATTATCTCTCTCTCTCTCTCTCTCTCTCTCTCTCTCTCTATATATATATATATATATATATATATATATATATATATATATATATATATATATATATATATATACTAGCTGATGCCCGTGCCGAGGGTACGACGATAAATTTGCCCCCGTGATAAAACCCAACCCATAATAACCCTTTTTTTTAAAACACCTTTAAAAAAAATAAAAATTAAAAAAATTAAAAATATATTTAAAAAAAACATTTAATACAAAAAATTAATAAAAAATAATATAATAATATATGTATGTATGCATGTTTAAAATGCCCGACACATAAAAATGTAGCATATATTACTATATATTTATATATATAATATTGTTTGATTGTGACTACCTTGGGAGCATGCCTTCAGTATGTTGTTATCATCCGTTCAAGATAATCACCCCCTCTTGACGTGAAATGCAGATGATTCGATCCATTGGCTATAATAGTCGATGGTGTTAGTATGTGAAGATATGTCTACATCATACGTTCAGGATAATCACCGCCTCTTAATATGGGATGTAGAGTGACTCAATCCATCGAGCGGGTTTTGGGTGTGGGGCCAGCTGATAGTGTTATTATGTAGTGATCCCCCCCATTTATGTTTATATATATATATATATATATATATATATTTACAAATTCGTTAGTTGAGGTACTGTTACAGATTTACCAATAGAAGCACAAGAAGGTTCCTTGAAGGAAGATGTAACGCCTTGACCCATATTTATGGGTTACCCATGGTTAACTCGGTCCAACCCGAACATTAAGTTTGAAGTGCGATAAAATAACCTACATAATGTTGCTAGTCCAATCTTATTTAATTAACATTTCACTTGTTTAACATCTGATTCTAATTTAGATCAAGCTACTTGAGGGACCCATGGGAAGTGTGCCCTGGAATCCAAGCATACAGAGATACTAACGTAAAATAAAAGAATACTTACCTATAAAATGCTCTCAACATACGGAACCGCACACACCTAGCATAACAAAATGGAGGGAATGAGTCGAATGCCCAGTCGAAAAATATAACAATGCAATATAAAATCGAACAGAAAAAAGGGAATCTAATACATTTATGTATGTGCACATGCAACCACTTCATATACACACACACACACACACACACACACACACACACACACACACACATATATATATATATATATATATATATATATATATATATATATATATATATATATATATATATATATATATATATATATACGTACATATACATTAATGCATGAAACTGTTTTGTTTCAAAATGTTACTTATTTCGATTAATTCACCTTAATCTTATAAAAGAATCCCTTTTTACTTGACTTGATATTTATTTCTCGATTTAAGTAAACCAGTTAAATACTGTAAATAAATACCCTTTTATGAGGGAATAACACTTCTTTTATCGAATTTTCCCTTTACTCACACAAAATTTTCCCTTAGTATTTTTCTTAAAAATCACCTTTCAATACACGAATGCACCGTGTTAGAAAATACTTATTTTTCGTCAAAACCTTTCATAAATACATTCTTGTGTTAATTATGGGTTAAACCTTCTTAGGTTACTTAATTACCCAATTGATCAATTCACTCTACCATTCCCTTTATTTTATGGACATTAGTACATTTCTTACTTTACTTGTCCACATTATCTTTTAACCAGAACATGTATTAATTTTCATTCAAATTAGGTTGTCTTTTCTTATATTCACCAATCAACCCATTTATTGACGTATCCCACTTTTCATTATCTTTTCTCAGAATCCTCCAAATAACCGCATACTTTAACGGGCTCTATACCGCCGGCTACGCTACTATATGCTTTGGCCAGTGTTTTTGGGTCTTTCACCCAAGGGCTCCGGGACCTTCTTAATTATTTTACGATCTCATCCTAATATATATTAGTGTGTATTATCATTTTTGAAATGTCCACATTATAATACTTTTTACCAGCCGAAGCCAAAACCAAGGGATTCCACCCCACCTTATGTTACACTTTAAAAATTATAATTTCTTGTCCTTTACACGCTTGCATTGATTTTATCCTAAAAATCACTTTCATTGAGGAATATTTGTGTAACGCCATTCCCAATATTTTTATTTCATAAAAATATTCCACTTTATGTAAATTTATCATTTTACCCATTTATTTCTAAACTTGCATTTTCCTCAATTTTCACAAGTGTTATTTTCCCCAAAACATTAATAAGTTATACCACCAAATTCTTAAATGTTTTTACTTATTATCACTCGTTTCACACTTTGGATTTAATACCCTTTTCAAGTTGCAAATATCCTTATTTTATTACTTTCTTTACTAAAAAAACCCTTTGGAATTTTGGAGACTACTATATAAGAATACACCATTTTCCTTTATTTTCACATGTAGTCTTGAAATAATCACTTACAACATTTTCTACACTATTTAACACACTTTAAGGGCTGAAATTTCAATTTTCTTTATTTCATGTTTAAACCCAATAAAACCTTCATTAAACTTGTTCATATGCTCGTCGTCAGAATACTACAAGTCTATATACATGAGAAGGTGGATTTTAAGCCTAGAAATCCATAAGAATGAGTCTTACACATGATTTATTCTAGATATTTCATAACACTTGCATAAACATTCCTTTGAAGACCAAAGACATTTTTGTTCCTCATAACTAGGATGAATGCCTAATTTTATAAAATCTCATTTTTTACAGGAAATCCTTTAGACATTTGCTCATTAAATATTATTTTCAAATTTAATTTCATAAGATGTTTAAATACCAAGGTTTCTTTAATCATATCATTTTCCCCAAAACTCTTGAAATGATTTATAAACCATTTACACAAAACCACAACAAATAACCTTCTTATAACATATATGCATCTTACTCTTACAAACTCTAACTACAAGACTAATGCTATGGAAAAATAGAGTTCTAAAGCTAAGATTAGAGTTTTCCACCTCAAAGGAAGCTTCAACAATAGTGGATGAAGTGTAGAAGAATATGGAAACCACCCACCACCTAAGGTGAATGATAGACAGGGTTTTTCCGCGGCGCGAGAGTCACCTACGCGCCGGTCGTTTTGAATTCGGGTCACCTGAACTATACAAACAACTAAGTTACGACTACACTCAACTGGTGAGTACAGCGGTAAGTCGGGTATCCAATCCACAGGGAATGTTCGATAGATTGCAACAGATTATTAATTTAGGAATAAAAGCGTAAAATGTGTTTAGAAACTAAAAAGGGAAAGATGCATAAAAGGGAAATAGTAATCTAGGCGAGTGTATTAAAACAAAATTATGAAAGCGAGTAAAACTATAGGTTGCGTCGAATATCCCTCATCCGAGTTAATTTGTATAAAATGGTTACATAAGACACATGTGTACATTTTGATGGAGTGCGAAAAGTAGCGCGTGTAAAGACGCTAATAGTTGTTTTCGTTTCTCCAACTCAATACAAAAACCTAAATTACGACTACACTTGCGAGGCAAGCACAACGGTAAGTCGGGTATCGAAAATCCACAGAGACGAGTTGCTAGAATTCAAGTGATTTAATATTTTGAAATAAAAGTGTAAAAGATGATTACAAACTAAAAGAAAAGATGCATAAAGGAAAAGATTAATCTAGGCAATGGTATTGAAACTAGATTAAGAAAGCAAGTAAAACTATAGGTTGCGTCGAATATCCCTCACCCAAGTTAATTAGTATAAAATGGTTACATGGGTCGACGAGTTATTACAAATGCATCTCGTTTCGACAGTTAATTAAATCAAGGGTTATTACGCCCTAAATCATCATAAAAGCTTAATAAGATTTTGGCGTCAACAAATATCCCAGAAATTACGCGCGAAAGGTCGTAAGCACGGGACATACATGATATGCCCCGTCGAATCTCCTAGGAGTAATAACTAGGACAACCCACCCAAAATAGACCCGTAAACTCCATCACCAAAGCAAAGCAACGCGTCAACCCGAGTGAGTTCAATTCAAACACAACCTAATTTAAATTAGCTAGAAAGCATGTTAAAAACGCGGTAAATGGAAAGCGGTAAATAAACACGGTAAATCTATACTACAAAGCAAGTAAATAAAAGCATGTAAATAAAGCAAGAAAACCTAAATTAGAAAGCTTGTAAATTAACTAGAAAGCAAGAAATGAAGAAATACAAACTATATTAATTGGTAGGGGAGATGAATAGTCAACTTACACAACAAATGGGGTGTCAAACCAAGAAGAAATGCTGAAGAACCATCTAAAAACCCAAAACCCTGAGCTAAACTAACCTAAAATCATGTATCCACTGCTATATATTCTTATTACAACAAAAAACTTTTATATAGTAAGTTGGAATAAAAGAAAAGAAGAAAGAAAAGAAATGAAAATATCTGCTGAAAAACAGGGGATCGATCGATCGACCCCTTTGGTCGATCGATTGATCAAGGACAAAAATCGACAATTCAGAACGGTCGATCGATCGACCAGAAGTGTCGATCGATCGATCAAGCAGGGCAGAATGTAGCAGCAGCTTCTGCATCTTTTCTTCTCCTCTTTTGATTTCTTATTTTTCTCTTCCGTTGAAAACGCCGTAACTTCTTCGTTATGAATCGAAATCGCGCACCGTTCATGGCCACGCGAAGCTAGCAAGAAGGGATACAACTTTCGTGAGATGTCGGTCCAGGTACCCAAGTTGTGAAAAGACTAAAATGCCCTTGAACGTGCGATTGTGTACAGGAATCGAGCGGAACGCGTCCGAACTTCATACTTAGTACCTAAATACCTACAAAATCCCAATTATACTTCATATAGCATGTTAACAATATAAACCGAGGTTGTCTGGTTAACGGAATTAAATATATAGATTAAGGCACCCGAGGGGGCTAAAATGCGTAGGTTCGGAGGATGAAATACGCGATATTTGCGTATTATCACACCCCCTAACTTACACATTGCTAGTCCCTAGCAATTAAATAGGATGCAACAAGAACTACAAGCAAACCAAAAGCAAGAGATAGTACAAAAGTATGGTATAAAAGCATAAGGCCACTTTCACGGGCGATTCGATTGCATTTAGCGTATGCAATAAGCCGTTAAACCCCTAGGTCACCCTAGTGGACGAGTGTCGTCTCGTGAGGGTTTTCAGGGATGGTACCCACAAACATCATATGGTTTCCTCAAAATATGCCTAACCCAACATGCGACAAGCCCAACAATGGCGAAAAGGATTTCAAACGTATTATTAGCAAAGTGAATGAATTCAAGCAGAAGTCCAAATCATTAACATTATAGAATGCACGTCATAGAATTGATAACTTAAAATGTGGGAGGGGAGTGAGCACATACAAAGTGTGATTTGGCGAAAAACTTATATAAACCGGATAAATATTAAAGCAAGCATATATTCAATCCTCACGGGCATTACACTCATCAAGTGAATTCACTCGAAACAGGGAGGTAACACATGGGACATGCGGGCTAAAGAGTAAATGTAAATGGAAACTAGGCCGCACACATGTCACAAATGAAGAACGCTATATATAAAATGAAAAATGTAATCTCAATGAAAGGATACCGCTCATTAAAGGGGGAGAAATGTATTTTCATAGATTATCAAAACTATTTAAACCTTTGAATTACATCTACTTAAGATCACATAGGACTTTAATAGGGTTATAATGTAGGTATGGCTAGGGTATGGAATGAAAGGAATGTATGTACGGATTCAAAGTGTTTGGAATGAAAACCCAGGATAATGGGAAAATGCGGTCAATATCAACATTGGAAAACGAGTTCCAAAACGGCATTAGATATATCATCGGGGAGAGTAATCAAATCTTATTGAACTATATACAACATTTACAACTTTCTCTTTCTTTTTCTTTTCTTCTTTTTCTCATTTTTCTCTTTTGTTTTCTTTTGCTTTTTGCTTTCTCTTTTTCATCACTTTTTCACATCTTTCTTTACTTTACTTTTCATACTCTCATATGCCTAAATTGAAACTGACATCATAACAACATCATTCAATCCCAACTAACATTCCAAACAAAGGTATGGAAAGTGTATGTATGGTATAAAAATCAAATGTAGAGTTGGTTATGGGAATGGGGTATGAAATGAAAGGCTATATTTAGGCTAAAAAAGGTTAACGAGGGTAAACATATAAGGGTGAGGTCAAGGCTCATATGGGTGATATAACAAAGAGGTCCTATGATCATTTCACAAAGTTTACGCAATTCTCGAATCAAAACAATATATGAAAATCATGATCAAGTAACACATTTCAAGTATGAACTCAATTAATGAACGATCAAATGAAAGAACAGTGAGATTAACAACGAATTCAACGTTTTCAATGAGAAAAGAATAGTGTATAACACTCACAAACGACTAAAGGTACAAAGCTTACTCGGTGTAAGTATATACAATGCAACAAAAGATTACCGAGTTATAAAAATCTTAAACCAAATCAATATAATAATAAAAGTGCATGTGCTCATGGGATTAAAGTTTAATTCATGAAGTTATTCATAATATCAATAAGTGAGACTAAAGTCTAATAACTTCTAAAATTGAGAACATGCATCATTGGGTTGTCAATTGGATCGGGCAATTATTGAAATTTATCATCGAAAATAAAGGCAAAATGCCCCAAAAAGGAGAAAAAATAAAGAAAATCTTTTTGAAAATTTCAATTTTTCTAAGAAAAACATACTAAATAACTAACATGTGAGCAAAAACATGGACTAAAAACAGAAATGGATAAAATATCCCACACCCCCTAACTTAAAACTTGACATTGTCCTCAATGTAAACTAAGAACCAAGTCAAAGAGATGAAAATAGCGATATTACCCAAAAGTGGAGCGATCCCCATAAGAACAAGTCCAAGGAATCTACAAAACAAGTTAGTACCGAGCATAGCAAAAACAAATAATAAAAAGTTAACTAATTACACTAAACTAAATTAAAAAGAACAAAAAAAAAATAAAAAGCTAACTATATACAACCTACTATTTAGACTTCACACTAACTATACACTAGAAGTCTAAATAGCTGAGGGTCCACCATAAGAACGATTTGACTTTGGAGGATAACCGGTGTACCCTCACATACAAGCATACCCTCCAAAAATATGGTTTCCGTTTGAACAACGAAAGGCATGTGTAAGGCGTAAGAAAGGAACCATCGCCAATTAAAAGTTTTGGTGGGACGATGGGGGGGTTTGGATTGAACGGGTGACAAAAACAATTGGGGACCGAGAAAATCCGAATATCCTCCCAAGGATTTTGAAGTTGAAATGGGAGGCGGTGCACACAAAGGCAAAGATGCGATTGTGGAGGGAGACTCGAGAAAGTACTCATCATCGGTGATCGGATTTAAAACATTAAAGTTTGAAACCGAATCACCGGGTACTTGTTCCGGCGGGGAAATAGAGAATGAAAATGGGGATGAAAGAAATTCAAACTCATGAGGTGAATCATCATCGCATGAAGATTGAGTTTCGAAGGAAATAATATCATTTTCAATGAAATGTTCTTCTTTGGGGCCCAAAGAAGAAATCATTTCATTACAAATGGATATTACGTCATTTTCATCCTCACTTTCAATATCTATTACACAATGGGCAAAGTCTAGAATGGCTTGTTCCAAAGTAGGCACAAGTACCTCATTTGGTTCAAAACATTCCTCGACTTCGAAAGTCTCGAAAGCAAAATCGTCGTCGGACTCAAATAATAAATCCAACTCATGTTCCCACGGACGATTTTCTTCCCGATAACAATTTTCAATTTTCTCATTCTCATACATACGCAAACCCTCACCGAAAGTCATGGGTCGAGGTGCGGATGCATTAGAATGGAAACTTTGAAAATTGCCATCGGACTTAAACGAAAACTCATTATTATAGAAATTTTGAAAACTATTGCAATTCGTTTCAAAATTCCTATTATAAGGAGTTAAAGGCCCAAAATCATTATCATCATCGTTAAAATTCCAATAACCTAAGTTTTGACTTTCGTTATACTCGCCCAATGTAATATTTGAATTTGCCAATTTTTGGGATTCTAAGTATTCACCGAAAGTCATAGGTTTGTGAGAACTTTGAGAATTATAACAAGAATTACCGAAAGAATTGGAATAAGACATGCTTACCCCAAAAATGGCTCGAAGTGGCGGATTCCACAAAGTAGGTGCGCGCGGGAAAAATTCGAGCGTTTCTAAGTGCTCAAATGTGGAAGTCCTGCAAAAAGTATTAGCAAATAATACAAATAGAAATAAAATACTATGAAATACTAAATCAAATAAAGTCTAAAACAAACTCATGCCCGGCAACGACGCCATTTTGATGGAGTGCGAAAAGTAGCACGTGTAAAGACGCTAATCGTTGTTTTCGTTTCGCCAACTGAAACCAAAAACCTAAATTATGACTACACTTGCGAGGCAAGCACAGCGGTAAGTCGGGTATCGAAAATCCACAGAGACGAGTTGCTAGAATTCAAGTGATTTAATATTTCGAAATAAAAGTGTAAAAGATGATTACAAACTAAAAGAAAAGATGCATAAAGAAAAAGATTAATCTAGGCAATGGTATTGAAACTTGATTAAGAAAACAAGTAAAACTATAGGTTGCGTCGAATATCCCTCACCCAAGTTAATTAGTATAAAATGGTTACATGGGTCGACAAGTTATTACAAATGCATCTCGTTTCGACAGTTAATTAAATCAAGGGTTGTTACGCACTAAATCATCATCAAAGCCTAATAAGATTTTGGCGTCAACAAATATCCCAAAAATTACGCGCGAAAGGTCGTAAGCACGGGACATACATGATATGCCCCGTCAAATCTCTTAGGCGTAATAACTAGGACAACGCACTCGAAATAGACCCATAAACTCCATCACCAAAGCAAAGCAACGCGTCAACCCGAGTGAGTTCAATTCAAACACAACCTAATTTAAATTAGCTAGAAAGCATGTTAAAAATGCGGTAAATGGAAAGCGGTAAATAAACGTGGTAAATCTATACTACAAAGCAAGTAAATAAAAGCATGTAAATAAAGCAAGAAAACCTAAATTAGAAAGCTTGTAAATTAACTAGAAAGCAAGAAATGAAGAAATACAAACTATATTAATTGGTAGGGGAGATGAATAGTCAACTTACACAAAAAATGGGGTGTCAAACCAAGAAGAAATGAAGAAGAACCATCCCAAAACCCAAAACCCTAAGCTAAACTAACCTAAAATCATGTATCTACTGCTATATATTCTTATTACAACAAAAACCTTTATATAGTAAGTTGGAATAAAAGAAAAGAAGAAAGAAAAGAAATGAAAATATCTGCTAAAAAACAGGGGATCGATCGATCGACCCCTTTGGTCGATCAATCGATCAAGGCCAAAAATCGACAATTCAGAAAGGTCGATCGATCGACCAGAAGTGTCGATAGATCGATCAAGCAGGGCAGAATGTAGCAGCAGCTTCTGCATCTTTTCTTCTCCTCTTTTGATTTCTTGTTTTTCTCTTCCGTTGAAAATGCCGTAACTTCTTCGTTATGAATCGGAATCGCGCACCGTTTGCGGCCACGCGAAGGTAGCAAGAAGGGCTACAACTTTTGTGAGATGTCGGTCCAGGTACACAAGCTGTGAAAAGACTAAAATGCCCTTGAATGTGCGATTATGTACGTGAATCGAGCGAAATGCGTCCGAACTTCATACTTAGTACCTAAATACCTACAAAAGCCCAATTATACCTCATATAGCATGTTAACAATATAAACCGAGGTTGTCTGGTTAACGAACTTAAATATATAGATTAAGGCATCCGAGGGGGCTAAAATGCGTAGGTTCGAAGGATGAAATATGCGATATTTGCGTATTATCAGTGAACTTAAAGATGTTGCCTATCTCCATAAGTTTGTCTCCTTGAATGTTCCATGAAAACCCCCTTCAAATACCATACTTTCCTTTTCTTCTTCTAAAAAAATCCCCAATAACATCCCCATAATACCCATCTTGCTTGAATGTGTTGTGTATTTGGGTTTTATGAGCTTAAATATGGAATACGATGGTTAATCTTTGGTGTTTTTGGGTGGATGGGTGGTGGTGCTAGGGTGATGTGTGGTGGTTAGTGGAGAAAGAATCCAACAGCTAGAGAGAGGGAGACCAAATCTGATTGGAATGCCCCAAATAAGCCAAGGCCTCATATAAATACTCCAAAAGCATAAGGGTTAAATCCCCAAAATACCCCTAAACTCAACCATTTATCCATTGATCCATCAAGTCTTTATCCTAGACTTTGATTTAAGACGCTAAGAGCTCGACACATTATCCAACCCGACGATCCACATAATGACAAAACATTAAAATATGCAGAATTTTCAAAATTTTGTTCGATCGTTCAAACGAAATTGGGCCTCGTTCGAACGAGTTCTCCTCTCCTTCGAATGAGATATATAATGAGGTACTAATTACGCAAAATCGAAGGGTTAAAAGGGACAATAGATGTACCTCATTTAAATGGTAAATACCCATTCGTTTGTACGACTGTGTACCTCGTTTGAACGTGGGCTTTCTAATGATATTCTAGAGAGAAAGGGAAATCAAGCATTTCTTAATCACTTCTAACGACACCTACACCTCGCTCAATAATTTCAAAAATCCAATATATTAACTTTAGGCCATAAAACTCCAATTCAATTGCGTCGGGGCCACTACGTTACCCAAATTGGCTTATGATCCACCTCAAGAAGCCTAGGGCCCAATTGGGCATACCAAGTCACCAAATCATACAAATAAAATCAAATTTGCGAGGGAGTGTTTTCTATAGGTGCCTTCATATGGTTATTATAGGACTTATATATGTGTATATGATACTAGTCCAGTGATGGAAACTTTGATTGCCCCACGTATGTGTTTTTTTACGAGATTATCTATATCTTTTTACCGAAGTGACATGAGTGGTGGTTGGTACGAGATCGTATTATGCACATATATCATAGTCCAATGGGGGACACATTCAATTAAAAGATGTCAAGACAAGGAAAAATGTTACGTTATGGGATTGTGTGTATTTTACTGAGTTTAATGATGGGTATTGGGTTGTAATTTTTGTATGTGGAGTTAGTTGTATCCCATGTTAGTATTTCGTTATGTGATATTACTTACTAATCTAATGATAAAGACTTATTAGTATTGATTATGACTTGGGTGGGGACACTCGTGTAGTTTTTCACTTATGTTGAGGGGTGAGGTGTCTCTTGTATATGATGGTCGATGGGTTGACATTTTTATTATAATTGAGGTGCAACATTGTTACTGTTTTGATACTATAAACTATTTTCTAAAATATTAGGGCGCTGATTGAAATCTATAAACTTTTTTCCCATATGCATTATTATTATATACAGGAATAGCAGGACTAAGCAATCAGACTTGTTGTGTTTAATATTCAGTTTATCATCCTTAGAGTAGGAGTTTGTTGTTGCATTTCAGTAGCCATTTGTATTCCGGATTTTTTTATTCATAGGTGCTTACTGTTGTGTGTGTGTGTGTGTGTGTATATATATATATATATATATATCGGTTGAGACTTTTTTAAAAGAGATATTTTTATAGTGGATTCATTTTATTGGAGATTCATTTTTATCTCAATTTAGTTATTCTCAATATCATTCATATCTCTTATGCTGAGAATGATATAAATTGATTATCTCTTCCCTGTCTTCAGCGTATCAGCCTAATCAATTGTGCGTGGAAAATAAGGGGAGTTACAATTTGTATCGTAGGTTCCAAGATCTAGTGTTTTTAGGATTTCTGTTACGTTCACTTCATTTTATGCTCAGCGTTATTTGATATGTTTAGAGCCTCTTTTAGGGTTTTATACTTTGGTGTAATGATTACACATGTGTAGGCATCGTTCGTTATTGTCTGAGCATTGGAGAGTCTTGAGCATCATCTCAGCATATAAAAGCATGAGAATGAAGACCGTTGCAAGTAAGTAGTCATGTATTGATTAGAGATTTGGGTTTTACATATACATATTGTGATGGAAAATGAGGTCAGTGTAATGCCTTTATGCGACTTTATGCACCTAAGAGAGGAGGCAATGTATCTCTATGGATTAAAGAGATAAGAGGATTGTGATGATGAGTACATTATTTTGGTCGAACTCATTTGCGATGAGAGGGTGATGAATATATGAGGCTTTTGGCCTAGAAGTAGGGTCATCACATGGTTGCGGAGTATGGGATGGAGCTAAATATAAATGATTATTAACACACCTAAGTAGGAGGAAACTAAAATGTAGAGGATCAATGTTTATGCTGTTTGGATTGCGATCACTTAATAAGAGGGTTTTTATGAAAATGGGTTTGACTACTTGTTGTTAGGGTGTGTGAAAGTATGTAAAGCCACCACCCTATGAGGAAAAATGTATACGTGTACCTGCCATTATCCAGGTTGGAGCGTGAATTAATGATATATAATTTTAGGGTACATTGCTCGATGTTTGTAGCTATTGTCTTGATATATGGACCTCGGGTACACTTATCTTGTGATGTTATTTATCGTTGCATGGGTCGAGTGGACCTATGTGACATGCAGTGACTAGTTATTGATGCAGTTATTTAATCAGGGAAATAATTGAATAGTTTATTCATAGTATCTATATGTTATATGTGATACATTTTTTTGGGCATAGTTGTTTTGCTAAAAGTTATCTCTTTATGCATGGACTGGTTATTTACGCAACACATGGCTATGGTTTTAGGGTTCACTAGTATATGACTTTGGTAGTGAGTGATGCCAACCCATATGGAAGTGAATATGCAATTTGTTGAGTAAGATTATATTATATCCGTGTTCCCCATATATTTTGATAGTTGTTGACATGTGAATTTCTCCTACGTTGTGTTACTTAGTCATGAGTAATAGGAGGTCCCTAGAGGTTGATGGGTTTTGTGAGAGACATGTCCTCTTTGTAAGTTATTATTGGGCAATGGAAATGCCCTATTTTGGATTCGCATAGTTGATGCGATGATGATGATTTTTATGTATGGCATGAATGTGCCTATTGGATGTGACTTTTGAGTTTGGAGTACTCAAATGGGTTATATGTTAGTGGTTGCATACTTTATGGTATGGCTAGGAGTTTCTTCTAGCTGATGATGGATTTATCCTAATTTTGTGAGGATGTGTGTGTTTGGAAGAATTTATAATTTGAACAATTAATTTATTTTTATGACTATGTGGATAGGTATGGCCTCTATTATATAAAGTAGTGTATGGTCAAGTGTAGTGTTAAAACAATGACATTGGCAGTGTAATTGGTGATAGTAAATCCTTATTGGACTGGTTATACCTTCAGATGTAAAAGAGTAGGTGAAATGCTCTATTAGATTTAGGATTTGGTAGAGTATGGTATATTGTATGTTTAGGAACTCATTATGTGTTTTGAGTGTCGTTGAATCCATTAACCTAGGGAGGTGGTATACCACTCTTGGAATGGGTGAGCCTATCATTAGAATACTCACGATTGGTATAGATGGATACTTTACAATTGTGGGAGAGTGTGACCTCACCTAATATTAGAGATCGATTGGTATATGGTGGTATCATGTGAGATTTGATGAGAAATATTTTCTTATGTTGTGATGAGCGCAAAGAATAGATATGCTTTTTTAACTTGTTATAGAGTTTGGGAATTATTTTGAACATTAATGAAAGTTCACCAATTGCCTATGTTTTCATATAAGAAGGTGAAAATCGATGGGAAAAAGAAATAATTCTTCATTTACCGGTTGATTTGGTCTATTATTTTAGTTGTATTAGAATTTCTATCATACACTAGTTAGATTTAGTTAGTGGATGTCACATTTATGCCTTAAAAAAGAAAGTGAATCACCAGAGAAAAACAAGTCTTAGAGTTCAGTTGGAATAAAGAAAGTTGACAAGTCAAAGGTTAAAATGACCAACCATGGAAGGATCCTCGAATGGGTCTAGTACAACAGGCCCTTTAGGAGGGAATGGAGGTTTTTAGATCCCTCAAGGTTAGGGAAGGGGACAATGGTCAGAGCGTGAGTCGGGGAGCTAGTTGGGACCCTTTGGAGACATTATTATTTATGATGGAGGAATAGGAAATAGAGAGTCAACATATCCTAAGATTTGGGGCTAACAAGGGCAAGTAATTGTAGCATTTGGAGCGCCAAGGAATGTTCATACCACTAGTAGTATAGGTGAGGAAAATCTCAAGAAGAGTCACATTGCGATTAGTAGGGCAGTAAGGCATGCCTTTACTTTATGGTTATACCTTCTATATTGAGTTGAGTTTTATATATGTATATGATATACGTATATGAAGATTATGGGAGTGCACATGTGGTATTGGGTGTATGGGCATCACAGTTATGGCATACAATGATAGCGTATGTGAACATTATTTCTTTATCTCATGGTGAAACGTGTACAGGAAAGTGTGCATAATCAAATGGTATTTATGAAGTTTACATTATGACGTTATGCTTAGGTGAACTCTGAAGACGAAATTCTTATATTAGTGGGGAAGACTATAATATCTCATAATTTAGTGTCTTGTTTTTATTATTTATTAATTGAGAAGTGAAGTAACACATGGAGTTAATTATTACTTATGTGATATGGTACTAATAAAATGATGAATTTAAATAATAGTTATATTTTTCATGTGATCAAATTTTTGTGTCGCGTGTTATAAATAATTAAGGGGTGATATTAACTATATGATATTGAACTTTGTGTTACGCGTAAAATAATAGTGTGTATATTTTATTTACATCGTGAGGTATTACCATGTATTGTGTAGATTGGGTTCATGAGTGACATGGAGGCCTGCATATGTCTTTTTATCCTTTTAAAGTGGGCCCATGGATTAGGTACATTTGATCTTTGTTTTGGACTAGTTTGGATAGTATTTTGGGCTCATTTAGAGGCCCAAAATTAGGCGTATAGTACCTGTAAGTTTAAACAATTTTAAGGGTGTTAACCCTCATTAGTTGAACACTCCAAACAAAAACACAAACCATGGCATCGTTAAACCTTTGGGAGATCTTAAAAGAGATGTTTAGGTGAAAAAGAACAAGGATTAACACATAAAGATTCATCATTTGTATATTTCAGGTAAGAAATATCTTGTTTAGCCTGATTTAATTTGTAACTCAATTATGTTTTGATTGCCATGTTGAATATAATTGGGTTTGGATACGTGATTTAAATTTGATACAACTTATTGGGGGTTGTACCTTTTTTATTATATGGGTTTTATATAGAGAAACCTAATTTGATGCAGTAAAGGGTTGTACCATAGTAAAAAATCATGTATTTATGCTTAGAACATGCTTATATCCATATCATTAAAGAGATTTCGATGATTTATAAGAGTTTCTATTGATTAAAACTTGAAATCATATTGATAACAAATCACGTTCAGGTTAAAATTGATGATTTTATCACTAGTTTCTTATTTTAACCTTAATTGTGATCATGGATAGTGTCATTCATGTTTAAAATCGATTAGAATTATTGTTTGATGTGTTTTAGGATCATTTTAAGCTTAGAATAATGTTTGAGAATGATATGGAGCGAAAACATTCGAGTTGAATGGATTTTGAGTGATTTTGGGATTTTTAGCTCCTGCACATGATGGTATAATAACCGTGCACGCAGTTTGGTAGATTTTTAAGAAGAGATTTTTGCATGATGGTTCGATTTTGGATGTTTTGATAGGACCCGTGAGACGTTTATATGTATATTTTGAGATAGAATACATATATGTATATATGTGCATTGTCGTTGATTCAAGAATTATTGAACCTTACCTTCATGGAGCTCCTACTACTTTGAAAACTTATGCATTGAGTATTGCACTCCGCTAAGGTAGACAAAGATCCCAAAGTTGAGTAAATCCCAAGCGTCATGTGCTCGAATGAGGTGTTTGTCTTTCATAGGCAGATGGATGAGATCATGGCTAAAGTTGAAGTCCACACCTTGGAAATTGAGGATAGTAGTGTAGAACATCAATTGGAAAGCCTCATCCAATCTTAGCCTTGTCCTTCTTCTTGGAAGATAGGAACGCAATAAGCCTTGATTTTTCTTCAAAGCTTTTTTAGGTTGCCATTTAAAGAGTTGGATGATTTCGCTTTTGCTAGTGGTCTTAGAACAACTTGCTCATGTATTTATCAGATGGAAAGCTTGGGGGTAAATGTGATTACTATACACAATGGAATTCATTCATTTACTTATCACCTTTCAATTATGGCTCAGGCAGAGGCTGGAGAGAACTCTATATCTGTAGATAAATCCCACTTTTTAAGAGAAATAATGAAACTGCCAATGGACTGAAAGACTTAGTAGACATTCGAAGAAATAAATATCTTCTCTTATTGAGAAGGAGGAGATAAAGAGATAAATGGACAGGGTGAATGTTGAATTGGATGAAACCCTTATAGTAGAAGAAGACTAGTAGTAAAGGCTTGGCTAGATAGTAGGAGAAAAATGATAAAATAGGAAGCGACTTTAAATACGTGAGATCAAATAAACATCTAATAAATTAAGGATACTCTAGCGATGGACATTAAGATAGTTTTGAGGACGCTTGAGAGTAGAATTTATCCTATTGTTATTGTATGCATATTATATGTTGAACATTTGGATTTATTAGAGTTTGAGAATTAATAAATACTCAATTTAATGGAAAATCTAGCGCTTGGGGATCTGGATGATTCAGGTACGCTTGAGAGTATGTGTTGTCATGTATTTATATATAATGTTTGTGTATGTGTAAATTGTTTTATGATGTAGACATAAAATTTACTAGTGGGGAATATATTGGTTAGGGTTTTGATATTTTGGATATGACCATGTACCACACTCCTAGGTGATGATGGAGGACTATATGGAGCTCAGTATGTTGTGATGACACATTCACGATGATCACCGCCTTGCGAAGTGAGATTTGGATGCATCGGGTGAGATTGTCGATCGTGCTACTACTTGATGGAACATTTATATCACATGTTTGGGATGGTACCGCCTAGTAACCTTAGAGCGGAGTGACTCAATCCATTGGGCGGATTTGGGTATGGGGCCAACTAAGGGTGTTGTTGTGTAGTGACCCCCATTTATATTTGTGTAGATTTTTAAATTTGTTAGGTGAGGGACTCCTACGAATTTACTAATAGAAGCATGATAACTTCCCCCGAAGGTAGATGCCTTCATGTGGTTATTATAAGACTTATATACATGTGTATGAAACTAGTCCAATGATGGAAACTTTGATTGAAATCCCCATGCCATATTTATGTGTTTTGTTATGATATTGTGTATATTTTTTTGTAGGGGTGACATGAGTGGGGGTTGGTACGAGATTATATTGTGTACATATGTTATAGTCCAATGAAGGGAACGCTTAATTAGAATATGTTAAGACAAGGAAAAATCTTACGTTATGAGATCATGTGTATTTTAATGAGGTTAAAGGCGGGTATTAGGATGTATTTTTTATATGTGGAGTTATTTGCATCCCATATTAATATTTTATTATGTGATATTACTTATTAGTTTAGTGATAGGGACTTAGTAGTATAGATTATTCCTTGGGTTGGGACACTCATGTAGTATTTCACTGATGATGAGAGGTGAGATATCTCTTGTATGTGAATGTCCATGGGTTTGCATGTTTATCGTAAATAAATCGTGCAATTATTATTGTTTTGAGACTATAACTAATTTCTTGCAATTTTATGGTAAAGGCCCAAATATATAAACCCTTTTTCCCCATAGGTATTATTATTGTTATATACAGGAATAGCAGGGACGAGAAGTCATAGTTACAGTGTTGGATATTTAACTTATCATACTTAAAGTAAGAGTTGTTATTTTAGTTCAGTAGTAACTTGTATTTATGAGTTTTTTTATTCGGAGGTGGTTACGGTTGTATCTATAGTTCAGTTGAGACTTTTGTATAAAGGAGTTTTGTTATAGTAGATTCATTTTATCTCAATTCAATTATTCTTTTTTCAATTCATAATGGTTTTATAATATTGTCATTTTTATTTTATGTAAATGCTGAGAATGATATAAGTTCATTAATGCCCCCTATTTTTTGCTGATTGCCTAGTCAATTATCCGTGGAAAATAGGGGGTGTTACGTAGGTATTTTGTGTTACTGTGTTATGTGGCATGTAGATGCGATAAATTTTAATATATTTATTACTGTATGGAAAGGTAAGTTTAAGTGTGACATAATACTACGGATAATGTTAAACCTTTATTGGTTTCATTACGTATCCCCAAATTTATATTTAAGACTATTATCATCTAAAATTGGTAAGTGGATTTATGAATCTTAGCGTGATAAATACCAATGATAACCTATAACAGATAAAGAGATCAACCAGCTAGATTAAAGAGAGGTGAGAAATTGAAATTGAGACAGGGTATTAACGTAGTTTGGCTAATAGGTGCGTAGGTCCATGGGTGTTGTGCATGATCTTATCATTTAATCATCAGTAATAGTGGGTAAAAACTCTTACAATTCTCTTTATGAATTTATTGATACTATATCCTCCCTCATGTGGGAATGTGGGCTATTTATGAAAGATATAGAGATTAGGTGGATAGGTGGAGTGATTTAATAAGTCAACCAATTATACCCTTTTACATTCTAAAGGTAGTTAATGAAGGTTTAATTACAATTAGTTGAAGAGACTGCCCCACGTTTGTGTAATGGGGGTTGTATATATTCCCATGTGTTTCCCACATGCGTGCTTGGTGATTCAAACTAATAAAATTAATTTATTATTATGAGTTGCCTAGCCGACCATGAGTATTGATGAGTCGACCAGGGAGATGATGTGTCGACTACGTTCGATAGGTGTGTTGAGATTTTTTTGATGACAAGTGTCACAATACCAGTGGTCCACGTAACATTCCATATTTACGATACAACAAAAGCCCCAATACTCCATTCAAGACTAAAATAAGAAGTAGCTTCTCTTGTGTATTATATCCTTAGAGTGCTTTGGAATGTGGAAAAAATGGATGGAGTGTTAAATGATAGGGATTGACTAGCTTTATAGAAACCGGGTCATCAGCCTTAGTTTGTGGCTTGATCGGTAGAGACCCTGGTCAAAGTAGGATCTCAAAAAGTTGGTGTTTTGTGATTTTCTGTTCTCCTAGTTTAGTGGCAATTTTTTTAATTACATGCAAGTATTGACAAATGAACTGCTCTAAGGTACTTTAGTAATAAACTGCCTCTGGCGGTGCGTCACCATTAGAGCAAAACGTCAAATGTTTAACC
Source organism: Sambucus nigra (assembly GCA_949130495.1). NCBI lineage: Eukaryota > Viridiplantae > Streptophyta > Magnoliopsida > Dipsacales > Adoxaceae > Sambucus > Sambucus nigra. The sequence continues at coordinate 198,147,529 of OX422217.1, read as the reverse complement.
ATAATTAAACTTGGGGAACTGTGCAGACATCTTGCGTGCCTATAAAATTTTAGCTCCCACTCTTTTTCTTCACTTCACTTCACTTTTCATACAAAAAAGTTACTTCTTTGTCTCCAAGTTTTTCAGTCATTATGGGGATTTGTTGTGTTCTTCTTCGTTATAAGGATATTATCCTTGTTCTTCATTTTCCTTTGTAATTCTTTCCTATTCTTACTGAAACATGGTGTAAACTGTTGATGAGAGTTCATTAGAAGTATATAGGAACACACACGAAATCCCCTCCTGGGTAATAACTGAACTGTTAATTCGGGCTCGTGGCCTTTGTGCCTTATCTCAGGGTCACTAGTTACCTTTCATATTCATTACTGAGTGTGGGGTCACTCTTTTCCCCAGCCGTTTGTTTTTGGAATTTTGTCAATACTTTGATGTGGTCCTTGCCCAAGTTTCCCTGAAAACTTGGAGGACCGTTAACATGTACACCGCATTAATGAACTGTATAAGACCCATACTGGGTTACCACCAATGAAAATATTCATTATATGAAGATAATATTTTTTAACAAAGCTTTGGTTGTAAACCTCCTTGATTCCAAAGAGGATTATTGGGATCATGTTTAATTATGAATAATTATCAATTCACCCCTCTTACTAAGGGTACAGTACATGATGGGCCAAGATGCCCTCGAGAAGGAAAAGGAATAAGTTAGACAATGAATTAAAAATATCTATATTTGAATTGTCACTCTCTAATTGATGATGATTTTGTTCTCTTGTTTTCTCTTTTTGTAGCAAAGAGTAAAAAGAAAGCTTTTCGTGAAGTTGATGTTAATTTTGTCGACCTTGAGATTAAGTGGCCCCTTAAACAAAGGTTAGTTTCTAAAGATCACCCCAGGTTGGACACTTTTTCTTGAGTATAAGAGAAATACCTATTCCTTTTTATCAATACCTATAGAGGATAGACCATGTTCTCCAATCCTTTTTGACGACCCAGAGGCTTCAACCTCTAACTGAGAGTCCTCCCATTTGGAACACATTGGAGGGGATAATTATCATGAGGAGAGCACCTCTTTATCATTTGAGCCTTTGGACATAGCTTTAGTTTCTACCAGCATATCTCTAAGAAATAAAAGGAAGCACAAGGTTACTAACTTTATTGCCTCTCACGCTGAAGAGAGGTTTCCACCACCTATTCATTCTTTGAGCAAAAGATCTAAAGTTGGAGACTTTAGAGACCCCCTAATTCTAGAAGCGTCTTCTGCAAAGGATGATGAGCCTCTGTCTAAAAGGGTGAGAAAAGATCCACTTCCTTCGGATAATACAGATGGAAAGAAAATTATTGCTAACAAAGGTAAGGATACTACCTAGTATATGTCAATGTGCTCTGAGCTTGAGTGTGACTTGATAACTTCTAGAGTCTTTCTTGTCGATAAAGCAGTTACGTCTTATAACCCTCATTTAAGATTGCTGGATCATGTAAATCATAAGCTGGCCCCAGTAATTTGGTCGCTTATTATTTAATTTTCATTTATACTTATTCCATTCCTTCTAATGTCCTCTTTTTCCTTTTTGTTTCTTATAGTTCTTGATCGACTACGACCAGATCTTGGGGAGAAATGACAAGATGGGGGTGTTATCTTTTGATGTTGTGGTTGCCATTAAAGATATGCAGAAATCCTTGGAGGCTGATGGTCGCGCTAAAGAGTCTTAAATGCAGTGAAGAAGAAATTGGAAAAAAAAGGTCCATACATTAGAGTAGGAGAAGATGATGATAGATAATGCTATTACAGAAGATGAGAAAGAAAGAAAGGAGGCAGTGGATGCTAAATTTTTATCCTAACTGGGAAAAACCATAGTTGAGCAATCTTTGGCATCTTCTTCTAAAGATAAGGAAGAGGCCTTCTCAACGAGCTAGGATAAGGCCTTCGGTAACATTCTAGTGCAGATCGACTACTTGAAGACAATGTCTTTCAAAAATGATTGGGATGCAACACTTGTCAAGGTTAGCACTGCTAAAGAGTCCAACCTCTTCCAATTATACCATCATTCTACTCCTCTACAAGTTGACGAAGAAATAAATGATAAGGAATAGGTCGGTAATGATGCTGACTAGGAGAAGTTAGTGGTCGTTGAGTAGGCTGAAGGTCAAGCCGCTGCTAACAAGGAGAAGGAGAAAAAGTACATCCCCATAGTTCTATTAGGATTTTTTTGTTATGTTTTACTTTGATTTTTTTTGTTGCTATATCAATGTATGGGACTTGTCCTGATCTATCTTCTCTTTATAATGAAATGAATGTTTTGTTCCACATATTGTTGCCCTATTTAGATTCTTACAAGTTCTTTTTCTCAGCAAATACTTACATTTACCACTCGATTTACATTTTAACACAAGATTGGCATGTCTTGACACTATCCAAAATGTTTCCCAGGAAAGACGTAGTAGGTTGTTTGGCACTGGTCATAGTGAGATCGATGAAGACGAGATTGAGGGATTACTTAGCCAAGATGCATCGTCCTCGATGACCAAACAATTATATTTAAGACTACACCATCTTTTTCACTAGAAAGTTACGACATTGTTGCCTACTATGGCATGTAGTCTGATATACAAAGGAACCATGAAGGATTAGTGTCAACACTTCACGTTGATTATGAGAGGAAGTTGGTTGACCTGAAGAAAAGTAGTGGGTTTGAACAGAAGCGAATTGTATTTCCTCCACTCATTACAAGAAAGATTTCATTATAAATTGTGAAGTGATAGGTTCCGGAGAAGTCGCTACAATTCTTGAACAGGAAAATAATGCTTTGCGTGTTGAGCTTGAAGGTCTTAAGAAGTTAAGGCCTGCCGACCAAAACAAGGGTCCTTCTTTCTAAAGGAGGAAAATGTTCGTCTGAGAGAAGAGTTGGAGCAGATGAGGAAGATAAAAGGGCAACCTTCTCAATACAAAGGGAGGATTTCACGACCAAGTTAAGAGAAAATAACTAAATAGAGTCTTTCAGACCAAGCAACGACTATTAAGAACCAGTTGTCCACCATCATGAGGATGAGCGATAAGGTTGATCGCCGAACATAACAATTCCATAAGGAACCTCGCACTGTTTGGATAAAAGGCTATGATGAGTCCTTAATACATATGGGGCAGAGCTTGATTAGAAAAACAATGTTAGCTACAATAATGGTTGGCTCAATGCTCTGGAAGTAATGAAGGTTCCAAAATAAAATGAACTCTGGTACTGGCACGACCTATGTTATTTATGTTGAAAACGGCGAGGCCCCCAATTTAAAATCTTCTTACTTCACAAAGAGTAATTTTCTTGTTAAATAGATGCGAAAGCATTGATGGTTCAATTAAACAACAAATTTTAATTTCTTTTCAAATTAAAATTAATCCAAGTGAAATAAGATTAAATCCAAAAAATTAAATTTCACTTAAACCAATTAATTTAACCCAAGTTCTAGAAATTTGCCTAACTCATATTTTTAATATTACCAAGTTAGGCCAAGCCAATTTTATGAAATTAAGGGATGACTTGAATTAAATTAACATAAACATTACCCAAATTAATTTAGCACCAAAGTAAACAAGTAGTGATTAAATCAAATTTTATTTTTTTACCTAAGCATGCGCTCTAGGTGAGTTCTGCGAAAGATAAAATAAATAATGAATCACTACGCCGCGATGTACGAGGAAAAACTCACAACGGGAAAAACCCCCAGACGATCCTAGCCTTAAGTCCACTAAGTATGGTTTTACAATTACAAGACATATGACTTACTTCCTCGACTCGACCCTTTCAAGCCTTGACGTGTCTTCTTGTAAACACCTCCGCCTAGTTGACAACCCTGGAGCTCCACCGGAATCTTAGAATCCACCAATGAGATAAATAGTTACACCGTCAACCACACATGGTGCCTTTCACCATGTGAGAATGCCGCAGCAAAACAAACTTCTTCTTTGTGGGATGTAGAAGCAAACCCAAACTTCTCTTCAATGTGGTAGAGAAAAATCGGTGGCAAAACTCCAAGCAATGTATATATATAAAGGAACTTGGATAAACAAACTATGGGTGTAAAACAAGTGTTTAAAAGATTTTTCTTGCAAAACAACAACACTTAAACATTGAACTTTTTCCTTTTGGAATTATTCTCTCAAACTCTCTCTTGGAGATGGAAAGATGTGAAAAAGTTGAAAAGAAAAAGTTGGTTCCCGCACATATTAAGTGTGCCCAAAAAGTTAGTGGGAAAGTGGGAAAAACTTCTCAAACTTCCAAATAAACTATTCCCGCTAAAACTCGTTCGAACGACATTTTTGTTCGAATGAAGTCTCGTTCGAATGAGCCTTTTAACGAAGTTCCAGTGTGAACTCGTTAGAAATCTCGTTCGAACGTCATTCTCATCCGAACGACACTTTGAACGACATTCCAGTGGCCAATGTGGGAACTCGTTGGCAAACTCATTCGGACGACATTATTGTTCGAACGACAAACTCATTCGAACGACAATTTTGAACGAACTTCCAGAAAGTATAAAATTTGATTTTAGCCCAGAAACTTTATATAATTTATTTTAAAGTTTTAATAAAATATTTATGAAAATAAACAACAGTTTTAAAAACAAAATACACCCAATATAAATTGTTCCAAGCTCCTATATATATATATATATTAAAATGCATTCATACCTTAGGAGCAATGGAACCATGTTGATGACGTAGAAACGAGGCAAATTAAACTCGATATTTTGATGAAGCTTTAAAATTGGCCGCTACGTCTTCAACTTTAGTATGTCATAGGCTTGAAGGATGGTCAATAACTCTATCCTATGACTCAAACGTTTTTGTCTGGAATTGAGCCAAAACTACAAAGGACTCAATTGGAAATTTGTGTCCTTACAAATCTCCCCATTTTGCTATTTCGGGACAAAAACCAACAAAAATCCTAAAGGGCCGTCAAGCTCTACTAGACTAATAAAAAGTCCCACCCAAAATAAAATTACAATGCTTGACTCAAACAACCCAAGGATCAATATCTTTGCCCGATGATGAACGTTGCCATTAAGAAGAAGTCCTGCACACTTAAGCAAACTATCAAATGTATAGGAAATGTCAAGAATATTAAATGCATAAAATAAATACCCCCCCTAAATTAATTCTCCCCTTTATCAACTATGATCAACCTAAGAAGATAGAGACCCCCCCTAAGTTAAATCTCCCAAAAGTAAGATACGATTACAATAGGAATAGATACCATTTCTCCCCTATCATTCTCCCCCTTTTTGTTCAGGAATAGTAAAAGGCTAAAGAATCAAAACATTAACTTATCTTCCCCAATTAAAGCAAATACACTCCTTAAACTGAACAAGGGATAAATAGAACTGAATAACAAGCTAAACATACATTAGTGCACAAAGTGATGAGAACATTAAAGTACATAGGCAACAAAATCATAACTAATCCATACAAATGAATACCAGCTATGATGCGAAAAAAAATGATACCAAATTGACAAATAAGATTCTAAGCATGATATCAAACAAACTACGCAACAAACAAGGTACCAATTATGAATTGAAGCATAAATGGACTAGCTAAACATGGCAAAGACATAAACAAAATATCATATATATGTATATATAATAGATACAAGCTAAGCGTAAGTACACACATATAGATATAAACACATAAATGACACAAAATAAGATAAGATTTTCACACTCGTATGGCAAAAATGTGTCATATGAAAACGGAAGTGTTGGGATGTGAACTAGTAACAATTAAATTTAGACCCAATCACTTAAAACATGTTCACGGAGTTCTCAATTGATTGAAAACTTCATCACATTTGAATATAACCTCATATGACAATATAAATTGAACTCAATGAACAAACATATACAATGCATACAAGCCTAGCTTGTTGATGATTCTATAAACCAATAGAGTCATGACATTGAAAGCGCAACTAGGATAAACGAACATTGTGCAAACCGTTGATATACCATCCAATCTCCCTCAATAAGCATATATATTTGAATGAATATATCAAACAAAAATAGGCCTTGGCAATTATTTTTCTTTTTAATGCCATAATTCTATTTTTAGGCCTTTAGACCACTTATTTCTTTTAGGTCCAAACAAACAGTGGCTTACTATTCGCAAAGGCTAATAAATCCTTTCGGAGCCCTTCTCCATGCACATTTATATATAATATTTTTTATATCTCACACATATCTCACATGCAATGGATTTTGACATGCACTAGTCCTCCTAGGTCTCAAATATGACAAATTTGGTAGGAGAACACCTCACAAAGCTCAAATATAACATGTGACGATTAAATTTCAAAAGAGCTCGTGCATGTGTGAAAAGGAGGCATATAAAAATAGAATTCATTTAAGCAACACAAGGTCCAACTACTCCATGTAAGCATGATAAAGAACATAATAAGGATTGCTAATCTAAACCAAAAGTTCTAGCCACATGGGAGCGTAAAAGATGGGAGTAAAAAACAAGTATATGCCACATAGAGTGTGTCAAACTAAAATACACACAAAAAAAATCTTTTTGAGTTTTTGAAATTTTTTAACCAAAAATAAAATATATACTCAAAAGACACACAAAAATCATTTAAAATTTTCATTAAGCTTAAATTACCAAGAGATAAAAACCCAAATGATAAACAAAAATCTTTTTGTATTTTTCATTTAATGCAAACAAAAGAAATATAATACAAAAGATAAACAATAATCATTATTCTAGCATGTGATTAAGCATGGAGCATAGACTAGAGAATGATTAAACATGCATACACCTAGTAATGATATATAATATGAAGCACAAAAAGCTAGAGTATGCAAAGAAAACTAAGACATTCAACCTTTAGATTTAGCAAGTGAGGAAGCATGTGATAGTAAATGAGAATAAAAAACCCTATCTTGTAAAGCTACCAAGTCGGATCTCCTAACCCAAACTAATGAAGAATGACGATCTAGGGGTGTAGGAATCTTGGCTACCTCGGTTGCCTTACATTTGGATTTTCTAGGAACTCGTTTAAGATCAAAACAAAATTTCCTAAGATGACCTTTTCGACCCCAATGTGAGCACTTAAAAACTCGGCGAAAAGACTTACCTACGGAATGAACATTAAAAACTTTCCTAGGCGATTCTCCTAAAACATTGGTTTTGGCCTTTTGAGTTGATTCATTACAAGTATCGAAGCCTAAACCACAGGTGTCAGTTTTGATTTGGACCGTGCCTAAGATTTTATCTAGCTTTTCGGAGCTACAATCCAAATCAAATTTGACTTTTCTAGAGTCTTTTAATTTATTTTGTAATTCTAAAATATTAGACTCTAATAAAACATTTCTCTCTTCAAACTTAAGAAGATCATTTATCAAGGATTCCATTAAACCTCTAAGGCTATCTCTCTCGCCTTTTACATATTCAAGCTTCTCTCGAAGAGTTCTCTCTCGTGTCCTAAGGTCTTCCACTAACGCACTATCATTAACGACCTTCATACACTCTCTTAAACTCGCTTCTAACTTCAAATTAGCTCTTTTTAATTTAATAAATTCTTCATACATTTCTTGAAAAGCATTTTTAAGTTCACTCACATCAACCTCTTCTTCATTTTCACTCTCTCTTTCTTCTTCACTCTCACTACCATAAAAATAAGGGAATCATAATCTATGACCTTGGAAGTGTCATGTGCTAAAGTTTCATCAATAGACGAATTCTCAGATGCACTCACATGACTAGCCATAAAAGCCACAAAGTTGGGCTTAGTGGGGGAAGCGAGTCCTTCTTCATTATCACTATCACTAAGGGTTGCATTAAATGAAATGGCTTGCTTACTCTCTCTCCTTAGTTTAGTGGGGCACTCAGAAGCCCTATGGCCATACCCTTAACAACCAAAACAACTATTTGACTCGTCCCTATTTAAATTTTCTTTAGAAGTTTTAGGGATCCTCTCGGCATTGTCATGCTTAGAAGTTTCAAATTTCTTAAAGTCATTTTTAAATTTATCTTTGTTAATATTAAGAAACTTTCGAAATTTCCTAGCAAACAAGGCCATATCTTCTGAGTCACTATCACTCTCGCTCTCTACTACTTATTTTTTCTCTTTTCGGGCTTTTAAAACAACGCCCTTTTCAATTTTCTTTTCAGTTTTAGAGGGAAACATGTCCAGTTCATAGGTTTGTAAATCACCTACAAGCTCGTCTAATTTCGTAGAGGCTAAAGTTGGTAAATAATTTAAAACGGTCACTTTTGGATAAATCTATTGGGTAGGGACCTTAAAATTTTCTTTACAACTCGGTTGTCGGGTATTTTCTCTCCCCAATTAAAAGATGAATTAACAATATCGAAAAGTTTAGCATAAAATTCATCAAAAGTTTCTTTTTTGTTCATTTTGATAGTTTCAAATTGAGTGGTGAGGTTTTGGAGTTTCGAAGCTTTTAAGACACTAGTACCTTCATGAGTGAGTTGTAAAATATCCCAAGCTTCTTTAGTGGTTTCACACGTCATAATACGATGAAATTCATCCGGCGTGGCAATGCTAAACAAGGCATTTAAAACCATGGGAATTAAAATTTGAAAGTTTAAATTCATTCTCACTCCATCTATCGGCCGATTTGGGAACATGTTCATTATCTACTAAATGAGTTGGTGGAGACCACCCGTTAACTACATATAACCAAGCCCTTTCGTCGATAGATTTAAGTGCCGATTTCATTCGCGCTTTCCAGTACGCATAATTAGAACCATCAAATATAGGAAATTTTTAGAATGGGGAAAATTCCATTTTAGCCAAAAATATTTAAAGGATCTTTAACGAAATAATTTATTGTTTTGGATCTGATACCACTTGTTGAAAACGGCGAGGCCCCCAATTTAAAATCTTCTTACTTCACAAAGAGTAATTTCCTTGTTAAATAGATGCGGAAGCATTGATGGTTCAATTAAACAACAAATTTAAATTTCTTTTCAAATTAAAATTAAACCAAATGAAATAAGATTAAATCCAAACAAATTAAATTTCACTTAAACCAATTAATTTAACCCAAGTCCTAGAAATTTACCTAAGTCATATTTTCAATATTACCAAGTTAGGCCAAACCAATTTCATCAAATTAAGGGATGACTTGAATTAAATTAACATAAACATTACCCAAATTAATTTAGGACCAAATTAAACAAGTAGTTATTAAACCAAATTTTATCTTTTTACCTAAGCATCCGTTCTAGGTGAGTTTTGCGAAAGAAAAAATATACAATAAATCACTACGCCGTGATGTACGAGGAAAAACCCACAACGGGAAAAAATCTCGGATGGCCCTAGCCTTAAGTCCACTAAGTATGGTTTTACAATTATAAAACAGATGACTTACTTCCTCGACTCGACCCCTTTCAAGCCTTGACGCGTCTTCTTGTAAACACCTCCACCTAGTTGACAACCCCAGAGCTCCACCGGACTCTTGGAATCCACTAATGAGACAATAGGTACACCGTCAACCACACATGGTGCCTTTCACCATGTGAGAATGCCGCAGCAAGACAAACTTCTTCTTTGTGGGATGTAGAAGCAAACCCAAACTTCTCTTCAATGTGGTAGAGAAAAAGCGATTCCAAAACTCCACGCAATGTATATATATAAAAGAACTTGGATAAACAAACTATGGGTGTAAAACAAGTGTTTAAAAGATTTTTCTTGCAAAACAACAACACTTAAACAATGAACTTTTTCCTTTTGGAATTATGCTCTCAAACTCTCTCTTAGAGATCGAAAGATGTGAAAAAATTGAAAAGAAGAAGTTGGTTCCCACACATATTAAGTCTGCCCAAAAAGTTAGTGGGAAAAGAAGTGGAAAAGTGGGAAAAAACTACTCAAACTGCCAAATAAACTGTTCCCGCCAAAACTCATTCGAACAACATTTTCGTTCGAACGAAGTCTCCTAACGAAGTTCCAGTGTGAACTCGTTAGAAATCTCATTGGAAATATCGTTCGAATATCATTCTCTTTCGAACGACATTCCAGTGGCCAATGTGGGAACTCATTGGCAAACTCGTTCGAACGGCATTATTGTTCGAAGACAAACTCGTTCGAACGACAATTTTGAACGAACTTCCAGAAAGTATAAGAATTTGATTTTAGCCCAGAAACTTTATATACTTTATTTAAAGTTTTAATAAAATCTTTCTAAAAATAAACAAGAGTTTTAGAAACAAAATACACCCAATATAAATTATTCCAAGCTCCTATATATATATATATATATATTAAAATGCATTCATACCTTAGGAGCAATGGAACCATGTTGATGACGTAGAAACGAGGTGCATTAAACTAGGCATTTTGATGAAGCTTTAAACTTGGCCGCTACGTCTTCAACTTTAGCATATCATAGGCTTGAAGGATGGTCAATAACTCTATCTTATGACTCAAATGTTTTTATCCAGAATTGAGCCAAAACTACAAAAGACTCAATTGGAAATTTGTATCCTTGCAATTTAGATTTTCCCGAAACTCCTTTCAAGATTAATGCATAATGGATTCCTCTAAATTCCATTCTCATGAGTTTAATAAGAAAATATCTTGGGAACTATGGCCTTGCTGTAGATGAAGATTTAAGTCGACCTTTTCATTTGGTAGATAAGGTCTGTTCTAGTAGTTAGCCTAGGACTACAGACCAACGAACGATCAGTACTCCTTATAACTTAGACATTTCTCCTGCTTGTTTTTAAGATTCAACAAACAAGCAAAACTCTTCTCATGAATGATGATTCTATTGAAGTTTAATTTCTTGATATCTTGTAATAATTTGACATTTTTATAATGATCTCCAAGTTATAATATAATGTTATGTTCATTCCTTCCCTCATTTGCTCAAATATATATACTCAAAGTCACGTCATCTTAATGAGTTAAAGACGGTTCTACTAGTAGTTTAATATTATGATCACATGATTAGTTATTGCCTAAATGACCTAGTTTACTAGTTACCAAGGTTGTATGAATATGTTTGTCCAATCTTAGGCTTCACTAACATCCTTTTTGTTGGTCATATGGATGGATTTTGTCGTCCAAACCAAGTACCGGTGTTATTTTCCTAAGACTACCAAATGTGCTAAGAATCATCCTTGTGTTTATCCAGTTATGGTTGGATCTTATCCTCTATATAACCAATGGATTTCTTAAATTTGGTGAACTTTTTGTTACTGGCCTGCCCTAAAGGTGAGATCATACATGAAGTAATTTTGTGAACTTCTTGTTCTTGGTCTGCCCTAAAGGTGAGATCAAACATGAAGTAATTTAGTAAATTTCTTGTTTATGACCTATTGATGGGATCATACATGAAGTTATGTTGTATGTTATCTTTGTGGGAGAAATTTTTGAGCATATCTCCTTATAACAAAAAAAATTACAATAAATAATAATGTTGACTTAATAAATTTTTATTCGTCACTAAGAAATGGGTTACAAGAAATAAGATGGTGTTAAAAGTTCTTCATTACTGGTAATACTTTCTTAGGTGTTATGCATTACAAGGATTCTTGAATTTTTCCCCTTCCACTATTTTAATTATATAGCTTCTTGGTCCAATAATCACGGTTGCTCTGTACGAACCATGCCACTTTGGCTACAACTCATTTCCTTTTTGAATGACCTTTTTTAGAACGCAATCTCCCTCCTTCAAGGTGTTCAGTTTTACTCTTCTATTATAAAAATAAGTAGTTCATAGATGGTGATGCTGCACCTTAAGTGTTGTATATTCACTGACTTCCTCTACTAGATCAAGATCCAGTCTTCTCATTAGGTCTCTTTTTGGCAAGTCAAAATTTAGAACATAGTGACTAGGAAAACCAACTTCCATTAGGACTATTATTTTTTTTCCAAAGGCCAACATATAAGGTATCTTTCTTGTTCATGTCCTTAGTGTTGTCATGTATGCCCAAAAAATAGTTTTGGAGTTAATTAATCCAATTTCCTTTAGCATCTTCTAATCTCTTCCTTATTTTGTCGAGTAATATTTCATTCATTACATCTATTTTCCCATTGAATAAAGAATAGTTAGATTAGATTTTATATCACATATAATAGTCTTCAAACTCCTGATTGTTAAATTGAGTACCATAATCGATGATAAAAACATAAGGCATCCCATAATATCGAGTGATGTTCTTTCAGATGAAGTGGAAGACTTTTTCATATGGCATTTCCACCAGAGGTTAGCTTTAACCCACTTGCATAAGTAGTCAACTACAATGACCAAGTATTTGAGCCTACCTTTGGTCTTGGATAACAGTCCGACCAAATCTATTTGTGAATGGCCAAGGATATGTGATTGGCATAAGAGAAGCCTCCAAACTCTTATGAATGTTGGCATATTTTTATCACTTAACACACTTATTCGTGTAACTTGCATAATAAGCCTCTATGGTGGGTCAATAATAGCCATGCATTGTTACTCTCTTTACCGTTGATCTACCCGTTGAGTGCGCTCCACAAGGGCCCTCATGCACTTATTTTATTAGGTAATTGAATTCAATCGGATGGACACACCTAAGCAATGGTATTATGTAACCTATCCATAGAGGATTCCCTTGTTTAAGACGTAACCTGTTTCCTTATATCGGAGCCTTCTTGCTTCTTTAGAGTTAGTTGGAATTGTGACATTCTCTAAGTATGTTCGTACGGGTCCATCCAAGACGATTCTAGTTCTACCTTTATAAAATTTTCATTCTCTTCTCCAATTCTCTTGTATGTGAGGATCTCTACTCACACTTTTCTCCGTAGTCATATCTTAGTTGTCAACGCCAATCGAGTAAGTGCATCTCCTCAGACATTCTCATCCCTTGGCATTCTCACTACCGTAACAGTTGGGAATTTTGCTAATTAGCTTTTGTCTTCACCTATGTATTTTTTAATAGAATCCCGCCTTCCTTCGTATACTCCCATTAATTGATTAACTATTAACTAAGAATAACTATGTGCTTGTATTTTTTTGGCACCCAAAAATAGTGCCAAGTAAAAACCTGTTATAGGTGCTACTTATTCGACTTCATTGTTTGAGGCTTCAAATTAGAACCTGAGGGGGTATTCCACATCAATGTCTTCACACATTGTTATTATTAATCCTGCTCTGCTGTCGTTGGGGTAGGATGATCCATCAATAAACATCTACCAGATAGGTATCTCCTCTGTAAAATTTTCATCAACTAGACAACCATGTTTGAATAGTATCATTATGTGCTCTAAATGGTGAGCAATGTTATCTTGCCTTGCTGATGACTTTAGTACATTAGTATTCTGACTGGACAGATTAATGGAATAAATATCTCCCATTAGAGTTTACCCGTTTGATTGGATTGGTGAGATCTCTTTCAAAGAAGTCTGCTCGGTTTGCTTCAAAGTTGAGCTCTCTTTCATCCACGTATACTCGGTGGGTTTTTCTTTATAACTAAATTCATTTTTAAAATCTACAATGGCTTGGACTTTTATTATCGTCCTTAGTTCTTATTAGATGCCATATTATCCTAGTTAAATATCCCAAGCCATCAGTTTACCTGATTTCTCAGGCCTAAGAATAACTTAGAATAAAGATAGGTCTGTATAGATAATGATAGTATGGGCCTGAAAGTATGGTTTCATCCTCAGGGAAGCCTTAAGTAAGGCCAATGATAATTTTTCCTTCTTTGGATATCGGATCTCCGCTCCTTGATATGCTTTTTTAGTGTAATAAACTTGTTTTTGTACTATATTTTTTCCAGACCAACATCAAGGTGATCGCTGATTCGAATATGGATAAGTACAGGTAAAGTTTATTCCCCATGATAGTCCTTGAAATTAGAGGTGGAGATGTCATATACTTCTCCAACACTAAGAATTCCGCCTCATATTTGTCATTCTATTCAAATTTCTTTTGAAATACCTTAAAAAAGGGTAAGCACTTATTGGTATCTCGTGAAACAAACCGGTTTAACATGGCCACATGCTATGTTAACCTTTGCACTTCTTTTTTATTTATCAGAGACTATATGTTGATTGGTGATTGAATTTTATCTGGGTTGGCTTAAATGCCTCTCTAATTGACTATGAAGCCAAGGAACATCTCTTATCGTACATATTTTTTTAGGTTTAATTTCATTTTGTGTTGTTCTAGTGGTCGAACGTTTGTCCCAGATATATATTTGATTGGTGGACATTTTTCTCTTGGTGAGCATGTCATTAATGTACACCTTCATATTCTTACTGATTTGTTCTTTGAATATTTTATTTTCTAGCCCTGAGTACATATCTCTAGCATTTATTTAGCCCAATGGGAATAATATTACAGCGGTAGATACCTCGGCTTGTGATAAACAAAGTTTTTTCCTGATCTTCTGGTTTCATCTTGACCTGGTTATACCCGGAGTATGTGTAGATAAAACTGAGTAACTCATGTCCTGAAGTGGCATAAAAAAATTAATCAATTCCTTCCGGATCATCACTACATTAGAAAATAACTTTGGATATTTGACGTCTTTAATCAAGATCACTTTTTTTAACTTCTCTACTTATTCTTGTATGGACATATTCTCCACTTGACTGAAGACACATCATTTTGTCTGATCGGATTAGCATCCTTGACTTTATTTATCTCATGATAGATAAATTCTGGGTCAATCCCTGTTATGTCTTCATGACGCCAATCAAATATGCTCCTCTGTCACCTATCAAAGTCAACCAATTCTTTCTTGAGGGTAAGGTCAAGAGATGAGCCTATCTGAGCCGTCCTCTCTGGGTGATTATCATCCAAGATAATTGATTTTATATCTTCTATGACCTGCCCTTTGACCAACTTTTCCTTATCCTAAGTATTTATCATTTCAATTTGTTAGGTTGTGGTTAGTTTCTTTTATTCCTCCTGTTCAGGTGAGTTATAATAACACTCATTGGCTTCCACTTGACTTCTTTTCACCACACTAACCCATAATGAGTGGGAAACTTCATGCACTACTGCACGGTTGAGCGAACTGCTTTAAATTTCTTCATCCCTACCCTGTCGAAGATAAGGTTGTATGATGAATGAACATTCTTATTCAAAACGAAGAAATGGTTCTCTGTTTAGTAGCTAGGCTATGTGCTGATCAAAAATTACAATTCAATTACACCTAAAGGGTGTACCTTTTCTCCCACGAAACTGATGAGTGGCCTATGATTTTCTTCAAGTTTGTTGACGCTCAACCTTAGACTTTGAAGTAGTCATAAAATAATACGCCGACTGTGCTGGAATTATCGACCAGAGTTCTTTCCATCTTACCCTCATGCATTATCATAAAAATGAACAATGGAACTTTTTGTGGATTTGATGCTCAACCTCAGAATTTGAAGTAGTCATAAAATAATACGCCTACTGTGCTGGAATTATCGACCAAAATTCTTTCCATCTTACCCTCATGCATTATCATAAAAATGACAAATGGAACTTCTTGTGGATACAACACACCAGACAAGCAATATTTGGGGAATCCAACCATAAGGCGATCTTTGTTTACCTTTTTAGGGCAGGTATCAACTTTTCCAATTAGGCTAGTTTGTTTGATTTGAGAACAGACCTTTTCCTTATTTAGATATACTTTTCTCGTTGTGAGTTCATCGCCTCTTCTAGCATCTCAGCCTGCAATGCATTTACATCCAAAAGAGATTATTTTTACCTCATGTACAAGATCCTTGGGTCTCTTGGAAAGATTTAGGTCATCTCAAAATCATTATCTTTACTTCTTTTCTTCTCGCCAGTTCTTCTTCATGAAAATTCTAACCATATCTTGGTCTTCTGCCCATTCCCTTGATTTGTCCAGCCACATTTGTTCATATGTTTTGATAATTTTCCCCACATGATCGATTTCTTAATCTTGTTCTTTAGGTTTACGCAATTATCATTATTATGGTCGTGATTTTTATGGAACTCATAGTATTTGCTCTTGTCCCTTGTGTTTGTTGGGGCTTTCAGTTTTACGGTCCACTTCATGTTTTTTCTCCCACGAATTTCCTCAAGGATATGGTGGACACTAACACTCAAAAGAGTATACTTGTTATATCTATTTGTTTTGTCAGTCATTTTATCTTTCTAGTTTTTATTCTTTGAGTGCTTACTGTGTTGGCTTTATAGCTACTCACCTCTTTAGCATCCATATCTTTTTTAGCATTCATAATCTTCTCGGCTTTGAATAATAACTCAGTCATCGTTTTAGGTGGCTCATTAGAAAATGCCCAATATATCTTTCTTGAAAGCAGACCACTCATTAGGGATGTGATGTATATGTTCACATCGTAATCGATTATATGTAGATTCTCGCTATTGAATCGGTTAATGAATTCTCAAGTCATTTCATCAGCAATCTAGTGAACATTCAATAGATTAGCCACCCTCTTACTAGGCTTGGTTCCAAAGAAAAGAATTTTGATGATGACATCGTCCAGTTATTAAAATCATTAAATCTACCCTCATGATAGACTATTGTACTAGATTTAAGAGGATTCCATGATCGTGCTAAAGGATGCCTGACAACACATCTCGCCCGAGATAAAATAAATATCGACGGTGGCCTAGTACTGTTCTACGTGCAACACCAAGTCAGTCCTTCCATCATACTTTTGTGCTATTACCGGTTGTTTGAACTTTGCGGGTGTGGGATAATAAAAAATTTACAGGGTGAATGGAGATCCTTGCACAAAACCTCTGTGCAAAGATCCTTTGATTTAGAGATTTCTCCCAGACTATCTTCCACGTTCTAAATTAACCCCTTCTAGTGTTGGTTGTCCTATTTGTCCATGGCTACAATGAATTTTCCTGGTCGATTGCAACTTTTGACCCAACTCTCTTTTAGAGAAGTTTATTCAGTGCTCATCGATCCACGTTTAGCAGCCACATATATGACCAAACATTCTGTCCTCCTAGCGAAAGACCTTTTTTAGTCTTTTTGGTGTTGGTTAGGTCTAGAGAGTACTCTACGTTATTGCCTCCTTACTGTTCATGGGCCTAGGTGATCAAATGGAGAAGCTCTGCTCAATCTTTCTAGTAGGCTAGGACTTTATTTGCAGAAGGTTTGTCCATCCTGAAATATAGTTTTTTGAGAGACGAGATAACCCTCGAGCGATATGATCTATTGATATCCAGAATACTTGGACCTTCTTTCTTCCTCCCCTGAGTCCCTGATCAGCATCCTTGGGTTCTCTAACACTCGAGCACAGTACATATATCATCCTCCTCACTAAGGATATGGAGGTGGGATTTTTCTCTTATACCTGGATGTTTACCTCCTATCAAGTTGACATATTCTCCTCCATATTTATCATGTCCTAACTGGAGCATTTACATTAGCAGCTTTACACTTTCTTGCAATTCCTCTTGGCCTATGGCCAAGCTCATCAAAATTCCTTATATGTCCCCATTCCAATAAAGATTGAAGGTGGAATGGTTTCATTTGTGTGATTAATCTCATTATCCTCTTCCACTTCCAAGGATTGCAAATGGTATATGAAAAGTAACAGTTCAAGGATTAATGGATAGGAGATGGTGGGAAAAAAATATATGGCTTGATGTTTCCCATAAACGGTGCCAATTTGTTATCATCAAAACTTGGTATGTGGATTAATGAGACTTAGCATGATAAATACCAATGATAACCTATAACAAATAATGATATCAAAGGACTAGATTAAAAATAAAGGTGAAAAATTTATATTGACATAGGAACTGACGTAGTTTGGGAAATAGGGTTATTACATCCACAGGTGTTGTGCAGGAGTTTATCATTCAATTAGTAGCAATAGTTGGTATAAACTCTCAAAGTTCTGTATGTGAATGTATTGATATTATCTTCTCCCTAAAGTGGGAGTGTTTACCATGTATAGAAGAGAGTGAGTATGTGGATGGGTGGAGTGCCTTTGTACGCCAAGATTTGCATCCTTTTTACATTCTAAATGTAGATAATGAAGGTTTAATTAACATCAGCTGAAGGGACTTCCCCACATATGTGTAATGGGAGTTGTACATATTCCCACGTGTGACCCACATGCATTCTTGGTGATTCAAGGTAATAACATCAACTTATTATAGTCGGTTGCCTAGCCGACAAGGAGTGATGCTGAGCTGACCAAGGATACGTCGTGCCGACCACGCTTAGTAGATGAGCTGAGATTTTCATCCTGTGATTGGTCTAATGATACCACTAGTCCATGTCACATTCCATATTTATGGTACAAAAAATATAATACCTTGAACATCGAATAGATCTTAAAATCGAAATTCTCATTGTATAATCAATTACATTTTAATAATAATCTTAATTACAATTATATTATTTGTGCTCGTTCACATCAAGTGGTATGCACATGTGTAAAAAGCACATATCATGCACGTGTGTGACACGTCTATTAAACTTCAAATATGGGGGATATTACACTATTTTCATACAGGAATAGTGCTTAGGAAAGTGAAATAATTCTTATTTTCTTCTTCTCTCTCTCTCTCTCTCTCTCTCTCTCTCTCTCTCTCTCGATATATATATAATGATAAACATGTATAATTTTTGGTAAATGTAGAATTTGATGAATTGGAACACTCGTCGAATCGAAAAAATGGCTTGTGACCATGATTTGAAATTTGTATAGAAAATTGTAATGTTCATAAAACTCAAAACTTATATATATATATATATATATATATATATATATATATATATATATATATATATATATATATATATAGTGTGTGTGTGTGTGTGTGTGATAGAGAGAGAGATGCATACGGTTGTGATGAGGATCAAACAACTGTCCAAAGAAAGAGCCAAGCCTACCATCATCCATTGACTAAGATAGAAAGATAGGGGTGTGAAAAATAACGTGGGCTTTGTGAGGAAACAATGATATATATATATATATATATATATATATATATATATATATATATATATATATATATATATATATATATATAGAGAGAGAGAGAGAGAGGTCGAGTTATGTTAAGTTAGGGTTTAGTAACTTAGTGGAAGAAATAAAATATCAATATATATACATGGGGTTATTTTATAAATATATCACTAAGTTGGATAGGTTTATTATTTCTGACACCTTGCCTTGCCCATAAAAGGTTTTGTTTCATAACATCGGCCCCGTTTAAAGACTATCAAACTACCCTATTAGGGGCGAGGTCGATTCCTTATTTACCCTACCTCATTTCCATTATTATATTAAAGGGTGTGGCCATGTCCATGTTCAACCTATTTTCTTCAAAAAGACTAAAATTTTATTAAAGCAGATACACATAATTTTAGTCTTTTTGAAGGACCGACCTCGGGTTTATTTCCACCCTTAAGGTCTAGTAATGAGTTACAAAAGTAGATTTTAGGGACTTTGTGTAACTCAATAACTCCCGAAAGCTCTATCTATAAATAGGGGTGATTTAGGTATCCTCAAATTATCTCGATGGATATCTCTTTATGTCATCTTTATATCTCCCTCTCTCTCTCTCTCTCTCTCTCTCTCTAGATACACTTTCTTCCTCCTTCATTTTCTTCTTATAGGGTCTTGTTTGGATTTTTAATAATCCTATTTTCACTTCAATTAGATATACTGTGTATGTGGAGTTTCAATAGCAAACGTTATTGATTCAGAATAGTATATGGTGTTGTCAAAAATTCGTTCGGTACTTAAATGTAAAATATATATATTCACATTAATATCTTAATATTAAACTAAAGTCTTAATCGATCAAACAAGATTTTAATGGTCTCATAATAGGCCATTCGTCAACCCAGTTAGAACTAAGAAATTCAAAACGTTTCATTATGTGGAATATGGAATATTTTCAATTGGGGATATTACCATAATTGGTAATAAGAAATGTATTTAGGGAAATAAAAAAGATCCCAAGAGGAATGTATGGATACTAGGAGCTATGATGAGTCTAAGACTAATATACGTAAGAATATTAACAATGTTGAAGTGAAATAATCGTGCAAAGACAATGGGGGAAATGATTTAATTCAAATCACCCCGACAACAGTGTGCTTTGAAACCAGAAGAATAAATTAAGACTAAAAAGGATTGAAAGCAGTGTAAATATGGTTATTAGCTCACCCGATAACGTAGAAAACAAGTTAGATATTGAACATAACAAAAAGGTTCCCATGAAGATATAGGAGTTTATTGTAACTGGTTCACTTGAAGGTTTACCCGTGATGTCCTTCGTGGATCAAAGGTTACTCATCTTTTATTGTGTTTGTTTATTTTGATATCTCATTGATTTTAATGTTTTCCTAATATTGTATGTATATTAAGGTAAGATGGCCTCCAGATTCAAGAATATAACGAAAAATAAAGGGAGTTGGGATTTTGTGGCAATGTGATATATGAAATGAAGAAGTAGTAAATTTACATATATCTGTTACACAATAATTTGGATAATTTTACACTATTACCGATTCCCTTGTTGATATATAAAACCATACCTTGAGCATAGAATAAATAAAAAAAATGCCAATTTTAATTAGGGTCAATTATTGAATAGTCCCTACTATAAATATATATTTTTTAAAAAGACACATTTTTTGTTTAACCCATTTAGTCCCTCAATCACTCAATATTCTCTTATTTTTAGAGGTCCGTGCTAGCGGCACTCCCTAAAATACGTGGCAAAGGACTTTTTGAAGCAAAATAAAAAAGCTTGGACTAAATGAGTATTAAAAAATGTTCGAGGGACTATTTGGTATATGTCCCTTTTAATTATATAATTAATTACATTTTAATAGTAAACTAGAATACGATTATATTATTTATGCGCGTGCATAGCACGTGCTATGCATTCTTGTGACACGACTACTACACTTTAAATATGGCTTTCGTTACATAATTTTCATACCCAATTATCGATTAGAAAAGTGTATGTTGTTTAATAAATGTGATAAACATGTATGTTGTTTAATAAATGTAGTTTTTTTTACCCCTAATTAGTTTGAGTTGCATGAGGGAGTTTAAACAAACAACCACTATAATACACCTATTTGGAAAATGGGAAAACCCTTTTTAACTTTTTGAATACATGAAAATATGTTCCACATGACGCTTTCAAAGTTACCATACAAAATGCCATTGGTTTATATAAAAGAAAATCTACTATTTGTCTCGATTACAAAGGTGCTTTTATAGTTTGTTTTTATTTGTCACGTCGTGCAAATACCAATTTTATTTAATTATTTTTTAGAATGTAATGTATTTTACTTTTTTGATGCTTTTTAGGATCAATGCTTGCCATTGAAAGTGGGAAAACCATTCTATGTGAATTCATGCATGGTTTTAAAAGAGTTTTGACCAGGTTATGTCCCGTCAAAGGATATTACTCATAGTTATTTGATGTTAGAACTGATATGTAGCCAGTGTTTATATGTTCTTATCTATATAATGAATTGATGACGTGTTTATAATATTATTTACTATCCAATCCTTTATATCTTGGCCTTGAAAGATAAAATGCTAAGATTTCAGTGTATACTCTACTTGTATTCTTCCATAATTCCCCATTGCATATTATTTGCTTACATTATACATTAAATTCTTGAACAAGGCACACAAATTAGAAGTTAATAAATGTGATTTATGATAGGAGCCTCATTTCCATGCTTCATTGTAGTAATATATTTTCCTTTTGAAGTTTTTCACATTAAATTTGTAACCTTATAAATAAAAAATAGTAAATTAAACCTCCTTGTTATTAATTAGGTGATGAATAGGAGGTTAGAGTTTAAAAAATGATATATTATGAAGTTAGGAACATAATATTTATGTTTTTTCTTTATTTAAGTGATGTTAAGAACTTTATACTTTTCCCTTTCTCTGGTCCTTTTTATTTCATTGTGATAAGAGTATATGATCCTTGCATATTGTGATTTTATACACAAATTTCATTAATAATTATGTCATCAACATGTCATGTCCAAATCGTTAACACAACACGACTCCCATAGCATATTTATAATGTAGGTTTAAAAAATAGGTCATATATATATATATATATATATATATATATATCGATTAGCTTGTTTGATAAATTTTTGTATTTCGGGATTGAATAAAAAATATGCAATCACTTCATTGTATTGAAAACAACACACTGTGACAACATTCTATTTTTATAGAATAATAGATAAGAACATTAACTATAATGCAAATCTAATATTGACAATTCCCAAAAGAATATCACATTAACTAATAAATATTGTCAATATGCTATGTAAGGTCATATTATAAAAAGATAACACCCGTAAATAAATCATGCATAACATAATAATTTCACAAAATCCATAAACAAGTCCACCCTCATAAATAAATCTAATGAAAAATACAAAAAAAAATTGGTCACTAAAACCTCCACCATTCAGTCATTCATCATCCCATTACACATTCTAATAAACCATACATATTACATATCCAAAACAATAATAGTGCAATGCTAACACATGTGTAGTCCTATTTAAAGTCTCTAACAACAAAAGGATGTAAAATCGATCTTCAATCCATCCCCAGAAGACCCATTCAACCCAAACCTACAAAAAGAAAATAATATTTATTAGAGATGTTATTAGATGTTAAAGTATGCGAACTTACAAATATGTCAAACTTATTATTGTTTTAATTTTCGATTCTTCCTTGAATTTTCAGAACTGGAAAATCATATTTTCTATTTTTGGATTTTTACAATATGTTTTCTCACTAGTAGTTTTAATAAGATTTTTTTACAATATGACTTTTTTACTAGTTTCACTCTGATCGCAACTATTACAATAGCTATTAATTGCAATCTGTTTGTATTTATTTTAGTACCTATTAATTGCGTTCTAATTTTTTATAATCAGATTACACATTCTTGTATTTTTTTTGCTTCAACTCTTAGAACTCATTTTTTAGCATGTGCTATATTAAAAGAACCAACAATAAAAAGTAAAAAAATAATTAGACTACCATATCATTGAAGAAATGAACCAAACATTAAATAATTATATTGAATATTAATAAATACTGACCATAAATAGAATTTGAGCATTGAGGATTGGGTTGATGATGATGGGGTATCTTCATGTTGATATCCAATTTCTAAATATTTTCTAGTGAGATCGTCAATTTGTTCTTGCATGGATTCTACATTTACAAATGAAAGTAAAAATTAAATTAAATAAAGAAAAAAATAAATTAAATAAAGAAAAAAATGGAAAAAAAAGTTAACAATTACTAATAACACCAAAGATCCAATCCTTTTTGCAAAGTAAGGCCTTAGCCACCTCAGGTTTAAGTAACCTCCATATTGAACAATTGCGCTCAACCCATGCCAAAGATGGATTTTGAGGTTATGGTAGATATAGGAGTGATAAAAAGATCTCTTGTTATTGAAGTAAGTTGAGGATATATAAATTGATTTTCTATCAAAAAAGTTAAAATATTCAAGTTTTAATTCATATCAATCCTTGGTTTGTCTAAATAAATACCTAGTTATGACTTTTGAGCACAAGAACTAAATTGATCACTTTCAAAACCATTGAAATCCTACACAAGTTAAATGCAATTAAACTTAGATACTAGTTAAAAATCAACATGCCTTAATTTGAAATATATTTACCTTTTGGGCATATCTTGTATCCATGATAAATGATTCATCAATGAAATTACTAATGGATTTATTTTGCATCGCACTATAAGACGGAAGCTTCCCATCATATTGACCAATGAGTACAGTCAATATTCATTGAAATGAAACACCCTTCTGATGAGTACCAGATTTTTTATAGCGAACAACCGATATGGTGGATTTAAATTTCTCTACGATATTTGGTTTTGGAGACAATGGTAATAAAAACCAACAAATGGTTGGGCCTAAACTATTTCACAATGTTTTATTCTTCAACAAAAAACAACCACAAATAGAAGCATGATATCAAATGTGTCTGATTTTTCATTTTCCACCACTAACTTATCTTATATTGACTCTCTCTCTCTCTCCTCGCCATAAAAAAAAACACAACCATTTGTATTTTTTTCGACCTTCCATTTTTTCTACAAGTGAGAAAAAACTAAACACCACTGGAATACCACTCGTGGTTCCTTCTTTTACAAATTTACCTATGGTGGAAGACACAAATGTAACAATGTGGATAGATGGAATCATTTGGGACTTATTATTACCTCCATAAAGTTATCAATACCACAATTAATACAAAATATAAGAGAGATCATTTACCCTTCTAACTCCAACCTTGTTGTAATCCCCCCAAATTTTAATGCAATTTAAAATAATGAAATAATTAATTATTTACGAATTCGGGAGAATTAGAAAGAATTAAAATTAAATTTGAAAAAATTCAAATATTTATGTTAAGAGGAAATTTGGTTTATAATTTCTAATAAGAAAGTTTGAAGTTATAAGGGGAATTAACTATAATTATGAATTTTAGTTAATTGTTAATAATATCTTATGTGCTCAATTGTAATTCAATTAAAGTAGAAACTTACATGGATATTATGTAAATTAAACAAGGTTCTAAAATGTGCGAGGTGTGGTCGAGGCATAGAGGTCAAGCCTCAAGCCTCAAGCCTCAAGCCTTAGGAGCCTGTAACAACCCTCGTTTCTGAGCCAGTTATTTTATATTAATTTACTATATGAAGTAATTATATAAAATACGGATGATGGAGTAAATATGAACTAATTGAGATAATTGAGCATATTTACTGAATTGTTGTATATTTACCGTATGTGTAAGTAAATATCATCATGCTATGTTTTATAGTGTCATATGTTTTAAATGACATTAATGGTTTAAAATGAAATCGAAACTTGAAATGATTTATAAAATTTCCGGATGCCAATTTAGAGGGCGTAGTTAGTCCCGAAAGGTGCGAGATAGTCGAAATAAGTGCCATATTGTATATATATATTTTGGTCACTTTTGACTGGTTTTAACTTAAATGTGTAGTTGTGAATCATTTTAATGTGGTATTAACCATTTAAGTTAGGAATTAAGGAGAAATCCAAGACTAAGTCTTGCATTTCATTTATTTCTCTTAAGTGTATTTACTAACCTAGAGAGAAAGAGAGAGGAAGAGAACTTTGGAGAGAAAGAGAGAACTGGAGATTGAGGGTTGGGATTGCTTCTGCCACAAAGAAATCTGAGATTTCAACCTTAAGGCAAGTTTTCTACTTGCTAATATATGGCTTAAGATGAGTAAATTATTTGATAGTTGTGTATTATCATTAACGGAATAAATGTGGATTTTAAGGTTTTTAAACCCAAATCATGGTTTATGTTGATGATATTGTGGATTATAGTAGTTGATAATCATGTAGGATGATTTATGGTAGATTAATGTGGTTGGTTATGTGTGAAAATGAAGTAGAAATGAGTTTGGGGGAAAAGCTAGGGTTCATAACCCGTATCCCCATCCTTGGCCAAATCGCAGGGGCGAATCGATTCGGCCCTAGGGCGAATTGATTCGCTAAAGGGTCATCCTACAGGTTTGCAAACCCGAATCGATTCGGGTTAAGGCTGAATCGATTCGTCTAAAGTAGAAGGTTGGATTTGTCATCCGAATCAATTTGCTTTTGGGCGAATTGATTCGGCCCTAGGGCGAATCGATTCGAAATCAGGCTATTTTGGGTTATTTTCTTAACTCAATTTTCATCCTTTTCTTTTAGACTTAGGACTTAGGAACCTTTTTATATGAAGTAAACTTAGTGTCCTAGAGTCTTAGAATGGTATGGTCACTACCCTAGATTAGAATTGGGTTAGATGGGGTTATTTCGGGGGTGTACAAATTGATGTTAAGGCATTTCTTTCCTTTAGATAATTATTAGAAGTCTAGGGGTTGTAAGGTCATATTGGGAGACTTTAGAAGATCAATTGAGGTATGTAGTCGTGGTGCGTTATAATAAAACCCTACAATGTTTGGAGAATGAATCGAGAAATTATTCATTCATTGAGGTTGTATTGATGAGATGATTTACATAAGGCTCCGGATAAAATGGGATATATCCATTAAATGAACATACACATGACAAATGGAAATGAAATGGAAATGGTAATGATTACGGTAAATGATAATTTACTTAATCATGAATATGGTAAATCATAATTTACTTAAACACACCTCTCTAAAAGCTATCATAGGGGAAGTACGTGCATTATGTGATGTCCCTTGACTAATGAACGCAGGGAGACTATAGTCCTCGGCCATATGATCAGTTATTATGTATGTTTTCTGCGATGGGGAGGTAATTCCCGGTGTGGTTATTACTCTCCCGCTGGCATATGGCCACTTCCCAACGTTGCGATAGGTGCCCAGGATATCTTGGTTGATAGGCTCTGGAAGATGATAGTCATTTAGGGGAGCGTCCAGTGGGGAAACCCAGAAGGACGGTCTTAGAATCGTTATATGTATTTGAATATAACAATTCTTAATCAAGTGGGACTTGATGTGTGATAAATGCCACAAAGAGCATATTACAGTGATTATATTCCTGATAAGGAATGGAATGCCACAAAGAGCATATGATAGTAATTATATTCCTGATAAGGAATGGAAAGATGAAATGAAACGGTGAAAAATGATGGAGGCTTTTAATTAATGATACTCATTTATATTCTCTTGTATAGCTAAATAAAATTTATAATCATTTACGTTGTCTTAGTTTATGCTTTGAGATTATGCCGATAGAATCTCATCTTTATCATTCATGATTAACTGTTCATAACTGTCATACTCTTTATTCATCTGGTGATCATATAAAATCGGACCCTGACCCGTTCATATTTCTTGTTGTACATGAAACTTGTATCCGCTCAGGTGCTCCGCCGCAAGGACGCCCGTACTGACTTTCCTATTCCGGTGTTTTTGGGGAGCCGTGGTACATTGCGGATATTACGGGATATTTTGTTGTAAACGCCTTCATTTTTGTACTCTAGTTATGATCGGTTATTTTACTTGGGCGTGTGGCCCAAATTTTTGTAACTGTCTAATGGATGTACTATGTAACTTAATTAACTTTTTATATTGGTTTGTATAGACTGTTGACCGACAACATATTCGGTCCCCTTATTGTATACTTGTTATGAATGTAATATAAGTTCTTTTGGGTTTCCACTTTCTTTTAAAATTGGGTTGTTTAAATTCTTTCTTTAACTTCTTATAAAACAAAATTTTTGGCAACCCGTTTTTCTGAAATATTGGGTGGTTATCCTGCATACTTATTATATTATTGCGATGCTGAGAATGATTCCATCCATGATTCCTGTTGTCTTGGAGTATCGGGCTGGCCACCCCTTATTTTGGTGAGCAGGTTATCACAGATGGTATCAGAGCGTTAGATTCTAGAGTCTTTATGATCTATGTGGAGTTGTCACGTTCCACCGTAGCGCTCTTTGAGATAGAGCCTAATGCTAGGACTATTTTGTTGCCTATGTATGCGATCTTATATAAAATTAGATTGTTTTAAATAGTATTCTAACTTTATTATTTCTTTATCTCATATGCCGCCTAAGAGAGGCCGCCCTGCTAGAAGGAATAGAGTCGTAGAAGAGGATGTTGATCCTCCACCGCCGCAACAAGGAAATATAAATGCTGCTGAAGTAGCAAACATAGTGGCCCAAGTGGTCAACGCAGCGATGACTGCCGTGGTTCAGCAAATGCCACAAGCTCAACAACAACGAGCTCCAGAGGTACATGCTCCTACGGGACCATCACCGTAGGAGAGAGTTAGGGAGTCATTTTTAAAGGGTCATCCTCCGGAATTCCAAGGAGGTTCTAATGTCATAGTAGCTAATCAGTGGAAGAAGGATATGCAGCGCCATTTGTGTATGGTGTAGTGTGGTGAGGAAAAGAAACAAATCCTTTATAGTTTCAAACTTGTTGGAGATGAAATGAATTGGTGGGAGTCGATGGCTATGCCAGAGCAGAGAGATACTATGACTATCAATGATTTATGGGCTTTGTTTGATAGGAAGTATTTCCCTCCCGCTGTTCAAAGGGAGATGGGAAGGAAACTTCAGGATGTGGTGTAAGGGGAGCATTCTGTTGCAGAATATGAAGAGGAGTTCACTTGAGTAGCGAGTTTTGTACCGAACGAAGTGACTCCAGAAAAGAGGAAGATATCAAGGTTCATGGGAGGTTTGAACTGGAGGATCCGACAACATTTGCTGGGCAATCCAGCTTTGTAAACTTTTAGGGATGTGATGAATGCGGATTTGCTTCATTGCCATGAACATCGGTTGTATGTCCAAGGTAGTAAGACGGCTACAATGGTGGGATAAGAGGGAAAAACCGGAGGCAATGGGATAGGAGGTGGATCGTTTCCCTCGTCCCAATCTTCGGGAAATAAGCAAAGAGAAATGGATCCCCAACAAGGGGACTTATCTAAACGTCAACATTTTGGTGGGTTCAATTGTTGTGGCAATAATAATAGGCACGGTCAGTGTGCCCCGCAACAACAACAAATAGGTCGGGGTGGTCATGGGGGTAGGGGCCATCCAGGCCAAGGCGTTACCCAGTTTAGGAATAACCGGGGCCGAAATCAGGAGAATATGACGGGTCGGTGCTTCCAATGTGTGGAGGCGGGTCATTACAAGAAGGAGTGTCCTTAGTTGGTTGGGGGTCAGCTTCCTAGGGTTCCTCAGTATCCACAGGTTCAGTTACCACCACAGGTACCTAATCCAATTGTCCCACCACAACAGGGACAGTTACAGTATGAGCGTGTTTATCATATTCAGGATGCTATGCTTCCTCTGGCTCCGCCAGCGCCGCCAGCTATTGAGGGTAAGTTTCTCATTCAGGGGCACATGGGTCGTATTTTGTTTGATACGGGTGCGATAAACGCGTTCATTTCTAGAAGTTTTGCTCAGACTACAGAGTTGATTAAATCTGCGGAGAGTACCTTCACTAGTGTTGAGTCTTCTATGGGTGATGGTTCATTCATTTTCTTTATTTGTAAACAGATAGGAATAAATCTTGGTAACTTGTGCTTTGAGGATGATTTGATCGTCCTCGACATGGTCGGGTATGATGTAATCCTGGGTATGGATTGGCTAGTGAAATATCATGCGATAGTAAATTGCTATGGAAAAAGTATAGTTTTCGCCATTCCGGGAAAGAAATGTTTTTAGTGGTTATGCCTCGTTCGGAAGGAGGTACTAGCACTTGTATTGTATTACGGAGGAAACTTCTCAGGATGTAGTTTTTTCCTTAGATTCTATTCCGGTTGTTAGAGATTTTGAAGATGCATTCCGAGAAATACTGGGTTTGCCTCCCAGTAGGGAAATTGAGTTCGTAATTGACTTAGCGCCGGGAACTCAACCGATTGTGAGAGCTCCGTATCGTATGGCTTCTGTTGAGATGAGGGAGTTAAAGGATCAGATTCAGGACTTACTAGAGCAAGGGTTTATTAGGCGAAGCACGTCGCCGTGGGGCGCTCCAGTGTTATTTGTGAAGAAAAGAGACGGTTCTCTCCGGTTATGCGTTGACTACAGAGAGTTGAATAAAGTCACCATCCGGAACAAATACCCATTACCTCGGATTGATGATTTGTTTGATCAACTTAGGGGAGCGTTGTACTTATCTAAGATAGATTTGAGGATGGGGTATCACTAGTTGTGGATACGGGAACAAGATGTATCCAAAACCGCTTTCCTTACGAGATATGGGTCCTATGAATTTTTGGTTATTCCCTTTGGACTAACCAATGCCCCGGCCGTGTTTATGGACCTCGTAAATAGGGTGTTTTGGGACTTCCTGGACTAGTTTGTTATCATATTCATTGATGACATCCTAGTTTATTCTCGAACAGAATCTGACCATGCTACTCACTTGCGGTTGGTCCTGCAAAGGTTAAGGGATCACCAATTATATGCCAAGTTCGAGAAGTGCGGATTTTGGTTGCAAGAAGTGCAGTTTTTGGGCCATGTTGTGACATCCCAGGGTATTTCGGTAGACCCAAGTAAAGTTGTTGCGGTGAGGGAGTGGGGTCATCCCACAACACCTACCGAGATTCGTAGTTTTCTAGGTTTGGCGGGATATTATCATCGGTTTATCAAGGGTTTCTCTAAAATTGCTAGCCCTTTGATAAATTTAACCCAGAAAGGGGTGAGGTTTGTGTGGGATGATTCTTGTCAGTCGGGTTTTAACGAGCTCAAAGAAAGGTTGACTTTTGCTCCAGTCCTTGCGTTACCGAGGCCAGGATTGGTATATTTAGTCTTTATTGATGCATCTCTACAAGGATTGGGAGGTGTACTTCAACAAGAGCGGCGGGCTATTGCTTATGCTTCTCGTAAGTTAAAGCCTCATGAAAAGAATTATCCGGTGCATGATTTGGAACTTGCCGCGGTTGTTTTTGCCTTGAAGATTTGGAGGCATTATCTCCTAGGGGAGAAATTTAGTCTTTTCACGGACCATAAATCATTGCAGTATTTATTTTCATAGAAGGATTTAAATATGCGACAACGCCGGTGATTAGAGTTTGTGAAAGACTATCAATTTGACATCCACTATCACCCTGGCGAGGCGAACGTGGTGGCGAATGCTTTGAGTAGAAAGCCCGAGGGGGAGTTAGCGGAGGTATGGAAAGCCAAATGAAAGGAGCTTAGTCAAGAGGATGCGGTTACTAGGGCGTTTATATCGGTGTTGATCGTTACACCTACTATTGTGGCAAGGGTTGTAGAATCCCAAGGAAGGGACAAGGGTTGTCAAGACGATATATGCCAATTGTTGACCGAGGGAGTGGAATCCTACTCTATAAGTTCGGAGGGTGGATTACGTTTCCATGGGAGACTCATCGTCCCGGATGAAGGGGATTTGAGACGGGCTGTGATGACAGAATCTCATGGGTCTAAATTTTCAGTGCATCCTGGTGGGGACAAGATGTATCAAGACATGCGCCGTCAGTGTTGGTGGCCAGGCATGAAGCGAGATATTTATGAGTTCATATCCCAATGCTCTACTTGTCAATTGGTCAAGATATATCATCAGCGACCGATAGGTTTATTGCAATCGTTGGAGATACCGGTGTGGAAGTGGGAGACTATATCGATGGATTTCATCATAGGCTTGCCAACGTTGTAAAATGGTCACGCATCTATTTGGGTTATCGTTGATCGTTTGACTAAGTCGGCACATTTCCTACCGGTACGCACCGATTACAATACTGCTCGCTATGCCCGGATATTTATTGTGGAGGTTGTTAGCCTTCATGGGGTGCCAATAAATATAGTCTCCGACAGAGATAAGATTTTTGTTTCCCACTTTTGGCGAAGTTTCCAAGAGGCTATGGGAACCGAATTGAAATTGAGTACTTCTTATCACCCTCAAACAGATGGGCAGACAGAAAGAGTCAACCAAATGTTGGAGGATATGCTCCGAATGTGTGTGCTTGATTTCAAAGGTGGTTGGGAACAGTATCTCCATTTGGTCGAATTTTCTTATAAGAATTCGTATCAATTTACTATTGGGATGGCACCCTATGAAGCACTTTATGGACGACCTTGTAGATCGCCCACTTGTTGGTTGGAGGTGGGAGATAATAAGTTTCTTGGACCTGAAATGATCCAGGATACTTATCCCAAGATTGAACTCATCCGAAATCGCATTCGAGTAGCTCAAGATCGTCAAAAGAGTTATGCCGATGCGAATAGAAGGCATAAGGAAATGGAGGTTGGAGACCAAGTTTTGGTGCGAGTATCGCCAATGAAAGGTATAAAGCGTTTTGGGAAGAAAGGGAAGCTTGCGCCGCGCTACGTGGGACCTTTTCCCATTATTCCTAAGGTAGGTCCGGTGGCGTATCAACTTGCCTTACCGAAACACCTACAATAACTTCATGATGTGTTTAATGTTTCCTCTTTGAAGAAGTATAAGAGGTGTGAAGGATCCCTTTGGCATATTCCTTTGGAGGATATTGATTTGCAACCTGATATTTCATATGAGGAACAACCGGTTTCTATTTTAGAGCATGGAGAGCGACGATTGAGATCTCGAGTGGTGCCTTTGGTGCGAGTTCAATGGGGTCATCACAACGCCGAGGAGTCGACGTGGGAACGTGAGGATGATATGCGGGATAAGTATCCGCATCTCTTCTTGCAAGGTACGCTTGAATTTTGAGGGCAAAATTCCCTCCTAGGGGGGGGGGGGGGGGGAGTATGTAACAACCCTCGCTTCTGAGCCAGTTATTTTATATTAATTTACTATATGAAGTAATTATATAAAATATGGATGATGGAGTAAATATGAACTAATTGAGATAATTGAGCATATTTACTGAATTGTTGTATATTTACTGTATGTGTAAGTAAATATCATCATGCTATGTTTTATGGTGTCATATGTTTTAAATGACATTAATGGTTTAAAATGAAATCGGAACTTGAAATGATTTATAAAATTACCGAATGCCAATTTAGAGGGCGTAGTTAGTCTCGAAAGGTGCGAGATAGTCGAAATAAGTGCCATATTGTATTTTTATGTTTTGGTCACTTTTGACTGGTTTTAACTTAAATGTGTAGTCGTGAATCATTTTAATGTGGTATTAACCATTTAAGTTGGGAATTAAGGATAAAGCCACGACTAAGTCTTGCATTTCATTTATTTCTCTCAAGTGTATTTACTAACCTAGAGAGAAAGAGAGAGGAAGAGAACTTTGGAGAGAAAGAGAGAATTGGAGATTGAGGGTTGGGATTGCTTCTACCACAAAGAAATCTGAGATTTCAACCTTAAGGCAAGTTTTCTACTTGATAATATATGGTTTAAGATGAGTAAATTGTGTGATAGTTGTGTATTAGCATTAATGGAATACATGTGGATTTTAAGGTGTTTAAACCCAAATCATGGTTTATGTTGATGATATTGTGGATTATAGTAGTTAATAATCATGTAGGATGATTTTTGGTAGATAAATGTGGTTGGTTATGTGTGAAAATGAAGTAGAAATGAGTTTGGGGGAAAAACAAGGGTTCATAACCCGTATCCCCATCCTTGGCCAAATCGCAGGGGCGAATCGATTCGGCCCTAAGGCGAATCGATTCGCTAAAGGGTCATCCTACAGGTCTGCAAACCCGAATCGATTCAGGTTAAGGCCGAATCGATTCGGCTGAAGCAGAATGTTGGATTTGTCATCCGAATTGATTTGATTTTGGGCGAATTGATTCACTGCCTGGGGTGAATTGATTCGGCCCTAGGGCGAATCGATTCGAAATCAGGCTATTTTGGGTTATTTTCTTAACTCAGTTTTCATCCTTTTCTTTTAGACTTAGGAACCTTCTTATATGAAGTAAACTTAGTGTCCTAGAGTCTTAGAATGGTATGGTCACTACCCTAGATTAGAATTGGGTTAGATGGGGTTATTTCGGGGGTGTACAAATTGATGTTAAGGCATTTCTTTCCTTTAGATAATTATTATAAGTCTAGGGGTTGTAAGGTCATATTGGGAGACTTTAGAAGCTCAATTGAGGTATGTAGTCGTGGTGGGTTATAATAAAACCCTACAATGTTTGGAGAATGACTCGAGAAGTTATTCATTCATTGAGGGTTGTATTGATGAGATGATTTACATAAGGCTCCGGATAAAATGGGATATATCCATTAAATGAACATACACATGACAAATTGAAATGAAATGGAAATGGTAATGATTACGGTAAATGATAATTTACTCAATCATGAATATGGTAAATGATAATTTACTTAAACACACCTCTCTAAATGCTATGATAGGGGAAGTACGCGCATGAGGTGATGTCCCTTGACTAATGAACGCAGGGTGACTATAGTCCTCGGCCATATGATCGGTTATTATGTATGTTTTCTGCGATGGAGAGGTAATTCCAGGTGTGGTTATGACTCTCCCGCAGGCATATGTCAACTTCCCGACGTTGTGATAGGTGCCCAGGTTGTCTTGGTTGATAGGCCCTGGAAGTTGAAGTCATTTAGGGGAGCGTCCAGTGGGAAAACCCGGAGGGACGGTCTTAGAATCGTTATATGTATTTGAATATAACAATTCTTAATCAAGTGGGACTTGATATGTGATAAATGCCACAAAGAGCATATAATAGTGATTATATTCCTGATAAGGAATGGAATGCCACAAAGAGCATATGACAGTAATTATATTCCTGATAAGGAATGGAAAGATGAAATGAAACGGTGAAAAATGATGGAGGCTTTTAATTAATGATACTCATTTATATTCTCTTGTATAGCTAAATAAAATTTATAATCATTTACGTTGTCTTAGTTTATGCTTTGAGATTATGCTGATAGAATCTCATCTTTATCATTCATGATTAACTATTCATAACTGTCATACTCTTTATTCATCTGGTGATCATATAAAACTGAGCCCTGACCCGTTCATATTTCTTATTGTACATGAATCTTGTATCTACTCAGGTGCTCCGTCGCAATGACGCCCGTACTGACTTTCCTATTCCGGTGTTTTTGGGGAGCCGTGATACATTGCGAATATTAAGGGATATTTTGTTGTAGACGCCTTCATTTTTGTACTCTAGTTATGATCAGGTCTTTTACTCGGGCGTGTGGCCCAAAATTTTGTAACTTTCTAATGGATGTACTATGTAACTTAATTAACTTGTTATATTTGGTTTGTATAGACTGTTGACCGACAGTATATTCGGTCCCCTTATTGTATACTTGTTATGGATGTAATATAAGTTCTTTTGGGTTTCCACTTTCTTTTCAAATTGGGTTGTTTAAATTCTTTCTTTAACTTTTATAAAACAAAATTTTTGGCAACCCGTTTTTCAAAATATTGGGTGGTTATCCTGCATACTTATTATATTGCTGCGATGCTGAGAATGATTCCATCCATGATTCCTGTTATATTGGAGTATCGGGCTGGCCACCCCTTATTTTGGTGAGCGGGTTGTCACAGAGCCTAGGCGTGCCTAGGCGAAGCGTAGGCGTAAAAAGGCATTTTTCCTTTTTTTATTATTTTAATTATTCCAAGGCTAGTAATATAATACAATAATACATACCTTGAATTTTGAAAATATATCCATATGTTTGGTAGCCATCTTTCTCATATTCATGATTCATAACCAATATTTGTCAACTAATCTTTTGTTTTTTTTTAAAAAAAGTGTGCTTTTAGCCTTTCACCAAGAATAAGGCGTAATAAGGCGTAGGCGATGCGTTTCTCTCAAGCTTCAAGCCTAGGCGGGCCTAGACGGAGCCTAAGCGGGCCTTTTAGAACAGAGAAATTAAATAATTAAATATGGAGTAATTTTGCTAAAGGAACAAGATTATTAAAGTAATTAAGAGATTACTTAAATAAAGGTTTAGGTTAGGTATAATTAAAAAAAAAGAGAAATAAAGAAATAAAGATAATCGGTTTCCTCAAATAAATAAATTAAAATTAAAATTAAAAATAAAAATAAACAAAAATTTGAAGCGGTGTTTCTTCTCCTTAAAAGGGGCGCTAAGTTCTTTTCATTCCCTAAAAAGTGAGTACTAAAAATCCTATTGAATCCCATTCCAAATATGAAACTCAACCTTTAAATATCAATGAAATTTTAAGAATTTATGTATTCCCTACCGTAACAATATACCCTTTTATTCTAGCCAAAAAGTATATTTTTTTGTTTGGGACAACTTTGGATTAATTTTATTGAATTCTTGGAGGGCCAATTTTTTTTAAATGCCTCTTTATAAATGTAAGAATGAAACTAACTCATCCATAGCCCATACAAAACTCAAAATTTTCTCTTATGGGGATCTAATTACCAAAAGAGGAAAATTAATCTAGTATAATCTTGAACATATGACAATAATCTTGCCTATTTTCATCCCTAACCAATCTAGGGAGATCAATGACTGAATCAAACAATCTCACACTATTCACTTTGATGCCTTCATTAGATAAACTCTCTGCCACAAAATTAGCTATACACATGAGAAATACTCTATTCCATTTGAACAAGAAGATTCCATGAATCATCAAAACAAGATTTAACAAACCATGGAGGTTTCCATTGGAAGGAAAAGCATTTGACTACAATCATTGAAGCTGATTCAATTTGTAGTTTCCTAATATTCAAGTCAACACACATTTTAATACCTCTATAGACTGCTAGAAATTCCACAACTATATTAGATTTGGTTCCACAATGTTTTGCAAAAGCCTTCAACATAACTCCTATATCTGATCTCAAAATACCGCCACACCCACTCTGGCTTGGATTTCATTTTTAAGCCCCATCAACATTTAGCTTGACAATTCCAGGAGGAGGATCGTTTATAACTTTTTACCTTGAGATTTTGTCACCAATTAAATTTCTTCTGCCACGTGTTTATCCATCCATTTGATAATGTGTTTGAACTTGATTAAGCAACAAATTTCACTAACTTGTGAAACACGTGATTAAATGATCTTCTGCACATCAATGGACACTCCCTCAAAGTGACTTCTATTTCTATACACCCACAGTTGCCATGCGATAACCAATGGGATTAATTAATATAGAAATTTGAATAATCAGATTTTCCAAAAGCAGTCCATCATTTGGCAATCATAGAGTAGATGTTGAAGAAGTAACCAGTAGGAATGCCCATTAGGGATTCAAAATATGCCCATACATTTTTACCAGAGTCTACGTCGAGAGCAGATTGAGATTTTAACCTTTTTTGACCTAATATCAAGAGGAATGCAGCCCTCCCCCATCTTCCAGCATCGAGTAAAAATTTTCTTTGGAATTTTATTGTGCCATAATATATTCCAAGTTACAGAAGAGATTCAATGAAGTTTGAGCTCCTCCAAAAAAGAAGAAAAAGAAAATAATCCCGAGTGAGAGAGTTTCCCATTTAAATCGTCACCATGGGCTTCAGTATGCTGCCCGACCTATGTCTCCACCTCCTGTATCCTTCTTTTAGTCACTGAAACAACCGTAGGTACTCTTCTATATTTTTTTTCATAAAGTCAGAGAAAAGGCTGTGATCCACCTTCGATTTCCACCACAATTTAACTGAGCTGGAAAATACTAAGTCAAACAAATTCAACATACCAGTACCCCCTTATTTTCATTCAAAACATATATTTTCCCATAATTTCCATTTGCGCTTCCATCCTAATTCTTCATTGCCACCCTAGAAAAAAGCATTAAGAATATTGTGAATTATAATAATTGATTTAGGAGACTTTACTGCTGCAAAAACATCTAATGGTATTGATTGGAGTGCATATTTGATGAGGATAATTTTTCCACCTTGAGTGAGAAACTTGACATTCCATCCTCCTATTTTTCTCCTGATGCTTTGAATCAGGAAACTGAAGTACTCTACCTTGCATTTATGCACTATACCTGACAACTGAGACACTTTCCACCTCTTACCTATTGAGGCTTTAACTTCAACGATAAGTTTTCTTTTGCTCAAATTAATCTTCTGACCCGTGATAGATTCATAAGTAGAGAGGAACTTGAGCAAGTAATTTATACTCCTCAAATCACCTCTGAAAAATACCATAAGGTCATCATCAAATGAGATATGGGAAATAATCTTGGTACCTTGAGGATAGTAAAATGGATGGATAGAACCATTGTGAAATAGAGCCTCCAAGCCCCTACTAAAATGTTCGTACATGATAATTGGCAAGGAGATATTAGATCTCCTTGTCTAATACCTCTTGAAGAAGAGAAATAACCCTCTACCTGACCATTAATCAAGATAAAAACCTTGAGATGAGCCTCCACACTATATCTATTATAGTTTCACTAAAACCAAAGGCTCTCAAGATTTGAATGAGGACTAGCCATTCCAATCTATCACATTCTTTCACCATATAGTTTTTTATAACTAAATTACCCCCATTACTTTTTTATTTAGACTCTGCATCATTTCTTTAGCCAATACTACATTTTCTACTATGTTTCTACCTTTCACAAAATCGGATTGGGTTGGTGAGATAATATTTGGGATAATTGATGCAAGTCTTGAAGCATAGACTTTTAAAAATATTTGTATCAAACATTGCATAAACTAATATATCTAAATTATTTGTAGTTTTTAGGATTTTTCTTCTTAGGAATCAAAACCAGCAAGGTATTAGTCTAGTCTTTAGGTAAGGGGTTTCCCATTGTAAACCATTTGATTGCATTCGCTAAGTCCACTTTGATAAGCTCCCATAACTTCTTAAAGAATTTCACTCCAAAATCATATGGGCTAGGAGAAAATTCTTCATTCATTCCCTTTAAACACTCTCAAACTTCTTCTTTTAAAATCTTACTATCTAGAATTAAGTTACCCCTCTCTATAATTAAGGCAGGAAGATTATTAAATAGACCCATGTCTGATGAGACTAGCTCAGAGAATAGAGGATTTTGAAAGTATTCCACACATACTTGAGAAATCTCTTTGTGCTTCATTCTCCACATTCCTTACTCGTCTTTGATTCTATGGACTGCTTTCTTATTCTTTCAATGCCTAACTGATGCATAAAATGATTTGGAATTATTTTCTCCTTCAGTATACCATTTAATTATTTCTTTTTGAGCCCAGAAAATATCCTCTCTTTTTATAGTTATATTTAACTTCTTTTTGGCCTCGCTATATTGTGCTCTATGCTCAACTGAGGGGTCTTCTAACAAGAGGAATTCGATTCTAGTTATCTCATCCACCATATTTTTCATATCTTGAAAGATGTCATTGAATACATCTTTATTCCATGCAACCAAATCAGACTTAACTTTTTTTTTAATTTTAGAGAGAATCTAGTCATGGGGTTAGCAATAACGACTGAAATCCATGCTTTTCCCACCACTTTGCTCAAGCCCTCATAGGAGAGCCACATATTCTTAAATCTAAAAAATTTAGGCCCAGATACCTGTCTAATATTAATTCCACCAGCAATGGATTATGATCTGAGCAATTCCTAGATAGGTGTTGTAAAGAAGTTAGGGGGTAACTGTTATACCAGAGTTGGTTGTACAGACCCCTATCATGCCTTGAAGAGCAGTTACCATTTGACCAGGTGAATTTAATGCCCCTAAAGCTCAACTCTGTTAAGCCACTAAAAGCAATAGCATCATTGAAATCATTCACTTCACCTTTATTGATTGGCAGTGAACCAACCTTCTTTGTATTGTTTCTAAAAACATTGAAGTCCTCAATAACCATCAATGGAAAATTATCCTGCTCCACAATTAGATGATGCATTGACTCCATAATTTTCTTTTACCCTCTCTATCTCCTTTAACATACATATTCATAATTATTAAAGGTTGGATCAATGCGTTATTAGAAATTCTTGGTGTTAAGGATTGAACTAAATCAGACACCACTTCCACTTGAGCACTAAATTTTCAACAAAAACATATTTTGTTGGAGGAGTTGCTTACACCTCCTTCACACCCCCATTTGAAAATATATTTCTGCAGGTTTTTAACATGAGTTTTAGGGTATAGTAATGCAATACCTAGAATTTTATATTTCCTAAACAATCTTTTGACTCTTATAGAAGAAAAGGAGTTTGCCACCCCTATTATATTTCTACATATGAAACTTATCATTGGAACACTAAGTCCAGAAAATTTGTGTTAATATTGGTATTTGATCTGGTAATTCTTCTAGCTATTGGAGTAATAAATTTCTTTATTAGCTTCTCCATATTAAAACCATTAGATGTTGCTCTAGGTTCCTGAACATCTACAAGTATAGTATTCTGCACCACATCTGCACTACCATTAGTATTTGCTTGCTTTGAATTTTGTATATCTACTACAATCCATATTTTAGTGTATGTACTAATTTTTGGTTAATATTATTCCCAAAGCTTGCAAGCTCTTCAATTGGATCATATTTCACTTTCGAGTCATTAATCCTCCTTATATTAGGGGAAACTTTTGATTCATTAATAAAATAAGATAAGGAAGTTGGGAGTTTAGTTCCTCTTGAGTATAGATGGATTTGATGAACCACATGTGCATCATCCACAAACCATTGAGGATGGTGATCCTTATTAGTTAATGCAATTAATTTCCTCTGCCCTGAGTTGATAACTTGAAAATCTTCTTCCGAGTCTTCTCCAAACTCCTCTTTTGAGTCATCTTCCTCACTTAATTCTTCTACTTCACTCACAGTGTGTAACTCATTCCTTTAAGCATTAAAAGCTGTTATGCCCTTCAACTACTGATGGAGTACCCTCTGGCTTAAAGGAGCTGTTGTAATCCCCCCTTATGAGTTCTGATATGAGGATACCTCATTTTTTCCTTAATTTCTTCGAATTAAAACCACAGGAAGTGATGGTGAAATAGATCCTCCTTTACACTTGACCTTAGGGACCCAATTGACTTTCCTATACACCTGTTTCTCTTTGCCTGCAGTAAAGCTAGTGACTCACTCTGCCTCTATAGAGTTTGATTCAAGTGGATGTATACAATTTTCTAGCCTTGCATTCTGAAATGCCTTTTGGTTACCCTCAGTTATTTGAATAGGTGCCCTTCTAACTTCTGCCCCTTCTAAAAACCGTCTTTATGAGGGCACGTTTTCACAGCACCGTTCAAACATTGCTCGATAGAATGGACTTTTTTGCTAAATACATTACAATAAAAAGGAATATTATTAATAGAGATATTCTTCCAGATATCAAAATCTCCATTGTGAATTTTCACCCTATTGGGGGTGATGTGTAGCCAGATCTATTTCCACACAGACACGGGCACAACTTGGTCTTGTTTTTACCAATGTTGACGCATCCATTCTAATAGGTCTTCCCATCACTTGGGAAATGGAAAACATGGTATCTTTCTCAAATAAATGTATAGGAAGATTTGGAATTGAGATCCAAACTGGAGCCATTGAACTTTCATTTTCCACTTTAAATCGGTGATCCCACTTAAAAATTCTCATTGGGAAGTTTTCAATCAACCTTGTACCCCTTATACACATTATATATACATCCTCCTCACTGAATAAATTTATTAGTATATGATTTTGATCAATAATAATGATCATGAAACCTGATATAAGACTGAAAGAATGAAACACTCTGCGAATCTTGTCTAAGTGAGGTCAGCCATGCGAGAACTTCCCTAGCATTATCCTCTTGCAGGATAGTGATAATGATTCCACTTCTTTCATCGAGAACTTTATAACTGGAATACCTTCTTACATTTGAATATTCTTGATACTCACTCCACCTAGAGAGTTACCATGAGGAGTCAGATCATGTTGGGTTTCTTCTAGGGCTCCGCTATCATTCAATGGATGATTTATTTTATCATTGCTTTTAATTGCCTCTGCATATGATTTTGACTGGTTTACCTGTTCTGGAGGTTTTGGCGGATGAGCATTGACATAGTGGTTCTTCAGATCCTCCATTTCCGTATTTGTTTGGTTACCCGTCTCAATAAAATGTCTCTCAAGATCTAATTTGATGATGGTTTTGCCCACTGTTGGAGGGCCAATTCAAATACTTTTCTAAACTAATTTCTTCTGCACATTTTGGGGGATTATTTTCATCAACTGAGGAGCAATTTTGGAGGAACTTCTTCTACATTTCATCTTTATTATTTGGGTCTTTTCTTCAATTGAGGCAAGATAATTATACTCCATCCTTTTATGATGTAAATAATGATTTCTACCTATATATATTTTTGTAAATTATAAAATTTGGTATAAACACTAAAGTGTTAGTCCTATATTAATCATATATATACAAAAATTTTGATTTTTATGAATAAACAAATAAACCCAATTTGTGATTTTTTTTATGCTAGATTAATTTAGTTAAATTGATTAGTTGGGATTGGATTTTTGGGAATTGTTTTTTCTTAGTGAGATTTCCCAAGATGAAATGGGAATTCCTATAGTTGTAATTACATGTTTTAGATTATTCTTTTGGGGTGAGATTAGGATTTCCCTTATAAATTATATTGTAGAAAATTTGGAATGGGTTGCGTAGGTGGAAAAACTC
Organism: Sambucus nigra; assembly: GCA_949130495.1. Lineage (NCBI taxonomy): Eukaryota > Viridiplantae > Streptophyta > Magnoliopsida > Dipsacales > Adoxaceae > Sambucus > Sambucus nigra. The sequence continues at coordinate 198,105,547 of OX422217.1, read as the reverse complement.
CCATAATGAATGATCCTAAATAACAAAAACAAAGTTGAATGAACAAGTTAGCCAATCACATAATGCACGTATTTACGTGGTTCGGTAATGGCATACGTCCACTGGCTTTTTTCTCTTTCTTATTACTTGAATCACAATAACAATAATTACATGCCCATTTTCCCCTGGACAAGTGTTAGATTTATAGTACATCGGATGAGGTCATTCTGCGTAGGTCTCTAGGAGTTCATGATGTAATAATGATGAGATAAAACTAATCTTCTCTGAGATCCTAACATATCGGGCTCTCCTCCGTGCTTATCTTGAGCTGAAGATCTTCATTACCTGAAGCCAAACAAGTGTCACTTGGTCCGAGTTATCTGGGTTGTTTGAATAATTATCCCACAATTTCCCCTAAAGCTTTGTAGCCTGAATAGGGTTGAGAGGTTTCATCATTTATGAGGAAGAACTTTGTTGGCTAAGGTGATTGGTCTTAGGCTGAGAATGTGAAACTTTATCAACACTTATCAATATATTTATGCAAAAATTTATCTCGTTTTACCCATTGGTTATAGAGGGTGCACTCATAATTTCTGGATATTAGTTGGGGGTACACTAGTAAAAGGCACATGAATATTTTAAACGGCGAGATGCCTTAGAATTTTAACCAAGTGCCTGAAAGGTTTCCTACAGCCGTTTTCCCCGTCATTTTGATTATTTAAGGCACCCAGAGTGATGTAATTTTCTCTTCAAAATTTATTATTGTCGATTATTTGTCATATGAGATTACTTCTAACATTTTCTCTCTTATTTGTTTTATGCATCTGTGTCAAATAAATGGTACCTGTTGTTTTCCAATTTAATCATAAATAGCTCATAATGGCCCGGAATGTTAGAATGACTTTGACTCCAGGTGTCAAAGATCCTAGGTCGGCATCTTTTTGTGACACCCCGCTAATTAAAATCCTAGGTGATCATTCCATTATTATAATTAAACAGGTTACCAAAAATGGATAATTCTTAGCAACACTTTCGACAATATATAAATTACTAATAACCTATTAAACCCTATGCCAATTATAATTTTTTTTCCTTTTTATCTTAAATTAACAATAATACAATTGAATATTCATTAATCACATTCACAATATTAACAATATTCACTGAATAATAACGGATAAATCATTTGAATAAAATTCATAATCAAAACCATACAATATCCCTAAAGAAATACTGAGAAAAAATGTCTAAAATACAAATGGAAATACTAAGTCATAACTGCTAACTAAACAAGGAGCAACATGCTTAAATGGAATAACTGAGAACTTATTTTATAATGAATAGGAAATGGAATCGTCTAATCATGAGGCATGCAACTTCCACAATAACTGCAGCACGTCAAGCTCGAATGAGCTGCTAAATCTTGAACCCTGTCGCTGGACACTTAATATGTTTTGAAAAAGACTTTCAATGCGTCAAGCCCTAAATCGTTTTAAATATCTATGTTAGATGTACGTGCTATCACATGAGTCCTCACCTATCATTCTATTGTTCACATCTAATGTCTCATGATATTCTTCTTAGTTAACTAACCCACATACTCCACTAATAATCCCTATTAGTCATTTATCCCACCCGTATCTCCCATACGATATGAAAAATAGATTACTTGCCTTTCCACCAGATTTGTAATCACTACATTATTTATTAAGTTTCACATACTTAATTCCAATTTAGGTATTCACAACCTATATATTCTACTACACACATCAAAGTAGAATAATCACAAGTATATTCTAATACCCCATAATTTTATTGATTTTATTTAATGGGATTAATTAAATTAAATGGGATATTTATTTGGAAATTAATCCAGATTTAAATACTAGCGAGACGAGAGTTGGTATTTGATTATGATAATAATGTTTAATATTATTGATTGAATATGGTAATATAAGATTATCAAATTTATTAAAATTATTGCGAGTCATAAATACAACAATTCGAAAATTACGTTGGGACGCGCGTGCCAGTCGCGTCAGGAATCAATTTAAATGGATTTAAAAGTAATTATATTTGTATCATTCGTATAGTCATTTAGAGTGCGCCAACATGTCCGGAAGGGTCGAGATAGTCAGAAAACACTAGCTGGGGGTTTAGTTTGGGTCCCGGGACATTTTTAGGCCAAACGGGCAACCCGGGAGGGTATTTTAGTCATTTTGATTTTTAAGGAATTTTGACCCACGAAATTTAGGGTTTATTTATCAACCAATATTAAGGCCATTATGTCCATTATCTATCAAAATCAAGTAGTGGGAAACGTGAGAAGAGAGGAGAAGTTCCAAGGGAGTTTTCAAGGCCATAACCACTACACACCACCACTATCGCCGGATTTGTGACCGGAGAGAGGAAGAGAACCAACCTTTATCGTCATCAATAGATCATAACATCAAATTTCTAGGCAAGTGTTTCAATTCATTAATATTCAACAAATAATTTATCCATGATAGTGTAAGATTTGATGATAACCATGTAAATAGTGAAATTCATGAGACTTGCAGATTAAACCTTGATTCGGGGTAGGATTTATATGTAGCTTGAATCTGGAAGTATCCCTTTAACGAAATCAAAAACCATGCATGGTTAAATTTCGAATTTATGAAGAGATGTATGATGATTCTTGAAGAAAATAGAAAAATAGGGTTTTTATGAAAATAGGATGATTTGATCCAAGAAAAGTTTAATTGATGATATTTTAAGAATTCTAGAATGTTAAGAATCATGTATTTAGGTTGTATGACTACCCAATATGTTTAATTTAGGGTTTAACATCTTGTAATGGAGAATTGGGACAAAACTAGGACTGAAAAACGAAGAAACCCGAGACCTTCACCTGCTTGATCGATCGATCGACTTCCCGATGAGATCCCAACTGAAGAAAAGAAGATCCAGAAGTTTATGGATGGATTAACGTGGAGGATCCATCAGCACCTACTAGGTAATCTCTCGTTGGCCACCTATTCAGATGTGGTTAATGCAACATTACTTCACTGCCAGTACCAATGCTTTCATTTGTCATAGGGTAAGCGAGCAAGAGAGTCCAGCCAACAGGCAAAACAGGGGTAATGGTGCTAGCGGGGCACAGTTAGCTCAGGGTCAGTACAGGCAGGGTGATCAGAGATACCAACTGGGGGATTCTAAGAGATTTAGATCAGTTGGTTTCAGACATGGCCAGGGAGGTTTTAGGTATGGCCAACAAGGTCATCAAAGCCATCAGGGTCATCTGGGCCAGCAATAGTTTCAACAGGGACAACATGGCCAGGGTAGGGATGGTAACGGCCATCAGGGCCGTGGGAAGTAGGTTCAGAGAGGGGGGGAAATTCATAAGGAAATGTTTCATACGTGGCAAGCTTGTACACAAATGCCAGGAGTGTCCTGAGAAGGGCAGGGCCCCGCAGCAGCAGCAACAGGGTGCTCGTCCGAAGCCCCAAATACCGATGTTTCTCGCCGCCCTCCCAGCACCACCAATGCTACCAACATTGCCACTTATCCTATCAGTCCCAATCTAGCAGGGACAACTTTAGTATAGTCGGGTTTACCAGATTCATCAGCCCGCAGTCTCGTAGGATCCACCCGTAGTTGAGGGTATGTTTTCTATTCAGGGGACTACGGGGTGTATTTTATTTGACATGGGAACCACACATTATTTTATTGCCCTGAGATTTGAACGCGCTATGGGATTATTAGATACTACGAAGAGCACTGTCACTTGTGTAGATTCACCGTTCAGTAGGGGTTCTGTGATTTCCTTTATATGTAGAGGCGTGGGTGTAGAGATTGGGAGATTTACTTTACCCGTTGATATGCTAGTATTAGATATGTCCGAGTACGATGCGATTATTGGTATGGATTGGCTGGTTACGTATAGAGCTATGATTTATTATTATAGTAGGAGTATTATTTTTGCCATACCCGATCAGGAGATGTTCCTTGTGGCGATGCCTCGTCCTGAGGGAGGATCGTCCACTCACTTGTACTACATAGAGGAGGAGACCTCTAAGGAGGTAGTGATACCACTTGATTCGATTCCAGTTGTTAGGGAGTTCGCTGATATATTCCAGGATAATCCGGGATTACCTCCTAGTAGAGAGATAAACTTTGTTATAGATTTGACGCCTGGCACTGGGCCGATAGACCGCGCACCTTATCGTATGGCTCCAGCAGAGATGAGGGAGCTACGAGATCAGATAGATCAACTGTTGGGTCAGGGGTTTATTCGTAGGAGTACTTCGCTGTGGTGTGATCCTGTGCTGTTCGTTAAGAAGAGGGATGGATCTTTGAGGTTGTGTGTCGATTATCGGGAGTTGAATAAAGTCACCATACGGAATAAGTATCCGTTGCCCCGAATCGATGTCTTATTCGACTAGTTGAGAGGAGCTGCCTTCTTCTCAAAGATTGACTTGAGATCGGGATACCATCAGTTATTATCAAGGAGCAGGATGTCTCGAAGACTGCCTTCTTGATAAGATATGGTTCCTACGAGTTCAGGGTTATGCCTTTTGGCCTAACCAATACCCCAACCGTGTTTATGGACTTGATGAATAGGGTGTTCAGAGAGTTCCTGGACCAGTTCATCATTGTCTTCATTGATGACATTCTAGTTTACTCCCAGACAAAGGAGGAGAATGCCGAACACTTGAGGCAGGTTTTGCAGAAACTACATCAGCACGAGTTGTATGAAAAATATGAGAAGTGTGGGTTTTGGCTGAAGGAGGTTTAGGTTTTAGTGCATATCATTTCTGACAGGGGGATACCTATTGATCCGGGGAAAGTATCAGCGGTGAGGGAGTGGGGTAAGCTCACGACACCGATAGAAATACGTTGTTTCTTGGGCTTAACAGGATACTACACGAGGTTTATTCGGGGGTTCTCGAAGATAGCAGGTCCTTTGACACATCTGACTCGCAAGGGAGTGCCATTTATCTGGAGTGATGCCTGCCAGTTAGCTTTTAACGAGTTGAAAGATAAGTTGACCTCAGCACCAGTGTTAACATTACCTAGGCTGGGAGTGGAGTATCTAGTCTACACTGATGCGTCCTTACTAGGACTTGGGGTTGTACTGCAGCAGGAGAGCTAGGCCATTGCTTATGCTCCCCGTAAGCTTAAGCCTCATGAAAAGAATTACCCCACCCACGACTTGGAGTTAGAGGCATCCGTATTTGAACTTCGGATTTTGAGACATTATCTCCTGGGGGAAATTTTTGCTTATTCACATATCACAAGTACCTACAGTACCTCTTCACGCAGAAGGAGCTGAATATGCGTCAACATCGGTGGCTTGAGTTTGTGAAGGATTATTAGTTCGATATCCAATATCACCCAGGGAAGGCTAACGTAGTAGCAGACGCATGGAGCCGTAGGCCAGTAGGTGAGGTGGCCGAGGTGTGGAGAGAGAAGTGGAAGGAGTTGGGACACTAGGATGCAATGGCCCGATCATTCATGTCTGTGATGATAGTTATGCCCGAGATGATTATGAGAGTTATACAGGCCTAGGTAGCAGACCTGTTCCGTCAAGAGCAGATAGTATGATTATTAGCAGAGGGGTCCGAGTCTTATTCCATTTGTTCTGACGAGGGCTTACGCTTCAATGGGAGATTAGTTGTTCCTAAGGGGGAAGAATTACGACACGAGGTAATGGTAGAGTCACATGGTTCGCAATTCGTGGTACATCCTGGTGGGGATAAGATGTACCAGGATATGAGGCAACAGTACTGGTGGAGCGGAATGAAGAGGGATATTTTCGAGTTCATTTCGAAGTGTGCCACTTATCAGCTAGTAAACGTGGACCATCAGAGATCGGCAGGACTTCTACATCCATTAGAGGTTCCTATGTGGAAATGTGAGAGCATTTCCATGGACTTCATCACGGGGTTACTTACATCGCAGAGAGGTCACGATTCCATGGGTAATCGTGGCTCGGTTGACCAAGGCGCCCACTTTCTGCCAGCCCGGATAGACTACACTACGAGACAGTATGCCTAGATCTTCGTAGCTGAGATAGTGAGACTCCATGGGGTGCCTCTCAATATCGTGTCTGACAGGGACAAAATATTTGTGTCACTGTTTTGGGAGAGTTTTTAGGAAGCTATGAGAACATAGTTGCACTTGAGTACAACCTACCACTCGCAGATAGATGGGCAGACCGAGCGGACGAATAAGATGTTAGAGGACATGTTGCATATGTGCATCCTCGATTTTGGAGGCGGTTGGGAGCAATATCTTCCATTGGCAGAGTTTGCCTATAATAACTCCTACCAGTTCACTATTGGTATGACTCCAATTGAGGCTTTGTACGGTAGGACTTGTCGTTCCCCATCATGTTGACTAGAGGTGGGGGACAACAAGCTACTTGGGCCGGAGGTGATTCAGGATACTTCGACGAGGATAAAGATGATGCAGAGTCGTATTCGGGTAACTCAGGACTGATAGAAGAGTTACGTCGATGCCAAAAGGTCCTTTCGAGAGTTGAATGTGGGGGACCAGGTGCTGCTCAGAGTGTCTCCTATGAAGGGTATTATGTGTTTCGGGAAGAAGGGAAAGTTGGCGCCTAGATAGGTGGGCCCATTCCCTATCATCGAGCGAATTGGACCAGTCGCGTATAGACTTGGGTTACCAGTACACTTGCATAAGGTCCATGACGTGTTCCATATTTTCTCACTGAGGAGATATCTTCGGGATGATTTGGCCAATACTCACATTGCTTTAGAAGATATTGATCTACAACCAGATTGTTCCTATAAGGAGGGGCTGGTTACTATTCTAGACCATAGCGAGAGGAAATTGAGGTCGAACATAGTACCTTTAGTACGTGTTCAGTGGCAGCATCATAATTCCGAGGAGTCTGCTTGGGAGCACGAGGATGAGATGCGCGAGCGTTATGCAAAGTTATTTTTTCCAAGTATATTTTTATTTTCAAATTTCGAGACGAAATTCTGTTATTAGGGAGGAAGTATGTAATACCCCGTAATTTTATTGATTTTATTTAATGGGATTAATTAAATTAAATGGGATATTTATTTGGAAATTAATCCGGATTTAAATACTAGCGAGATGAGAGTTTGTATGATAATAATGTTGAATATTATTGAGTGAATATGGTAATATATGATTATCAAATTTATTAAAATCTTCGCGAGCCATAAATACGACAATTCGAAAATTAAGTTGGGACGCGCATGTCAGTCGCGTCAGAAATCAATTTAAATGAATTTAAAAGTAAATTATATTTGAATCATCAGTATAGTCATTTCGAGTGCGCCAGCGTGTCCGAAAGGGTCTAGATAGTCAAAAAATACTATCCGGGGGTTTAGTTTGGGTTCTTGGGCATTTGTAGGCCAAACCGACAACCCGAGAGGGTATTTTAGTCATTTTATTTTTAGGAAATTGTGACACCCCGCCTATTAAATATCAAGTGATCAGTCCTTTATTAAATTATAACCAAGGTGAACGGTTGGTTCATTCTTAGCATCACTGTCGCAAAAATAACTTTTCAAATTAAACACTCTAAATAATTAAGTTAAGTGACAAAACCATTTTCAAGACATCAATTCCAAATTTAATTTAAAACCAACATTTAAAACCTTTCATAATCCATAGTTTAAGAATCACACAACAACTAGACCGGAAAAGATAATCCAAGCGATTTAAGCATCCAACTAATTAATTCCAACTCTAAAACTTCAAGGAAAAACATCCTGACAGTAACAATCCCAAAGTATAAATACTGGAAATAAACGAATCACAATCTCTGATAAAACCAACAGAATAATGGAAAAAGGGAGACACATGCCCAACTGGATAAAATAAAACTAGAAGTGGAATCAATGATGAGGTCGTCTAAGCAAGAGGCCTGCAACTCCCACCTAAGATGCAACACATTCCTTCCAAAGGATTCTATGGAAGATGCCCCTATGGCTGGGCACCTCTAATATATACATATATATACAAGAGAGATGAGAATATAGGAAACGGGTCAGAGCCCGATTGTAAAAAAGTTTAAAATTTAGTTTAGCAAGTATTTAAAATGCTTACAGGTTAATGCAACAATCAAATTAGTGTTCGGCGCTCTCTTGAGAAATTCTCACCTCTCTTCTAATGTGCACACCTACCGCACTACTACTCCCAATAGTTTAGCCTATCTTAAATTACTCACAAGGTTTCATGCCGACAATTTCTAGTGTTAAGAATAATTTTTTAACAACAAAGTTCTCATATAAACCTCATTTGATTATAAAGTTTCTCAATATTGCCTCAAACTTTTCAAACACTTATATCCAAGTTAAAATAATTATTCATTACTTACCTACCTTTAGTCACAGTAGATAATTCCCCAATTTCAAGTTTATATATATATTAATCACTCATATAATATATATACTATCGACACCCCACATAAAATTTATGGTGCTGGCATAGTCTGCTATCAAGTCCCCGTATCACCCGTACTAAGGGAAATACTAGTTCGGAATCACTCTCGAACTGTATTAACACAAAACACATACAAATTGAGGAGAAGCATAGTTCCAACTCACTAAGAGGTAAGCACATACCCTCACGTCTCTTAGGACCGTCTGACTATTGATCCGATAGCCTGTACCAAGGATTTCTATGTGTAGGGTACAAGTCAATATCCCCCATAAAGGTCCCATCGAGATAAGACTGTCCCAGCGCGGTAACCTTAGTGACAGCAAGTAGCGCGGGCATGATTTTTACACGTACATAGTATATGCACAAACACAGTGATATATGTATACTACCATTCCCATTTCAAATTTAGGTACACCCACGACCCATACTTATGATATTTATTCTTATCGCACATTACTAGATTATCCCGTATAACGGTTCATCTCTTATTCTTATTTATGGGATTATTCCAAACCTTCTTCGTAACACTAGTGAAATCCTATCTCCCTAGGTGTAATTTCAGTAGGTACTCTTTTACTTTAGGACGTAAATTCCTTACCAGTCCCACCCTTTATACACACGTTCCCATTGTTCCTTAAGTGTAAAACACCTCCGTTAAATATTAATCTCATCTTACATTAAAGGTTCCATTTTTATAAAGTCCTACTGGCCTTTTTTATATCCCAAAATATTCTAACAATAATGTCAAAGAATTTTTATTCAGTTAAGTTGGAACAACCTATTTAAAAAGGGTAATTTGAGTTTTCCAGGAGGGATCGATCGATCGATGGCAGGTGCTCGATCGATCTATGCGTCGATCGATCGATGCTCTTGCGTCGATCGATCGATCAAGTAGGTATGACGAAACTGCAAAATTTCCCGTTACGGGAATGCTATTACAAAATTATTCAAATCATCATATTTGATTTCCAAACCTCCAACAAATTATACCACAAGTGTTATATCCTAAAATAATGAATATTCTACGTAAGACATGCGAGTTTTCATCAATTATAACGAATTAAAAGGGTTAAAATCCAGAAAAATTACAAGAACCCTAATATTTTCTTTGTTTAGTTTCTTCCCATTCCTTTCCCAGATTTTATACTCCTAACTTAATGAAAATTCATGGTTCAACCTGTACATGTGAATTTGATTTCCAGAATACATCTTTTACCTATACATCATGCAAATTCGAGTCTCCAAAATAGGTTTTTCTTTCACAAACTAGTCCAAATCAACCCTAGACTAATATCATTGAATCATTAACTGAAATAGAGCAAGATAGATACTTGCCTGGATATATTTTGCTCAGATTTGTGGAGAATATTGGTGTCATTGTGATCCTCATTGCGCGATCTAAAGTTTGGCGGCAACGGCGGTGCAAACGGTGGAGTTCTTGGCCTAGAACTCCTTGGAAAGCTTCTCCTCTTCCTCTCCAATGGCCGTCTTTGGTTTATGGTTCTTCTAACCCTAGAAGATGACTCCTACCATCTGATATAACCTTAGAAAAATCGTGGGTTTCCATGCCCAAAAATATGAAATGTCTAAAACGCCCTCCCGGGATGTTAATTAGGCCTAAAAACGCCCCGAGACCCAAACTAAACCCCAGGGTACATTATTTTGACTATCTCGACCCTTTCAGACACATTGACGCACTCAAAATGACCATACGGGTGACTTTATAATTTATTCACTTTTAATAATTTGAATTTAATCCCGACACGACACAAGCGCGTCCCGATAAATTTCCGAAATGATCAAATTTGATTCTCATGATAATTTTACTAAATTCAATTACACCACTTACTTTACCCATAAAGTAACTTACAACAAAATTCCAATAATTACTAACTCTCATCACACTAGTAAGTATTTAAATAATTTTTCGGATTAATATTAAATTAATATCTCTAATTAAATTTAACAAATCCCTAAAATTAAAAGTCATAAAAATACGGGGTATTACATACTTCCCCTCTAATTACGGAATTTCCTCCCGAAATTCGAAAAAATTTAAGGTATAACTGGTAAGAATAATTCTGGATACTTCTCACGCATGTCTGCCTTACGCTCCCAAGTGGATTCGTCTACATTATGATGCTCCCACTGGACCCGTACAAGTGGAACTACTTTTAACCTCAATCTCGTTTCACTATGGTCTAGAATAGCCACTGGTCTCTCCTCGTAAGAGCTATCGGGCTGTAAGTCAATCTCCTCAATCGCGATGTGGGTGTGGGCCATGTTATCCCAAAGGTATCGTCTCAACGACGAGATATGAAATACATCGTGAATGCGGTGTAAATGTTCTGGCAGTCCCAATAGGTATGCTACCGACCCAATCCTCCTGATAATGGGAAATGGTCCCACGTACCTAGGGGCCAATTTCCCTTTCTTCCCAAACCTCATCACTCCTTTCATAGGAGATACACGTAGTAATACTTGGTCTCCCACATTAAATTATAGGAAGAACCGTTTTGCATCGGAGTAGATTTTTCGCCTATCCTGGGCTACCCGAATGCGACTCCTGATAAGCTCAATCCTAGCGGGGGTTTCCTGAATTACCTCTGGTCCGAGCAACTTGTTGTCCCCCACCTCTAACCAAAAAGTGGGAGAACGACAAGGCCTGCCATATAATGCCTCAAATTGAGCCATGCCAATCGTGAGCTGATAAGAGTTATTATAAGCAAACTCTACCAGTGGGAGATGTGGCTCCCAACCTCCCCCAAAATCAAGGACACACATACGTAGCATATCTTCCAACATTTAATTGGTACACTCTGTTTGTCCATCTGTCTGTGGGTTATAAGATGAACTCAACCTCAACTCTGTACCCATGGCCTCCTGAAAACTCTCCCAGAACCGTGACACAAAAATCTTATCTTTGTCTGACACAATATTTAGGGGCACCCCATGTAGTCTAACAATCTCAGCAATGAACAACTGAGCATACTAGCCCATGGTATAGTCTGTCCGTACTAGAAGAAAATGAGCCACCTTGGTCAAACGGTCCACAATCACCTAGATGGAGTCGTGGCCCCGCTATGATGTAGGCAACCCAGTAATAAAATCCATGGAAATACTCTCCCACTTCCACGTGGGTATTTCTAACGGCTGAAGCAACCCCGACGGTTTCTGGTGGTCCACCTTTACCATCTGGAAAGTAGAACACTTGGACATGAACTCAGTAATATCCTTCTTCATCCCACTCCACCAGTATTTCCGTCTCATATCCTGATACATCTTATCTCCCCCGGGATGCACCGCAAATCGGGACCCGTGAGATTGGGTCATCACTGCATGACATAGATCTACTCCTTTTGGGACCACCAATCTCCCATTAAACCTTAAACCTCCATCGGAACTAATTGAATAGGACTTGGCACCCTCAGCTAAAAGTCGTACAATTTTCTCCTAGCAAAATGAGTCTGGTGTCTGTGCCTGTATTACCCTCGTAATAATCTGGGGTGTCACTGTCATAACAGATATAAAGGAACAGGCTACCGCATCTTGGTGGCCCAACTCTTTACATTTTGCTTTCCAGACGTCCGCTACATCGTCCACCGATCTACGGCTCAACACATTAGCAACTACGTTGGCCTTCCCCGGATGGTACTGTATGTCTAACTAATAGTCTTTCACAAATTCTAACCACCTGCGCTGACGCATATTCAGTTCTCACTGAGTGAAAAGTTACTACAGTGACTTGTGGTCTGTGAACAAGCGGAATTTCTCCCCCAATAAATAATGTCTCCATATCCTCAATGCAAAGACGACCGCTGTTAACTCTAGGTCGCGAGTGGGGTAATTCCTCTCGTGTAGCTTAAGCTTACGGGATGCAAAAGCTATAGCCTTCTCTTCCCGCTGAAGTACTCCCCCGAGTCCCCATAAGGAGGCGTCGGTGTAAACCAGATACTCCACGCCCGACTTGGGTAAAGCAAGGACTGGTGACGAAGTCACCTTGTCTTTCAGCTCATCGAAATCCAATTGACAAGTATCGTCCCAAACATATGGTAACCCTTTGCGAGTCAGGTTCGTCAATGGACCCGCTATCTTGGAAAACCCTCGAATGAATCTCCTGTAGTACCCGACTAGCCCCAAGAAACTACTCACTTCCATCGGTGTCGTGGGCTGTCCCCACTCCCTCATTGCTGACACTTTACTCGGGTCAACCGCTATCCCCAGTTCAGAAATAACATGCCCCAAGAATTTCACTTCCCGTAACCAGAATCCGCACTTCTCGTACTTAGCATACATCTGATGCTCTCATAGAGTCTGAAGAACCTGCCTCAAGTGCTCAACATGCTTTTCCTCAGTGTGTGAATATATCAGGATGTCATCTACGAAGACGATAACAAACTGATCCAAGAACTCTCTGAATACTCGGTTCATCAAGTCCATTAATATGGTTGGGGCATTTGTGAGTCCAAATGGCATCACTCTAAACTCATAGGACCCATATCTCGTCAAGAAAGCAGTCTTTGAAACATCCTGCTCCCTAATACGTAGATGATGGTATCCTGACCTCAAATCTATCTTAGAAAAAGAAAGTTGCTCCCCTCAGCTGGTCGAACTGATCATTGATTCGAGGCAACGGATATTTGTTCTGTATCGTGACCTTGTTCAGCTCCCGGTAGTCCACACATAGCCTCTGTGAACCATCTCTCTTTTTCACAAACAACACTGGAGCACCCCAAGGTAAGGTACTCCTACTAATGAATCCCTGACCTAACAGATGCTCTATCTGATCTCGTAACTCTAGCATTTCCACCAGAGCCATACGGTATGGAGAGGGTGCTATCGTTCGAGTATCTGGTAATAAATCTATGATAAAATCGATTTCTCGACTGGGGGTAGGCCTGGTATCTCCCGAAATAGATAAGAATACTCACGAACGACTGGGATAGAGTCTAAGGGAATCATGACCTCCTTAGAGGTATCCTCCTCTATGTAATACAAATGAGCGGTAGAGCCTCCCTCTGGGCGAGGCATCGCCACTACAAACATCTCCTGCCCCGGAATGGCAAAGATAATACTCCCACTGAAACAATCTATCATGGCTCTGTATGCTGCGAACCAATCTATTCCAATAATAACGTCGTGCTCATGCATATCTAAGACTAACACGTCTGCTGGTAAGATTAAGCTACTAATCTCTACTCCCACACCTCGACATATAAAGAAAATTAACGATCCGTTTCCCAGTGGTGAGTCTAAGCATGTCACAGTGCTCCCTGCTATGGCTAATAACCCTAAGGCCTTCCCAAAATGAGTAGCTATAAAATAGTGTGTCGCCCGAGTATCAAATAAAACCCGACCCATAGTACCATGGATAGGAAATGTATCCTCAATCGCGGGTGGTGCCTGAGGAGCTACTGCCTGGTGGATGTTATAGACACGTTCCTACTGTAACTGCCCCTGCTGCACTAGAGCTGCTGGGATGGCTGGTAGGGCTGGTACCTAAGCTGGTGCTGGCAGGGCGGCTGGAAAAAGTGGCCTCTGTGGCTCATTACAGGCACCCTGCTTCTGTGGGGCCCTAAATCCCTCTGGACAATCATGGCGCCTGTGGCCTTATTTACCACGCCCGAAGCATCAGCCCCTGAAATTACCTCCCCTCTGTCCCTGCTGATTACGGCCTTGCTAGTCGTTACCACCCCGCTATTGACCCTATTGGCCCTGCTGAAAATGCTGTTGGCCCTGCTGCTGACCCTGTGGCTGATGATGTTGGCCCTGCAAGCCCTACTGATTAGACCAACCCTACCTAAATCCCCCAAATCCCTGCCTGGAGTCACCTGATCGGAACCGCTTGGCAGGGTCCCCCTGATGGGAACTCTGCTCATGCTGACGAGTCTTCCCCTGAGATGTCGGTGCTCCACTAGAACCACTACCCCCTGTCCTGCCCTGCTAGATGGACTCTCCTGCTCGCTTGCTTCCCTGCAGGTGGAAGCGGTGATCCTGGTAGTGTAATAAAGCAGCATTGAGTACGTCTGTGTAGGTACTCAGTGACAGATTGCCCATGAGGTGTTGACGGATCCTCCAAGCCAACCCATCCACAAACAACAGTATCTTCTTCCCCTCAGTGGGTGCCTTATCTGGCACTATAGTGAGAAGTCTTGTGAACTCCTCTTCGTACTCAGCAACAGTCAAATTCTCCTATTTTAAATTCAGTAACTTCTGCCTCATCTCAGTCTGCATGGTGGATGGAAAGTATTTGCTGTCAAACCGCGCCTAAAATAACTGAATAGTGATAATATTCCTCTCCTCCAAGGTGGTGGTGGATTCCCACGAATGTAAAGCGACCCCCACTAGCTTGAAGGAAGCCAACAACTGTTTCTGCACATTCGTGCACTCGTACATGCGCAGATGCCTCTGGATATCCTTCTTTCATTGGCTAGCTACAATGATATCCGAACTACCCGCAAACTCTGGGGGATGCGCCTTCTGAAAGGCATCCCTAACTCGCTCCCATGCAGAAGGAAGCCATGCTGGTACTAGCGCCACTGCCTGAACCCGGGGTGGAACCTGCTTCACTACTGCTAGCATGACATTCACCGCCTGAGCAACGATAGCGGCTACCTCGGTTGCGTTCATCATTCCCTGAGCTGGAGATGCTGGCTGCTCGGCTTGGGCACGTCTATCCTTGGGTGCGCGTCTCAGAGGCATCGGATACGTAAAGAAATTTTATTATTCTACAGTTATTATCAAATCTCAAGTAGCTGAAGACATAATCGTAAAAGCAAGAATACAACAATCCTAAAAATAGGGCTCTATAGCAAGAACGCTAAGATGAAAGAGAAATAAGCCGTACAGATCCTAATACCACCTGTGACACCCCGCCTAATTAAATACCGGGTGTTCAGTCCTTTATTAAATTATAACCAAGGTGAACGGTTGGTTCTTACTTAGCATCACTGTCGCAAAAATAACTTTTCAAATTAAACACCCTAAATAATTAAGCTAAGTGACAAAACCATTTTCAAGACATCAATTCCAAATTTAATTTAAAACCAACATTTAAAACCTTTCATAATCCATAGTTTAAGAATCACACAACAACTAGACTGGAAAAGATAATCTAAGCAATTTAAGAATCCAACTAATTAATTCCAACTCTAAAAATTCAAGGAAAAACATCCTGACAGTAACAATCCCAAAGTATAAATACTGGAAATAAACCAATCACAATCTCTGATAAAACCAACAAAATAATGGAAAAAGGGCGACACATGCCCAACTTGATAAAATAAAACAAGAAGTGGAATCAATGATGAGGTCGTCTAAGCAAGAGGCCTGCAACTCCCACCTAAGATGCAGCACGTTCCTTCCAAACGATTCTATGGAAGATGCCCTTGTGGCTGGGCACCTGTAATATATACATATATATACAAGAGAGATGAGAATATAGGAAACGGGTCAGAGCCCGATTGTAAAACAGTTTAAAATTTAGTTTAGCAAGTATTTAAAATGCTTACAGGCTAATGCAACAATCATATTAGTGTGCGGCGCTCTCTTGAGAAATTCTCACCTCTCTTCTAATGTGCACACCTACCGCACTACTACTCCCAATAGTTTAGCTTATCTTAAATTACTCACAAGGTTTCATGCCGACAATTTCTAGTGTTAAGAAGATTAATTTTTTAACAGCAAAGTTCTCATATAAACCTCATTTGATTATAAAGTTTCTCAATATTGCCTCAAACTTTTCAAACACTTATATCCAAGTTGAAATAATTATTCATTACATACCTACCTTTAGTCACAGTAGATAATTCCCTAATTTCAAGTTTATATATATATATTAATCACTCATATAATATATATACTATCGACACCCCACATAAAATTTATGGTGCTGGCATACTCTGCTATCAAGTCCCCGTATCACTCGTACTAAGGGAAATACTAGTTCGGAATCACTCTCGAACTGTATTAACACAAAACACATACAAATTGAGGCGAAGCATAGTTCCAACTCACTAAGAGGTCAGCACATACTCTCACGTCTCTTAGGACCATCTGACTATCGATCCAATAGCCTGTACAAAGGATTTCTATGTTGTAGGGTACAAGTCAATATCCCCTATAAAGGTCCCATCGAGATAAGACTGTCCTAACGCGGTAACCTCAGTGACAGCAAGTAGCGCGGGCATGATTTTTACACGTACATAGTATATGCACAAACACAGTGATATATGTATACTACCATTGCCATTTCAAATTTAGGTACACCCATGAACCATACTTATGATATTTATTCTTATTGCACATTACTAGATTATCCCGTATAATGGTTCATCTCTTATTCTTATTTATGAGATTATTCCAATCCTTCTTCGTAACACTAGTGAAATCCTATCTCCCTAAGTGTAATTTCAGTAGGTACTCTTTTACTTTACGACATAACTTCCTTACGAGTCCCACCCTTTAGACACACGTTCCCATTGTTCCTTAAGTGTAAAACTCCTCCGTTAAATATTAATCTCGTCTTACATTAAAGTTTCCATTTTTATAAAGTCGTACTAGTCTTCTTTATATCCCAAAATATTCTAACAATAATGTCCAAGAATTTCTATTCATTGAAGTTGGAACAACCTATTTGAAAAGGGGAATTTGAGTTTTCAAGGAGGGGTCGATCGATCGATGGCAGGTGCTCGATCGATCTATGTGTCTATCGATCGATGATCTTGGGTCGATCGATCGATCCAGCAGGTATAAAGAAACTCCAAAATTTCCAGTTATAGGAATGCTATTCCAAAATTATTCAAATCATTATATTTTATTTACAAACCTCCAACAAATTATACCACAAGTGTTATATCCCCAAATAATGAATATTCTACATAAGACATGCGAGTTTTCATCAATTATAACGAATTAAAAGGGTTAAATCTAAAAAAATTACAAGAACCCTAATATTTTCTTTGTTTAGTTTCTTCCCATTCCTTTCCCAGATTTTATACTCCTAACTTAATGCAAATTCGTGGTTCAACCTGTACATGTGAATTTGATTTCCAGAATACGTCTTTTACCTATACATCATGCAAATTTGAGTCTCCAAAATAGGTTTTTCTTTCACAAACTAGTCCAAATCAACCCTAGACTAATATCATTGAAGCATTAACTGAAATAGAGCAAGATAGATACTTGCCTGGAAATATTTGTCTCTAATTTTTGGAGAATATTGGCATGGTTGTGTTCCTCATTGGGTGATCTAAAGTTTGGCGGCGACGGCGGTGCAAACGGTGGAGTTCTTGGCCTAGAACTCCTTGGAAAGCTTCTCCTCTTCCTCTCCAATGGACGTCTTTTGTTTATGGTTCTTCTAACCCTAGAATATGACTCCTACCATCTGATATAACCTTAGAAAAATCGTGGGTTTCCATGCCTAAAAATATAAAATGTCTAAAACGCCCTCCCGGGATGTTAATTAGGCCTAAAAACGCCTCGAGACCCAAACTAAACCCCCGGATACATTATTTTGACTATCTAGACCCTTTCGGACACATTGACGCACTCAAAATGACCATATGGGTGACTTATAGTTTATTCACTTTTGATAATTCGAATTTAATCCCGACACGAGACAAGCGCGTCCCGATAAATTTTCAAAATTATCAAATTAGATTCTCGTGATAATTTTACTAAATTCAATTACACCACTTACTTTACCCATAAAGTAACTTACAACAAAATTCCAATAATTACTAACTCTCATCATGCTAGTAAGTACTCCAATAATTTTTTAGATTAATATTAAATTAATATCTCTAATTAAATTTAATAAATCCCCAAAATTAAAAGTCATAAAAATACGGTGTATTACAGAAATTTTTACCCACGAAATTTAGGCTTTCTTTATCAACCAATATTAGGTCCATTATGGCCATTATCTGTCAAAATCAAGTAGTGGGCAACGTGAGAAGAGAGGAGAAGTTTCAAGGGAGTTTTCAAGGCCATAACCACCACACACCACCACCATCGCTGGATTTATGACCAGAGAGAGGAAGAGAAACAACCCTTATCATCATCAATGGTCCAGAACAACAAATTTCCACGCAAGCGTTTCAATTCATTAAGATCCAGCAAATAATTTATCCATGATAGTGTAGGATTTGATGATAACCATGTAAATAGTGAAATTAATGAGACTTGTAGCTTAAACCTTGATTCCAGGTAGGATTTATATGTAGTTTGAAAATGGAAGTATCCCTTTAACGAAATCATAAACCATGCATAGTTAAAATTTTAATTTATGAAGAGATGTATGATGATTCTTGAAGAAAATAGAAAAATAGGGTTTTTATGAAAATAAGATGATTTGATCCAAGAAAAGTTTAATTGATGATGTTTTAAGAATTCTAGAATGTTAAGAATCAGGTATTTAGGTTGTATGACTACCCAATATGTTTACTTTAGGATTTAACCTCTTGTAATGGAGAATTTTGACAAAACTAGGACTCAAAAACAAAGAAACCCTAGACCTGCACCTGCTTCATCGATCGATCGACGGGGCTCGATCGATCGACATTCATAGGTCGATAGATCGATCTCCCCAGAACCTATGACCTTTTTCCCCTTTTTGAATTTAAGTGATTTCGGCCATCGAAAGTTGTAGGTGGGGATTATGTGAATAAATTAGGACTTTAGGGAGACTAGTAGGGATATAATTGAAGCCCATAACGTACTAGAATGGGTTTGGAATGTAGTGTTGAATTTATGAGTGTTCGACGAGTAATTTCCTATTTTGTGAGGCGAGAGCATGACTTAAATTAGTATGAGTGATAAGTTAGGATTAGAGACAGAAATATGGAACTTGGAGTACTAAATTGATATGTGGGATACATAAGAGACTTAGTAACCTTTTTGGGATAGGTTTAAGTACTCGAAACGATACAACGTGAAATTTATTGGCAAAACATATTATATATAAGTTGAAATGAAAATGACGTACGATTAAGACTGATGATATAGGGCTGAAAATATACCCTTAATAATATAATTACCTAAGTTGTGTAAATGCTTAGTATATGGACTATTGTGTGTATGACATACCTACCGTACTTACTATCATGGCAGGCTGGCTTTCGGAATAGGACCATCTAATCTTTGTGTGCCTACGGGGGGATTTAGATTGGTACCTTAAGGACATAGGGCTGTGAATGACTTATTTGTGAGTTGATAAGTCAGATGACCATGAGAGCGTAGGTATGTGCGTGACCCATGGGTATGTGAACTATGTTCGCCTCCAATATGTGTGATTTTCTTTATTAAAACGGTTCCTGAGCGATTCAGAATACGTAGTCCTTATGTATGTGATGTACCGGAATTCGATAGCAGAGTATGCGTGCGCCGCAACTTAGCCTAGGGGTGCCGTATTTTTATATTTATGCGGAGAATGATATACTTGTACTTATAACTGATTAATTGTTAATTGGTGAATGCGAATAACTGAGATAATTGAATGGTATTAAAAATGTGAATATCCATATCGTAATTTATGTAATAATCTAATTAATATGAGGTGAGATTTATGAAGAATATATTAGAATAATACGAATAGACCCCTATATTATAATGTGAAGACAAAAAGTGGTACAGACTAGTTAATTATCAACATAACTAGGATGGGTTAAGGGTATACGTTAGGCGTGCACATTAGTTGAGGAGTGAGGAACTCATGTGAGAGCACGTAACTAACATGTATATAATGTTTACTGTTTAATGTAATTAAACACTTGCCATATTTTTAAACTGTTTACACCTCGGGATTTGACCCATTTTCTTTCAAATCTATTTTTCTTGTAAAAACCTTTTTAGGTGCCCAACCACAGGGACTCCAAGCATAGGAGTTCCATTACTTTGACATGCTATAACTGCTGTGGAAGTTACAGGATCTCGGTATCAGACGCCTCCTCATTCTGCATTTGATTCTATTCAGGGTCGTTCATCAGTTAGGGCATGTCGCCCATTTCCATTTAGAGATAGCATTCTCGGACTTTCAGTTTCATTTCAATTTTAGACTTATTTATTTATTCAGACTTTAATATTGGGATTTATTCAGTATTTGGATTATTCAGGGGAGTGTTACTCCAGACTCATTTTATTTATTCCATTATTATTATATTGTGATTGTGATGTGGATGTGGTATAGTTAGCTTATAATATAATTGGTTACATGTTAATTTAA
This sequence comes from Sambucus nigra, assembly GCA_949130495.1. NCBI lineage: Eukaryota > Viridiplantae > Streptophyta > Magnoliopsida > Dipsacales > Adoxaceae > Sambucus > Sambucus nigra. The sequence continues at coordinate 198,084,918 of OX422217.1, read as the reverse complement.
TTTAATAAAATTTGGCAACTCACTTTTTAAATATTAGGTGGCTAGTAATTGTTTAAAAATATTTTCGACAGTGATGCTATGAACTGAACCAGCTTGAAATTTTGTATTAATTTGAATAAAGGAGTAGCTATCCGATATTTAATTAGTTATATATATATATATATATATATATATATACACATATATATATATACACACATGCACACTAATACATCATCCCTAAAGATAGAACTCATGATGTGGTACACTCTTTTATCGAGTCCATATGCACCTCATGTACCAATAAGGACCACCGGTTCGTAATGGCACCTCGATCCATAAATTAATAAGAACATATTGGAAGAGAACATAGTCCTAAGTCTTTGAGCTACCCACATACCTAACGCACCCAAATGACCGGGCACACTATCATACACTCAAATAGTGGTTATCCCTAAGTTCTAGGTTCTGGGACACACATCCAGACCTTGCTGGCATCACCAAGGTAGGATCGCCTACTGCGCGTGACCTTTCATGATAACATGCATTGTATGTATGATTATACACATAAGAATCATACATAACAGACATTCACATAACCCGTGTATATTCATATAGTACGTCCCATATATATCTCAATTATTCAACGTGCTACTATTTCACACTTTATTTTTATTCCCATTTATTACTAATATCACTCGCTATTATAAGAGTTATAATCATCTCCTTTATAATTTAATTAGTTAATATCACATTATTCTACTAATCCAAATCTCGGGTTCATCTCAAATTTCTATGTATCCCCATCTAATTTCCGTACGCTAACACGTTTAATAATTTCAATAGGTTCTAGTCTATAATTTTGACTCCTCGACTACCCCTATCTCTCAATTATATACTACTAGTATTCTATTATTTTTACATAATCCGAAACTACTCAAGTTATGTTTCCAATAGTTTATTAGAATTTTTACACCTAAACTAACAAAATTGCCATTTTCTGAGCAACCGAATCGAGTCGTAAATTTTCTGACAGATTAAACACCTTGTAGTAAAATTGCGATTTCTCCCTCTAACGAAGTCCAAATGAGTTGATTCAAATCTTAAAGGAGATTTAAGACAGATAACTTTCCATCCATGTATGTATCTCACTCTAATTCAAAGTACATTGAAAATGGCATCTATTTGAATTCGTGTAAAAAATTTTGGCCCTATTTTATTTTCACCAAACAAACCTTTGTTTTTAATCATCTTTCTATAAAAATATAATATTTACCATAATCCATGTTAATCACTTTGAAAACCCAGAATCCCTCTTTTACAAAATTCATTCTATACAAATTTTCATATCATGAATGAAGTTCAGTAATCTTTAATATCATTCTCGAATAAACCCTTAATGAAATCCATAAACTTTTCATCAAAACAATCCTATTTTTTTAAGAATCATACTCAAGTATGAACTCATATTCAATATCCAATTAAATACATACTGTAATCCAAATTTTGTGATTTAAAATATATGATGATTTCTACTTCACCTCATGGAATTATCTCAATTCAATCCTTTTAAAAATCATAGTTTTCATAAAAAATGCATCTTACTCTAGCATGCATATATTAAGAACTCAATAATTAAACCAAGTAAACACTTTCCTCTAAATGAAGGTCTAAATTCTATGTAGATGATGGTGTAGGTGTTTCCCCTCTCCTCTCTCGATTATGGCGGTTGTTGGTGGTGCTAGGTGGTGCTAATGGTGGTTCTCCCCTTAAAAACTCTTCCTTTGCCTCAACTTTAACTTCCTCTTCTTTTTTCTTCCAATAACCCTTTTTTCTAACTCAAAAGTTTATTATAAAGTGATGAATCCCGTATCTCTTATTAGCCTAGAAGTTCAAAGATCTAAAAATGACTTTTGGAATGCCGGGTTGGCCCAAAATTTACCTAGGACCCTATACCGACATATGAGTATAGTTTTCTTACTTTTCAACCCCTAAGGACATTACTATTCACTTGAAGTGACCATATTTCTTACTTATATTGTAATCCCCATATTTAAGTCCCGGCTCGTGTCATACGCTTGGCCTAACTAAATTATCATAAGTGTCATATTTCTCACTAACGACTAAACATACTATGGCATATTATTTATTATCTTCGTAATATCCAATTATGTTCATCTTAATAAATATTCAATTAATCCCATTTTAAATATCCGGATTAATTCCAATTAGTCCCATTTCAAATATTCATAAAAATACGGGGTGTTACACTTTTTTCTCTAGTATACCAACACCACGAACATGTTTACAACTAGGCATGTGGATTTTATTTTTGAGATACCAATCCCTTCAACTAATGAGGGGTATTCAAGTGCATTTACCTCATCCTCTTTTAAACCTGTGAATATAAATGACGTCCCTGACGTTAAATAAGAAGAGAAATCTTATTTTGGTGTATTTCTCCAACCCTCTCACCTCTCCAAAGGCCAAAACTCCCAAAAGGAAGGAGGTCGAAGGTCAGGAGTCCCTCCGAGTTACTCACTATTGAGTATTCTCTTAATTAGGAAAAATTGAAAAAGAAGTAAAATTTCCTTCCCACTACTTCCATCATTATTCCCATTAAGAAAGTGGATACTTTTAGCATCGGGAAGGACCACCAAATCATGTTGGTGTCCAAGAATCCATCTTTGGTCCTTGGTTTGTTGAGGGGGGAATTTTGGAACTAGATCGAGATAAGGTTGACATGCTACCTCTGACCTGCTCACTTCTCACACCACCAAGGCATTATATCTTGTAAGTTTATGACTTTTAGTCTCATTAGTACCTTGTTTTGATCGATGTGTATATCGTGTTAGTCTTATATTTATAGGTCATGGTGGATTTTATTGCCACGCTCGATAGGGGGCAAAATTGGTGGAGGCTAATAATGACTTAGAGTAGGCCTTAAATAAATCTCAAGAGCCTCTTGCTTATGCCAAGAAGGCATATGATGATGAGAGGAAATCCAACTACTTGGAGATGTCCAAGTTGAAATTGGAGCTCAATAAATGAAAAAGGTTGTCGAGGATCATCATCGGGTCTTGGCAGTGGCCAAAGATAAGGCATGTGATCAAGGGTATGTGGAGGACTATGTCAAGGCCAATAAACAGATGGATTTCGTTCCAAAATTGAACTTCAGTAATGGTTGGGATACAACACGAGTTAAGACTGATGTACCCCTCAATTTGATATTTTTTGAGAGCATGATTCAGGTTCTCTACCAAGGCAGGACAAATGAGACAAAGCCTTAGGTATTGGCCAAGAAAAGGGTGTGGAAGATCAAGAAATGGTGGCCCCAAAAATTCAAGAGTGGTTGAAGGAAAAGGAGGGACAAAGCTAGTTAGGATTATATTAGTCCCAATAATTCCTTGTATTATTGTGCTTTTAAACATTTGTATGTGCTTTCCTCACACTTTGATCTAACGAAAAGACTTTTATTTTTGTTAAGTTATTTCTTGGTAGTTGTTGATTACTCCGTGAACGCTTTGTAATCATTTCTTTATTGTCTAAATGTTTTTCTTTTGATATTTGTAGCTTTGAAATAGGATTATAGAGATACCACTGCTTCCAAGGACTGGTGACCTAGACCTAGTGCTTAATCGGGATGCCAACAGCTGAGCTTATGTCAGATTTGTTTTTCTTCGACAGGCTTTCCAAAATGTGATAAGTGATTTTAATGAGTAGGATCGTGTGGTCATTTATTTTAAGGACCGAGGTTAGTGATGTCAATCATATTGCAAAGATGTCACAAAATGAAAATATTTTCCTAAGGGATAAACTCGACAATGTTGAGGAGAATTTTAGAGAGATGTAAGATAAAAAAAGATTCATGGGTTGTGAAATAATGAAGTTAAAGTATCTCTTTAGGAGGGGTCCTCACGTAGTTTGGGTTGTTAGTTATGATGAAGGATGGGCAAATGCCTCCTTAAGCTAGATGAGGCTAAGAAGGTGGCATATAATCATGTTTTTTATTTTTTGTCTTACCTTTTAGAAAGTTTCATCACACAATCTTAGGTCTAGGTCAAATAATGGCAAAAATGCACTTGTTTGTACGGCCATCCACCCATTTAGGATTTCAGTTGATCAAAGTCAAGATGTTTGGTGCCTAGGGATCTGCCTTAGATCCTTTGTTTGCCTGGGAATTTTTTTACTCTTTTATGTTTTTTATAATGAAAACATTTAACATTAAAGTGTTGAATGTAATGACACCAAGGCATTCTTGTCGATGAACAAACTTTAATCATAAATAATAATCATTAATAGATAAAAATAGTTAATCGGCCATTTAGAATAATAAAGAAAATTGTTTTAAATTGAACTTAAAGTGTTCCAGGAAATAGATTGTCAACACTCAACATAAGGCTAGAAATGAAATTTTTGAGAAATAAACTTACTAAGGACGTCATATCCAACCGGAAACCTTCTTGGGTTGAAGCCTTTATTGTACTTCTTGCCTGTTATTTGTAGGAAGCTAACTTGAACAAGGCTTTTTTCTTTCATTCATTAGCTAGGTTGAGCTCCGTCCTTATGATTTATCCATTTTAAATCTTGATCGCCAATGTTCATTCTTATGGTTTAAAAAAAAGCTTCCAAATGGGGTACAACTTCCATCCCATAGGATAAGGTAAAGGGCTTTTCTACAATTAAAATCTTGGGTGGGGTACAATATGCCCAAAGGATATGGGAAGCTCGTCCACCCAAGCACCTTTTTCCTTCTCTAATCTCTTTTCATGCCATCGAGAACTATATTGTTGGAACCCTCGGCATGCTCATTGCTCTGGGGGAAAGCTATTGAGATGAAGTGGTGCTAGATGATATGGTTGTCACGAAAGTTTTATAATGGAGAGGTTTTAAATTGTACCCCGTTATCTATGATGATAGTTATTACATACCATAACGAGTCATAATACTCCTCCAGATTAATCTGATCATATTAGTGTCTCTTATGTTTAACGATGCTTTAGCTTCGATCACTTTATATAGTAGTCTGTGTCGACCATGAAATACTTACAATTTCCTAGTATAGTAGTTAGTCGGCCCATAATATCTAAATCGCATTGAGAAATAACCATGGGCTGGTTAATAACTTTAAGTATCTAGTCAGATGATGAAGCATGAGTGAGAACTTTTAACACTTCTTGTATCTTCTAATGTACGACAACATCCTTCTACATGTACGAACACTAATAATATTTTTTGATCGCTCTGAATGTCGAAGACCTTCCCTTTGCGATACTTTTATAAATACCATCATGAAGTTTGTAAAGGACTTTGTCGACATCTATTGGGCGCTCACATTGAAGCTAGGGACCTGTGAAAGATCTCCTGTAAAGTTTATCTTCAGTTTACAAGTAGAAATGAGAAGTTTTTATTCTGATATGGTGGGATTGTGTCTTATCATCCAGTAAGACGTCCTCATGTGATCGAATTTATACGACTAAGAGATTTCTCGGCGTGAGGACTTAGTCAGAGACCATTGGTCTTTTGATACTGGGCTGAGCGATGAACTCTGCCTTGATGCTTCTTTTAAGATTTGAGTACTAAACCTAGAGAGGTTAAGGCACCATCATGACGGTTGTTCGCACGAGGAAATTATTGAATGTGGATATTTTCGAACTTAGAAATAAGGTATTGGGCTACATGAAGATATGCTTATATTCTCTTATATTTGGTGATGTAGTATTTTGATACTTGATTGGAGACTAGCCTTGAGTCATAGTAGACATCCAGGTGACTTGATCCGAAAGATAAGGCTTTACATAAACATGCATTGAGAGATTCGTGTTCGACTTTATTGTTATACGCTTCGAAGCCAAGTATGATGCCCTATTTGATCATAGTCTTCTCAGGAGTAAAGAGGAAAATTCTCACTCCCTCCCTTCTTGAATTAAAGGCCCCATCTACATAGAGAGTACACTTATTAGGTCAGTCAAACTCTTCATCGACTACCTGACTGGTGAAGTCCTTTTTATTAGGCTTTTCTTCCCCCGTGAATTTGGTAATGAAGTCTTCCAGTAATTGTCCCTTTATTTAATTCCATGGTTGATAAAGGATATCAAATCTTCCAAGTTCCACTTAACATATGGACATCTGTCAAGAAAGGTCATCTTTTCTAAGGACTGTCTTGAGAGGGAAATAGGTGATTACTATAACTGAATGAGCTATAAGGTAGTGCTTCAATTTCCTCAAATCACGTGGCTTTGATCATTACTTATTCTAGGTGAATCACTTCTCCTTGTTCAACATCTGAAAGAATGGTCTACACTTTTGGAAGATTTGGAGATGAAACGGTTGAGTGCTTCTAGAATTTTGATAACTTTTGAACATATCGAAGTGTCTTTATTGTGTGAACATTGTATATTACCTCAATATTATAGGGGTTTTCTTCAATCCCCATTTAGCTGACCAAGTAAACCCAAAAATTCCCAGATTGGAATCCAAAATACCATTTTAATGCATTTAGCTTCATCAAATGACTTCGTCAAGTCTTGCGGGTCATCTAATTTGTGCTTGCTTTTAACAACCATATCGTCAATGTATTTTTTTATGGTGTTACCTAGTTGATCCTTAAACATCTTGGTGACCGTATATTGATATGTAGTTCATGTGTTCTTGAGACCAAATGGCATTACTTTACAGCAGTACAGCTCGAGGCGGTAATAAACAAGGTCTTCCCTTGATCAAGGTTGAATCGTGGAATTTGATGGTACCCTGAGTATGAATCCAGGAAACTCATCCGTTAGTAGATGGTTGTGGCATTGATCAATTGGTCGACGTTTGGAAAAGGAAAGTTGTCTTTGGGACAGGATTTATTGAGGTTGATAAATTCTATGCAGACTCTTTGCTTTTCACTACTTTTCTTCACTACTACTAGGTTTGATATCCATTTGTGTAATCAAATTTCTCTAATGGTACTTGCCTCTTAAAGTTTTCTCACCTCCTCTTCTAGGGTCTTTTCTTTCTTTGCGGTTATTCGACAAGTATTTTGAATGATTGACGAATATGTTGGGCCTATAAAAAGTCGATATCATATGACTTTAGGATCATTTCCTGTAATTTCATAGGCTTCCAAGAAAACATATCTTGATTCTCCTTCGATAGAGAAATCAGTTCTTCTCTTTCCTTATCAGTAAGTGAATTGCCGTTAAGAATCTCTTCTCTGTGCGTGAATCTTCGAACATGACTTCTTATAATGGTTCCATGACCCTCTCTCTAGGGACACCCTTTTCTATTTTACCCCCAGTTTGCCATAATTTAGTTACTATTTGGATGGTGTGGATCTATCTTTAGTCAGCTCAGTGGTGACCTCTTTCACCTTTTTCTTATCAGGTTTGGTCCTGATGGTGGTGGTAAATCATTTTCAATCAATAGCCTAGACTACCATAATCTCCATTATACCTCTATCAATGATGCATTTGATATTCATGTGATAAATGGAGGGGGACAACTTGTATTTTATGTATTCATCCTCTTCCAAAGATAGCATTGTAAGAAGAATTAATGTCCATAACTTGCAATAACACCTTCCCCACTGCCATAGTCATATTTCCAATAAAGACGACTAAAGGGACGATCCCTTGTCTCAAAACCTCCTCCATATTGATATTAAGTTAGTTGAACAGATTTATGCACATAACCTTCGAGGAGATTCCCTGGTCAACTAGTAATTTATCCACACCCATTTTCCAATAATGGGTTTGATTACTAGTGCATCATGATGCGGAGTTCTAATTTTGATCACGTTGTCCCCTTTAAAGACTATATTCTTATTGCAGTCAATCTCTTTCAGGCATCGACGCTTGCCTACTGGACTATCGGTAGGGTTAATTTGGAATGCTTCTATCACTGTGGTGACTTGTATTAGCTGCATCTGAATGGTGTTGTCTTGCATCTTCTTTGGGCATGAGGCACCGTAAATAACCACAAACGTCTACCATATTACATCATTATACAGGACATTATCACACCATTGATCGACATAAATGCTTGAAGCGCAGTTAATGACCATGAATTTATGTCATATCCGGTCATCTTCTAGGACATTGTCAGGTTGTTGGTCGATGTCAACGTTTTAAACACACTAGACAACCATAAACTTTGGTCTTATCTCATTATCTTGCAAAATATTAATTGGTTCTCATATACATCGACAACGACTTTGGTGCCTTTTTTCTCCACATAATTGCCCAAGTGAACGGCCTCAGAAAATTCTTTCAGATGAGATTTAAGGTCCTTGCAGTTATCCATTATGTGCCCATATTCTTTACGATATGCACACCTCAGTGAATTTTTCTCTTCGTTGGGCCTCTCTAAATCTTCTTTGGCCACTTGAGGAATTTCTTAGTCTTTATTTTAAAAATATCTTTTAAATTGGTTCCTTAAAAATGGTGTTGATCACCTTGAAAGCCCTGACAAGATTGCCTTTTTTCCATTCTTTAATTTTCCCTTCTACTTCTTGCGCCCTCTCTTTATCGTTGTTATTGGTCGACTTCAGGAGACTATTATTATTCTAGGGTCTAAAGACTACATCTTCCATCTTCGTGTATTTCTCTATACACGACATGAGGTCGTCAATGGTGTATGCCTCATTTTTAGTGAGAGATGGATGAAACATAGAGCTATTGGGCAACCCGATCTTGAATAAGGCAACAATAAATAATTTAGAGAAATCTTTAACCTCATTGTAAGCTTAGCTGTAATTCCTAGCATATTCTTGTAAGGTTTCCCGGGGCTCTATTCCTTATATTGAGGAGATAATCCATTCACTGCTAGTAATTAACCTAGCCGTGAAGGCCTATACGAGTTGATTGAAGTTACTGATTGAACTATCCAGCATTTTTAGACCATTTCTACATGATATCCCCCGATTTAGAAAGGAATATTCATCACATAAGAGCATCATAGTTGTTCCACAAGGTCATAGCCTGTTTGTACTGATGTACATGGTCAATGGGGTCGATATTTCACTCATATGTTTTAAAACTAAGAGTTATAAACTTCTTGATAGGCTCTAGTTATTCAATTGCCTTTGAAAAAAGGGACTTCATTTGGGTTATAAGTTCCCTCCTGTCCATTTCCTTAGTGGATTTATCACCATGGCTATCACAACGTTGATCCATCTATTTCCTGATGGTCGCGTGTATCATGGTTGCGATGTCATCATTCTTTATCGCATCTCATCAGATGACTCTCGTTCTCGAAGTTCTCTTGAACATGATGGGAACTCCTTCCTCGGGTTGGGAGTTTCACTCTCTTGAGGGCTAGGGGTTCGGTCATAGCTCTTGAGCTTATCACCGTGGATCTCCGACTCCATTATTTCTATACGCCACAAAAGGTGTGCATTTTCTTCTTCATAGAGGTGTGCAGTCTTCTCTAGCTGTTGAAGTCGCAGTTCATATGCATCAGCCAACCATGAGATATTGGTTGACCTAGGTTTCTCATTGATTTACTCATAGGGTTTCTCCCTTAGGCGATAATGTGCATACGTAGCGTCACAACTCCTGTTGGGGTGGATTTCTGACTGCACCCTTTGAACTAAAGGCCTATTATGATGGTTGTTGTTAAATGAAAGAGGTGCATTGTGCGGGTGAGATATGTTTGTTTATTGGTTCTAATTGTCTTAATAAATAAACTTATTTCCCATATATGGCTCCAATTGTAGGTGCAAATATCCCACAATGAATGATCCCAAACAACAAAAAGTAAATATAATGAACAAGTCCTATAATCACACAACGCAAGTATTTTTGTGGTTAGGTAATGGCCTACGTCCACTGACTGTTTCTCTCTTATTATTACTTGGTTCACAATAATACGAATTACATGCCCCGTTTCCCAGGGGGTAAAGGCTACATTTATAGTAAATCCGCGGAGGTTGTGTCATGTAGGTCTTTAGTATTTCGTGATGAAATGGTGATGAGATATAACTGACCTTCTCTAAGATCCTAGCATATTGGGCTCTCCTTCGTGCTTATCTTCATCTGCAAAAATTCTTTACTTGAAGTCGGACAAGAGTCACTATATTCAAGTTATATAGGTTGTTCGGATAATTTCCCCACAGGTTGTATGATCTATTCTCACCAATTAAGTATGGGAAATTGGGGATTTATATAAATGTTATAGTTTTGATAAAAATATATGAATAAACTTTCATTCTTAAGTTGAAATTCTGCATTCCTCTCTTCCCCATAATATACCTAACGCTAAAGAGTTGATTATTTCCTTGTATGATTAATAACTATAATCCCTTGAAATTTTAGAAGAATAATGGATTGGTCGGTATTAGTTTTAGGGGTTGAATTTTAGGTATGAGGAAATAACCCATGATAAAGAACATACACCCTTTGAATTGTATTATTCTAAATAATAATACATAATATATATGTGTATATATATATATATATATATATATATATATATATATATATATATATCTGTGTGTGTGTATTGAATTTTAGACTCCATGTATAGCATATGCGTTATTCCTTTACACATAGAGGGTACAAATGATTAAAAGATGGATATATTTCTTGAAAGACATTAGGCAAAACACTATGGGACGGATATGATTGTTATTATGTCGCATTGATCGGGTTAGAGTCATGGTATTGTTGTACTATTTATATATGTTGGTGGTGGGCAAAGGAGTGTGTCGGTTTAGAGTGAATGTGGGGGTTGTGTCAATTTATTATATCCGCTCTAGCAAAAAATGGTTGACTTAGGTGCTAGTGATCGGGTATATAAGGGCTGGTGTGTGTGTGTGTATATATATGTATGTATGCATTAGGTCATAGGTATTCGGGAGACATCCCAATTGGGTGTATTATGGAAATTTTATTTACTAGTTGTCTCTTCTTATATGGGAACTAGTGGGATTTTAAATAATGTTTTTAGTGGAAATTTAAAGGAAACTACATCGGTAAGGGTGGGTGTAACATTTGACTCAATAGTTATATATTTATACTCATGATTGATATTTTTACTACTTGAGTATATAGTTATTATCTTATTGTGGTGGGACCGACCCGTTGGGTTATTTTAGATGCTCTTGTATACTTGTCTTTGTTTCCCATTAGAGCACACAATTTTCCATTCTAGTCACCACCAAGTTTTGGATATGTAGGTGTTGAACCCACTTTTAGTTTTATTTACTTTATTTTTTAGAGATGTGAGTTTTACTTCATTCCTAATATTTGTACATGGTTTTGAGACAGTATGATTTTGGGATATTTGGCATGTATTAGTTATTGTCAGATAGTATTTACTTTACTTAATGGTTGTGATTGATTCAATCCATATCATATGATCATGTGAGGATTTCTCATATCGTTCTCTACTTTGATTTATCATCATTTAATGATTCTTATTTCACCGTAAGAATGATATATAATTATATTCACAACTTGTGTAGTTTTAATAAATAGACTTAATCGACTTAATTATGAAAAATATACATGTCATATTTCAAATGGCACCAAGTGAAAGACTAATTCTATAGCACATTCAACCCAGCCTGACCTAGTAGCACCAATACCACCCTTGCCACCAGTTGTACAATTCCCATCCATCCCAATTCTAGATTCCCACCAACAATTTACTTTTAAAGATCAGTTGCTTTTAAAGTTGATCACCCAAGCGGTGTAAGTGGGGTTGGCCGTATATAGGATGGACAGACAAGTTGAGGCACCACAACCAGTGGTACGGGTTCCCGTAGAAGATTGGGAGAATATTCTAGGCATGTTTAAGAAGAATGTCCCAAAGACATTTTCAGGGCCGATAGATCCATTAGTGGCTATACAGTGTCATCTAGATATTGAGCGCCATTTTAGGCTCTTTACTTGCACGGATGTTAAGTGACATATATTGGATGTTAAGTGACATATTTATGCTTCTCATATCTGTCTATTTGGGGACATCATAAAAAGGGGGAGAATGAATTATGGGGGAGAAAATCCAAGGGGAGAAAAGTTTGTTTTGATTTATCTATGATTTGTTGAAACTTAATGGATATTTGATTTTGCATATCATTATCAATCAAACTGTTGCGTGTCACGGGTATTTGTTTTTGCTCATGTGTGTAGGTACAAAGTTGATATCTATTGGATTACACACCCTGATGAGAAAAGCTTTGGGTGTTTCTGAATGAGTTGAAGATTTGAAGATGATGATGTTTGTTTGACGACATGTCAATTAGTATTCTCAGTTCGAGGGTCTAATGGGGATATTATTGTATATGTCATTTGTTTGGGGAGATTTGTTTTGGGGAGTTTGCATAATATATATTTTTTTCTGTATGTACCGTCATAGACATAGGGGAGATTTGTAAGGACAAATTTATCATGTCCGAAATGTTTAATTTGTGTATGTCGTACGCCGCTACAAAAGGCTCGTCTGTTCACGATCACATTTGACGACCTCAATCTGAATTCTGGGAATCATGCATTTATCAAGTGTCCTACATATGCCTCAACAATTTCACGTATCACGATTTTTGGGAATTTACGCAAGTAGTACGGAAGAGAAATCAAAACTGTGTAAAAAAGGCTTAATAGGGATGTTCAAGGGCATTTTGGTAATTTTACAGTCACCGTCCGGAGGACCGGTCAACTGGATAGTTGAAGAGCTTACCGCAACGAAGATATTAGAAGAAATGTCACCTTATTCCGAGCTACGGTGAAGAAGTTATGGCCTTTTAATTTTGGCAAAAAATACTTAAAGAAACCTAAAATATTTTCTAAGTGTTTTGAACCCTTTGGCCAGCGATTGTCCCCGAACCTAGCTCGAACCAATTCGGGGGGGTGAACCGGTTCGCAGAGACCCCGAACCGGTTCGGGTCCCCTGTTGGATGGCAATACTTTTGTGTCTAATGATGTCACCACTTGATTCCCTTTTTGACCCACTTTTGGAACAAGATGAGTATAATCTGGCCATGTTTATTCCTTGTCTTCCTCAAGTTGTTTTGAGAGACTTTAACCTCCCTATATATGAGATGCTTCCCTCTCCCATTTGATGTACACAAGATACACACAAGAAATATGCATCATAAACCTTCAAGAGGTATTTTCTACTCATTAAGGAGTATTTTGTGGAGAAGCTGGTATCTTCTCCATTGCTAACCATCTGGAATTCTTGCGGGAGATTCCTGCCGACGACATCGGAACCGACACCTGCGGGTATTTTCGTATGTCACATTTATTTTCATTATAATCCGTGTAAACCGTTCTTTACAAATTATAGTGAAAATAACATGGTTTTGCCCTGCGGGGATTTTTCCTGATTTCTTGTGTCACATGCTTCATATTTATTTGATATATCATCTAGATGCATGTTTTTAGGATTTAATTGAAATACCGTGTTCAATTAAATATCTATTTTTTTTGTTTATGGACTGTATTTATTTTGTTCCAAAATAGTCTCAAATTGAATATGGTTTAATTGGAATCTTGCTAATAAATTTTTTTACTTCGATATCACACACCACCCCGCACCTATCGCGCTTTTCAAATTGGTATTAGAGTGGGTTACGCTAATTTATCGCGTGATCCTGATTTTTTGAGGATTTACTTTCTGATACAATTGTCTACTCACGTTTTCAAATTGGTATCAGAGTGAGTTACGCTAATTTATCGCGTATTCCTTTTTCCGAAATATCTATGTGATATTGATTTAAAAATTTGCTTTGTGTTTATTCGCAATTTTTACAATGGAACGCCCATCTATCGAGGAGTCTAATTTTGATAAAATTCACGACCATGCTAAAAAATTAAAAAGTTTGGATTTGAAAATTTGCAAAAGAATTATTGTTTTAGAAAAATAAAATTCTCGTTTTAAATTCGCAATGGATCTTTTGCAAACGGTTCAAATTCAAAGAGATTTTTATTGTGAAAAAATTGTTTCCTTGGACCGTGACTTCAATGATTTAAAATTGTCCAAGAAGGAGAGTGATGATAAAGTCCTAGTTTTAGAAAATGAAGTGGAGGACTTAAAAAACTCTCGGGTTCTCGTTTGTGCCGTCGAGGATAAAAAATTAATCGATGAATTTACGGCACGTGAAAAGACTCTTAGGGATAATTTTATTTTAATTGAGGGAGAGAGAGATATGCTTTTAGGAATAGTTGAAAATCTAAAAAAGGCGTCCCTTAATTTGGAAGAGTCTAATTCTTTGCTTGAGTCAAAAATTTTGAAGTTAAAAAATGATTTGACTGGCTCAAGTAGGTTTGACACTGATGGTAATGGATCATCTTTTTCTCGTACTTCTAATGCTAAAGACAAAAACATTATTTGTTATAGAGGGTCAATTAATCCCAAGGACGTTAGAAAAGATCAAATTTTAGGTAGCATTCCACCTGTTTACACATGTTCACATTGTGGGAGGAAAGGTCACCTTAGGAGATTTTGTTTTTATCTTGGTAGATATCCTTGGAAGTTTAAATCTAGTTTTCCCGTGGTTTCCAAAGCCCCCATACGACGTTTCACATCTACTTGGGTTAGGAAATCACTTTTGGATACACTAGATTTTAGACTTGTTGATTGTCGTTTGCTTGCACATGATTATTCTCTTTCTATATCATATAGATGATTGTGTTCGCATGTTTGTCATACGCTAGTTTTTGATTCATGATATTTGTTAGCGTTATGACATGTATTTTGTGTATATTTTTTTTAAAAAAAAAAATACAAAAAGATTTTATTTTGATAAAATTATCTTGAAATTTTTGTATTTTGTTTTGCACCTTTTATGGATGAGCCTTTTGGATGACCAAGTCACAATATCATTCCATATTTTTTCATGTGACTATTTCATAGTGTTTTGAGACAATAGGTCAATTCATCCATGTGCTTTATAATGTTTGGAGTCATTAAGATGTAATTAAGTGTTTCTTCCTACATGTTTGACTCATGATTTTCTTTATTGCACACATGCACGGATTTGTTTGATTTTTGTACTTGTCTTATCACATGTTGGTTGGGTGTTTTCACTTCAATCTTGTTCTTAAAACGAAGCAAGCGTGATAAAACTTGATAAGATTGGTGTGAATGTAAAAACCGATTTTGTGAGACTGTGTGTTTTTTAATGACGGAGAGGGGCTGCGAAAGGTAAATATCTATCCTTTGCGCAAAAGCCACTGTTAAAATGGACCTAAAAAATTGAGGAGTTTTATTATCCGGTGTCCAAAGAGGTTAAAAGAGCCCGAAAAATTTAAAGGCAACAAAAAGCAATACATGCCAAATATGGGCGAATAGGTTTCACCATCAGTTCTCCAAAGTTTGAGAATTTAGTTTATCACCTCTAAAAATATATATATCCGAGGGAGTTTGGTTGGAATATTTAAACGGGTTTGCACGTCCTTGAAAATCTTGAAAAAGCGCTAAATAGTTTTGGACGTTATTGGTGTGGAAATCACTTTTACTTTGATTTGTTGAGTTGATTAAGACGATGTCATCTAAATTCAATAATTTTTACACCTAAGGATTCTTTTGATGTTCATTCGATAGGAGTACATGTATTCATCGTGCACGTATGATTTATTGAGTTTATTTACCTATCGAATGTGTTCACACCCCTACATTTACGCTGTCATCGGCTTGGTTATTTTTGTGTTCTTTCATGGTGTGATTTCGTTTTGTATATTTGTTTTGTACATTTTTTTGAAAAATTCAAAAATAGAACATTCATTGATTCTTTGAAAAATTCAAAAAAATTGAAATTTTTTAAAAAAATATACATTTTTTGTGACATTTTCCATATTTATGCTTCTCATATCTGTCTATTTGGGGACATCATAAAAAGGGGGAGAATGAATTATGGGGGAGAAAATCCAAGGGGAGAAAAGTTTGTTTTGATTTATCTATGATTTGTTGAAACTTAATGGATATTTGATTTTGCATATCATTATCAATCAAACTGTTGCGTGTCACGGGTATTTGTTTTTGCTCATGTGTGTAGGTACAAAGTTGATATCTATTGGATTACACACCCTGATGAGAAAAGCTTTGGGTGTTTCTGAATGAGTTGAAGATTTGAAGATGATGATGTTTGTTTGACGACATGTCAATTAGTATTCTCAGTTCGAGGGTCTAATGGGGATATTATTGTATATGTCATTTGTTTGGGGAGATTTGTTTTGGGGAGTTTGCATAATTCAGATTTTTTTATGTATGTACCGCCATAGACATAGGGGAGATTTGTAAGGACAAATTTATCATGTCCGAAATGTTTAATTTGTGTATGTCGTACGCCGCTACAAAAGGCTCGTCTGTTCACGATCACATTTGACGACCTCAATCCGAATTCTGGGAATCATGCATTTATCAAGTGTCCTACATATGCCTCAACGATTTCACGTATCACGATTTTTGGGAATTTACGCAAGTAGTACGGAAGAGAAATCAAAACTGTGTAAAAAAGGCATAATAAGGATGTTCAAGGGCATTTTGGTAATTTTACAGTCACCGTTCGGAGGACCGGTCAACTGGATAGTTGAAGATCTTACCGCAACGAAGATACTAGAAGAAACGTCACCTTATTCCGAGCTACGGTGAAGAAGTTATGGCCTTTTAATTTTGGCAAAAAATACTTAAAGAAACCTAAAATATTTTCTAAGTGTTTTGAACCCTTTGGCCAGCGATTGTCCCCGAACCGAGCCCGAACCAATTCGGGGGGGCGAACCGGTTCGCAGGGACCCCGAACCGGTTCGGGTCCCCTGTTGGCTGGCAAGACTTTTGTGTCTAATGGTGTCACCACTTGATTCCCTTTTTGACCCACTTTTGGAACAAGATGAGTATAATCCGGCCATGTTTATTCCTTGTCTTCCTCAAGTTGTTTTGAGAGCCTTTAACCTCCGCATATATGAGCTCCTTCCCTCTCCCATTTGATGTACACAAGATACACACAAGAAATATACATCATAAACCTTCAAGAGGTATTTTCTACTCATTAAGGAGTATTTTGTGGAGAAGCCGGTATCTTCTCCATTGCTGACCATCTGGAATTCTTGCGGGAGATTCCAGCCGATGACATCGAAACCGACACCTGCGGGTATTTTCGTAGGTCACATTTATTTTCATTATAATCCGTGTAAACCGTTCTTTACAAATTATAGTGAAAATAATATGGTTTTGCCCTACAGGAATTTTTCCTGATTTCTTGTGTCACATGCTTCATATTTATTTGATATATCATATAGATGCATGTTTTTAGGATTTAATTGAAATAACGTGTTCAATTAAATATCTATTTTTTTTGTTTATGGGATGTATTTATTTTGTTCCAAAATAGACTCAAATTGAATATGGTTTAATTGGAAGCTTGCTAATAATTTTTTTTATTTCGATATCACACACCGCCCCACGCATATTACGCTTTTCAATACTATAGTTCAATGATAATTATTTTCTAGAGTCCCTTATCACGTATAAGAATATGAAGTATCTATCATTCTAGTTAGGGGCTCATACTGTTTTTGATTATGAGAAAGAGTTTAATAATTTGTCATTGTTTGCTACGAATGAGGTGAATACGAAATAGAAAAGGATTGGTTTCTTTGTGAAGGGTTTTATTTACCATATATGATAGATTCTAATAGTCAATCCTACATGTACCACGTGTACTTAGATTGTATGTACATAACTAACTTTTTGAAGGGATTATTGTGAGCACAAGAAGAAGTTCGAGAAAGGGGGCCAAGCAGGTGTGCCTAAGACTGAGGGAGGATCCCAAAGAGACTAGAAGGGAGGTCGTGTCTAGTAAGGCTCGTCGTGGAAGATTTTTTGGTCCAATCAGCACAAGCTCCAGTAAAATGGGCATGGTCAGCAGTAGCAGGGGAGGCTGTGTGATACCTCCTAGAGACGGTATCAACTAGTTTGTTTCATGGTTAAGGGGTTTATCCATATGAGGAAGGATTACCAATTAGGGGTAAGAAAGTCCAGCACGACCAATATAGACAGGGCTAGAAGGTCAGTTTAATCAGGGCTATAATAAACAGGGCTAGCAAGGCTAATGGTAGCAAGGCTTTAGGCCATATTATGACCTGCAGTAGCAGGTGTCAATTCTCCTAATTTAGAGGAAGCAAGCATCTGCGACACTACCTACACTAACCATAGTACCTCAACCTCAATTATAGTATGGAAGGGTTTATCAGGCGGGACCCATGGATGATCAAGAACCATTTCAGATCATTGATTGTATCTTCTCTTTTCATGGAACTTTATCCAGAGTTTATTTAATATATGGGTTACACAATCGTTTATTGAACGACATTGCATGGGTATATCGAGGATGATTCATATTCCATGTGTTAAAGTATTATCCATATCTACTCCATTATATGTATCTAATATTATTACTAAGATAGGAGTTGATATTGGTAGGCTACGATTTACCATTAATCTATTGGTTTTAAATACCCAGACAAATGATGTGATTTTGGGGATGGATTGGTTGTGTACATATCAGGAACATATTGACTGTGCAGGTAGAGCTACTATAGTGCTATATCGGTACATGATATGTATTTATAGGTTAGACCTAGGCTAGAGGGTAAGGATACGATCCACTTGTATGTTATTGGTGAAAAGACTCATGAGGAGACCATATTGTCCCTAGATATGATTCTTGTAGTTCAGGAATTAACCATTGCCTTCAAAGAGATTCCATCTCTACCGTTGAGTAAGGAGATTTATTTTGTCATATATTTGCCACAAGTCATTAAGACGATCTCTAGAGAATTGTATCATAGCACTTCATCTTGGGGTACACCATTATTGGTTGTGAAGAAAAAAAGATATTTCTTTGAGACTATGCATCGACTGCCATAAATTAAATAAGGTAACTGTGAATAATAAGTGTCCGCTACCAAGGATTGATGATCTTTTTGATCAGTTGGAGGGAGATTCATTCTTTTCAAAGATTTATTTATGATCTGTTTACCACCAGTTTACGGTTCGAGAACAGGATATGACCAAGACAATGCTCTCAACTCGTTATAGGTCTTATCAGTTTCATGTGATGTCATTTATGTTGACTAATGACCCAGTAATATTCATGAACTTAATGAATCGGGTGTTCTGAGCGTATTTGAACTAGTTCATCATAGTCTTTATGGATGACATTCTTATCTATTCACATACCTGGGAAGATCATGGTCGACATTTATGGACTGTATTTCAAAAATTTCAAGAGCATAAGCCTTATGAGAAGTTATCTAAGTGTGAGTTTTGGAAAAGGGAAGTGAAGTTTTGGGGTAAGGTTTTGTTAGTGAAGAGACTATATGTGGATTCATGTAAGGAGTTAACCATGTTTGTATGAGGATAACCCATGACACCTGCTTAGGTCCACAACCTTTTGGGTTTGGCTGATTATTATAGGATATTCATTGAGGGATTAACGAAGATAATCGGGATAATATTCGAGTTGAAAAATAAATATGTAAAATTATTTTAAAGCGAGAAGTGTCAGCAAGCACTTAGCACTCTTATGGAGAAGTTTATTTATATGCCAGTTCTTGCCTTACCTAAGAGTGAAGTTGAATTTTTAGTCTACACAAATGTCTTTCTATAGGGATTAGGTGGGGTATTGATGCCGGATGATAGGATGATTTTGTATGCCTCTTGAAAGTTTATGTCAGATGAGTTCCATTACCCAACTATGATTTGGAATTAGTGGCCATTGTATTTGTGTTGCATGCATGGAAGCACTACCTTTGGGTTGAGAAGTTTAGAGTCTTTAGCAATCATAAGACCCTGCAATATCTGTTCACGTGGAAAGATCTCAATATGAGGTAATGGAGATGGTTTGATTTCATTAAGGATTATCAGCTGACTATCTAGTACCACCTGGGTAAGACTAACGAGGTGGAAGATGGGTTGAGCCGATGACCCAATGGTAGCCTATTAACTCTTTAGTCGACTAAGTGGGGATCAATAGATATTATTGCCAAGTTAATTCAGGGCATTCATGTGTATTATTATAATATCTCTAGAGACTATGATACATATGATCGGAGGGAAGTCACAGGACGAGATGTGTAGGGATAAATTAATGGAGATTCTGTCTATCATTATACCATTAGTTTTAGTGGGGTTCGATGGAAGATTAGTTATAAGGTAGGTTGGTAATACCCTTGAAGGAGGAGTTGAGACGGGCCATTATGGAAGAAACACATGGCTCGCATTTTATGGTACACCCAGGTGGGGATAAAATGTACCAAGACTTGATGTGATAGTATTAGTGGGCTGGCATGAACAAGGATGTGGTCGAGTTTATAACTAGACGAACTAGTTATTAGATGGTAAATGTGTTGTTAGATGGTAAAGGTGGACCATCAAAGTCGTCTAGTATGATTCAGCCCTTTCCCATTCCTGAGTGTAAGTGAAATAGCATTTCGATGGATTTCACCATAGGGCTATCATTGAGTCCTCAACAACATGATTCGATTTGGGTGGTAGTTGACCACCTTGTGGAGGTAGCATGCATTTTGGTCATTTATACTGATTATTCGTCTATGCAGCTTGCAATTTTGTATTTGGGATAAATTATTCATTTCTTGGGGTAACATTATCGACCAATTCATATCGAGGCCCTACATTTGTGGTACATTTTCAGGAGAGTTTCCACCTGGCTATGATTACTAAGTTTCACCTTGGCATGACATACCATCCGTAGACAGATGTCCAGACTGATATGGTTAATCGACCATTAAAGGATATGTTGCAAGCATGTGTAATGGACTTCAAGTGTAGTTTAGAGACCCACTGGTCATTAGTTGAGCTCGCATATAAGAATAGTTATTAAAAACTCCATTTCCATGGCTACTTATGAGGCATTTTATGGGAGACCATTGTGACACCCCTCCTAATTAAATACCGGGTGATTAGTCCTTTATTAAATTAAAATCAAGGTGAACGGTTGGTTCATTCTTAGCATCACTCTCGCAAAATAAAATTTCCAATTTAAACACCCTAAATAATTAAGCTAAGTGTCAAAACAATTTTAAAACCTTATTTCCATTTTATTAAATCCGAATATGAAAACCTTTTTACAAAACCAACAATTTAAAAACTCCGATATACTAAAGATGGATAATAACACACAAGAATTAGATTCATCCAGATAAACCAAACCAGTTTAAACTATAAATAAAACCATCCTGATAGTAATTAAATCCCAAAGAGTACCAACAAATGGAAATATAAAGGAACGTAAACCTCTAACAAAAATTCAAACTGAATAGAGAAACGGGCGACACATGCCCTAACTAATAAGAACTAAAAGTAGGAGTAGAATCAATAACGAGGTCGTCTAAGCAATGGCCTGCAACTCCCACATAAGCTGCAACGCGTCTGGTCCAAAGAACCTAAGCATGACGCCCCTGTGGCTGGGTACCTGTATTATATATATATATATATATATATATATATATATATATAAGAGAAGAAATAACAGAAAACAGATCAGAGCCCGAGTGTAAAATAGTTTAAAATTAGTTTAGCAAGTATTTAAAATTCTTACCGGCTAATGTAACAACCATGTTAGTATGCGACACTCTCTTGAGAATTCTCACCTCTCATTCTAGTGTGCATGCCTACTGTACTAATAAATCTCATAAGTTTCTCTAACTTATTCTCCATAAAGTTTTATCGGGTGAAAAGAGAGGTTATGATATTTACTTTAGGAAATCATTCGCTTCAAGATTTCTACGTTATTTAGAACAAATTATTTCCCTTATAAAGTTCCCGAACACTTATAATAAAATTGAAGAATTTATTCATTACTTATCTACTTATAGGCACAGTAAGAAGTTCCCATATAGATATATGTATATATATTAGTCACACATATAATATATATACTATCGACACCCCACATAAAACCTATGGTGCTGGCATACTCTGCTATCAAGTCCCCGTATCACACAAACTAAGGGAAATACTAGTCTGGAATCACTCTCGCACTGTATTAACACAATACACAAACAAATGGAGGCGAAGCATAGTTCTAGGTCCTAAGAGGTCAGAACATACCCTCACGTCTCCTAGAACATCCGACTATCATTTTTGGATAGCCTGTATTGAGGATACTATCTTCTAGGGTACAAGTCAATATCCCCCATAAAGGTCCAATCGAGATAAGATCGCCGCGACGCAGAAACCTCCGTGATAGCAAGTAGCCCGGGTATGATTTTTACACAGATATATAATATGCACAATCACACAGTCATATATATAAATATTCACATTTCTAAATTAGGTGCGCCCACGACCCATAATTATAATTATCCGTTATTAACATATTTTACTCGATTATTTCCCATAATGGGCTCGTTATTTTTATTTTCATTTATAATTCAAGTCATACTCACTTCTCCTCCCTCGAAGTATTCTAAGAATAATTTCAGTAGGCACACCTCACTCACTTCTAGTCTAGCTTCCTTACAAGTCTCGACCTTTTATTAAACGTACGTATGATTTCATATGTGTGAATAACTCCCGTTAACCCTTAATTTCATCTTACATTAAATTCTCACTCAACGGAGTTTACCTAGACCCTACTGGTCCTATTTATATCCCATTATGCTCCAACAATAAAAATCAAGGGTTACTACGCATTTTTAATTGGATTAAACCATCATAAAGGGAATATGCAGTTTTCCAGGAGGGGTTGATCGATCGAGGACATGGGATCGATCATCGATCGATCGATGTTCTTGGGTCGATCGATCGATCAAGCAGTTATGATGAAAACTGCATTAATTTAGTTACGGGTTTGCCTCTCCATCCTCAACCAAATCTCCATATATCATTCCCAAACTCCCAACAAACGTTACTATAAGTACTATATACCAAAACACATAATTTTCTACGTAAAATATGTCTCAATTCATCAATTACAACAATTTAATGGATAAAATTTTCTTGAACTTCAAGAACCCTAATTTTTCTTTTTCTTTCAATTCTAACAGTTTTTTTTCAAGGTTTCCTACTTCTAAATCCATACAAATTCGTGGTTTATCCTCTACATGCGACTTAGATGTCCAGAATATGATTACTTCTTCTACAACATGTGATTTCAAGTCTTAAAACTATACTTTGTTTCATGAAACAAGTTTTAAACAACCCTAGACTAACATTATTGAGACATCAACTAAAAATAAAGCAAGATAGATACTTGTCTGGAAATTTGGGTTTTTGAATTGTGTACAAAAGTGGTATGGTTGCGTTCTTTGTCACGCGATCTACGCTTTGGCGGTGGTGGCGGTGTAAACGGTCGAGTCCTTGGCCTTGAGTTTCTTGGGAAGCTCTCCAACCCCTTCTCTAATGGCCGTTCTTTGCTTTTGTTCTTGTTAACCCAGCAGGAAACTCCTAAAGGCTGATTTATCCTTAGGAAATTCGTGGGTTTAATTACCCAAAAATGTAAAATGTCTAAAATACCCTCCCGGGATGCCAATTAGGCCTAAAAATGCCCCGAGACCCGAACTAAACCCCCGGATACATTATTTTGACTATCTCGACCCTTCCAGACACATTGGCGCACTCGAAATGACCATACGAGCGACTTATAATTTATTCACTTTTAATAATAATTATTTAGTCCCGACACGACACAGACGCGTCCTCACTTAGATTTCCATAATTGCCATTTTATTCACTCGGTACAATTTTAATAAAATAAATTTCATATATTACTTTACTCATCCGGTAATATTGAATAAATATCCAATAATTACTAACTCACATCACATTAGTAAATATATAAAAATATTTTCGGATTAATATTAAATTAATAACTCAATTAAATTTAATAAATCCCCAATTTTAAAAGCCATTAAAATACGGGGTATTACATACTTCCCCCCTAATAACGGAATTTTGTCCCGAAATTCGGAAAATGAGGCATACTTGGTAAAAACAATTCTGGATACCTTATTAGTATGTAAACTAACTTCAAAGTAAGGCGCTCAATTACTATAGCCCCCGTTTCACATCAAGCTTGTTTAACACTCTCATTAACGACACTTCACAAATTCTCCTATCCGAAAACATTCACGTAAGACGAGCCTATAGATCATTGGCTCAATTATTTCAATATTATTGGAAGGCTGCACCTCACTACATGACAACTACTCATATTTATCTAAACACACAACTCCCATTATGAGAGAAACCACACGAACATCTGACCACAACTTGCCAAAAATAGCCGTGGTAATTTCACCATAAACATCAGACTCTAACTTGACCAACTCCCAAAAAATTTGATTATTCGTCCATCTCTTAACATATTAAGTGATAAAAGTTAAGGTTTTTCCACACCCGAAACCTCAATAAGTACCTTGTTCACAATAATCAGATACGATTGTTCCCACGTAACCCTACCATTAGGTAATATCTTCCCTCAATTACCGTATTATATTCCACTTGCTAGCTATAACCGTTGTGGGGATTAAATGATCACAAAGAATCTAAAAAAATCTTTCACACTGCTGCACTAATCGTTAATCACCGTTCACCTACTCCCCGGTTATGGGTGATACATCATACTCAAAACGTAATGTAATCCCCGCTGCTTCCTGAAATCCCATTTTGAAGGCGGGGGTTCAAAAATCTCATCCTAATTTAGAAAAATATACCGTGTAGGACCACGTACCAGCGCGATCCTTCCTTTCAAAGGAAGACTAGGGCACACTAGTTAATGTTGTCAACCACTCCAAAGGACTATCAATTACTTCCTTCTTGGGCATCTTGTTCCACACGTTCGAAGGAACTCTTGATCTTACCCTGGGGTTGGAAACTCATCCACGAAACTTTACCGAGTTTACCTGCCTCTTCCACTATAGGAATTGTCGATAGCCACAAAATTCTCTGGTTGGTCCTCTTCTTCCAACTGATTTCTATCTATGAGTGGTGGATGCGGAGACCACTCACTATGTATCGCTCAACATCGAATTCTACTTGAAATGTCTCATATTAAGTGACACTTAATACTACCTTTCTTTCCTTGGCGTATACCAAAAGTTCTGACCCATGCACTTTTCTCCCCGATGTGCACTTCTGTACCTTTTATACCATAATAACACCATTGTTCATTGTACGCACAACTCGCTCTAAACACTTGACTAATTAAAACTCCACTCCGAGTGTTCTCCATATGGTTAAATTCTACCCTTCTCAAGAAATACCCCTTTGTAAATGTCTTCCCACAGCCTTCCAACCAAATTTGGGTGTGCTACTCAAATTGCACAAGTATATAGGGATTATTATCTTCACGCGATGCTTAATCCACTCTGTAACTTCCACCTCGTCATGTAGTCCCACAAACATATATTCCACACGTCTATTCCCACATCCCTACAACTCAGACGATTCTAACATCAACTAACCAGGATGCCCACACACCCTATAAATCGTGCATACTAGCGTAGGCATCACATACGCTTCACACACACATAACACCCAATTCTTTATTTTCGTGATCACAACGTGATTACAACACTTGGGTACTCTCAATTACCCTAGAAATTGAAATTTTAAATCCTCCTTATCATCGTTCCACCCCTCGACTCGGGGTGATGATACAAAACTTTCAATGCTTTCTTTCCACATAACCGACTCCACTGACCTTAATTCATAATTCAACTTTAGATTTACAGATATTATTACCTGCTCCTACTACGACCGAGTTACCAAACTCATAGACTAATGACCAAACATCTTCCTACTTCCAACCTTACACTAAGTTTCATGCGTGGGATGTCTCGCAAAGCGAAATCCAAACAAGGAACCCCCCCGATACACAACTATCTAGAATTGTCAGTTATCAAAATCCGTTAGGCCCTCCGTCCATAACATGTACCCGGTTATTCCATCTCTTGACATAAAAATTTACATCTCCTCCCGTAATTACACTTAACAAAGAACATTTTGCCAATTGTATAATCATTCAGTATTGGTGGAAATCACATTCTATAAACATTGAATACATACAATCGGGATTCTCGAAATCTCGTTCCCAATCATTTGGGTGTAACTCTCAACTCCCACATCTCTAAAGGATAGGTATATCAACGCGCTCTTCCTATTTCCAAGTCATAAGCGCTAAACATAATATTGAGTTAAATATTTTCACTCAATGGTAAACCCAGTACACACTGAACCATGGCAACAAGGTCCCTAAACACTCCGGGATTTAAACATTTTGATACTACTATACCCTTCAAAGTCCCTACAATAGATAATATAAGTACGAGTCCGACCCTCTCGCAGGTGAGGCCTCGCCAGAAAAAAACATGCTGCCCTAAGGCAACCAATCCGATAGCCTTGAAATCACTGTCCACTATTGTTTTGACCATTTTTATAAACCATAGTTAGTATAATGTCGTACTCGCATATCACATCACTAATACGAGAATTCTTAATAAAGAATATGAATCACTAATTGTGCACCCATTTTTCCTCCGTGGAGAACACTAAAGATAATCCCACTTTACAAAGGGAACATATATATAATAATAACGCTATAGATATACGCACTAAATTCTTCTCACTTGCGAATCTAGAAATAAGTGAAAATATAACGACTTGCTCGTGTCACATAAAACACGCTTCATCCTCCAAGGATAAAACTCACACTTCTACTTTGCCAATCACCTTGGCTACTTAATTGTCTTCCGTACATAACGCATCTGTCTGAACAAAATCGGAAATTATATTAACCATTTCGCTTGTAAGCGCCATGCCCTTGTCCCTTATTCTCACTTCGGAAATTTTTAACTCCTGTGGTTTTACTCTCCACAAAATACCTCAACACATAAGCCACCTATCTCCTGAAATACATTTGAAAACTCACGAACGACTGGAATCGAATTCAGGAGAATCACAATCTCCTTAGAGGTATCCTCCTTTATGTAATACAAGTAGGTGGAAGATCCACCTTCTGGTCGAGTCATCTCCACCAAAATATCTCCTGCCCCATAATGGCAAAGATAATACTCCTACCGAATCAATTTCTCATAGCTCTGGACGTAGCGATCCAATCCATGCCAATAATGATGTCGTGCTCAAGTATGACTAAACTAGTATGATTGTAGGTAAAACCAAACTATATACCTACACCCCTAAGTATAAAGAAAATTAATGACCCTTTCTAATTGATGAGTCTAATCATAACACCGTACTCTCAGTAGTGTCTAAAAATCCTAAGGTCCGTGCAAAGTGAGTATCTATGAAACAGTATGACGCCCCAATATTGAATAAAATGTGTCCCATAATACTAGAATAAAGGAACATACCATTAATGGTCGAGGATGGCTGTTGGATTTCAGTATGCTGGACGTCGTACACACATTCGTGCTGTTTCTGCCCCTGCTGCTGGGGTATCTTACTCTTATCTGGGTAATCCTGCCTCCGGTGACCCATCCTACCGCAATTGAAGCATCTACCTCTAAACTGTTTCATTTTACTACTCTGTTGGTTTTAGCCCGATTGTACAGTTCCAGTTTTCCCTTGGCCTTGTTAATCATCTTGATGAAAATCGACATTTGGTTGAGGACAGTCCCTCTACTTGTGACCCATTTGTACACACTTATAGTAGAGTCTTAAAAGTTCTCAATGGTTGGGTTGGAGTTCCTCACCAGTCTGATCCGGACAAGTTCGATGTTCATGACCGTCCATTCCACATTTGAAACACCTCTTTGTGAGTTCACTCTGACCCCGGTTTCATTGTCCCTGACGCTTTTGGGTCTCCCTGCACAATTTGTTACCTTCGTGGCTTTTACAGTCTTGAGGAGCTTGTTGTTGCGATTTTAGTGTCTTCACACACTTGTTACTTCTAGTCATGACAGATTGACTATACTCTCTCGATCTTTTTCCCCCTATAAGTTGTGTGCTGCGTTCTTGATACTGTAAGACCGTAGTGGTGCCTGTGCCACAATACCTGCTAACTCAACGGTTGATACTCTCTCTGGAAACACCTGACCTGCTCATTGACTCCCCTAACGGTATTAGCTTGTTCTTCTTGACGATACATCTAAAAATTTAAATAATCTGGATGAGTTCATCATTCACATAAACAAATCGTAGAAGCACAAATTCCCAATGCATAAAGATGAATCCAACATTCCTAATATTAGGGCTCTAAATCAAAGATGCAAATATGGAAAAGAAATAAATAATATAGATCCTAAAGGACACTAGAACCTGATGCTCTGATACCACCTATGACACTCCGCCTAATTAAATACTGGGTGATCAGTCCTTTATTAAATTAAAATCAAGGTGAACGGTTGGTTCATTCTTAGCATCACTCTCACAAAATAAAATTTCCAATTTAAACACCCTAAATAATTAAGCAAAAAGTCAAAACTATTTTAAAACCTTATTTCCATTTTATTAAATCCGAATATGAAAACCTTTTTAAATAACCAACAATTTAATAACTCCGATATACTAAAGATGAATAATAACACACAAGAATTTGATTTATTCAGATAAACCAAACCAATTTAAACTATAAATAAAACCAACCTGATCGTAATTAAATCCCAAAGAGTACCAACAAATGGCAATATAAAGGAATGTAAATCTCTGACAAAAATCCAAACTGAATAGAGAAATGGGCGACACATGCCCTAACTAATAAGAACTAAAAGCAGGAGTAGAATCAACAACGAGGTCGTCTAAGCAATGGCCTGCAACTACCACATAAGCTGTAGCGTGTCCGGTCCAAAGAACCTAAGAATGATGCCCCCTGTGGCTGGGCACCTGTATTATATACATATATATACAAGAGAGAAGAAATAATAGGAAACGGGTCAGAGCCCGAGTGTAAAACAGTTTAAAATTAGTTTAGCAAGTATTTAAAATGCTTACCGGCTAATGTAACAACCATGTTAGTATGAGACACTCTCTTGAGAATTCTCACCTCTCATTCTAGTGTGCACGCCTACCGTACTAATAAATCTCATAAGTTTCTCTAACTTATTCTCCATAAGGTTTTATCAGGTGAAAAGCGAGGTTATGATATTTACTTTAGGAAATCATTCGCTTCAAGATTTCTACGTTATTTAGAACAAATCATTTCCCTTATAAAGTTCCCGAACACTTATAATAAAATTGAAGCATTTATTCATTACTTATCTACTTATACGCACAGTAGGAAGTTTCCATATAGATATACGTACATATATTAGTCACACATATAATATATATACTATCGGTACCCCACATAAAACCTATAGTGCTGGCATACTCTGCTATCAAGTTCCCGTATCACACAAACTAAGGGAAATACTAGTTCAGAATCACTCTCGAACTGAATTCACACAATACACAAACAAATGGAGGCGAAGCATAGTTCCAGGTCCTAAGAGGTCAGCACATACCCTCATGTCTCTTAAAACATATGACTATCATTTTTGGATAGCCTGTATCGAGGATACTATCTTCTAGGGCACCAGTCAATATCCCCCATAAAGGTCTAATCGAGATCAGACCGTCCCGATGCGAAAACCCCGTGATAGCAAGTAGCCCGCGTATGATTTTTGCACAGATATATCATATGCACAATCACACAGTCATATATATAAATATTCACAGTTCTAAATTTGGTGCGCCCACGACCCATAATTATAATTATCCGTTATTAACACATTTTACTCGATTATTTCGCATAACAGGCTCGTTATTTTTATTTTCATTTATAATTCACGTCATACTCACTTCTCCTACCTCAAAGTATTCTAAGAATAATTTCAGTAGGCACACACTCACCTACTTCTAGTCTAACTTCCTTACAAGTCTCGACCTTTTATTAAACGTACGCATGATTTCATATGTGTGAATAACTCCCCATTAACCCTTAATTTCATCTTACAAAAAATTCTCACTCAACGGAGTTTACCTAGACCCAACTGGTCCTATTTATATCCCATTATGCTCCAACAATAATAATCAAGGGTTACTACGCATTTTTAATTGGATTAAACCATCATAAGGGGAATATGCAGTTTTCCAGGAGGGGTCGATCGATCGAGGAAATTGGATCGATCATCGATCGATCGATGTTCTTGGGTCGATCGATTGATCAAGTAGTTATGACGAGAATTGCATTAACCCAGTTACGGGTTTGCCTCTCCATCCTTAACCAAATCTCCATATATCATTCCCAAACTCCCAACAAACGTTACTATAAGTACTATATACCAGAACACATAATTTTCTACGTAAAATATGTCTCAATTCATCAATTACAACAATTTAAGGGGTAAAATTTTCTTGAACTTCAAGAACCCTAATTTTTCTTTTTCTTTCAATTCTAACATTTTTTTTCCAGGTTTCCTACTTCTAAATCCATACAAATTCGTGGTTTATCCTCTACATGCGACTTAGATGTCCAGAATATGATTACTTCTTCTACAACATGTGATTTCAAGTCTTAAAACTATACTTTGTTTCATGAAACAAGTTCTAAACAACCCTAGACTAACATTATTGAGACATCAACTAAAAATAAAGCAAGATAGATACTTGTCTGGAAATTTGGGTTTTTGAATTGTGTACAAAAGTGGTATGGTTGCGTTCTTTGTCGCGCGATCTACGCTTTGGCGGTGGTGGCGGTGTAAACGGTCGAGTCCTTGGCCTTGAGTTGCTTGGGAAGCTCTCCAACCCCTTCTCTAATGGACGTTCTTTGCTTTTGTTCTTGTTAACCCTAGCAGGAAACTCCTAAAGGCTGATTGATACTTAGGAAAATTGTGGGTTTGATTATCCAAAAATGTAAAATGTCTAAAATACCCTCCCGGGATGCCAATTAGGCCTAAAAACGCCTCGAGACCCAAACTAAAACCCCATGTACATTATTTTGACTATCTTGACCCTTACGAACACATTGGCACACTCGAAACGACCATACGGGCGACTTATAATTTATTCACTTTTAATAATAATGATTTAGTCTCGACACGACACAGGCGCGTCCTGACTTAGATTTCCATAATTGCCATTTTATTCACTCGTGACAATTTTAATAAAATAAATTTCATATATTACTTTACTCATCCAGTAATATTCAATAAATATCCAATAATTACTAACTCACACCACGTTAGTAAATATATAAAAATATTTATGGATTAATATTAAATTAATAACCCAATTAAATTTAATAAATCCCCAATTTTAAAAGCCATAAAAATACAGGGTATTACAACCGCCTCGATCATCGGTGTGTTGGTTGGACCTAGGCGAAGGTAAAGATTTGGGGTAGGATTTCATACAAGAGATGACAGAGAAGATTAAGTTGATTAGAGAGAGAATTAAAGTCTCGCGTAATAGACATAAAAGCTATAACGATACCAAAAGGATGCCTAGGGAATTTCATGTGGGAGAGCGAGTTTTACAACAGGTTTCCCCTATGAATGGGGTGACGAGTTTTGGAAAGAGAAGTAAATTGGCTCCATGTTACATTACGATGTTTATCTTTTAGGAGAAGATAAGGAAGGTTCTATATCATCTAGCACTTCCACACCACCTAGATCAGGTGCATCATGTGTTTCACATATTCCTACTTCATCATTTTTTACACCCAAAGATTGCACATCGGGATATTAACTTTGGTGAGACCGAGTTAGACTCGAATGCATCATATAATGAGCAATTTGGATAGGAGGATCTAGAAGTTGCGTTCCAAAGAGATACTATTAGTACATGTATAGTGGAACCACCATAATGAGGATGAGTCCACTTAGGAGCATGAGTATTTGATGAGTCAACAATATCCACAATTAGTTTGACTCGGGTATATAAGATGTTATTATTTTGACTCAGGTATATGAGGTGTTATTTATGAATTTTGAGGAAGGAATTGCTTTCATTAGGGGTAAGATTGTAATATCCCTAAATTTTATTGGAATTTAATTTAAATAATTGGGGAATTTGGGAGAATTTTAAATAATTGAAATTGAATTTGGAAAATTTCAATCTTCATGTTAAGCGAAAACTTTGTTTATAATTTCTTATTAGAAAATTTGAAGTTAAAAAGAGAATTAAATATAATTATGAATTTTTGTTGAATTATAAATAAAGTGTTGTGTGCCCAATTGTAATTTAATTAAAATAGGAACTTAAGTGGCAGTTATGTAAATTACATAATTGAATTGGGAGTAATTTTGGTAAAGGAACAAGGTTTTAAAGTATTTAAGACATTACTTGCAGGAAGGTTTAGGTTTAGGTGTAATTAAAGAAAGAAAGAGAAAAGGTTTATGTAGAAAAATAAAATAAATAAATAAATAAAAATTAAAAATGTGAAGCAAAGCTTCTCCTCCTTAAAAAGGGATGTTCAGTTCTCTTTATTCCCTCAAAAGTCAGTACCAAAAATCCTATTGCCTCACATTCCTAATACGCAACTCAATCCTTAAACCTTAACCAAATTATACAAATTTTACATATTCCGAGCCCTAAAAATATGCTCTTTTATTCTAGCTAAATATTATATTTATTTATTTTGATTTGGGATAACTTTGGATCAATTGTAAAGGAACTTTTTAGGGACAATTCAACTACTTTTCAAGAGGAATTTTTTTTACACGTTTGGATTATTATTTTCATAAATTAAAGAGAAATTTTGAAGGAACTTCTTATATAATTCTTCTTTATTATTTTGGGGTTTTTGTTCAATTGAGACAAGATAATTATAATCACTCCTTTCATGATGTAAATAATATTTGCTACCTAAATATATTTTTATAAATTATAAAATTTGGAAGAAAAACTTAGGTGTTATTCTTATATTGATCACACTTATTAAAAAATTATGATTTTTATGAATCAACAAATAAACCCAATTCATGAATTTTTTATGCTATATTAATTTAGTTAAATTAGTTAGCTAGGATTTTATTATTGGGAATTATTTATTCTTAGTGAGATTTTCCATGGTAAAGAATTCCACGTAATTGGAATTATAGGTTTTATATTATTCTTTTGTGATGAAATTATGATTTACCTTAGAAATTATAATGTAAAAAATTAGGAATGGGTTATATGATGAATTCTCACCAATTATGTATAGGAATTGGGGATTTAATGAAGGTTGTAGTTTTGATAAAGGTATCTAAATAAACTGTCATTCTTAAGATTGAATTATACATTCTTCCCTTCCATAATATACCTAATGCTAAAGAATTGATTATTTCCATGCATGATTAATAACTATCATCCATTGAGATTTTATAAGGGTAATAGATTGGCGGTTAGTAGTGTTGGGTTTGAATTTTAGGCATGAGTAAATAATCCATGATGAAGAACATACACCCCATAAATTATATAATTCTAAATAATAATACATAATATATATGTTGAATTTTAGCCTCCATTTATAGCATATGCGTTATTTCCATTATGCATAATGGGTGGGTACAAATGATAGAAAGATGGAATATATTTGTTAAATAGCATTAGGCTGAACATTATGGGTTGGTTATGATTGTTGTTATGTTGCATGGCTCGGGTTGGAGTCTTGATATTATTATAATATTTGTATACTTTGGAGGTGGATAAAAGGGTGTGCCTATTTGGAGTGAGGGCAGAGGGATGTGCCAGATTATTATGTCAGCACCATCTAAAACTGATGGACTTACGGGCTAGTGACCCAGTATAAAAGTGATAGTTAGGGGATATTTAATGTACTAGTAACCTCTCAATAAATGGAGGATAGTCCCAGTTTATATATATACATATGGGTGGTGGGGGGGGGGGGGGGGGATGCATCCTCATTATTGATTTTGTGGAAATTATATTTACTAGTTGTATCTTCTTATATGAAAACTAGTGGGATTTTAAATATTGATTTTGAATGGAAAATTTAAAAGAACTTACATCGACAAAGGTGGGGTAGAAAAATTTAATTTAATAAATGTAGATTTATTATTTATACTCATGATTGATAGTTTACTACCTGAGTGTGTAGATATTATCTTGTTGTGATGGGCCTGACCCGTCACGTTGTTTCAGGTGCTCCACTATTCCAGACATAGTTTCCCACTCGAGCATGTAACCTTTAATTCCAGTCACCACTGAGTTTCGATAATGTAGGCGTTGAACTTACTTTTACTTTTATTTATTTTATGTTTGAGTGATGCAAGGTTTACTTAATTCCTAGCATTTATACTTAGCTTTGGTGATAAAATGATTTTGGGATATTTGGCATGTACTAGTTATTATCAGATAGTATTTACTTTACTTAGTGGTGGTGATTGATTCTATCAATATTATATTATCATGTAAGAATTCCTCATATAATTCTCTACTTCAATCTATCATCTTTCAGTGATTCGTGTTTCATGCTAAGGATGATATATAATTATTTTGACAACATGTGTAATTTTAATAAATATAATTGATATACCCAATTATAAAAAATATAAGGGTGAAACAATTGGCACAGAGCAGGATCCATATTAAAAATATAAGGGTGTCACCTTTATTATATAAATATTATAATTTCATTTAATACTTTTTTTCCTTCTTGAGGTAGTTTACTTTATTCTATTTATTCCTTCTTTATTTAAAATACTATGACTTTTTTCTATATGTAACAAAGTTGACATTTCTAAAAATTGCCTATTAAGATCTCTTTTGGGAAAATCATGGATGAGTAATTTTTCTGTTAAAAATTGCAAATTTTCAAAGGATGTGGGGTGATTGAAGTTTTGGGGACATAATTATTTTAGCTGAGAGTTTAAAGTTTTTCTGATTGATTTCAATAGGAGAATTCCTTAAAGTTTAATGAACATATCATTATGTTTGTAACCAGGAGGAGTCTTTATAATCCCAAATAAAATTTTGAGACCCACTTTGGGGATGTTTTTATCTTTGAAATGTATTTTAACATTTTATTGAATTATGTGATAAGAATCGAGAATCTATCCAAACCAGCCCAAGAACCATTAGCTCGATTTGGTTTAGTTGAAATAACCATTGATTCCAGTTCTGATTCCAAAATCATAGAAGTGGTAAACATTGGTTCTGGTTTAGTAGTGAACCCGAACCAATCCAAAAAATGTGCACCCCTAGGTAATAAGATCCCTCTAAATGGTAGTATTCACATTCTCCCACCACTAGGGCACATCACAAGTCAATCAAAAAGTGGATAAAATTTATCTCTAAATGTATATGAAAGTTAATATCCTGATATGGTCCTTAAAATCATGATTTCTCTATATAGTCACTAGTGGATCTGTCGGCCCCCAAAACTTCGATGGGGCATTCTTTATAAATGCGCCCCAAATATTCTCCCAATCTATTGGGGGAACCAGCACCACTGGTTATGGTGCCTCAACAACTCTGTCATGCTTGTCCATGACCAACAATGCCTGAGAGATTAGATCTGAAAGCTACTGAGATCAAAATGTAAATTTTCCCTAAGCATTTGGAGCTGGGACAATTGGGAATGGGGCAAATGGTGGTGTGGGTGGTATTGGTGCTGCTAGGTCAGGATGGTTAAGATGTACAATAAAACCAGTCTTCCTATTTGCTGTTGTGTAAAATAAGACATGTAATGCTTATCAGTATTATGGAATATACGATAAAAGTCCAAAGACAATGACGCTAAGCGGATGACTCATGTAGACCCATGGAACCTAAGTTGAGTTGGACCTGCTCTGTACCAATTATGAAACCCTTATATTTTTAATAATTAGGTGTATCAATTCTATTTATTAAAACTACACAGGTGGTCAAAATAATTATATATCATCCATGAAACACGAATTAATGAAAGATGATAGATTAAAGTAGAGAACGATATGAGGAATCCTTACATGATCATATAATGTTGATAGAATCAATCACCACTACTAAGTAAAGTAAATACTATCTGATAATAACTAGTACATGCCAAATCTACCAAAATCCTTTTATCACCAAATCTAAGTACAAATGCTAGGAATGAAGTAAACCTTGCATCACTCAAACATAGAATAAATAAAACTAAAAGTAAGTTCAACGCCTACATTACCAAAACTCGGTGGTGACTGGAATGAAAGGTTGCATGCTCGATTGGTAAACTAAACCAATTATAGTGGAGCACCTGAAACAACACGACGGGTGAGCCAATTATAGTGTTGTGGTGGGCCTGACCATAGATCAAATTCTTGAATGGCAGCTTTTGGGGTTAATAGCTGAGATGAAGCAGGTGACTTAGATTGCTTGTTTTATAGGATTTGTGTTAAGTATATAGGGGGAGGGTTTGGACAGAAACCCTTACCCAACAAAAGATCGTCTTCCCTCTCTCTCAAATGATTCTCTACACACCCTACAAACCATTCAGTTATTCAGATATACTGAGTATACTCATAACCTTAGATACCCATTTCCACCATTATTAAGGTTTGAGTTACCAAATATGGAGCTACAAAATATAGAGAGTTGGATTGGGAGGCTTTAATGTGTATCTGAAAGGAAGAAGAGGATGTATGTTGCTGGGAGGATTGCAGAGGGTTTTTATGGGAGCATTCTTTGAGCAAGAAGATGTATAGATGGAGGTATTTTTGGAGTATGTTGGAGCTTCCAGGGAAACTATTGGTGGAGCTTTTTGTGACTCCCTTTAGGGCCACCTTTGGAGGTGGGAGAGTCACCCACCTTTACCACCACCAACACCATTTTGGAGTCACTTGAGGTGGGCACTCTACTGTTAGTGTAATTGTGACTATATTTGGTAAATAGTATAGCCTTGTTGTGTGTATGATTAAGAGTAGATTTATGAGAATAAATAATGTGTGTACTTAGTAGACTAAAATAAACATTTTTATGGACTAAAAATGTTAGAAAATATCATTGTTATGCATTTTCTACTAAATCTGAAATTTATACATTTTTATGGAAATAAGAATGTTAGAAAATAATATTTTTGTGTGTTTCCTAGTAATCTAAAAATAGTCATTTTTATAAAATAAAAATTCTAGGAAATGTTATTATTATGTATTCTCTTTTAAATCTGAAAATAAACATTTTTATGGAATATATTTGTTAAATAGCATTAGACTGAACATTATGGGTTGGTTATGATTGTTGTTATGTTGCATGGCTCGGGTTGGAGTCTTGATCTTATTATAATATTTGTATACTTTGGAGGTGGATAAAAGGGTGTGCCTATTTGGAGTGAGGGCAGAGTTATGTGCCAGATTATTATGTCAGCACCATCTAAAACTGATGGACTTACGGGCTAGTGACCAGGTATAAAAGTGATAGTTAGGGGATATTTAATGTACTAGTAACCTCTCAACAAATGGAGGATAGTCCCAGTTTATATATATATATATATGGGTGGGGTGGGGAGGTGGGGGGGATGCATCCTCATTATTGATTTTGTGGAAATTATATTTATTAGTTGTATCTTCTTATATGGAAACTAGTGGGATTTTAAATATTGTTCTTGAATGGAAAATTTAAAAGAAATTACATCGACAAAGGTGGGGTATAAAAGTTAATTTAATAAATGTAGATTTATTATTTATACTCATGATTGATAGTTTACTACCTGAGTGTGTAGATATTATCTTGTTGTGATGGGCCTGACCCGTCATGTTGTTTCAGTTGCTCCACTATTCTAGACTTAGTTTCCCACTCGAGCATGTAACCTTTAATTCCAGTCACCACCGAGTTTCGATAATGTAGGCGTTGAACTTACTTTTACTTTTATTTATTTTATGTTTGAGTGATGCAAGGTTTACTTAATTCCTAGCATTTATACTTAGCTTTGGTGATAAAATGATTTTGGGAGATTTGGCATGTACTAGTTATTATCAGATAGTATTTACTTTACTTAGTGGTGGTGATTGATTCTATCAATATTATATGACCATGTAATAATTCCTCATATCATTCTCTACTTCAATCTATCATCTTTCAGTGATTCGTGTTTCATGCTAAGGATGATATATAATTATTTTGACAACATGTGTAATTTTAATAAATATAATTGATATACCCAATTATAAAAAATATAAGGGTACCACAATTGGCACAGAGCAGGATCCATATTAAAAATATAAGGGTGTCACCTTTATTATATAAATATTATAATTTCATTTAATAAT
The DNA here is from genome assembly GCA_949130495.1 of Sambucus nigra. Taxonomy (NCBI): domain Eukaryota; kingdom Viridiplantae; phylum Streptophyta; class Magnoliopsida; order Dipsacales; family Adoxaceae; genus Sambucus; species Sambucus nigra. The sequence continues at coordinate 198,046,816 of OX422217.1, read as the reverse complement.
TTTTTTCCTTCTTGAGGTAATTTACTTTATTATATTTATTCCTTCTTTATTTAAAATACTATGACTTTTTTTCTATATGTAACAAAGTTGACATTTCTAAAAATTGCCTATTAAGATCTCTTTTGGGAAAAACATGGATGAGTAATTTTTCTGTTAAAAATTGCAGATTTTAAAAGGATGTGGGGTAGTTGAAGTTTTGGGGACATAATTATTTTAGCTGAGAGTTTAAAGTTTTTCTGATTGATTTTCAATAGGAGAATTCCTGAAAGTTTAATGAACATATCATTATGTTTGTAACCAAGAGGAGTCTTTATAATCCCAAATAAAATTTTGAGACCCACTTTGGGGATGTTTTTATCTTTGAAATGTATTTTAATATTTTATTGAAAAATGTGATAAGAATCGAGAATCTATCCAAACCAACCCAAGAACCATCAGCTCAGTTTGGTTTAGTCCAAATAACCATTGATTTCAGTTCTAATTCCAAAATCATAGAAGTGGTAAACATTGGTTCTGGTTTAGTAGTGAGCTCGAACCAATCCAAAAAATGTGCACCCCTAGGTAATAAGATCCCTCTAAATGGTAGTATTCACATTCTCCCACCACTAGGGAGCATCACAAGTCAATCAAAAAGTGGATAAAATTAATCTCTAAATGTATATGAAAGTTAATATCCTGATATGGCCCTTAAAATCATGATTTCTCTATATAGTCACTAGTGGATCTGTCGCCCCCCAAAACTTCGATGGGACATTCTTTATAAATGCGCCCCAAATATTCTCCCAATCTGCTGGGGAACCAGCACCACTGGTTATGGTGCTTCAAATACTCTGTCATGCTTGTCCATGACCAACAATGCCTGATCTCTCTGAAAGCTACTGAGCTCAAAAAGTAAATTTTCCCTAAGCATTTGGAGCTGGGACAATTGGGAATGGGGCAAATGGTGGTGTGGGTGGTATTGGTGCTGCTAGGCCAGGATGGTTAACATGTACAATAAAACCAGTCTTCCTATTTGCTGTTGTGTAAAATAAGACATGTAATGCTTATAAGTATTATGGAATATACGATAAAAGTCCAAAGACAATGACGCTAAGCGGATGACTCATATAGACCAATGGAACCTAAGTTGAATTGGACCTGCTCTGTACCAATTATGAAACCCTTATATTTTTAATAATTAGGTGTATCAATTCTATTTATTAAAACTACACAGGTGGTCAAAATAATTATATATCATCCATGAAACATGAATCAATGAAACATGATAGATTAAAGTAGAGAACGAAATGAGGAATCCTTACATGATCATATAATGTTGATAGAATCAATCACCACCACTAAGTAAAGTAAATACTATCTGATAATAACTAGTACATGCCAAATCTCCCAAAATCCTTTTATCACCAAAGCTAAGTACAAATGCTAGGAATGAAGTAAACCTTGCATCACTCAAACGTAGAATAAATAAAACTAAAAGTAAGTTCAACGCCTACATTACCAAAACTCGGTGGTGACTGGAATGAAAGGTTGCATGCTCGATTGGTAAACTAAACCAATTATAGTGGAGCACCTGAAACAACACGACGGGTGAGCCAATTATAGTGTTGTGGTGGGCCTGACCATAGATCAAATTCTTGAAGGGCAGCTTTTGGGGTTAATAGCTGAGATGAAGCAGGTGACTTAGATTGCTTGTTTTTATAGGATTTGTGTTAAGTATATAGGGTGAGGGTTTGGACAGAAACCCTTACCCAGCAAAAGATCGTCTTCCCTCTCTCTCAAATGATTCTCTACACACCCTACAAACCATTCAGTTATTCAGACATAACTAGTATACTCACAACCTTAGATACCCATTTCCACCATTATTAAGGTTTGAGTTACCAAATATGGAGCTACAAAATATACAGAGTTGGATTGGGAGGCTTTAATGTGTTTCTGAAAGGAAGAAGAAGATGTATGTTGCTGGGAGGATTGCAGAGGGTTTTTATGGGAGCATTCTTTGAGCAAGAAGATGTATAGATGGAGGTATTTTTGGAGTATGTTGGAGCTTCCAGGGAAACTATTGGTGGAGCTTTTCGTGAATCCCTTTAGGGCCACCTTTGGAGGTGGGAGAGTCACCCACCTTTACCACCACCAGCACCATTTTGGAGTCACTTGAGGTGGGCACTCTACTGTTAGTGTAATTATGACTATATTTGGTAAATAGTATAGCCTTGTTGTGTGTATGATTAAGAGTAGATTTATGAGAATAAATAATGTGTGTACTTAGTAGACTAAAATAAACATTTTTATGGAATAAAAATGTTAGAAAATATAATTGTTATGGATTTTCTACTAAATCTGAAATTTAGACATTTTTATGGAAATAAGAATGTTAGAAAATAATATTTTTGTGTGTTTCCTAGTAATCTAAAAATAGTCATTTTTATAAAATAAAAATTCTAGGAAATGTTATTATTATGTATTCTCTTTTAAATCTGAAAATAAACATTTTTATGGAACAAAAATGTAAAAAATGTCATTTTGGTGTATTTTTAGTGAAAAGTACATAATAAATATTTTTATGGAATAAAAATGTAAGAAACGTCATTTTGGTGTATTTTTTTTAGTGAAAAGGGAATAACTCACGATTTTATGGAATAAAAATGTTAGAAAATACTAATTGTGTTTATTTCTAGTAACAGGAAATAAAAAGTATTTTTATGGAATAAAAAAATGCGAGGAAATGGTATTTTGTGCAAAAAGGAATAATGGACATTTTACATAAATAAAATTTTAGGAAAGCACTATTTGTTAGGAATGGTGAACATTTTTACGGAATAAAAATGTGGAACATTTTTAATGTCTCCAAAATAGTTATGAAATAAATATTTTAAGTCTCTTGCGGAAATGGGGATTTATTTGAAAAGTAGTCTCAAGTGTAAATTTAATTCTTGAATAATGATGTAAAGGAATATGAATGTTTGTAAAAAGTAGTAATTAAGTGTCAATGGGTGAACATGGAATAGTTAGTGAGTGCAACTTACTAATGTTGTGAAATATTAACACTTATGAAATAAAAGAGGAATTAAAAGTGTGAAAAGTGGTATCAATCAAGTAAACGATTACTCTAAGTGTAAAGAGGTGTTTAAAGGTTAAAGCACTTAAGAAGTTAGCGTGCATATATAAGTATTTTTCTAACGCGGTGAATGCGTGTGTTAAAATGGCGGTTTTCAATGAAAATACTAAAGGATATTTAAATGAATAAAAAATAATATCGGTAAAGGAATGGTTTTGTTAAAATAAGTGTAAAGGTTTCAAGTGTTGAATCGGGTGTGTTGGATAAAGTGGGAAATATTAAATATGAGTAATGAAAACCTTTAATGAGATTAAGGTTAATTAATCTAGGCAACGAGGTTTTTGGAATTAAATTGATTAATGCATTGGAACATGTATTTTTCAAAGGTATATGTATGTAGATATATACATATTGTTGCATGAATATGGTTGTAGCGTGTGAGTATTTCCTTCTGCCATTCGTATCTATTCTTCTTGTGTAAATCCTACTGGGCATGGCTCACAATTCCACTTTGTTACGGTAGGTTGGGAGCGGTTCCATAATTTGAGGGAGTTTTATAGGTAAGTATATTTATTTATGTTTACTTTAGTATCTCTATTTACTTGGACTTCGGGGTACTCCCCATGAGTCCCTCACGTAGTTTAACTCGAAACTGGAATCGCATACTAACAAGTGAAATGTAATTAAAATAAAATTGGATTATCAACTTTATATAAGTTGTTTCATTACACTTAACACATAATGCTCGGGCCGGACCAGGGTGACTCACAGGTAACCCATAAATTCGGGTTGGGTCATTACATCTTAAATGGTTACTTACTGAATATCTAAGAAACTGGTAATAGGCTAGAAATGAATAGTTTGGATAGGGTTTGAACAAATGGTTACCTTAATTTGGATGGTTACGGTACACAACTGATAAACAAACTTGTAGCGATTTCAAATTTTGATGATGTAAGAGTTTAGTTGATGGTTATTCCTAATCAGTCGGTGCTTAGAACTCTAGAGGGACATAAGGGTACTATATTTGAAGAATTTTATTAGGATACATTGTAGATATACTTATAATGGAGTTCCAAACTTAATAGACTATTTATCCAAAACATTTATTAAAGAATGTTACATGTTTTGAAAGTAAAAGAACTGCACATAATAAGGAGCCGACTAATGTAAAATTTATTATAAAGTAACGAAAACCTAAGCTTTTGAAAGAGTATTTTCAAAGAATTAAGTTGTCGGATGAGGTCATGGTTACTTGTATTCACATGTGTTACTCACATTTCACCCAAATTTAGAATAATAAGGGAGTCGATTAGTCTTATTATTAACATGCCATGGGTGAAAAGACACATTGATTATTAGCAAGATTATCTTCAAATTGGGGTTTCTTTTGAAAAATGGTTTATAATGTAAACACATATATGGAATCAAGATTATGTAGAGGGATTATGTAAGGTTTTATCTAATCAAAACTATTCTAGCTGTTTATGGGTAAGAAATTACGTTTTATTATGGAACTGGTAATGTTTTTAGTGATATTGAATCTTTTAGTAATATCCTGAGTCATGGTGTGAATTCAAAAATTAATTAACAATGGTTATAAGTTATATGGTATTGTTTAAGGTTTGTGTAGGATTTGGGAAAGTTATAGTTGTGGGATAAGATCCAGTAAGTAATACCATTATGTTCTAAAGAGTAGAACGATTTAATTTAACATCTATAATCTCCCCACTTTTTCAAGAGATATTCCTAATGCTCACTAGGGATTCTTTTAATAGTTTTCCTATCTAATCCTGTTTAGGTACCATTTTAAAATGAGTAATTTGTTCCCCTAATTTAATGGGAATAGAATATAGTATAAGAAGAATATAACGACTAGTTTAGACAAGAGAATTGTTCTTTAAGTTCTTTTAATAAAAAAGTGTGCTAACTTTCAAAGATAAAAAATGGAATTCCAAATGAAGTAATTTATTTTCAAGGAGATTATCAATAGACTAGTTTAGACAAGAGAAGTGTGCTTTACATAAAGATTTATGGAGGATATTGTATACAATACCTTCCTATGATCACATTCTTAGTATGGCTCGAAATCATTAATTACATCTTGATAATCCTAACATTCATAATGATTCTATTGACCACGTAAAAACCAAATATCAAAATTAATCACATATCTCAAAATCGTACTTCAAGGGTTTATTCTATAATCCCTATATAAATATCTCCACCTTACTAACTACCACTTATACCCTTCAAAATCATAGCAAATGCAAGTGCATAACCGTGCATAATAAATATAAATGCAATATTTTATAATTATAGTGGAGTCGCACTCTCATTAAACCCCAAACTCACCTCTCATCCACAACGCGCACCTAATAGCATCCTAGTACCTTAATTAAGCTACCCAACACATTTAACGACAACCTACCTCACCGTACACATGGCCTATACCCGCATGTCCGTCCATCTTAACATAACCCAAAAATCCATTCCGCTCTAACCCTACATAAATATATATACACATATGTATAAGCCTTACCAGGCTGTATTGGTTCTAGTTATTTGCTGAAACAAATTATTAGTCTTATCACCACACCATTATCATAAGTTTTAGCATAAAAAATTTATTCTCTAAACATCATTTATTCTAGTACTAAAGACATAACTTCTCTCCACTCCCAACATTGCACTACATTTCGTGCGTGGGGCATCTCGCAAAGAAAAATCCAAACAAGGAACCCCCCGATACACTACTCCTGGCAATGTTGATCGCAGGGATCTATTATGTCCTCCACAAAAATCCTACTACTGCAACTACCTAATTATTTAAAACCATCTCAATTTAAATCCTTGCGGTCGATATAACCGCAATTGTCTTTAAGTACGGTCCTTCGACCCTGATAAACTAGTACACCGAAACCACACAAGATGTACACCATAGAAACTCCATATCCTCTTCACCTATAGGATATAAATATATATTTACTCTAAATATATATAAGCAATCATTCATTCCTATAACCACATATACATAACACATATAATGTACACTTTGCCACACACATAACATAAACGGTTATAGGATACCAAAATACTGCACCATGCTATCATCTTCCAGGACTTACTCAATTTCTTCCGGGGTCACCACCTATCGGACTATTATCACACCGCCATGGCGACAAAATCCATCCTAACGTATGGGAAGAGGACATAGTTCCTGCCAAAAAGTGAGAACGACTCATACCCAAGACTTCTCACCCCTAAAATAAAATCACACAAATAAAAAGAGACGACTATGACCTGGGGACTATCCACACCCTGCTCCTCAAGCCAGGGGCTCACCCTCATCGCGCAGCTTCCCATGATAGCATGTGCCGGATATGCTTCACACAATAAGTATATATATCATTCACATTATATATATGCATCCATATGATCGCATCATAGAATCAAACCATCACACACGGGATAGATATTCACGCCATAAGTACACACATATATACATATCTATAGATATCTATATATACATATATATATATATATATATATATATATATATATATATATATATACCATCTCTCGTCCGTATGTATGAAAGTAATAAACTCGGCTATAAGTGTACATAATCCTCTTTATACTAGCCATCGTCCCCAAGCGTACTAACTTAATTCGTTATATAAATACGATCCCTCACTTGAAGAATATTCATCCATAGTCCCTATGATATGAATAGTCTTCCAATATAACCAGCATTAAGGTTATTAACCCACAGTTTAACGTATTTATCAATCAATATACATCCCATCTATATCCGAATGCACATCTATATATCTAATAATAATAATCCCGGCTATACGTATACCCTTAACTAATAGTCTGCAAGCCTCAAGTTTAATATCAAATTCATTTTATGATCCACTCATATATAGGAATCCCCTTTGTCACTCCCACACAAATATATAGTAACTATCCGAAATAGATTTACAACACAACCTATTCTAGTTGATAGTACGATCCAATCATTCACAATTTTGCCTACGGTTCAATGCTCCTATGAACCCTTAACATTAACGTAATTAAAAATTTCTTCCTTGAGTTTATCATCACTAAGGATACGCGACCTCTACATCTCATTGGTCACCAATCATATCTTACATAGAATCCCATCGCTATAAGGATTTGTCACAAAAGTCGACTTACAATTCCCATGCCGTACCCTCACATCCCTAATGAGGTTTCCCACTACCTCAATACCAAAACTCCAATGCATATGAGCCTAAATTCCTAAAGTAGCTCGATTCGTCCCCACGATCATATCTTGTGAGAAACTCCCAATAAATCTCCCAAACGTATCTTTCACATCATATAACAATGCCCCAAATCAATAAACCCAATCAAAGTGGGACAAAAATCACTCTAGAAAAACCTCAGCAAAACAACCCTGTTTTCGAATCGATTCGGCCTAGTTCGAATCGATTCGCTCCAAACGCGAATCGATTCGGTCCAAAGGACCTGAGAGACTGTCCCAGGATTCGCCTTGGGTCCGAATCGATTCGATCACACAGACCTGGGAGATTGCAACATTCCGAATCGATTCGGAAGGGGACCGAATCGATTCGGCCTCTTCAGCAGGCTACGAAATGGTTCTTTTCTCACCAAAACCTAAATTTCCCAAAATCATTTCAATCCTCTTCCAAGCCTCAATCTATAACCCCAACATATTTTCTAAGATAAAAATCATCCTACAATTCATCCCTACACATAATATAACCTCAAATCCATTTACAAAACTCAAGTGCAAGATTTATTCTACAAAACCTAGGTTTTGACATATATACCCAAAATCCAATTCTTTTGTCCACAATTATGAAACGAAATACACAAATGACTTATTTAGCAAGATTAAACACTTGCCTCGAAATTGTAGAGGTTGAATCATCCTCAAGATTGCGTATGGGCCGAAAATCTCCAAGCTTTCTCCTATCTCTCTCTTCCTTTCTTCTTATTTCTCTCTTTCTTTCTCTTTCTCTCTTTATCACAAATGAGATTGGCTAATTTCATAAGCCTCTTAAACCTTTAAAACATAAGTCCCAGTTTTAAATGATAATACACACTTTAAAAGACTCGTTTACTCCAATTCGAGTCAAACTAACTTAAAAATATTTCGGAACCGAAATAAAACCCAAGGACAGTCATTTTGATTATCTTGACCCATTCGAAATCAACCTCACACTCAGAATCCTCATTCTAATTACTTTACAACGTCCTCAATTTTTGGACCTCACTTTCCAAATCTTAAAATTCTCCAATTTAAATAAATTTTATTTCTCCCAAAAATTTAATTTCTCAATCCCTTAGTCATGGGGTATTACAGACTTCCCCCCTTACAAAAATTTTGTCCTCGAAATTTGAGTTATGCCTAGGACTTCGAATCTCATGCTATCCTTACATCTACCCTCAACATCGATTTACCAATCTCTCCCACTTCTCACATCAAATCATTAAAACTTTAAAATACACTAGCTACCCAGGGTGCCCATACACCCTGTACCCAAACTCCATTCGTAAAAACATAACCTGTCTCCTCTAGCCTCAAGTCGTAATATAACTCTCAATAATTTATCTATAGTACCATATTAAGTATATAAAAGTTTGAAATTTCCAATGGTTGAACTCTTCTCAATTCCAGACATTTGCTACCTTCATGCGGGGGAGGTCTCGCAAGTGAAATTCAAACAAAGAACCCTCCCAATACACTACTGTGTAGCTATTTCGGGGATTGAGATCAGTTGAACCAGGTTAAGGTTTTATAAAATATTTTTCCAACCATAGGTATTGCCCGAAGGCCTATATAATAATATAATATAAAATAATTTCATGCATTTGGATACACCAATCAAACACCTTATATACAAGACATAAGGCCCCAATAAATACAATACTCTCACCAACCATCTTGATCTCAAAACTAGCACAACCCTGAGCTAAATTCCCCGCTCAACAGTTATCTGCCAAACTCTGAACCTCTTCAGTTATATATAAATCCTTTACATCACATTAAATCATTGTCGCAAGGTAAGTCTTTCCCTCATTGGAATACTACAATTACCTGCCCTAGCCTATCTATGAGATAATAACCTTATAACCATTACTCAACAAACCTTAATAGTCCGCACTTCCAAAAATCAATAGCACAACTCTCTCCTAGCTCATCACGAGATGGATTATTATCCCAAAATATTCCATACAAATGCTGTAATTACTCACTCCTTCCTCCAAGGAAATTCTGTACACACTATGGGTATAGCAGTTAATCACTCATTATACCTTACGCACGACGTTTCCAAATCTCGCGCAATGTTTAAACTAAACCCAAAGAAAGGTATTCTACCTTATACTTCCATAATCTAACTTCTTTACTTCATCCAATAATCTCTATTCAAAGTCCTCTAATTCTCTCAGGACAATCTTTCTTCCTAAATCCTATTTCTCCATGAGAGAAACATCTTCTCGAAAATCCTTCCTAACCATCCTGAAGGATAAAATGCTATTGCGACCCCCAACGACTGCTTCAATCCTACTCAATGGGCCCAAGTCTCCAAATTTCTTACTCCCTCTTCCAAGAAGGCGATAATCCCGACATTGGGACAACCCCTCACACCTCACATCGGTAAAAGTCAGCAACATCGGTTTTCCTAACAAACACTGGAGAATTAATCAATCTAAACCTCCCACAGGATTCATTATTTGCTTCTCCTCAGTACTTACCTTATCGATCACCAAATTCCCCTTCTCACTCGACCACCTTCAGATCACCTGGAATCACAGCTAGAATTCTCCTCCTTATCTCCGCTTAACTCGTGGAAAGAAAAATACTTCCAGTCAATGCGTACCCAAAATCTGTTACGGGTGTTTCATCTCTCATCTTGCCCCTTCCTGGACGACTTATTCTTAGCGACGTCTGAGATAAAAACAACTATATCAGAATCTAGTTTAAGTGATTACACCTCGCAGAAGAAAATAAACGTAATGAACAAAATAATCCTAATAGTAGGGCACTACATCAAGAACGCTTGTGGAAGAACGCAAAAAACCCGCACAGATCCTAAAGACACTAGAACCTGATGCTCTGATACCATCTCTGAAACCTCGCTTAAAATAATAACGGGTGGCCATCCCTATACTACAGTAAATCAGGAATCTCAGATGGCTCATTCTCAGCATCAACAGACAATACTTAAACTTGATCAGGCTAACTACTCGAAACTATAAAAGAGGATGCCAAAATTTAAATAAAACATACAATGGATATCATCCCAACAAAATACAACTCCTAATAAAGGTAAAACGTACACAAGTACCATGATCTAGGAAATGCTGAACATTAGAGGAAAATGAGTACATACAAGGAAATGTACCCGAATAAGCTGTGGGGTCACAGACAGTACAACATCCATAAAGAAGAAATATAACCAACTACAAATAACCCTTGGGTGTAAACCCGATGTACAAAGTAAATCCTATCTAGATTTACAAAGCAATAGAAAGCGACTATAGTATGTCCCGCAACAGTCCGCATCTGCTACGGCTCCCAAGTCACTGAATAGGAAAGCATCCACGGTATCCTTACGGTAGGGCACCTGTAGTAAACAATATATATATATATATACACTACACCAAAATGGGCAAAATGTCACCTTTCAGCCGGCCAGCCTTGTCAAGGTCATTGACCGTGACAAAAAAATACGCGTTTTATGTCACGGTCATTGACCTTGACACGACCGTGACAACGAATTGTCACGGTCATTGACCGTGATACGACCGTGATAACTTTTCCAGCAAAAACCCTATCCCCCTTCTTTTTTCCCTCCCGCGCCCTTCCCTCTCTCTCTCTCTCTCTCTCTCTCTCTCTCTCTCGACGCTACTCTCTCTCTCTCTCTCTCAGGTCCAATTTCTCTCTCTCTCTCTCTCTCTCTCTCTTCCATTTATATATATATATATATATATATATATATATATATATATATTTGTCTGTATATTTATGTGTGTATGTGTATATATATATGTGTGTGCGTGTGTGGGGGGTGGGGCGGGATGGGGGTAGGGGGTGGTGGAGGGGGACAGGGGGTGGGGCGGGGTGGGGCAGGGTGGGGGAGGGGGTGGGGGGTATGTGTATAAATATATGTGTGTATGTGCGTGTGTGGGGGTGGGGCAGGGTGGGGGTGGGGCGGGGGTTTGGGAGGGGGGCAGGGTGGGGTGGAAATTTGGCTAATACACGAGAAACTGATAATCGTAAATATTATGAATAAAAATGGTACTTTCTTGGAGACTATAAATTATTATGTACAAACTTTGGTTCTAGACCTATGTTGTTGGATTTGGATGTTGGGTGTTGATTAGTTGATATTATTGGGAAGATTGGGTTAAGTTGAAGCATATGTTGTTGGAGTTGAAAATTATATGTTAATTCATTATTACTATTGGGGGATACAGTGTTGAAAAATATTGGGGTGGGGCGGGGTGGGGCAGGGTGGGGGAGGGGGTTTATTATCGATGGGACTTAATTTGTTGAATGATAATATTTGTATTAGATACTTGCGTGGTTTTACCTAACTTGAATGAATTAATAAATGTTTCAGTAAAGGTTGAAGTGGACAAAAAACGTGTGAATTGATTAATATCCATAATGTAAATAAAAGGTAAAGTAAGTGTGTAAATGGGTGGTTGAGCAAGCTAAGAGGTCTAACCCATATTTAATACATAGGTGTGTTATGAAAGGTTTTCAAAGGGTAATTAAGTATTTTCAAATAATGACCCCGAAACATATAAATTCAATCTCAAGCAATTTAATTTCAATCTCTACAAATTTATGCATGTATTGAAGGGATTTATGAAGGATTAATATTAAAATTCAACTCCTATACATAATCTAAAAATTATAACTCAGATTCAACTAGAAATAAACCAAACCAAAGTTAGTTAAATAAACCAAAGGATTAATATTAAAATTCAACTCTATTAGTTAAATTATAAATGTAATAGAATTAATCCATATAAATCACATAGGCTCGATACAAATATTCTAATTAACTTGCCTCAAATTTGATGAATAACAAGGGTTAAAAGTATTGTTCATTTAATTCAATTAGGTAAAACCCATGATAATGAAATTTATGCTACAATTATAATTATCTCGTGTCATAATTTTATTGATAAACAATATATGTAGTTGTCACGGTCGTGGTGGGGGGAGGGGGTGGGGGTGGGGTGGGTAGGGGTGGGGTGTGTGTGTGTGTGTGCGTAGGTGTGCGTGTGTGTGTGGCGGGGGGAGGGGGCAGGGGTGGGGCACCCATTTAATAACTCTTTAAATATTTGGAAAAAACATAATATTACAAAATTGAAACGAAATGGTATTGACGGAACTTACACATACGTTATAATACAGACGGAACATTTTTTTATCTGTACTAATAACAATTTTTTTATCTGTACTAATAACATTTTTTTTACAGCAAAAATGTCTCCTTCAGATGTTAGGGCGAAGATGATGATGCTGTTTATGATGATGTAGTCGTCAGGGTTCGGTGGTAGCGGAGGCGACGAGGGCTCCTCCGCCCCTAGGCTCCCCAAATATGGAAAATTTGGGATTACCGTCGAAAACAAGTCGGAGCTTTTAGCGAGATCCCTCGAGCTGCTAAAGACGGTCATCGGCCCGGGGTTTATGAGTTGGAAGGAGGTGCCATATGAGCTCAAGTTAGCTGTTTGGGCGGCACTACAGGTAATATTTATATGAATATTTCAATTTCAATTTATATTTATATTTATATTTATATTTATATTTATATTTATATTTATATTTATATTTATATTTATATTTATATTTATATTTTTTCGCAACTAACATTGTATTTGTTGGACAGGAACAATTCAACTTGGATCCAAAGCTACGCGATTCCGTCTTGGAGCAGTTGAGGGAGCAACACAAGACGTGGAAAAAAAATATGCGGACACGGTACTTTGGAAAAACACGAGAGACCATTTTACAATGGCGCGGATCCGTCCCGCCCAAGGAGCCGATCTCATTGGCACAATGGCAAAAGTTCATTGACAATGAGATCGAGGATCGACAATTGGCATCTCGCCAATCGGGGAGGGAAAATCGGGCTAAAAAGACGGACGTGCACTACTCCGGCCGGACCTCTTACGCTGAGGTGGAGCATAGGATGAAGGTAATATTTAATTTATCTATAACTACATAAATATATTATTGGATATTATTTTACTTTGCGGGGCCGATACTAATTTTACTTTACTTTATTTTATTTCAGGGGGTAGGGAGTGGGCCAGGGGGTAAGCAACATAGGCTCGATGCTTATGTGGCTCTTCGGACGAAGAAGGGGAAGGACAAGGAGGTGTCCCCGAGCGTCGCGGCCACGATTGTAAGTAATCCGACATTTTAATTATTGTTAATTACGTCATAATTTTTTAGTTTACTTATTTTACTAATCATGTGCTTTTTGTCGTTTCAGGCAAAGCTTAAGGAAGTGCATGAGTCGCAGTCTGATGCCGACAAGGTATCTTTGTCCACAGACGCACTCAGCCAAGTGCTTGGCTCTGATCGCAAAGGGAGGACAAGGGGAGTGAGCTCGCGGGTGGCCAAATCTAGGATCATCGGATTGGAGACGAGCGACACCGGGTTGGCTCGAATGGTGGATTCACAAGACGTGAAGCTGTCCCGTTTGGAGGCGACGGTCCAAGATATGTACGCATTCATGAAGCGTATGTTGGGTGGAGACCGTAAAGAGAAAGGTAAAGGGAAAGGGAAGGAGAAGGCGGTGGAGGAGGAGGTGCGGGAGGACGAGGCGCAGGATGACTAGGATGTGGACCTCGCTGCTTCATCACCGACACGTTCGTACTTCGACGATCCACTTCCCTATTTGACTCCCTCCAACAGACCATTATCGACAATTGGTTGGTCGAGCGTGTTCATATTGGACATATTTGATGGCCAGCGGATAGGGCGGGGGTTGAGGGACCCGAATATCGTCGAGGGTGGAATAGTCCATGGACATGTGCTTCAACAGATGGAGTCCAGGGTGCTCGTCACGCATGTCATAACCGGGAAGGAGAACTCCCTATTGTGGTTGCGCAAACAATGCGGCACGACGTATATTAGTGGGTGCGTCAATTCGTATGTCGTGTGGCCTACTCACCTCCTCAGTTTTATCCAAGACATGTAGTAACATTATTTTCTAGTTTGTCCATTTTAATTATATTTGGACTATATCGTCATGTATATTATTTTTACTTTGAAGATTTGGATTATACTGTCATGAATATATATTTGCATTATCTTTAGTTTGTGTTGGATATATGATGTTTGGAACAGGTACAACGTTGCTATAACAGGTACAAATATACTGCTGGGTAGTGGCAGTGGCCATACTGCCCAACAATTTTTTTTTAAATTCTGCCCAGAATTGTCACGGTCAATGACCGTGACAATTTTTTTTAAAAAGGGTCACGGCTTTGTCACGGTTGTAAACCGTGACAAACATGTCACGGTCATTGACCTTGACATGACCGTGACACAAAACGCGAGTTTTTTGTCAAGGTCAATGACCGTGACACGACCGTGACAAAAAAAGTTGTCTCGCCTCGAAATGTCACGGTCATTGACCTTGACAAGGTGAATTTGTCAAGGTCAATGACCTTGACAAATGGGCAGATTTGGTGTTGTGATATATATATAGCAAAGGAGAAATACAAACGGGTCAGAGCCCGAGGTGTAAAAAATGTTTATAGCAAGTGCATAACTGTGCATAATAAATATAAATGCAATATTTCATAATTATAGTGGAGTCTCACTATCATGAAACCCCAAACTCACCTCTCATCTACAACACGCACCTAATAGCGTCCTGGTACCTTAATTAACCTACCCGACACATTTAAGGACAACCTACCTCACTGTACGAATGGCCTACACCTGCATGTCCTGCCATCATAACATAACCCAAAAATCCATTCCTCTCTAACCCTACATAAATATATATACACATATGTATAAGCCTTACCAGGCTGTACTGGTTCTAGTTATTTGCTGAAACAAATTATTAGTCTTAGCACGACACCATTATCATAATTTTTAGCATAAAGAATTTATTCTCTAAACAACATACATTCTAGTACTAAAGACATAACTTCTCTCCACTCCCAACATTGCACTACGTTTCGTGCATGGGGTGTCTCGCAAATTAAAATCCAAACAAGGAACCCCCCCGATACACTACTCCTGACAATGTTGATCGTAGGGATCTATTATGTCCTCCACACAAATCCTACTACTACAACTACCTAATGATTTAATACCATCTCTATTTAAATCCTTGCGGTCGATATAACCGCAATTGTCTCTAAGTACGATCCTTCGACCCTGATAAACTAGTACACCGAAACCACACAAGATGTACACCATAGAAACTCCATATCCTCTTCACGTATAGGATATATAAATATATATTTACTCTAAATATATATAAGCAATCATTAATTCCTATAACCACATATACATAACACATATAATGTACACTTTGCCACACACATAACATAAACTGTTATAGGATACCAAAATACTGAACCATGCTATCATCTTCCAGGAATTACTCAATTTCTCCCGGGGTCACCACCTATCTGACTATTATCACACCTCCATGGCGACAAAATCAATCCTAACGTATGGGAAGAGGACATAGTTCCTACCAAAAAGTGAGAACGACTCATACCCAAGACTTCTCACCCCCAAAATAAAATCACACAAATAAAAATGGAGGACTATGACCCAGGGACTATCCACACCCTCCTCCTCAAGCCAGGGGCTCACCCTCATCGCACAACTTCCCATGATAGCATGTGCCGGGTATGCTTCACACAATAAGTATATATATTATTCACACTATATATATACATCTATATCATCACATCATAGAATAAAACCATCACACACGGGATAGATATTCACGCCATAAGTACACACATATATACATATCTATACATATCTATATATATATATACATACCATCTCTCGTCCGTATGTATGAAATTTATAAACTCGGCTATAAGTGTACATAATCCTCTTTATACTAGCCGTCGTCCCCAAGCGTACTAACTTAATTCGTTATATATACACGATACCTCACTTGAAGTATATTCATCCATAGTCCTTATGATATGAATAGTCTTCCGATATAACCAGCATTAAGGTTACTAACCCCCAGTTTAATGTATGTATCATTCACTATACATCCCATCTATATCCGAATGCACATCAATATATTTAATAATAATCCCGACTATAGGTAGACCCTTAACTAATAGTCTGCAAGCTTCAAGCTTAATCTTAAATTCATTTTATGATCCCCTCATATATTGGAATCCCCATTGTTACTCCCACACAAATATATAGTAACTATCCCAACTAGATTTACAACACAACTTATTCAAGTTGATAGTACGATCCAATCGTTCACAATTTTGCCTACGGTTCAATTCTCCTATGAACCCTTAACATTAACGTAATTACAAATTTCTTCCTTGAGTTTATCATCACTAAGGATATGCGACTTCTACATCTCATTGGTACCCAATCATATCTTACATAGAATCCCATCGCTATAAGGATTTGTCACAAAAGTCGACTTACAATTCACACGCCGTACCCTCACATCCCTAATGAGGTTTCCCACTACCTCAATACCTCAACTCCAATGCATATGAACCTAAATTCCTAAAGTAGCTCGATTCATCCCCACGATCATATCTTGTGAGAAACTCCCAATAAATCTCCCAAACGTATCTTTCACATCATATAGTAATGTCCCAAATCAATAAACCCAATCGAAGTGGAACAAAACTCACTCTAGAAAAACCTCACCAAAACAACCCTGTTTCTGAATCGATTCGACCTGGTCCGAATCGATTCGCTCCAAACAAGAATCGATTCGATCTAAAGGACTTGAGAGACAATCCCATGTCGAATCGATTCTCCTTGGGTCCGAATCGATTCGGGTACATAAACCTGGGAGACTACAACATTTCGAATCGAGTCGGCCTGTTCAGCAGGCTACAAAATGGTTCTTTTCTCACCAAAACCTAAATTTCCCAAAATCATTTCAATCCTCTTCCAAGCCTCAATATTCAACAACAACATATTTTCTAACATAAAAATCATCCTATAATTCATGCCTACACATAATATAACCTCAAATCCATTTATAAAACTCAATTGCAAGATTTATTCTACAAAATATAGGTTTTGACATATATACCCAAAATCCAATTCTATTGTCCACAAATTATGAAATGAAATACACAAATGACTTATTTAGCAAGATTAAACACTTACCTCGAAATTGTAGAGGTTGAATCATCCTCGAGATCGCGTATGGGCCGAAAATCTCCAAGCTTTCTCCTCTCCCTCTCTTCCTTTCTTCTTCTTTCTCTCTTTCTTTCTCTTTCTCTCTTTCTCACAAATGAGATTGGCTGATTTTGTAAGCCATTTAAACCTTTAAAACATAAGTCCCAGTTTTAAATGATAATACACACTTTAAATGACTCGTTTACTCCAATTCGAGTCAAATTAACTTAAAAATATTTCAGAACTGAAATAAAACCCAAGAACAATCATTTTGACTATCTCGACCCATCCGAAATCAACCACACACTAAGAATCGCCATTCGAACTACTTTATAATGTCCTTAATTTTTGGACCTCACTTTCTAAATCTTAAAATTCTCCAATTTAAATAAATTTTATTTCTTCCCAAAATTTAATTTCTCAGTCCCAAAGTCATGGGGTATTACAGACTTCCCACCTTACAAAAATTTCATCCTCGAAATTTGATTTATGCCTAGGACTTCGAATCTCATCTAGTCCTTACATTTACCCTCAACATCGATATACCTATCTCTCCCACTTCTCACATCAAATCATTAAAACTTTAAAATCAAACTAGCTACCCAGGGCGCCCATACACCCTGTACCCGAGCTCCATTCGTAAAAACATAACCTGTCTCCTCTAGCCTCAAGTCGTAATATAACTCTCAATAATTTATCTATAGTACCATATTAAGTATATAAAAGTTGGAAATTCCCAATGGTTGAACTCTTCTCAATTCTTGACATTCGCTACCTTCATGCGGGGGAGGTCTCGCAAGCGAAATCCAAACAAAGAACCCTCCCAATACACTACTGTGTAGCTATGTCGGGGATTGAGATCAGTTGAACCAGGGTTAAGGTTTTATAAAAGATTTTTCCAACCATAGGTATTGCCCGAAGGCCTATGTAACAATATAATATAAAATAATCTCATGAATTTGGACACACCAACCAAACTCTGAACCTCTTCAGTTATATATAAATCCTTTACATCACATTAAAGCATTGTTGCAAGGTAAGTCTTTCCCTCATTGGAATACTACAATTACCTGCCCTAGCCTATCTATGAGACAATAACCTTATAACCACTACTCACAAAACCTTAACAGTCCGTACTTCCAAAAATCAATAGCACAACTCTCTCCTAGCTCATCACGAGACGATTTATTATCCTAAAAGATGCCATATAAAGGCCGTAATTACTCACTCCTTCCTCCAAGGAAATTCTGTACACACTATGGGTATAGCAGCTAATCACTCGTTATACCTTATGCGCGACATTTCCAAATCCTGCGCAATGCTTAAACTAAACCCAAAGAAAGGTATTCTACCTTATACTTCCATAATCCAACTTATTTACTTCATCCAATAATCTCTATTCAAATTCCTCTACTTCTCAAAGGACAATCTTTCTTCCCCAAGCCTATTTCTCCATGAGAGAAACATCTTCCCGAAAATCATTCCTAACCATCCTGAAGGACAAAACGCTATTGCGACCCCCGATAAATCCTTCAATCCTACTCAATGGGCCCAAGTCTCCAAATTTCTTACTCCCTCTTCTAAGAAGGCGATACTCCCGACATTGGGACAACCCCGCACACCTCACATCGGTAAAAGTAAGAAACATCAGTTTTCCTAACAAACACTGGCGAATTCATGAATCTAAACCTCCCAAGGACTTCACTATTTGCTTCTCCTTAGTACTTACCTTATCGATCACCAAATTCCCCTTCTCACTCGACCACCGTCAGATCACCTGGAATCACAGCTAGAATTCTCCACCTTATCTCCGCCTGACTCGTGGAAAGAAAAATACTTCCAATCAACGCATACCTAAAATCTATTATGGGTGTTTCATCTCTCATCTTGCCCTTTGCTGGACGACTTATTCTTAGAGACGTATGAGATAAAAACAACTATATCAGAACGTCGTTCAAGTGATTACACCTCGCAGAAGAAAATAAAAATAGTGAACACAATAATCCTAATAGTAGGGCTCTACATCAAGAACACTTGCAGAAGAACGCAGAAAACCCGCACAGATCCTAAAGACACTAGAACCTGATGCTCTGATACCATCTTTGACACCCCTCTTAAAATAATAATGGGTGGACAGCCCTATACTATAGTTAATTAGGAATCTCAGATGGCTCATTCTCAGCATCAACAGACTATACTTAAACTAAATAAGGTTAACTACCCGAAACAATAAAAGCAGATTCCAAAATTTAAATAAAACATACAATAGATATCATCCCAATAATATACAGCTCCTAACAAAGGTAAAACATACAAAAGTACCATGATATAAGAAATTTTGAACATTAAAGGAAAATGAGTACATATAAGGAAATGTATCCGAATAAGCTGTCGAGTCACAGACAGTACAACATCCATAAAGAAGAAATATAACCAACTACAAATAACCCTTGGGTGTAAAACCTATGTACAAAGTGAATCCTATCTAGATTTACAAAGCAATAGAAAGCGACTACAGTAAGTCACGCAACAGTCCGCATCTGCTACGGCTCCCAAGACATTGAATAGGACAGCATCCACGGTGTCCTTGTGGTAGGACACTGATATGTAGGGTTTCTCCGCAGCGCGAGAGTCACCTACGCGCCGGTCATTTTGAATTAGGCTCACCTGAACTATACAAAAACCTAAACTACGACTACACTCATCGGGTGAGTATAGCGGTAAGTCGGGTATCGAAAATCCAAAGAGACGAGTTGCTAGAATTCAAGTGATTTAATACTCCGAAATAAAAGTGTAAAAGATGATTACAAACTAAAAGGAAAAATATGCATAATGAGAAATATTAATCTAGGCAAGGTATTGAAACTAGATTATGAAAGCGAGTAAAACTATAGGTTGCGTCGAATATCCCTCACTCGAGTTAATTAGTATAAAATGGTTACATGGGTCGACGGGTTATTACAAGTGCGTCTCGTTTCGACAGTTAATTAAATCAAGGGTTGTTATGACCTAAATCATCATAAAAGCCTAATAAGATTTTGGCGTCAACAAATATCCCGGAAATTACGCGCAAAAGGTCATAAGCACGGGACATACATGATATGCCCCGTCAAATCTCCTAGGCGTAATAACTAGGACAATGCACCCGAAATAGACCCGTAAACACCATCACCAAAGTAAAGCAACGCGTCAACCCGAGTGAGTTCAATTCAAGCACAACCTAATTTAAATTACCTAGAAAGCATGTTAAAATGCGGTAAATGGAAAGCGTAAAATAAACGTGATAAAACTATACTAGAAAGCACGGGATCAAAGCATGTAACTAAAGCATGTAAACCTAAATTAGAAAGCTTGTAAATGAACTAGAAAGCAAGAAATGAAGAAATACAAACTATATTAATGGAGAGGATGATGAATAGTCAACATTCAAGCGCAAAAGTGTGTCAATCCAAGAAGAAATGAAGAAGAACTAAGCTAATCACCCAAACCTCAACCTATTCTATCTTCTAAAACTCTCTAAAAACATTCACTTCTGAATATTACAACAAAATTGGTGTATATACCAAGTTAGAATAAAAGAAAAGAAGAAAGAAAATGAAAAGAAAATATCTGCAGGAAAAAACAGGGGATCGATCGATCGACCCATGTGGTCGATCGATCGACTGTTAAATTCGTGGAAAAAATATGGAGGGTCGATTGATCGACCCCCAGGCTCGATCGATCGATCAAGCAGGGCAGCCTGCAGAATCCCCTGTTTTGGCATGCAATTCATCTCCGCTCAAATCGCCGTAACTTTGTCATACGGACTCGGAATTGGGCACCGTTCACGGCCACGCGAAGCTAGCGAGGAGGGCTATAAATTTTGTGCTGATGTCGAGCCAGGTTCCCAAGCTATGAAATGATTGGATTACCCTTGAACGTGCGATTGTATACGAAAATTGTGCGGAATTCGTCCGAATCCCATACTTGGTACCTAAATACCTACAAAAGCCCAATTATACCTCATATAGCATGTTAACAATATAAACATAGGTTGTCTGGTTAACGGTCTTAAATATAGAGATTAAGGCACCCGAGGGGGCTAAAGTGCGTAGGTTCGACGGATGAAACACGCGATATTTGCGTATTATCACACCCCCTAACTTACACATTGCTAGTCCCTAGCAATGAAATAGGATGCAACAAGAACAACAAGCACCAAAATCAGGATAAGTACAAAAATATGGTATAAAATCATAAAGCCACTTTCGCGGGAGATTCGATTGCATTTAGCGTATGCATTAAGCCGTTAAACCCCTAGGTTACCCTAGTGGACGAGTGTCGTCTCGTGAGGGTTTTTAGTGATGGTACCCACAAACGTCATAAAGTTTCCTCAAAATATGCCCAATCAAGTACGATAAACTCATCAATGCGAACAAGATTTCAACATGTTATTAGCATAGCAAACAAATTCGCGTGAGAAGTCCGTAGTTATTAACATTATCGAATGCACCTCAGTGAATTGAAACTCTAACATGTGGGAGGGGAGTGAGCATATGCAAAGTATGATTTGGCGAAAAACTTAAATAACTCGGATACTAAATATCGAAGCATGCATAAAAGTCAATCCTCACGGGCATTACACTCATCAAATGAATCCACTTGAAACAGGGAGGTAACACACGGGACATGCGGGCATAAGGAGTAAATGTAAAGGAAAACTAGGCCGTACACATGTCACAATTGAAGAACGCTATATAGGAAATAAAAATTGTAATCTCAGTGAAAGGATACCGCACATATAAAAGAGGTGAAATGCATTTTCACAGATTATCAACACTATTTAAACATTTGAATTACATCACCCTAAGATCACATAGGACTTTAATATGGTTGTAATGTAGGCTAGGTTAAGGTACGAAATGAAAAGGATGTATATACGGATTCAAAGTGATTGGGGATGAAACTCGGGAAAATGGGAAAAAGTGGGCAATTTCAAAATTGGACAAATGATTTCCAAACGAGCATTAGATATAACAATCGAGAGAGTAACAAGGATTATTAGATCACATACAAACACTATAAACAACTTTCTCTTTCGTTTTCTTTTCTTTTTTTTTTTCTCACTTTTTTCTTTTGTTTTCTTTTGTTTTTAACTTTCTCCTTTTCACTCCTTTTCTTTTCACTTCTTACTCTTTTCATACTCAAATTGCAACCACAACACAATAATAACATTTAATCCCAAGTAACATTCCAAATAAGGGTATGTAAGGTAATATGTATGGTATAAAACTCCAATTTGGAGTTGGATATGGGATTTTGGGTAATGAAAAGAAAGGCTAGTATTTAGTCTCAAGTGGGTTGACTAGGGAACATATAAAGGGTGAGGTCAAGGTCAATATGGGTGATATAACAAAGATGGCCTATGATCATTTCTGAAAGTATACGCAATTCTCGAGTCAAACAACATATGAAAATCATGCTCAAGTAACACATTTCAAGTATGAACTCAATTAATGAATGGTCAATGAAAGAATAAAGAGATTACCAACGACTATAACGTTTTCAAAGAGGAAAGAAAAGTGTATACACTCACAAATGAAGATAAGTCTCAAATCTCACTCGGTGTAAGTACATACAATGCAACAAAAGCATACCGAGTTATAAAAATCTTAAACCAAATCAATATAACAAGAATGGTGCATGTGCTCACAGATTAAAGTTTAATTCATGAAGTTATTCATACTATTAATCATTTAGGAATAAAGTCTAATAACTTCTAAAATCGAGAACATGCATAGTTGAATTGTCTATTTGATCGGGAAATTATTAAAATTTATCATCAGAAAGAAGGGCAAAATGACCAATAAAGGAGAAAAAAGAAAGAAAATATTTTTGAAAATTTTCAAATTTTTAACAAAAACATGCTTTGTAACTAAATTGTAATCAAATTCAAGAACAAATAAGAAAAATGGATAGAATATCCTACACCCCCTAACTTAAATGTTGCATTGTCCCCAATGCGGCCATTAAAGAACACAACACAAAGATCGGAAAAGAATGATATTACCCAAATTTGGAGCGATCTCCATAAGTACAAGTCCAAATGAAGCTGCAAAACAAGTTAGTACAAAGCATAGGAAGAATATGTACCGATGTATTAAGTTAAGAGAATCTATGTCATAAGTCACAATAATATAGAGGGGTTGAAGTGCAAATACTAGATAAATTTATGGTGAACTTTTTGATTTTATAAAATGGAAGGTCGCACACATCAAAATCCAATAAACAACCACAAACTACATTTTCATTTCTCATTCCATAAGTTCAATACAAAATCACTTAATACATTACAACTAGTGAAATAAAATAAATAAAAATAAAAATAAAAAGTACAATATAATATTCGATCCCAGAATGCCAAAAAACGACCCAGTACAACAGCAGCCTAGTGTCCAGAACCACTAGGATCAGAAGGGTCCTGAAAATGAGGAGGTAGCGCTGTGTCGGAATCACGCCGCTACAAATAAAGACCGCTCATCATCTGCTACATCATCCTGTACTCATGTCTGTGCTGCGCTCTAGCCTGCCTCTGTAGGGCCCACTCCTGCCGCTGATCGGCCTATAATTGGTCCAGGAGGGAATCCCATGTAGCCCACCTGAGCTGGGTCTCCTCCCAGCGCTGGTCCTGCATGACCTGGAATGCCTCAGAGCGGGCATCGTAATCTGTGTGTGTCTCGTGAGAACCCTCACCCATATCCATATCCTGAATATCGTCCTCCTCAGCATCGGGCTCATCATCCACCTCCGCCCTCTGTCTTTTGCTGCCCGGTTGCCCCCACTCGTGCTTAAGCATCTTTTAAATATTGTCCTTGGAGAGAAGCCCGAGTGGCTCGTGCTTACGGTCAGCGTCAAACTCTGGGCAACCGTGTGATAAACATATCCTCGTAATGAGGGCGGGAAAGGGAAGGGAAAACCTCCAGGCTATCTCCTTAGCCGTCGCTCACACCATATCCAAAAAGATAATGGGAAAGATGATATTGCCCAAACCATTAATCAGCGTGTAGATCAATGCGACGTGCTTGTGACGAACCTCTGACTGGTTGTTCATCACCATAAAGGAGTGGACATTAATGTAGTGAAGTAACCTCGGTAAGTCCTCCATTGCAGCCGAGCGAAAATCACCCTTTTTCCATGCCTCCCCAGGTGCAAGGGCCTCTATCAATGTCCCACGGTCGAAGATGGTCCCATCAAAAACTGATCGTGTCCCCGGGGTTTGGCACACCCATGTAGTCAGCCAAATCAGAAATGCTGAAAGGTATCCTCACCCCACGGACCATCGCCTCATAAGTAGTCGGCCCATCCCCCTTTACCTCTACCAATGTCGTATAAAATATCCGGACTAGCTCTTCATTGACGCACCCGTTAGTAGCGAGAAAGGGATCCTATCCCTGACGGCGCAAAAGAACACGCACCTCCCGCGGTATATGCTCAAGGGTCCACGTAAAATGATACCCAAGTGGACGCTCGGATGTGTGAAAGTGGGCGCAATACCAATCCCGCTCCTGATCGTAGCGGAACCCTCAACGCCCCCGGTGGGCAAGCACCTAGTATATTTGTATTTTTTTAGTTGGGCCATTTCAACCTACAAAACAAGAATTACACAATACAAAAAAATTGTAAGCACAATTAATGGTTAGAATGTACAATTTGAAATGGGGGTGCAAGTGCGCAAAACTGAGGAAAAAATTGCAACATTGCGATAAAAAATGTCGGAATGCGACAAGGAGTGAAAATCACCCAAGTGTGCGCAAAAAAATTGGATTGAAAACTGTTTTGGTCATTTTAGCGAACACTTGGCGTGCGCAATGTGCGTCAAGGTTGAAAAATACCGTCTTGAACCAACCAAATTGCCCCACTCATGAACAAAACAACAATGAAGTAATATACAAGTGTTCATCAGTGGATATTTATTAGTAATCACAAGAAACAAGGGTTGGAACAACACACATCAGGGGAAAAACCAACACACACAATAAATGTCCAAAAATGGTATAAAACATGGAATTTAGGAAAACAATCAACCCAAATGTACAAAAAGATAATAAATTAGGAAGAATCATACCTTGTAATTGTAGAAAAAAGGTTGAAAATGAAGAAATGTGTTGGGGGAGAAAAAACTAGGGCACGAAACAGTTTAGAGAGGAGAAAAGAGAATAAGGAGAAAGGGGAAAAAAAGTAGCAGCTGCCGGCCTAATACTGCTCGATCGATCGATCGATCGAGCAAATAGGTTTAGGCACACTAGTTTGATGTTTTAAAAGTGGGGGGAAATGGAATTATGGGAGATTTAGGGAGTTTAAGTGTAATATATATATATATATATATATATATATATATATATATATAAGTATAAATATATAAAAATATGAAATAAAAATATAAAAATAAAAAATAAAAATAAAAAATAAAAATAAATAGACATAGACTAAAATATACACACAAATAGGCCTATGCTGACCAAAAATTAAAACATATGTACAATGAGCAACACACACGCATGTTCACGACAAAAATGAAAAATAAAATAAAATAAAAAAAGAAAAACAAATGCAAATCCGTGAGGATGCGTGTGTGAAAAAAAAAGAAAAATGTTTTTGGGACTTTTTTGATTATTTTCTTAACAAATGTGTGCCGGGGCGCATAGTCTCCGCAAATTCAAGTGCGTTGAACCTACAAAAGAGTTAGAACCAAGCACACAAAAAGAAATAAAAAGAGATTAACTAATTACACTAGGCTAATATTAAGAAAAATAAAAATGAAGAAGTTAGCAATATACAACTACATTTAGAACTCTAATTAGCTATATACTAAAAGTTAAAACTTTTGAGGGTCCATCCAAAACACAATTTGGATTTGGCGGATCAACGGTGGACCCTCCCAAACATGCATGCCTCCCGAAAAATAGGAATTTCGTTCGAACGACGGAAGGCATGTGTAAGGCGGTAAAAGTGAACCATTCCCAATTGAAACTTTGGGAGGGAGGATGGGGGATTTGGATAGGACGGGTGACAAAAACAAGTGGGGACCGAGAAAAGCCGAAAATCCACCCAATGATTTTGAAATTGGAATGGGAGGTGGCGCACACAAAGGCACGAATGCGATCGTGGAGGGCGACTTGAGCAAGTACTCCTCATCGGTGATAGGGTTTAAAACATTAAAGTTTGAAACCGAATCATCGGGTACTTGTTTCGGTGGGGTAATGGAGAATGAAAATGGGGATGAGTGAAATTCAAACTCATGAGATGAGTCATCATCGCATGAAGTTTGAGTTTCGAATGAAATAATATCATTTTCAATGAAATGTTCTTCTTTGGGGGCCAAAGAAGAAATCATTTCATTGTAAATAGATATTACGTCATTTTCATCCTCGCTTTCAATATCTATTACGCGATGGGCAAAGTCTAGAATGGTTTGTTCCAAAGTAGGCACAAGTACCTCATTTGGTTCAAAACATTCCTCGACTTCGAAAGTCTCAGAAGCAAAATCGTCGTCGGACTCAAATAATAAATCCAACTCATGTTCCCACGAATGATTTTCTTCCCGATAACGATTTTCAATTTTCTCATTCTCATACATACGCAAACCCTCACCGAATGTCATAGGTCGAGTTGCGGATGCATTAGAATGGGAACTTTAAAAATTTCCATCGGACTTAAATGAAAACTCATTATTATAGGAATTTTGAAAACTATTGCAATTCGTTTCAAAATTCCTATTATAAGGAGGTAAAGGCCCAAAATCATTATCATCGTCATCAAAATTCCAATAACCTAAGTTTTGACTTTCGTTATATTCTCCCAAAGTAATATTTGAATTTGCAAAGTTTTGGGATTCTAAGTATTCACCGAAGTCATAGGTTTGCGAGAATTTTGAGAATTATAACAAGGATTACCGAAAGAATTGGAATAAGACATGCTTACCCCAAAATGGCTCGAAGTGGAAGATTCCACAAAGTAGGTGTGCGCGGAAAGAATTCGAGCGTTTTTAAGTCCTCAAATGTGGAAGTCCTGCAAAATATTAGCAAATAATACAAATAGAAAGAAAATACTATGAAATACTAAATCAAATAAAGTATAAAACAAACTCATCCCCGACAACGACGCCATTTGATAGGCAGGGTTTCGCCGCGGTGCGAGAGTCACCTACGCGCTAATCGTTTTGAATTCGGCTCACCTGAACTATACAAAAACCTAAACTACGACTACACTCAACGGGTGAGTATAGAGGTAAGTCGGGTATCGAAAATCCACAGAGACGAGTTGCTAGAATTCAAGTGATTTAATACTCCGAAATAAAAGTGTGAAAGATGATTACAAAGTAAAACGAAAAATATGCATAATGGGAAATATTAATCTAGGCAAGGTGTTGAAACTAGATTATGAAAGTGAGTAAAACTATGGGTTGCGTCGAATATCCCTCACTCGAGTTAATTAGTATAAAATGGTTACATGGGTCGACGGGTTATTACAAGTGCATCTCATTTCGACAGTTAATTAAATCAAGGGTTGTTACGCCCTAAATTATCATAAAAGCCTAATAAGATTTTGGCGTCAACAAATATCCCAGAAATTACGCGCGAAAGGTCGTAAGCACGGGACATACATGATATTCCCCGTCAAATCTCCTAGGCGTAATAACTAGGACAACGCACCCGAAATACACCCGTAAACACCATCACCAAAGCAAAGCAACGCGTCAACCTGAATGAGTTCAATTCAAGCACAACCTAATTTAAATTACCTAGAAAGCATGTTAAAACGCGGTAAATGGAAAGCATAAAATAAACGTGATAAAACTATACTAGAAAGAACGGGATCAAAGCATGTAACTAAAGCATGTAAACCTAAATTAGAAAGCTTGTAAATGAACTAGAAAGCAAGAAATGAAGAAATACAAACTATATTAACGGAGAGGATGATGAATAGTCATCATTCAAGTCCAAAAGTGTGTCAATCCAAGAAGAAATGAAGAAAAACTAAGAAAATCACCCAAACCCTAACCTATTCTATCTTCTAAAACTCTCTAAAAACGTTCACTCTGAATATTACAACAAAATTGGTATATATACCAAGTTAGAATAAAAGAAAAGAAGAAAGAAAATGAAAAGAAAATATCTGCAGGAAAAAATAGGGGATCGATCGATCGACCCCTGTGGTCGATCGACCGACTGTTAAAATCGTGGAAAAAATATGGAGGGTTGATCGATCGACCCCCAGGCTCGATCGATCGATCAAGCAGGGCATCCTGCAGAATACCCTGTTTTGGCATGCAATTCATCTCCGCTGAAATCGCCGTAACTTTGTCATACGGACTCAGAATCGCGTACCGTTCACGGCCACGCGAATCTAGCGAGGAGAGCTACAACTTCCGTGGAAATGTCGGGCCAGATGCACAAGCTGTGAAATGATCGAATTTCCCTTGAACATGCGATTGTGTACGAAAATTGCGCAGAATGCGTCCGAATTCCATACTTGGTACCTAAATATCTAAAAAGCTCAATTATACCTCATATGGCATGTTAATAATATAAACAGAGGTTGTCTGGTTAACGGTCTTAAATATAGAGATTAAGGCACCCGAGGGGGCTAAAATGCGTAGGTTTGACGGATGAAATACGCGATATTTGCGTATTATCAGACACCTGTAGTAAACAATATATATATATATATATATATATATATATATATATATATATATATATTTATAGCAAAGGAGAAATACAAATGGGTCAGAGCCCGAGGTGTAAAAAATATTTATAGCAAGTGCATAACCGTGCATAATAAATATAAATGCAATATTTCATAATTACAGTGGAGTCGCACTCTCATGAAACCCTAAACTCACCTCTCATCTACAGTGCACACCTAATAGCGTCCAGATACCTTGATTAAGCTACCCGACACATTTAAGGACAGCCTACCTCACTGTACGCATGGCCTATACCCGCATGTCCCTCCATCTTAACATAACCCAAAAATCCATTCTGCTCTAACCCTACATAAATATATATACACATACGTATAAGCCTTACCAGGCTGTATTGTATCTAGTTATTTGCTGAAACAAATTATTAGTCTTAGCATGAAACCATTATCAAAAGTTTTAGCATAAAGAATTTATTCTCTAAACAACATACATTCTAGTACTAAAGACATAACTTCTTTGCACTCCCAATATTGCCCTACGTTTCGTGCGTGGGGCGTCTCGCAAAGCGAAATCCAAACAAGGAACCCCCCGATACACTACTCCTGACAATGTTGATCGTAGGGATCTATTATGTCCTCCACACAAATCCTACTACTACAACTACCTAATGATTTAATACCATATCTATTTAAATCCTTGGGGTCGATATAACCGCAATTGTCTCCAAGTACGATCCTTCGACCCTGATAAACTAGTACACCGAAACCACACAAGATGTACACCATAGAAACTCCATATCCTCTTCACCTATAGGATATGTAAATATATATTTACTCTAAATATATATAAGCAATCATTCATTCCTATACCCACGTATACATAACACATATAATGTACACTTTGCCACACACATAACATAAACGGTTATAGGATGTAATAACCCTCGCTTATGAGAACATATTTTATATTTATTTACTAGGCACGATAATTAGATATAAAATGTTGGGATATGGATTGAGTATGAATTTAATGAAGAGAAGTAAATGCTTACTATGAGATTTCATATTTACCGTAACTATGGGTGAATATTGACATGTTATGTTTTATAATATCATATGAATTAAAATGATATTTGGCTTAATAATGAGACCGGAACTTAAAACGAAATATAAACTGTCCAAATGATAATTTGGAGACCGTAGTTGATTCCGGAACGTGCGAGATAGTCAAATTTTGTGCCATATTGTATTTTGAGGTTTTTGGCACTTTTGACTGATTATACCTCAAATATGGAGTTGCGTGTTATTTTATCGCAATATTGATCAATTAAGTTGGGATTTTAACTAATGGCACGACTTAGTCTTACTAAGTCTTCTATTTCCCTAATTTCATTTTCTATACCTAGAGAGAGCTTGAGAGAGGAAGATAAAGTGTAGAGGAAGTAGAAGAGATTAAAGATTGAGGAGGAATTCTTGCCACTACACAAAGAAAATCGGCATTTCCTAGATTGAGGCAAGTTTCCTACTTACTATTTGTGGTTTAAGATAAATGATTTGTTGTGATAATGGTGTATTGATCATGATTTGATTAGTTTAGGGTTTTTTTGGTGTAAATGTTTGTTTTGAACCATTGAAGAATAATTTGGATGATTATTGATAGTTGTGGTAGTAGTTAGCAGCATTTATGTTATGTTGGTGACAATAAATAAGTTGGTTTGAATGGAATTGAGTTGGGAAGGAAAATGGAGTCCAACACTCCATAAGCAAATTAGGAATTTCTGCAGAACTGAATCGATTCGGCTTGGCCGAATCGATTCGCTGCGAGACAATTTCCATGGTTGGGTGAACCAAATCGATTCCGCTGGTCCGAATCGATTCGGCATTTATGCAGAAAGCCAGGATTTCTGGCCGAATCGATTCGGAAGTCCTTCAATTGATTTTTTTTTATTTTAACCCTTTTCTTTAGGATTAGTAATTAGGGACCTTCTTAAATGAAGTAAATATAGGGTCTTAGAGTATTAGTTGAGTTTGGTCGACATCCTAGACTCGAAGGGGTTCATCTAGGGTTCATTTTAGGGGGGGGGGGGGGGGGTTTAAAGTAATGTTCAGGCATTACTTCTCTGGTATAGTTTTATAATAGCCTAGGAGATCTTAGAGTCAAATTTGGAGACTTTAGGAGTTATTGTGAGCTAGGTTTGACTTGATGGTCTATTATGAAGCCAAAAAGAAGGCTTTGGAAAATAATTTGGGGAGTCTAACTATTTACCGAGGTTGTTATGCTGATACGAAATAAGTATAGTTCCGGATAACCTTAATGCATTTGATAAAATGTAAAATGGACAAAGTGAATGATAATTTACTAAATTAGGTAATGGAAATTGATAAAATGGATGATACACACCTCTCTAAATACCATCTTAAGGGAAGTCCGTGCGTGAGGTGAAGCCCCCTGGCTAATGAATGCAGGGTGGATATAGTCCTAGGCCATATGAGTGCTTGTTTTATATTTTTTGCGATGGGTAACAGATTTCGGGTGTGGTCTTGACTACCTCGCAGGCATATGGCCACTTCCCGACGCTTCGATAGGATCCCAGGTTGTCTTATGATAGGCCCTAGAAGATGATGGTTATTTAGGGGCGCGCATAGTGGGGAAACCCGGATGGGCGGTCTTAGAATCGTTATATTTATGTACTTATAACTATTCTAATTATCGAGTTGGACTCGATTGGAACATTAATGCCACAAAGAGCAAAGTATATGCCACCAAGAGCATACAATTGAGATTAGTGCCATAAAGTGCACATGATAATAACTTCATTCCTGATAAGGAATGGAAAGGAGATAAAATGAAAAGGATGAAAGATGAAAACGGCTGATAAGTCTTCTTAATTGCATCTATTATAGATTCTTCTCTTGTAATCATTAAATTGCCTTAATTTTATCTTATTGTTACCATGCTAGAATATTACCTTTATCATCCATGCTTATCTGTTCATCATTTTCATACTTGTCATTTATGTGGTGATCACATAAAATCGGGCTCTGACCGATTCTTCTTTCTTGTTGTGCATATATATATATATATATATATATATATATATATATATATATATATATATATATATATATATATATATATATATATTATATCCGCTCAGGTGTTTCGCCGCAAGGTCACCCGTAATGATCTTCCGATTACAGTGTTTTGAGGAGCCGTGACATTTTGCGGGTATCACGGGACATTTTGTGTAGACGCCTTCCTTATTGTTTTCTAGTTATGATCAGTCCCTACTCGGCGTGTGGCCCAAACTGTTGTAATTGTATAATGGATGTATTATGTAACACATGAAACTTATTGTATATTGTATGTATTACATTGACCGACGTTTCATTCGGTACTTTCCTTTTTATAGTTGGTTTATATATATATTCTTGTGGGAGTTTCCATCCTCTTTTCTATTATGGGTTGTTGAAAATGCTTTCTTTAAATTACAAACTAAAATTTTTATAACCCATTTTCTGGAATATTATATGGTTATTCCGTATACTCTTTATGTTGTTACGATGCTGAGAATTATTTCCATCCATGACTCCTTTGTTATTGGAGTATCGGGCTGGCCACCCTTTATTTCGGATACCGGGTTGTCACAGATGGTATCAGAGCATCAGGTTCTAGAGTCTTTAGGGTTTATGCGGACTTGTCACGTTCTACCGTAGCGTTCTTTGAAATAGAGCTTAATGTTAGGACTATTTTATTGCTCATGGTTGCGATCTTCTGCTAGACAGATTGTTATATATATAATATCCTAACTCTATTGTTTCTCTATCTTAGATGCCGCCTAAGAGAGGACGTTCCACTCGACGTAATAGAGTTGTAGAGGATGAGGTTGGTCCTCCACCGCCACCACCAAGGAATATTAGTGCCGCTGATGTGGAAAACATAGTGGCCCAAGCTGTTAATGCAGTGATGACTACAGTGGTACAACAAATGCCACAAGCTCAACCATGGGGGCAAGAGGCACAAGTTCCCATGGGACCTTCTTCGTGGGAAAGAGTTAGAGAGTGTTTCTTGAAAGGACATCCCCCGGAATTCGATGGAGGTTCGGATGTGATAAGGTCAAATCAGTGGAAGAAAGACATGCAACGCCATCTTAGAATGGTAGAATGTAGTGAGGAGAAAAAGAAAATCCTTATTACTTTCAAGCTTGTCGGATCAGCCTTACATTGGTTGGAGTCAATGACTACACCCGAGCAAAGGGATACGATGTCGATCACTGATTTTTGGGCCTTATTTGATGGAAAGTATTTCCCTCCCGCAGTTCAAAGGGAGATGCAAAGGAAGCTTCAAGATGTAGTTCACGAGGAGAGATCCGTGGCAGAGTATGAAGAGGAGTTCACCCGGCTAGCAAGTTTTGTGCCGGATGAAGTGACTCCAGAAGCGAAGAGAATCTCCAAATTTGTGGGAGGTTTACATTGGCGAATAAAACAACATTTGCTTGGAAACCCGACTTTACTAACCTTTGGGGATGTGATGAATGCTGCTCTACTTCATTGTCAAGAGCATAGACTATTTGTGCAAAATAATAAGAAGGCTGCAGCGATGGGACAAGTGGGAAGACCGGGAGGTAATGGGACTTGAGGGGGAACATCTTCTTCGTCCCAATCCTCGGGGAGTAAGCAAAAAGAGAGGGACCCCCAGCAAGGGGATTTGTCTAAATGCCAACACTTTGGTGGGTTTAATTCCGGTGGCAATAATAGCAGACCGGGTCAAGGTGGACCACAACAACAACAAGGAGGTAGAGGTGGGAATGGAGGCAAAGTCCAGCAGGGTCGAGGTTCGGGGTAGTTTCAAAATAATCAAGGGCGGAACCAGGAGAATGTGGTGAATAAATGTTTTCAGTGCGGAGAGTTGGGCCATTATAAGAGGTCGTGTCCTCAGTTGGTTGGAGGGAATCTTCCTAGGGATCCACAACAGCCATATGTACAGTTTCTACCCCAGGCACCTAATCCCATTGCTCCTCCTCAGCAGGGGCAACTGCAGTATGGACGGGTCAACCATATTTAGAAGGCTATGCTTCCTCCAGCCCCTTCGGCACCGCTAGCGATCGAGGGTAAGTTTCTCATCCAAGGGCATATGGGTCGGGTACTATTTGATACGGGGGCGACACACTCTTTCATTTCTAGGAGTTTTTCTCAAACTACCGATTTGATAAAGTCTGCCGAGCGTACTTTCACTAGCGTTGAATCCTCTATGGGTGATGGTTCATTGATTTTCTTTATTTGTAAAAACATAGGGATTAACCTTGGTAACTTGTTCTTTGAGGCCGATTTACTCGTCCTTGACATTGTCGGGTATGATGTAATATTGGGAATGGATTGGCTAGTGAAATACCGTGCGATAGTAAATTGTTACGGGAAGAGTATAGTTTTCGCAGTTCCGGGACAAGAAATGTTCTTGGTTGTTATGCCTTGTATGGAAGGGGGTACGAGTGCTTATTTATATTTTATTGCGGAGGATGCATCTAGGAATGTAGTTGTTCCCCTGAATTCTCTTTCGATTGTTAGAGATTTTGAAGATGTTTTCTGGGAAATACCGAGATTACCTCCAAGTCAGGAGATAGAGTTTGTGATTGATTTAATGCCGGAAACTCGACCGATTGCGAAAGATCCTTACCGTATGGCTCCTGTGGAGATGAGGGCGTTGAGAGATCAAATTCAGCAGCTATTGGAGCAGGGATTTATTAGGCGCAGTACTTCTCCATGGGGTGCTCCGGTATTATTTGTAAAGAAAAGAGACGGTTCTCTCCGGTTATGTGTGGACTATAGGGAGTTGAATAAAGTCACCATCCGGAATAAATACCCTTTGCCTCGCATTAATGATTTGTTTGACCAACTTAGGGGAGCGTCGTACTTCTCTAAGATCGATTTGAGGATGAGGTATCATCAATTGAGGATACGGGAGCAGGATGTATCTAAGACCGCATTTCTGACCCGATACGGATCTTATGAATTCTTGGTTATGACCTTTGGACTAACCAATGCCCCCGCTGTATTTATGGATCTCATGAATAGGGTATTCTGAGATTTCCTTGACCAATTTTTTATTGTATTCATCGATGACATCTTGGTCTATTCTCAGATAGAATCTGACCATGCTACTCACTTACTGTTGGTCCTGCAGAGATTGAGGGATCACCAATTATATGCGAAGTTTGAGAAATGTGGCTTTTGGTTGAAGGAAGTTCAATTTCTGGGTCATGTGGTGTCATCCCAGGGTATATCGGTGGATCCTAGTAAGGTGATTGCGGTGAGGGAGTGGGGTCAGCCCACGACACTCACCGAGGTTTGTAGTTTTCTGGGCTTAGCGGGTTATTACTGTCGGTTCATTAAGGGCTTTTAAAAAATCGCTAGCCCTTTGAAGAATTTGACCCGAAAGGGAGTGAGATTTGTTTGGGAGAATTCTTTTCAGGCTACATTTGATGAGCTCAAAGAGAGGTTGACTTCGGCTCCAGTCCTTGCATTGCCAAAACCGGGATTGGAATATCTAGTCTTCACCGATGCATCTCTTCAAGGGTTAGGAGGTGTTCTTCAGCAAGAAAGACGGGTTATTGCTTATGCTTCCCGTAAGCTAAAGCCTCACAAAAGAAATTATCCGGTGCGTGACTTAGAGTTCGCCGCAGTTGTCTTTGCCTTGAAGATATGGAGGCACTATCTCTTGAGGGAGAAGTTTAGTCTTTTCACGGACTATAAATCGCTACAATATTTATTCTCACAGAAGGATTTGAATATGCGTCAGCATCATTGGTTGGAGTTCGTGAAAGATTATCAATTTGATATTCATTATCATTCGGGAAAGGTGAACGTAGTAGCGGATGCCTTGAGTAGGAAGCCCGAGGGAGACTTAGCTGTTGTATGGAAAGCTAAGTGGAAAGAGCTCAGTCAGGAGGATGCGGTGGTAAGAGCATTTATGTCAGTAATGACCGTTACTCCTACAATTGTGGCAAGAATTGTAGAAGCCCAGGGAAGAGATAAAGGTTGTCAAGACCATATACATCAATTGTTGTCCGAGGGAGCGGAGTCATACTCGATTGGTTCTGAGGGTGGACTACGCTTCCATGGAAGACTTATCGTTCCGGAGTAGGGGGATTTGAGATGAGCGGTGATGGTGGAATCTCACGGATCAAAATTTACGGTACATCCTGATGGGGACAAGATGTACCAAGACATGCGCCGTCAGTATTGGTGGCCCGGCATGAAGAGGAATATTTTGGAGTTTGTATCTCAATGCACTACTTGTCAGTTGGTTAAGATTGACCATCAGCGACTGACAAGTTTGTTGCAACCGTTGGAGATTCTAGTGTGGAAATGGGAAAGCATTTCAATGGACTTTATTACGGGCTTACCTAGATCACAGAGGGGTCATGATTCTATTTGGGTGATTGTCAATCGCTTGACTAAATCGGCACACTTCTTTCCCGTGCATATGGATTTCGATACCGCTCGCTATGCCCAATTGTTCATCGAGGAGATTGTTAGACTTCATGGGGTACCTTTAAACATCGTTTCCGACTGAGATAAAATATTTGTGTCCCACTTTTGGCGAAGTTTCCAAGAGGCAATGGGGATCGAATTGAAGTTAAGCTTTTCCTATCATCCTCAAACAGATGGCCAAACTGAAAGGGTAAACCAGATGTTGGAAGATATGCTTCGTATGTGCATGCTTGATTTCAAAGGCGGTTGGGAACAATACCTCCCATTGGTTGAGTTCGGTTATAACAACTCATACCAATTCACTATCGGAATGGGGCCCTATGAAGCCTTTTATGGTCGGCCCTGTAGGTCGCCCGCTTGTTCGTTGGAAGTGGGTAATAACAAATTTCTTGGACCTGAAATGATCCAAGACACCTCTTTAAAAATTGAACTCATTAGAAATCGCATTCGGATAGCCCAAGACCGTCAAAAGAGCTATGCCGATGAGGGTAGAAGACATGTGGAGTTGGATATTGGAGACCAAGTCTTGGTGCGAGTGTCACCAATAAAGGGCATTAGGCGTTTTGGAAAGAAAGGGAAGCTTGCGCCGCGTTTTGTTGGACCTTTCCCAGTTATTGTGAAAGTTGGTCCTATGGCATACCAACTTGCCTTGCCGGAGCCTTTACAAAAAATCCACGATGTATTCCATGTCTCCTCTTTGAAGAAGTATAAGATATGTGAAGGTGCCCTTTGGCACATTCCTTTCGAGGATATTTATTTGCAACCCGACGTTTCATATGAAGAACAACCGGTTGCTATTCTTGAGTATGGGGAGCGCAAGTTGAGGTCTCGTGTGGTGCCCTTGGTGAGAGTCCAATGGAGTCATCACAATGCGAAAGAATCAATGTGGGAGCGTGAGGACGACATGCGGGAGAAGTATCCACATCTCTTCTTATAAGGTACGTTTGAATTTTGGGGACAAAATTCCCTCATAAGGGGGTAGTATGTAATAACCCTCGCTTATGAGAACATATTTTATATTTATTTACTAGGTACGGTAATTAGATATAAAATGTTGGGATATGGATTGAGTATGAATTTAATGAAGAGAAGTAAATGTTTACTATGAGATTTCATATTTACCGTAACTATGGGTGAATATTGCCATGTTATGTTTTATAATATCATATGAATTAAAATGATATTTGGCTTAATAATGAGACCAGAACTTAAAATGAAATATAAACTGTCCAAATGATAGACCGTAGTTGATTCCGGAACGTGCGAGATAGTCAAATTTTGTGCCATATTGTATTTTGAGGTTTTGGCACTTTTGACTGATTATACCTCAAATATGGATTTGCGTGTTATTTTATCGCAATATTGATCAATTAAGTTGGGATTTTGACTAATGGCACGACTTAGTCTTACTAAGTCTTCTATTTCCCTAATTTCATTTTCTATACCTAGAGAGAGAGCTTGAGAGAGGAAGAGAAAGTGAAGAGGAAGTAGAAGAGATTGAAGATTGAGGAGGAATTCTTGCCACTACACAAAGAAAATCGGCATTTCCTAAATTGAGGCAAGTTTCCTACTTGATATTTGTGGTTTAAGATAAATGATTTGTTGTGAAAATGGTGTATTGATCATGGTTTGATTAGTTTAGGGTTTTTTTGATGTAAATGTTGGTTTTTAACCATTGAAGAATAATTTGGATGATTATTGATAGTTGTGGTAGTAGTTAGCAACATTTATGTTGTGTTGGTGAAAATAAATAAGTTGGTTTGAATTGAATTGAGTTGGGAAGGAAAATGGAGTCCAAGACTCCATAAGAAAATTAGGAATTTCTGCAGAACTGAATCGATTCGGCCTGGCCGAATCGATTCGCTGCGAGACAGTTTCCATGGTTGGGTGAACCGAATCGATTCGGCTGGTCCGAATCGATTCCGCATTTATGCAGAAAGCCAGGATTTCTGGCCGAATCGATTCGGAAGTCCTTCAATTGATTTTTTTTTCTTTTAACGCTTTTCTTTAGAATTAGTAATTAGGGACCTTCTTAAATGAAGTAAATATAGGGTCTTAGAGTGTTAGTTGAGTTTGGTCAATATCCTAGACTCGAAGGGGTTCATCTAGGGTTCATTTTAAGGGGGGGGGGGGGGTGTTAAAGTAATGTTCAGGCATTACTTCTCTCATATAGTTTTATAATAGCCTAAGAGATCTTAGAGTCAAATTTGGAGACTTTAGGAGTTATTGTGAGCTAGGTTTGACTTGATGGTCTATTATGAAGCCAAAAAGGAGGCTTTGGAAAATAATTTGGGGAGTCAAACTATTTATCGAGGTTGTTATGCTGATACGAAATACGTATAGTTCTGGATAACCTTAATGCATTTGATAAAATGTAAAATGGACAAAGTGAATGATAATTTACTAAATTAGGTAATGGAAATTGATAAAATGGATGATACACACCTCTCTAAATACCATCTTAAGGGAAGTCCGTGCATGAGGTGAAGCCCCCTGGCTAATGAATGCAGGGTGGATATAGTCCTAGGCCATATGAGCGCTTGTTTTATATTTTCTGCGATGGGTAGGAGATTCCGAGTGTGGTCTTGACTACCCCGCAGGCATATGGCCGCTTCCCGACGCTTCGATAGGATCCCAGGTTGTCTTATGATAGGCCCTGGAAGATGATGGTTATTTAGGGGCGCGCATAGTGGGGAAACCCGGATGGGCAGTCTTAGAATCATTATATTTATATACTTATAACTATTCTAATTATCGAGTTGGACTCGATGGAACATTAATGCCACAAAGAGCAAAGTATATGCCACCAAGAGCATACAATTGAGATTAGTGCCATAAAGTGCACATGATAATAACTGCATTCCTGATAAGGAATGGAAAGGAGATAAAATGAAAAGGATGAAAGATGAAAACGGTTGATAAGTCTTCTTAATTGCATATATTATAGATTCTTCTCTTGTAATCATTAAATTGCCTTAATTTTATCTTATTGTTACCATGCTAGAATATTACCTTTATCATCCATGCTTATCTGTTCATCATTGTCATACTTGTCATTTATCTGGTGATCACATAAAATCGGGCTCTGACCAGTTCTTCTTTCTTGTTGTGCATATATATATATATATTATATCCGCTCAGGTGTTCCGCCGCAAGGTCGCCCGTAATGATCTTCCTATTCCAGTGTTTTGAGGAGCCGCGACATTTTGCGAGTATCACAGGACATTTTGTGTAGACGCCTTCCTTATTGTTTTCTAGTTATGATCAGCCCCTACTCGGCGTGTGGCCCAAACTATTGTAATTGTATAATGGATGTATTATGTAAGACATGAAACTTATTGTATATTGTATGTATTACATTGACCGAAGTTTCATTCGGTCCTTTCCTTTTTATAGTTGGTTTATATATATATGCTTGTGGGAGTTTCCACCCTCTTTTCTATTATGGGTTGTTGAAAATGCTTTCTTTAAATTACAAACTAAAATTTTGATAATCCATTTTCTGGAATATTGTGTGGTTATTCCGTATACTGTTTATGTTGTTACGATGCTGAGAATGATTTCCATCCATGACTCCTTTGATATTGGAGTATCGGGCTGGCCACCCTTTATTTCGGATACCGAGTTGTCACATAGGATACCAAAATACTGCACCATGCTATCATCTTCCAGGAATTTCTCACTTTCTCCCGGGGTCACCACCTATCGGACTATTATCAAACCGCCATGGAGACAAAATAAATCCTAACGTATGGGATGCGGTCATAGTTCCTACCGAAAAGTGAGAACGACTCATAACCAAGACTTATCACCCCCAAAATAAAATCACATAAATAAAAATGGACGACTATGACCTGGGGATACCCTACTCCTCAAGCCAGGGGCTCACCCTCATCGCAGAACTTCCCATAATAGCGTGTGCCGGGTATGATTCACACAATAAGTATATATATTATTCACACTATATATATACATCCATAGGATCACATCATAGAATAAAACCATCACACACGAGATAGATATTCACGCCATAAGTACACACACACACACACACACACACACACACACACACATATATATATATATATATATATATATATATATATATATATATATATATATATACCATCTCTTGTCCGTATGTATGAAATTTATAAACTAGGCTATAAGTGTACATAATCCTCTTTATACTAGCCGTCGTCCCCAAGCGTACTAACTTAATTCGTTATATAAATATGATACCTCACTTGAAGTATATTCATCCATAGTCCCTATGATATGGATAGTCTTCCAATATAACCAGCATTAAGGTTACTAACCCACAGTTTTACGTATGTATCAATCACTATACATCCCATCTATATCCGAATGCACATCGATATATCTAATAATAATCCCGACTATAGGTATATCCTTAACTAATAGTCTGCAAGCCTCAAGCTTAATCTTAAATTCATTTTATGATCCCCTCATCTATTGGAATCCCCATTGTTACTACCACACAAATATATAGTAACTATCCCAACTAGATTTACAACACAACCTATTCTAGTTCATAGTACGATCCAATCGTTCACAATTTTGCCTACGGTTAAATGCTCCTATGAACCCTTAACATTAACGTAATTACAAATTTCTTCCTTGAGTTTATCATCACTAAGGATACGCGACCTCTACATCTCATTGGTCCCCAATCATATCTTACATAGAATCCCATCGCTATAAGGATTTGTCACAAAAGTCGACTTACAATTCCCACGTCGTACCCTCACATCCCTAATGAGGTTTCCCACTACCTCAATACCTCAACTCCAATGCATATGAGCCTAAATTCCTAAAGTAGCTCGATTCGTCCCCACGATCATATCTTGCGAGAAACTCCCAATAAATCTTCCAAATGTATCTTTCACATCATATAATAATGTCCCAAATCAATAAACCCAATCGAAGTGGAACAAAACTCACTCTAGAAAAACCTCACCAAAATAGCTCTATTTTTGAATCGATTCGGCCTGGTCCGAATCGGTTCGCTCCAAATGCGAATTGATTCGGTCCAAAGGACCTGAGAGACTGTCCCAGGACGAATTGATTCGCTTTGGGTTCGAATCAATTCGATCACACAGACTTGGGAGACTGCAACATTCCTAATCGATTCGGCCTGTTCAGTAGGCTACGAAATGGTTCTTTTCTCACCAAAACCTAAATTTACCAAAATCATTTCAATCCTCTTACAAGCCTCAATCTTCAACCCCAACATATTTTGTAACATAAAAATCATCCTACAATTCATCCCTACACATAATATAACCTCAAATCCATTTATAAAACTCAAGTGCAAGATTTATTCTACAAAATCTAGGTTTTGACATATATACCCAAAATCCAATTCTTTTGACCACAAATTATGAAATGAAATACACAAATGACTTATTTAGAAATATTAAACACTTGCCTCGAAATTGTAGAGGTTGAATCGTCCTCGAGATCGCGTATGGGCTGGAAATCTCCAAGCTTTATCCTCTCTCTCTTCATTTCTTCTTCTTTCTCGCTTTCTTTCTCTTTCTTTCTTTCTCACAAATGATATTGGCTGATTTCGTAAGCCTCTTCAACCTTTAAAACATAAGTCCCAGTTTTATATGATAATACACACTTTAAATGACTCGTTTACTCCAAT
Source organism: Sambucus nigra (assembly GCA_949130495.1). Lineage (NCBI taxonomy): Eukaryota > Viridiplantae > Streptophyta > Magnoliopsida > Dipsacales > Adoxaceae > Sambucus > Sambucus nigra. Next base: position 198,004,489 of record OX422217.1, on the reverse strand, counting down.
TCGAGTCATACTAACTTAAAAATATTCCGGAACCGAAATAAAACCCAAGGACAGTCATTTTGACAATCTTGATCCATCCGAAATCAACTACACACTTAGAATCGTCATTCGAACTACTTTATAATGTCTTCAATTTTTGGACCTCACTTTCCAAATCTTAAAATTCTCCAACTTAAATAAATTTTATTTCTCCCAAAAATTTAATTTCTCAGTCCCAATGTCATGGGGTATTACAATACTATAACATGCTAACCCATAATTATCGGTTATAGAGGCTTCAAATGTTTTGCAATACTTTTATATCAACATCCAAAATCTTTGGATAAACCTTTGGAGATATAATCAACCTAAAACGTTTGGGGAAAGTAATCAACCCAAAATCTTTGGGGAAAGTAACGAGCTAAGCACACTATATAGAATTACACTCATACGTGTGTAGAAATAAAAAAACTACGCACTCAAACATCTGAGTCCGATTGACCAAATAGATCTTTTGTAGGTATACCAAAACTCTAGTCCCTGAATTATAAGGTATGCTGTTGGGTGTAACTTAAATCATAAGTTGCAGGGGTTTATCGAGTTAGGGTTTTATTGAATAAGGATTGGATCAATATTCATGGTAATTGTGAACTACACAAAAGAGTTTGTAAAAGAGAACAAAAGTTCAGGGGCTATCACATAGCGATATAAACAAATGCAGTAATTCAAGGGTGTAAGCTCAAAAATACTTCTGAAATAGAATCACCTACAAGTATTTAATGAGATTTTGACTGGCTTAGTCTAAGTTGAATTTGATCTCTCAGCTGTGATTTTAATGCAAAGGTTACTATGGATAATCCAAAACAAAAAATTTCATAGTTTTTATGTATTTATAATATTTGTTATTTTCGTACGGTGATAAAAGCTTTACTCTCTACTTAGCTCAATTCGAAAATGAATTAAACCGAATTCAATATTCGGGTAGCGAATTAATATTTGTATACAATTTCATATAGGAACCGATTTCCAATTTTTGAAAATGATACAACTTATCAGAATAACTTTTGGGAAAATGTAATAAATATAATTTTTTGAAGTTATAAATGGGTATTTTGGTTCATAAAAAACAATAAATAGTATGGGATTTTTTTGGTACAAACTTTCTAGGGTAGAAATGATATTTGTTTTACTAGTATTTGGGACCTTTAATTGACACAAACGGCTAGATTTTACTTTTCTTAAAATAGTGTCAATTATAAAATGTTTACACACTAAAATATTTTATTTGACACTGCGATCCCAACGGTAATTTTTGCGTATTTTTTTGAATAATTGGTTAAAAGATATGAATTTTAGATTAAAAAATGGCTTTTTAGTGTGTGTATATATATATACTAGGGTGTACCCGTGCCGATGGCACGGTGATAAATTTGTTCCCCTGATATTTTATACCCGTACCGATGGCACGACAATAAATTTATTCTCGTGATAGATTTGTTCCCGTAATAAATGTGTACCCGTGTCGATGGAACGATGAAATAAAAAGTCAAACTAAAAATAATTTAACTCTATTGCATTCTACCCCACCTCTCTTCATCCAACCCACGGGTTATAATAATTATTTTACGTACTTCACAATTCCTATAATTCTAAGATTAAGGTTTCACGCCTTCACATATTATTTCGTCATAGTGATTAGGTCTCGCAAAATAAGATAAGATGTGATAACACTGTTTTGTGTGCAAAGTTATAAAAGAGGTGAATATATAACACTATTTCTTTTGGATGGTTACGGAAAACAAATAAAGTAAAGTAGAGAGTGGCATACATGTTCTAAAATGAGAGAGCGAGAACGAAAATTCTAGGTGAGGTAGGTCTTAGATATAAAATTGATTTTCTATTTAATATATAATATTCAAAATTTGAATTTCAAATATACACACAATTCGTGGCTTTGGGAATTAAAAATTGTGCACATGGCTCAGCTACGTATTATCGAACCCGCATAAATCCATTATGTCTTCACACTCCTCTTCTTCTCTTCCTCTCTGAACATTTCTTTATTTTTCTTGTATAACACCACCTTCTGTTCTTTGATAAAAAAAATCTTTAATAAGTAGTCTGGATTTTTTTTGGTTATTTCATCAAATACCTTTTTGGCAACTAAAGTTGGGCGTAAAGAGTGGACAACTTGCTTTATTTATGAGACCTGCAATATATGAAATAACCAATCAAACCAAACAATGAACATACACATTAAAGAAAACAATAAACAACAAAAAGTCTTGTATATAAAAATGCGTCTGGTTTTGAAACATCATAACAAACAATAAAAAATAAAGAGTCATTACAGTAAAACACAGTACCTAGAATCTATTAGGGGACAAAAGATATAAAAACACAACAATTTACGGCCAAAAAAGATAAAAGTGAGAGCTTTGCCAAGGGGATCTACATCCTTGTAAAACAAAATACATTATATGTATAAGACAATATGAAGTGGTGGGTACTGTTTAGAATATTAATAGCAGAAAGAATAAACAAAAGGAATGGTTCTTGGCCAAAGGTGTTGGAGTGACAAGTCTCGGGTTGGCAGGAGGTTTGATGGTGCTAACCAGGTAGAATATTCGGGTATTGGGTTGTGCAGGTTTGGGTTGAAGTGTGTTTACAAATCAAATGAGTTTTGGGGTTGTTGTACCGGGGTGGGTAGTGGTTTAACATGGTAGAAATTGGCAAGAGGTTTGGGTAGTTCACCAGGTGGTTTGACATGCACTAACAGTGATCAAACTAAACCAAAATCTAACCAAAATATGATGACATAGATCACGTTGTGGGCGCTTATATTCCAAAGTGGTTCTCTTATAGCATTATAAACACAACACAAAAAATATTTATTAACAGTGTTGGAAAAATAATGTTTACCTGTATCTGTTATTACATTGTAGAGAAAAGATCTCTCGGCACTAAGTTGCATCGAGTTAATGAAAAAAAAACAAAAAAAAATCTAAATCATAGAAAAGTCACACATTATCAATCTCTCACCTGGCAACAGAGACAAACTAAGGAGTGATAAATTGATCTCTCACCGTTCACGTCCTCAACACCGCCACTGACGGTGGATTTGTCATCCTGTCATCCTTTTGGAATACCGAAGGCATCGCATCTCTCATTTGTTTTAAATCGTTCTCCATAAAAATGGTAGCATTTTGTTCCCCTGGTAGACCATTGGAACTCAACCCGGTCACGAATATAGGATCTGGGACTCTTATTTGTGACTGACTGAAACATCTTGAAACCCCAGATAGCGGGTTGTTCTGTAAAACAAAAAAAATACAGATTATTATTTTGCAATTCAATATTGTGAAATGGGGTGGGGTTGGTTTAAGTTTATTACCGTGAAAGTGGTTGCATTCAAGGAGATCATGGCTACACATAAATGTGGGAGTTTGAAGCAACAGATAAAATGAGAGAGCGAGAGAGAAAGAGAGAGAAGAAAGAGAGAAATGGCCTAACCCCATAAATCCTCTCTAATCTGAAGAGGTTCAAAATGAATCCAAAATTTCTTGAGCCTTGTTCTATGTACTGCCTTTCAACTACTTTTCTGACCGACACTCTTAATAAGATGTACTTTTCTCTTATCAGAGTGGACAACACTATCACGCGTTGTACACTCATTTTTTAAAGAAACCTCGAAGCTCGTAGCATTACCCATAAAACTCTCTTACTTAATCTGCGCCGTGAGTTGGGTTGGACAACCAAAAGATACATACCCAAAGATTAAATCTCGGCCTGGTATAGATACAAAAACTGTTTATATATGTTTTGTATGATGTGGTTATATGATGTGGCAAAAGTTGTATGATGTGGCAAAATCCCCTCCTGCTTTATTTTATGTATATATATATATATATATATATATATATATATATATTTATTTATTTATTTATTTACCATTGGTTTTAAAAAGAATGATTTTTTACTTCCACCCAAATACATGTACGATAAAATTTGATCCCAACCAATATTTTGGCCATCTCGTTATCTGCCTCATTCTTTTTGGATTTTCTCTCTCCTCGTAACACACACACACACACACACACACACACACACACACATATATATATATATATATATATATATATAACAAAGAAAAATTTGGAGAAAAAAACATACCCATTAAAGTTCATGCTCTCCTTTGGCCCAAAATGAGAGCTTCCATGGTGGTTTCGGGTTTTCTTCTTCCTAATTTTCTTCATTTATTTCTGCAAATAAGATCCCATGATGGTTTGGGAGGAAGAGGAAGAAGGTTTCCTCTTTTTTCCTTTCCTTTTGGTTTGTATCCTTTTTCTGGGTTTTAGTTTTGTAGGTGCAATGTTAATATGTGTTAAAAAATTATAGTATTGATAGGGGTGTGTATATATATGTGTTAGGATGACGGTTTAGGCTTAAAATTAGCTTAGATATTTTCTTTGTTTTTTGTTATTTTCAACATTAATCTCCTAAAGTTTTAAAGTTTAAGATTTAAACGTTAGATCATTAAGTTTTGAGTTTATGTTTTTAGCACACTTTTTTTTAATTTTGGGTTAAAAATGAATTCGTGTTTTAATTGGTATTTAGCAATAAAAAGGATGATTTTAAGCATGCACGATTTTTACATGTGTATAAATTTGTAGGAAAAAAGTAAATACATGGAACTTAATGGTTAAAAAAATTGTTATTTATTTGTCGACTTTCTTTTGATACGATGAAAATGTCATTTCGAGTAATATATAATTCGAATTTAAATCTTTAATACTAAAATAAAAACGTGGGTTGTTACAAAAACTCTCAACTTGGTCATCAATTCCTTTTCTACCATCTCCTGATCAAACCAATAAGAAGGCGTAACATCTTCTTGTGGGGTTTTCTCATAGTTAAAGTATTCCCCATTTTGAAAGGTTTTCGAGGACGGTGAATGATTACATAAAAATTCTTGAATTTGACGTTCAATTATTTCATCTTCAAGAATTTGTAGGCATTCATGCATTGTCTTGGGAGAACAACTTTGAGAAACACTATCATAACAATCAAACCCATCTAATGAGTTAGAATTAAACATTTCAAAGTGGGTAATTCAATTATGTGATGAGCACCAAAATTTCAAGTTTATCAAAATAATTTAATGCAACTCAAAAAGCAAGTAAAGTGAATACACAATATATACACAAAGTACTAAAACACTAGAATTCTAGAATGAATTGGTCCCTGATAACGGCACAATTTTTATTGAGGCGTAAACTTCATATTTAAAACATGTGTCGTTGGGTGTTTATATGTTATACAAAATAAATACCACAACTTAGCACACTATATATGGAAGTGTAGCGGCAAGTAGAGATCAATTCCACATGGAACGGTTTTTAGGATCAAATTGATTTAACACTTAGAAAAGTGGGAAAAGAAAATATGACATGGTGAGAATAGAATTACCACAAGGTAATAATTAAATTAAATTAAATTATAAAAATGTTATTAGGATCACATCCGTACCATGGGCTAATAACATGTAACGAGGAATTTGACTTGAAAATATTTAACTGAGCATACTCAATTGATTATAAATATCAAATATGAAGAAATTTAATTCAACAATGAAAGATTAAACTTTTGCTCGAATATGGTCACGAATTGATTGATATCGCAATATCGCTATAAATACTACTTTCGCATGACAAAGGAAGTTAAATGGTAATATTTTGATTTCAATAAATAAGGTTTCAACTAAAAGTCAACCAAACCAAATCCTATCTTTTAAATCTCAATGCCCATTAATGGTGTAAATAGGATCCCAATCTTTAAACTAGGTACTAAACATGGTAAGAACAATAAATAAGACTAATTAATAAATCAAAACAAGAATTAGACTAACAACAACTAATAACAAAGCAAGAAAAGTAAGCTAACAATGATAGAAAGAAAGAAATGGAACTATAACAACATATATAAATGGAAGAACATGGTTAAAATGGGTACTTACAAATAAGGGAATGAAATCATAATGAAGAGCTCCCAGCCCCAAATCTTAATGTAAACTACAAAATTTGATATCCCCAAAACAAATAAGATGAAAACCTATTTAAACAAAACCCTAGGGGAAAACTTGTAAATAAAAAAAAATCAAAATATTGTGACACCCTGCCTAATTAAATACCGGACGATCACTCCTTTATTAAATTAAATCAAGGTAAACAGTTAGTTCATTCTCAGCATCACTGTCGATAAAAATAAATTTTCCAATTTATCACCCTAAATAATTAAGCTAAGTGTCAAAACATTTTCATACAAACTTTCCAAATTTTAATTAAAGAAAAGATTTATTTACTTAATAACAACATTTCTACAATTAAGAATCACGCCACAATAAACCAAATAACATAATACATTCGTCAATCGAATGTCAACATATGAAACTAAAATCACAAATCCATCCTGAATAAATCCCATAGAACAATACTGGAAATAACTGAAATATAAATGTCCCAACAACAAATGAAATAATGGAAAGGGCGACACATGCCCAATAAATGAGAATACTAGAAGTGGAGTCAATAAAGGAAGCCGTCTACGCAAGTGACCTGCAACTCCCACCTAAGCTGCAACCCGTTCCTCTCAAAGGATCCTAAGCAAGACGCCCCTGTGGCTGGGCACCTGAAATATATACATATATATACAAGAGAGAGAGAGAGAAAAAGAAACGGGTCAGAGCCCGAAAGTGTGTTTGATTTAAAATACGTTTAGCAAGTATTTAAATTGATACAGGCCAATGCAACAACATATTAGTGCGTCAATCTCTTGAGAAATACTCACCTCTCTTCTAATGTACACACCTATTGCACTAATCTTCCCAACGGTTTGTTTTATTAATTATCGCACTAGCCTTTCTAAAATATTTAACATATCTTAGATTACTCGTAAGATTTACAATTTACTAATTCCACTTTAAAAAGATGTTCCAATTTGTAACCAAAGTTCTCTATTTTTAACTTTATAAAAACAATAAAATTTCCAGTGACATATTATGCTTTCTCAAAACAAGTATTTATAATATGAGCCAACAACCATGTCCTACTTATCAAATCTTAGTAGGCAGTTTCAAATATCATAATCTCATATATATATTAACTACTCGTATAATATATATATATATAACAACACCCCGAATAAAACTATGGTGCGTGCATACTTCCACTATCCAAACCCCATACCACTCAAATCAAGGGGAATACAAATTCGGAATCACTCTCGAATTGTATTAACACATACACAAACAATATCTAGGCGAAGCATAGATTCCAAGTCTCTAAGAGGATGGCACATACTCGCGTCTCTTAGGACCGTCTGAACTATCGATTCGATAGCCTGTACCAAGGATATCTATCTTCTAGGGTACAAGTCAATATCCCCCATAAAGGTCCCATCGAGATAAGACTGTCCCAGCGCGGTAACCTCAAGGATAGCAAGTAGCGCGGTATGTTTTTCACATGCATATAATATATGTACACACAATCATATAAATATACCCCTTTATCATATTGAAATAGGTTCTTCTCATCACCCATAATTATACCAATTATCCTTAATTTCACATTTATAGAATTACGTATAAGGTTTCATTCCTAACCTTACCTCGAAGGGTTTTCTCACTTATTACTTAACACTCATGGGCTATATCCTCACAAATCTGAATTTCAGTAAGTCTCTTTATTAGATTCCAACGTAACTCTCTTACGCCCCTCACCCTTTAAATTCATAAATCTACCAACCTAAAGTAAATATCCCATAAATACCATTCTCGTTGAAGATTAAAGGTTCCAACATTTATTCATATACCCTACTGGTCCTCAATGTCTCCCAAATCAATATATCAAGAATGCCCAAGAATTATATCACGACAATATGGATTTAACGCATTTAAAGAGAGAATAAGGAGTCTGCCAGGAGGGGTCGATCGATCGAAGCTTGGGGCTCGATCGATCGAACCTTCGATCGATCGAAGCTCTAGGCTCGATCGATCGATCAAGCAGGTCTGGGCAAAATTCTGCAGAATGCAGTTACGGGTTTCACTAAACTTCTACATCCAAAACTATGTTTTTCCATTCCAATCGTCCCAAAAATCCTACTATCATCATTATAACATTATACCAGATGTTTATAATGTAAAGCATGTGTATAATTATCATTAAACATGGATAATTAACTCAAAATCCCATCTAATCATCAAGAACCCTAGAGTTTTCCTTAATCAAGGTTCTAATCTGTTTTTACCAGAAATTTCTTCTAATATATCATCAAAATTTCGTGGTTTATATTCCTCTACATGGAAAAGGTTCCAGAATTTCCATAGAATCAAAACTACATGCATTATCCTAAAACAATTTGAGTTTTCTTCCATAGTTTCCATCTCTAAACAATCCTAGACTAATATGAAGATTGCATTAACGAAAATAAGCAAGTCAAATACTTGCTTGGGATTTTTGGTATGCAGATTCACGGATGATTTTGGTATGGCTGCGTTCCTTGTCTCGCGATCTACGCGGTGGTGGCGGTGAAATCCGGTGGCTTTTTGGCCTTGAATTGCCTTGGAGCTCTCTCCTCTCTTCTCCAATGGCCGTCACTTGATTTCTGAATGTTCTAACCCTAAAAGGCTAACCTAATGGCTGATATAGGTTGCTGAAATTCGTGGGTTTAATTACTCAATTATGTAAAATGACTAAAATGCCCTCCTGGGGTACTAATTAGGCCTAAAAATGCCCCGAGACCCAAACTAAACCCTCGGGTACACTTTTCTGACTATCTCGACCCTTCCGGACGCGTTGGCTCACTCAAAACGACCATACGAACAACTTATAAAATATTCACTTTTTATATAACAAAATTAGTGCCGACGTGACACGGGCACGTCCCGACTTAAATTTCTGAAATAGTCATTTAATTTACTCATGACATTCCATATGACCAATATAATATATCTTACTTTGCTCATAAGTAATATTCAATAAATTTCCCATAATTACTAACTCTCGTCAAGTTAATAATTATAACATAATTAATTTCCGAATTTTTATTAAATAAACATTCTCATTAAATTTAATAAATCCCCAAATTAATATAGCATAAAAATACGGGGTATTACATACTTCCCCCCTAATAACGGAATTTCGTCCCGAAATTCGGAAAATAAGGCATAACTGGTAAAAACAACTCTGGATATCTCTCGCGTATATCTGCCTCGCGCTCCCAAGTGGATTCCTCCACATTATGATGCTCCTACTGGACTCGCACAAGTGGAACTATTTTCGACCTCAATCTCCTCTCACTATAGTCTAGAATAGACACTGGTCTCTCCTCGTAAGAGCTATCAGACTGTAAGTCTATCTCATCTATCGCAATGTGAGTATGGGCCATATCATCCCGAAGATATCGTCTCAACGACGAGATGTGGAATACATCGTGGATGCGATGTAAATCTTCTGGCAATCCCAACCTGTATGCTACTGGACCAATCCTCTCGATGATTGGAAATGGTCCCACGTACCTCGGGGCCAACTTCCCCTTCTTTCCGAACCTCATCACACCCTTCATAGGAGATACACGCAATAACACTTGATCTCTCACATTAAACTCCCGGAAGAACCGTTTCGCATCGGCGTAGCTCTTCTGCCTATCCTGGGCTACCCGAATACGATTCCTGATTATCTTAATCCTCGCGGAGGTCTCCTGAATCACTTCTGGTCCTAGCAACTTGTTGTCCCCCACCTCGAGCCAACAAGTTGGAGAACGACAAGGCCTACCATACAAAGCCTCAAATGGTGCCATGCCAATCGTAAACTGATAAGAGTTATTATAGGCAAACTCTACCAGTGGAAGATGTGGCTCCTATCCTCCCCCAAAATCGAGAACACACATGCGTAGCATATCTTCTAACATCTGATTAGTACGCTCTGTCTGTCCGTCTATCTGTGGGTGATAAGCTGAACTCAACATCAACTCAGTACCCATAGCCTCCTGAAAGCTTTCCCAGAAACGTGATACACAAATTTTGTCCCTATCTGACACAATATTCATGGGCACCCCATGTAATCTGACAATCTCAGCGATGAACAACTGAGCATACTGACCCGTGGTATAATCTGTCCTCACTGGTAGAAAATGAGCCACCTTGGTCAAATGGTCTACAATCACCCAGATAGAATCGTGGCCCCGCTGTGATGTGGGCAACCCTATAATGAAATCCACGGAAATACTCTCCCACTTCCATGCGGATACTTCCAATGGCTGAAGCAATCCTGACGATTTTTGGTGGTCCACCTTCACCAGCTGGCAGGTAGAACACTTGGACACAAACTCGGCGATGTCCTTCTTCATCCCACTCCACCAGTATTGACGCCTCATATCCTGGTACATCTTATCGCCTCCCGGATGTACTGCAAATCGGGACCCATGAGAATGAGTCATCACTGCATGACGTAATTCTGCTCCTTCTGGAACTACCAATCTCCCATTAAACCGTAAACCTCCATCAGAACTAACAAAATAGGACTCAGCACCCTCGGCTAGAAGTCGCACAATCTGCTCCTGGCAAAACGGATCTGTGGTCTGTGCCTGTATCACCCTCGTAACAATCTCGGGTGTGACTGACATCACGGATATGAAAGAACGTGCCACTGAGTCCTGGTGACCCAACTCCTTCCACTTTGCTTTCCAGACGTCTGCTACATCGTCTACCGGTCTTCGGCTCAACGCATCAGTAACTACGTTGGCCTTCCACGGATGATACTGTATATCGAACTGGTAGTCCTTCACAAACTCTAGCCATTTACGCTGACGCATATTCATCTCTCGCTGAATGAACAGGTACTGCAGTGACTTATGGTCTGTGAACAAACGGAATTTCTCCCCCAATAAATAGTGCCTTCATATCCTCAATGCAAAGACGACCGCTGCTAACTCCAGGTCGTGGGTGGCGTAATTCTTCTCATGCGGCTTAAGCTTGCGGGAAGCAAAAGCTATAGCCTTCTCCTCCTGCTGGAGTACACCTTTAAGTCCCCGTAAAGACGCATCGGTGTAAACCAGGTACTCCACACCCGGCTTTGGTAACGCAAGGACTGGCGCTGAAGTAAGCTTGTCTTTCAGCTCCTCGAAAGCCAATTGACAAGCGTCATCCCAAACATATGGTACCCCTTTGCGAGTCAGATTCGTCAATGGACCCGCTATTTTGGAGAATCCCCGAATGAATCTCCTGTAGTATCCGGCTAATCCCAAGAAACTACGCACTTCCGTCGGTGTCGTGGGCTGTCCCCACTCCCTCACCGCTGACACTTTTCTCGGGTCAACTGCAATCCCCTGCTCAGAAACAACGTGGCCCAAGAACTGTACCTCTCGCAACCAGAATCCACACTTCTCATACTTAACATACAACTTATGCTATCGTAGGGTCTGAAGAACCTGCCTCAAGTGCTCGGCATGCTCCTTCTCGGAGTGTGAATATATCAAAATGTCATCTATGAAGATGATGACAAACTGATCCAAGAACTCTCTGAATACTCGATTCATTAAGTCCATGAAAACGGCTGGAGCGTTTGTGAGTCCGAACAGCATCACCCTAAACTCGTAGGACCCATATCTCGACAAGAAGGCAGTTTTTGAAACATCCTGCTCTCTAATACGTAACTGATGGTACCCCGACCTCAGATCTATCTTTGAAAAGAAAGTTGCTCCCCTCAACTGGTCGAACATATCATCGATTCGAGGCAACGGATACTTATTCCGTATCGTGACCTTGTTCAATTCCCGGTAGTCCACACACAATCTCAGTGAACCATCTCTTTTCTTCACAAACAAGACTGGAGCTCCCCAAGGTGAGGTACTCCTACGAATGAAGCCCTGACCTAACATCTGCTCTATCTGATCCCTAGCTCTCGCATCTCTGCCGGAGCCATACGGTATGGTGCGCGTGCTATAGGTCTCGTATCTGGCAATAAATCTATAACAAAGTCTATCTCATGATTGGGCGGTAGGCCTGGTATCTCCTGAAACACATCGGGAATACTCCCTGACAATAGGGATCGAATCTAAGGGAATCACAACCTCCTTAGAGGTATCCTCCTCTATGTAATACAAATGAGCGGTCGAACCTCCCTCTGGGCGAGGCATCGCCACTACAAACATCTCTTGCCCCGAAATGGCAAAAACAATGCTCCCACCGAAGCAATCAATCATGGCTCTATAAGCTGCGAGCCAATCCATACCAATAATCACATCATGCTCGTGCATGTCTAGAACTAAGATGTCTGTAGGTAATACCAAGCTACCAATCTCTACCCCCACTCCCCGGCATATAAAGAAAATAAGTGACCCACTCCCTAGGGGTGAGTCGACGCATGTCACGGTGCTCTCTGCTATGGCTAACAACCCTAAGGCCTTCGCAAAATGCATAGCTATAAAACAATGTGTTGCCCCCGTATCAAACAAAACACGACCTATAGTACCATGGATAGGAAACATACCCTCAATCGCGGGTGGTGCCTGTGGAGCTGCTGCCTGGTGGACGTTATAGACACGTCCATACTGCAATTTCTCCTGCTGCACTGGAGCTGCTGGAATGGTTGGTAGGGATGGCACCTGGGCTGGAGCTAGGAGGGCAGGTGGAAAAAGTGGTCTCTGCGGCTCATTACGGGCTCCCTGCTGCTGTGGGGCCCTATCGCCCTCTGGGCAATCCTGGCGCCTATGGCCATGTTTGCCGCACCCAAAGCATCGGCCTTTGAAGTTACCGCCCCTCTGACCCTGCTGTCCACGGCCCTGCTGGCCGTTACCTCCACGCCACTGGCCCTGTTGGCCCTGATGTGCACGCTGTTGGCCTTGCTGGCCCTGCTGTTGTCCCTGTGGTCGGTGTTGGCCCTGCTGATTAGGCTGACCCTGATGGCCCTGCCTGAAACCACCGAATCCCTGCCTAGAATCACCTGAACGGAATCGCTGAGCAGGGTCCCCCTGATGGGAAATTTGCTCGTGCTGACGAGTCTGTCCATGAGATGGTGCCCCACCGACACTATTACCCCCGATCCTGCCCTGCTGGCTGGACTCTCCTGCTCTCTTGCTTCCCTGAAGATGGAAGCGGTGATCCTGGCAATGTAGTAACGCTGCATTGAGTACATCAGTGAAAGAACTCAGTGATAGATTCCCAATAAGGTGCTGACGGATCCTCCAAGCTAACCCATCGACAAACAGCAAAATCTTCTTGCTCTCAGTAGGTGCCTCATCTGGGACAATTGTGAGAAGTCTCGTGAACTCCTCCTCATACTCAGCTACAGTAAGGTTCTCCTGATTCAGATTTAGTAATTTTTGCCTCATTTCAGTCTGCACTGCGGGTGGAAAATACTTGCGGTCAAACCGCTCCCAGAACAACTGAATAGGGATCATGTCCCTCTCCTCCAAAGTAGTAGTGGAATCCCACCACTGTAATGCGACTCCCACCAGTTTAAAGGAAGCCAATAACTGCTTTTGCATGTCAGTGCACTCATACATACGGAGGTGCCGCTGGATGTCTTTCTTCCATTGGCTGACTGTAACAATATCGGAGCTACCAGAAAACTCAGGGGGATGAACTTTCTGAAAAGCATCCCGAACCCTCTCCCATGCGGATGGAAGCTGTGTTGGTACTGGCACCACTGCCTGAACCTGGGGTGGAGCCTGCTGAACCACTGCTATCACGGCATTCACCGCCTGAGCAACAATAGCGGCTACTTCATTCGCATTCATTGTGCCTGGTGCCGGAGCTGCTGGCTGCTCGACTTGGGCACGCCTATCTTTCGGAGCACGTCTCGGAGGCATCTGAAACGTGAACAAGTTTATTAGTCTACAGTTATCATCAAATCTCAAATAGCTGAAGACTTTAATGTAAAAGCAGGAATACAACAATCCTAAAAATAGGGCTCTATAGCAATAACGTTAAGCTGAAAGCGAAATAAGCCGTACAGATCCCATGGACACTAGAACTTGATGCTCTGATACCACCTGTGACACCCCGCCTAATTAAATACCGGGCGATCACTCCTTTATTAAATTATATCAAGGTAAACAGTTGGTTCATTCTCAGCATCAATGTCGATAAAAATAAATTTTCCAATTTATCACCCTAAATAATTAAGCTAAGTGTCAAAACATTTTCATACAAACTTTCCAAATTTTAATTAAAGAAAAAGATTTATTTACTTAATAACAACATTTCTACAATTAAGAATCACACCACAATAAACCAAATAACATAATACATTCGTTAATCGAATGTCAACATATGAAACTAAAATCACAAATCCATCCTGAATAAATCCCATAGAACAATACTGGAAATAACTGAAATATAAATGTCCCAACAACAAATGAAATAATGGAAAGGGCGACACATGCCCAATAAATGAGAATACTAGAAGTGGAGTCAATAAGGGAAGCCGTCTACGCAAGTGACCTGCAACTCCCACCTAAGCTGCAGCCCGTTCCTCTAAAAGGATCCTAAGCAAGACGCCCCTGTGGCTGGGCACCTGAAATATATACATATATATACAAGAGAGAGAGAGAAAAAGAAACAGGTCAGAGCCCGAAAGTGTGTTTGATTTAAAATACGTTTAGAAAGTATTTAAATTGATACAAGCCAATGCAACAACATATTAGTGCGTCACTCTCTTGAGAAATACTCACCTCTCTTATAATGTGCACACCTATCGCACTAATCTTCCCAACGGTTTGTTTTATTAATTATCGCACTAGCCTTTCTAAAAGATTTAACATATCTTAGATTACTCGTAAGATTTACAATTTACTAATTCCACTTTAAAAAGATGTTCCAATTTGTAACCAAAGTTCTCTATTTTTAACTTTATAAAAACAATAAAGTTTCCAGTGACATATTATGCTTTCTCAAAACAAGTATTTATAATATGAGCCAACAACCATGTCCTACTTATCAAATCTTAGTAGGCAGTTTCAAATATCATAATCTCATATATATATTAACTACTCGTATAATATATATATATATATAACAGCACCACGAATAAAACTATGGTGCGTGCATACTTCCACTATTCAAACCCCATACCACTCAAATCAAGGGGAATACAAATTTGGAATCACTGTCGAATTGTATTAACACATACACAAACAATATCGAGGCGAAGCATAGATTCCAAGTCTCTAAGAGGATGGCACATACTCGCGTCTCTTAGGATCCTCTGAACTATCGATTCGATAGCCTGTACCAAGGATATCTATCTTCTAGGGTACAAGTCAATATCCCCCATAAATGTCCCATCGAGATAAGATTGTCCCAGCGCGGTAACCTCAAGGATAGCAAGTAGCGCGGTATGTTTTTCACATGCATATAATATATGTACACACAATCATATAAATATACCCCTTTATCATATTGAAATAGGTTCTTCTCATCACCCATAATTATACCAATTATCCTTAATTTCACATTTATAGAATTACGTATAAGGTTTCATTCCTAACCTTAACTCGAAGGGTTTTCTCACTTATTACTTAACACTCATGGGCTATATCCTGACAAATCTGAATTTCAGTAAGTGTATTTATTAGATTCCAACGTAACTCTCTTACGCCCCTCACCCTTTAAATTCATAAATCTACCAACCTAAAGTAAATATCCCATAAATACCATTCTCGTTGAAGATTAAAGGTTCCGACATTTATTCATATACCCTACTGGTCCTCAATGTCTCCCAAATCAATATATCAAGAATGCCCAAGAATTATATCACGACAATATGGATTTAACGCATTTAAAGAGGGAATAAGGAGTCTGCCAGGAGGGGTCAATCGATCGAAGCTTGGGGCTCGATCGATCGAACCTTCGATCGATCGAAGCTCTAGGCTCGATCGATCGATCAAGCAGGTCTGGGAAAAATTCTGCAGAATGCAGTTACGGGTTTCACTAAACTTCTACATCCAAAACTATGTTTTTCCATTCCAATCATCCCAAAAATCCTACTATCATCATTATAACATTATACCAGGTGTTTATAACGTAAAGCATGTGTATAATTATCATTAAACATGGATAATTAACTCAAAATCCCATCTAATCATCAAGAACCCTAGAGTTTTCCTTAATCAAGGTTCTAATATGTTTTTACCAGAAATTTCTTCTAATATATCATCAAAATTTTGTGGTTTATATTCCTCTACATGGAAAAGGTTCCAGAATTTCCATAGAATCAAAACTACATGCATTATCCTAACACAATTTGAGTTTTCTTCCATAGTTTCCATCTCTAAATAATCCTAGACTAATATGAAGATTGCATTAACGAAATACGCAAGTCAAATACTTGCTTGGGATTTTTGGTATGCAGATTCACGGATGATTTTAGTATGGTTGCGTTCCTTGTCTCGCGATCTACGCGGTGGTGGTGGTGGCGGTGAAATCCGGTGGCTTTTTGGCCTTGAATTGCCTTGGAGCTCTCTCCTCTCTTCTCCAATGGCCATCACTTGATTTCTGAATGTTCTAACCCTAAAAGGCTAACCTAATGGCTGATATAGGTTGCTGAAATTCGTGGGTTTAATTACCCAATTATGTAAAATGACTAAAATGCCCTCCCGGGGTACTAATTAGGCCTAAAAATGCCCCGAGACCTAAACTAAACCCTCGGGTACACTTTTCTGACTATCTCGACCCTTCCGGACGCGTTGGCGTACTCAAAACGACCATACGAACAACTTATAAAATATTCACTTTTTATATAACAAAATTAGTCCCGACGTGACACGGGCACGTCCTGACTTAAATTTCCGAAATAGTCATTTAATTTACTCAGGATATTCCATATGACCAATATAATATATCTTACTTTGCTCATAAGTAATATTCAATAAATTTCCCATAATTACTAACTCTCGTCACGTTAATAATTATAACATAATTAATTTTTGGATTTTTATTTAATAAACATTCTCATTAAATTGAATAAATCCCCAAATTAATATAGCATAAAAATACGGGGTATTACAAATATGTGGGGCTGAATCAATTTTGGCCATGGGTCGAATCAATTCTAGTGCGTTTGAAATTTAATTATGGTCTGATTCGAATCGATTATCCCCAAATGACAGAAATCGATTTCTCCCTTCAGTTCGAGATTCTTCTTCACTAATCAACATACGAAAAATACTGTAACGTCTTCGTTATAAATAAGAATTAAGCGCGGTCAGAGGCTATGCGAAACTAGCTCAGAGGTCTATAATTTCTATAAAGACTTTGGGCAATAAACCCAATTGATGAAATGATTAAAATGCCCTTAAATATGCGCTTTATGATAAAACTTTCTCAGAACGCAAACAAACTTAATGCGTAGTACTTTAATACCTATAAAAGCTCAATTATACCTCGCAAAGCATATAAACATACATAAAAGAGGTTGTCTAGTTAACGAGAATAAAATTGGTATTATGGTACTCGAAGGGGGCAAAAATTCATAGGTAAAAGGAGTAAATAAATTCAATGTTCGATATGAATCGACTTTCTAATTTGGTTCTCATGATAAATAAAAATGGAAAGTGATGTATATGGGTCTACTTAACTTACCTAACTAAAGCATGCCAGACATAATATTTCCTTTTGACTCGAATAGATCAAATGGTTAATCCCACTGCTAACCATGAACTTATGATTTTTTAGGATTAGTACAATAGTTATAATCAAATATCTATGAATGGGGGAGATGAAAAAAATATTTTATTACTGATAGGGGATTAATTGTTACAAAGTAACGCATTTCGAATTTTAAAATGCTGGAGACACATATCAACGGTTGGTAAACAAAATTTTTGAAGATCAAATCGTCCAAACGATCTAAATTTATGTGGATGACATGCTGACAAAGTGTTTAAAACCTGAAGACCATGTGAAAGACCTGGATAAAACTTTTTGACATATTGAAGAAAACCCAAATGAAGCTGAACCCTGTGAAATGTATTTTGGAGTAGGTTATAAAAATTCTGTAAATTTAACATAAACCAAAGAGGAACTAAGGCTAATCCAATGAAAATCAAGGTACTAAATTACATGAAGCCTCCAAGATCCCTAAAGGTAGTTCAGAGGCCCACATGGTTCATAGAGGCATTGAACAGATTTGTTTCCAAATCCACTAATAAATGCTTACCGTTATTCAAGTCATTAAGGACATATTTCTCTTCTTCCATTAAATGGAATGAAAAATTTGAGAAAGAATTTAAAGAGTTAAAGATTTACATGGGTTCCACACCTTTATTATTATGATCTATGTACGGTGAAAAAATATACTCATATCCATCAATATCATAATCGATGGTTGGATAAGTAATGCTTCGGTTGGATCAGGGGTAAGACCAGTGTATTATACGAGAAAATCTTTTCAAGGGTCATAAAGCCGCTATCCTATAATGGAGAACCTCGAAGTTCACATAGCAAGAAAGATGCCACAATATTTCTAAGTTCATGTAATTATCATACCGACTAATCATCCTCCTAGGAATAATATGCATAAGCCAAATAAATATGGTCAACTCATGGAACAGTCTAATGAACTTGGGTATATAACATATATTATTAACCTCATATGGAAATTAAAGGACAAACACTTGTTAATGTTATTACATAATTCGCATGGGAGGATCCAAAATTTTCAAAGGAAGGTTCATCTTATGAGTTAGGATCTTTAACTCAAGCCTGAGCTCCAATAATTAAAGATCCTCTCAAGCCTCAGCAATGTCCAAAATAATCTCAACTCCAACAATTGAAGCTAGCTTTAATGCCTTAGCTTCAACCAAAATAGGTTCAACATCAGAGTAAAGAGAAGGAATTATCGAAGATGAAGTAGATATAGCCTTAACTGGACAACAAGAGGAGGATCATGAATCGTTCTCTTTAGAAGTCTCTGTCTAGAAATTATATGTAAATGGATCATCATTTATAATAGTAAGCGGTTCAAGGTTCATACTTTTAGCACAAGATGAAACTGATGTCGAGTATGCACTAAGGTTTAACTTATATGCCTCTAACAATGAGGCAGAGTATAAGGTGCATATGTTTGGATTCAACCTCACATTATTAATAAGAGAAAAGAAAATGCCTACCCACAACGATTATCAACTTATGGTAAGACAATATCAGGTTAATATGCGGCTAAAGACGAGAAAAGGGCCAAGTACCTAGACAGGATGAAGGCAATCACAACACGGTCTATGAAAGTCAAGATGCAAAAGGTGCCTAAGGTAGAGAATACTAGACTTGATGTTTTAGTAAGTATTTCTTCGATAAGAAGAACATAATATAAAAGGATGGTGCCAATACACATTTAATCTAAACCTAACATCAATAGAGAAGACCTAAAATTTGAAATCTTCAATCTCATCCTCAGACTTTTTGGGATAGATCCAATCATCAACTTTTCGAGGGATGGGAAGTTGCTGAAATTTAAGAAAGGCTAAAAGCGAGGTTTGGAGATTTTAAATTTGCAATGTTTGGGGATATGTTTTACAAAAGAGTATTCATTCTTCCTCTACTATGATGTGTCCATCCAACGAAGCTGGTATATATTTTGAAAGAGGTACACTAAAGTTTATGTGGAATGTGACACCCCGCCTAATTAAATATTGGGTGATCAGCCCTTTATTAAATTAAACCAAAGTATCCGGCTGGTTCATTCTTAGCATCGCTGTCGAAAAATAATTTTCTTTATTTATCACCTAATAAATAATTAATCTAAGTGTCAAAATGTTTAATTGTATAGATTAAGTCCCAATGATATGAATTTTATACATAAACTATTTTAATGAGCAAAGTTATAGTAATTAATATCAAATAATTCAACTGAATCAAACAGGCTGGAATAATTTCCCAACAAAATATCTCAAAACCACGAACAATAATAATACTAACAATCCCAAATGAAAACTGAGTGTAGAAAATAAGGAAGTATAATGTCTCTCTGAACTAAATAGAAACTGAAAATGGGCGACACGTGCCCTATCGAAAAATGACTAAATGAAGAGCTGAGATAACAAGGATGAAGTCGTCTAAATGCAAGGACCTGCAACTCCCACACTAGCAGCAACACGAGATAACAAGAAACTGGTCAGAGCTTGATTTTAACATAGTTTTAAAATAGACTACCAAGTATACAAAATGCTTGCCAGTTGATATCACATACATGGTAGTATTTCGACACTCACTTGGGAATTCTCACCTCTCAACTAGTGTGCATGCCTAACATACCGCTAAACCATCCTAGTTAATGCTAACCCATTTACTAGTTCGAATTAAGTTCCCGCTTATATTTTCTCTTTCATATCCTCGTTTGTATCACACACTAAGTATATTGTCATAACCATGAAATTTATGAGTTAATGTTATTATTTCATTACCGTCTTAAGTTCCCACACACTTAAGTTATTCTTTAATATCACTAACTTTCTCATCTACTCACAAGCACAGTAGATACAGGTATATGTAGTTATCATGAAATATATGTATTAATAGGGCACCCCACATAAGTCTATGGTGCCGGCATACTATGCTGTCAAGTCCCCATACCTCTCATATATAAAAGGGAAATACTAGTTCAGAATCACTCTTGAACTGTATTAACACAAAACACACATATTGGAGGCAAATCGTAGTCCCAAGTCACTAAGAGGTAAAAACATACCCACGCACCCCTTAGGATCTTCTGCTCTATCACTCACAGATAGGCTGTACCAAGGTTCTATGTTCTAGGGTACAAGTCAATATTCCCCTAATGGGCACACAGAATAAGACTTTCCTCACGCGAAAACCTCCGCGATAGAAAGTAGCACGGGTACAATATATCACACAAAATATTTATATAATAGATATATTCACACACCTATGTATATATGTATTGATTTCAATTAGGATAAGTACACTCATAACCTGCACACATATGATCCGGACATAGCGTGTAACTCTCGACAGTTCTACGTAACATATAATTATCGTAATCATCTTCATCATATAATTTAAATTACCTTTCCCTACTTGCAAAATGGTAACTAAGTCACCCCACCATGCCTTATGTTATTTCAGTAGCTATAATGATCCCCTTACTACTAGTTTTAACCTTAAGTTATCATATTGTTAATTTAAACCCCACATTATATAATTACCATTCGTAAATCACTTGGTGAACAATCGTACATTTATCGTTTAATCCCATTGATAATCACATTTTCCAAGTCTTAATCACGGCCCTACTGATCTTCCCTAAGTCTTATTATATTCAATTAATCAACACCAAGGATTTGAGAAGGTTGGGGTTAAATAAAAAACATAAAGGAAAATATCTTCACAATTTCCAGGGGAGTCGATCGATCAAAGAAAAGGTTCGATCGATCGAATAAGTAGATCGATCGACATTCATGATCGATCGATCGATCCATCATGTATGGCTGCAATTCTGCATATTTTTGCCTATGGGTTTCTTCCATTTTAATCCTAAAAAATCATCATCAAATGGTTTAAATTCAAGAATTTATCTTGTAAACCCTAGATTATCTTACTTTATCAATAATTCCATTATTTTCCAGATTTTTATCTCTACTGGGTATCAAAATTTCATGGTTAATGTTCTACATAAATTAAGGAAGTTAACTTAACATGATTCTTACCCAATATGTGAATTTAATCTTCCAAACAACATTAAATATTCATAAAAACATTAATTATTCATCCTATACTAACATGGATATCTTATCAACACAAGATTAGCAAGATAGATACTTGCCTGGAAATTGAAGGTCTGAGTTGTAGAAGATGATGGGTATATTTACGCTCCTCGTTCTCCGATCTACGTATTGGTGGTGAAATTGGTGGGAACGATGTAGTATTGATGGTTCTCCCTCTTGGAAACCCCCTATCTTCTACCTTCTTTAGCCTCTCTGCAACTCAAGAGTTTTTAACCCTCGAAGGCCCTGATTTCCATCCGATATAACCTCTTAATTTTCTTAGGTTTAATTACCCCAAAAATGTAAATGACCAAAATACCCCTCTCGAGTGTTGGTTTGGCCTAAAATAGTCCCGGGACCTAAACTAAACCCCCAGGTACACTTTTCTGACTATTTCGACCCTTTTGGACACATTGGCACACTTTAAATGACAATTGGGGTAACTTAAAATGATTTTACTTTTATTCCAATAATTTAGTCCCGACACGACTAACACGCGCGTCCCGACTTAATTTCTATAATTGTTGTATTATTCTCTCGCGATAATTTTAATAACTTCATATCACATTTTTACTTTGCTCACTAAGTAATAATCAACAGAGTTCCCATCAATAATTACTAACTCATGTCACGTTAGTAAATATTAATTTTAAAATTCGAATTAATATTAAATTATTTTATCCCAATTCAATTTTATTAATCCTATAATTAAAGGCCATAAAAATACGGGGTATTACATACTTCCCCCCTAACAACGGAATTTTGTCCCGAAATTCGAAAAATAGAAGTAGATATAACTGGTAGGAATAAGTCTGGATACTTTTCGCTCATATCTACCTCACGCTCCCAAGTAGACTCCTCTACATTATGATGCTCGCACAACACCCGCACGAGTGGAACTACATTTGACCTTAGTCTTCTCTCACTATGGTCCAGGATGGCCACTAGTCTCTACTTATATGAACTATCAGGCTAGAGGTCAATCTTCTCTATCGCAATCTGGGTGTGAGATAACTCATCTCGGAGCTACCGCCTCAGTAGAGGAAATGTGGAACACATCATGGATACGGTGTAAGTGCTCTGGCAACCCAAGCCTATATTCCACCCGTCTGATCCTCTCAATGATAGGAAACGGTCCAACATTCTCAGAGCCAATTTTCGTTTCTTCCCGAACCTCATTATCCCCTTCATAGGAGACACTCACAGCAGCACTTGGTTCCCCACACTAAACTCCCCAAAGAATCCCTTGGTATCGACGTAACTTTTCTATCTATTCCGGGCTACCTAAATACGGCTCCTGATTATCTCAATCCTAAATTACATGTCCTGAGTCACCTATGGTCCGAGTAGCTTGTTGTCCCCCACCTATAACCAATAAGCGGGTGGACGATAAGGTCTACCATACAACGCCTCAAATGGACCCATGCCAATCGTGAACTAGTAGGAGTTATTATATGCGGACTCCACCAGTTGGAGATACTTCTCCCAACCCCACCAAAGTCAAGGATACATATCTGCAACATATCTTCTAGCATCTTTTTGTTTGCTCCGTCTGCCCATGCATCTGCGAGTGGTAGGCCGTACTCAATCTCAACTCGGTACCCATGGCCTCCTGGAAGCTCTCCCAAATTTGGGACACAAAGATCTTATCCCTGTCGAACACAATATTAAGGGGTACCCCATGAAGCCTCACTGTCTCTGCTATAAATATCTGGGCATACTATCCCTTTGTGTAGTCTGTCCGCATCGATATGAAATGGGATACCTTGGTCATTCGATCCACCACTACCCATATATATTTTTGACCCTTCTGTGACGTAGGCAACTGATGATATGCAAATATTGCGTATTTCATCCCTCGAACCTACGCATTTTAGCACCCTCGGGTATCTTATTCCCTATATTTATGCTCGTTAACCAGACAACCTCGAATTTGTACGTCAACATGTTTTGCAGGGGTTAATGGAGCTTTTATAGGTATTTGGATGCTAAGTGTCAAGTTCGGACGCGTTTCACTTGATTTTCGTACACGATCGCACGTTCAAGAGCATTTTATTCAATTCACAGATTGGGCACCTATCCTAACATCTGCACGAAAGTTATAGCCCTCCTCGCAAGCTTAATGTGGCTGTGAACGGTGCGCGAATTCGATTCAGAGCGAAGAAGTTACGATAATTTTAGCGGAAGGGAAATGCAAGCATCCCAAAACGGGAGGCATAAGCTGCATACCTGCTTGATCGATCGATCGACCAAAGGGGTCGATTGATCGATCCTTCTTATTTTTCTAAATCGTGGGAGATAGTGGGCTGGATTTCTGAGCATCGATCGATCGAGCCCAAGGGATCGATCAATCGATCCCCTATTTTCATAATATTTTCTTTCTATTTGTATTATTTGCTAACATTTTTCTAGGACTTCCACATTTGAGCACTTAGAAACGCTCAAATTTTTTCCACAGGCATATCTTTGTGGAATTCGCCACTTAAGCCATTTTTGGGGTAAGCATGTCTTATTCCAATTCTTTCGGTAATCATTGTTATAATTCTCAAAATGCTCGTAATCCTATGACTTTCGGTGAATACTTAGAATCCCAAAGAATTTCAAATTCTCATATGACTTTGGGTGAGTATAACGAAAGTCAAAATTTGGGTTATTGGAATTTTGATGATGATGACAATGATCTTGGGCCTTTACCTCCTTATAATAGGAATTTTGAAACGAATTCGAATAGTTTTCAAAATTCCTATAATTATGAGTTTTCGTTTAAGTCCGATGGTAATTTTCAAAGTTCCCATTTTCATGCATCCGTACCTCGACCTATGACATTCGGTGAGGGCTTGCGTATGTATGAGAATGAGAAACTTGAAAATCGTTATCGGGAAGAAAATCATTGTTGGGAACATAAATTGGATTTTTTATGTGAGTCCGATGACGATTTTGCTTCTGAGACTTTTGAAGTCGAAGAATGTTTTGAACCAAATGAGGTACTTGTACCCACTTTGGAGCAAACCATTCCAAACTTTTCCCATTGCATAATAGATATTGAAAGTGAGGATGAAAATTACGTAATTTTCATTTGCAATGAAATGATTTCTTCTTTGGCCCCCAAAGAAGAACATTTCATTGAAAATGATATTATTTCCTCCGAAACTCAATCTTCATGCGATGATGATTCATCTCATGAGTTTGAATTTCTTTCCTCCCCATTTTTATTCTCTGTTATCACACCGTCAAAAGTACCCGATGATTCGGTTTCAAACTTTAATGTTTTAAACCTTTTCGCCGATGAGGAGTACTTGCTCGAGTCGCCTTCCACAATCGTATCTTTTCCTTTGTGTGTACCACCTCCCATTCCAATTTCAAAATCTTTGGGAGGATATTCAGCTTTTCTCAATCCCCACATGTTTTTGTCACCCATTCAATCCCAACCCCCCATCGTCCCTCCAAAATTTTTAATTGGCAACGGTTCCTTTCTTCCGCCTTACACATACCTTCCGTTGTTAAAGTGGAATTCATATTTTTTGGAAGGCATGCTTGAGTGGGAGGGTACACCGGTTATCCTCCAAAGTCAAATCATTTTTGTAGGGGGCCCTCATCTATTTAGACTTCTAGTGTATAGTTAGTGTGAAGCCTAAATAGTAGGTTGTATATAGTTAGCTTTTTATTCTTTCCTTTTTAATTTTGTCGCTAGTGTAATTAGTTAACTTTTTTGTTATTTATTTTTGCTATGCTCGGTACTAACTTGTTTGTAGATTCTTTGGACTTGTTCTTATGGGGATCGCTCCAATTTTGGGTAATATCTCTCTTTCCCTCTCTTTAACTTGGTTCTTAATTAACATTGAGGACAATTTCAAGTTTTAAGTTAGGGAGTGTGGGATATTCTATCCATTTATTTGTTTAGTCCATGTTTTTTCTCACATTTTAGTTACTTAGTATGCTTTTCTTCAAAAAAATTAAAAATTTCAAAAATATTTTCTTTATTTTTTTTTCCTTTTTGGGAATTTTGCCTTTGTTTTCGATGATAAATTTCAATAATTTCCCGATCCAATAGACAACACAATGATGCATGTTCTCGATTTTAGAAGTTATTAGACTTTAGTCCTCCATTATTGATATTAGGAATAACTTCATGAATTAAACTTTAATCCCATGAGCACAGACACTTTTATTGTTCTATTGATTTGGTTTAAGATTTTTATAACTGGGTAATCTTTTGTTGCGTTGTATATACTTACACCAAGTAAGCTTTGTACCTTTCATCATTTGTGAGTGTATACACTATTCTTTTATCATTGAAAACATTGAATTCGTTGGTAATCTCACTATTCTTTCATTTGATCGTTCATTAATTGAGTTCATATTTGAAATGTGTTACTTGATCATGATTTTCATATATTGTTTTGACTCGAAAATTGCGTAAACTTTGTGAAATGATCATAGGCATTCTTTGTTATATCACCCATATTAGCCTTTACCTCACCTTATATGTTTCCTCTCGTTAACCCCTTTTGAGCCTAATTATTAGCCTTTCGTTTCATAACCCAATTCCCATAACGAACTCCGCATTGCAGTTTTATACCATACATACACTTTCCATACCTTTGTTTGGAATGTTACATGGGATTGAATATTTTTGTTATGATTGCGGTTGCAATTTAGGCATATGAGAGTGAGAAAAGTAAAGAAAAGAGAGATGTGAAAAAAGTGAAGAAAAAGAGAAAGCCAAAAGCAAAAGAAAACAAAAGAAAACAAAAGAAAACAAAAGAAAAAAATGAGAAAAATAAGAAAAGAAAAGAAAAAGAAATTTGTATATGTTGTGTATATAGTTAAATAAGCTTTGATTACTCTCCCCGATGACATATTCAAGGCCTTTTTGGAACTTATTTTCCAATTTTGATATTGCCAACATTTTTCCATTATCTCAAGTTTTCATTCCGAACACTTTGAATCCGTACATACATATCCTTCATTTCGTACCCTAGCCTAGCCTACACTACAACCCTATTAAAGTCGTATGTGATCTTAGGTTGATGTAATTCAAAATTCATAATAGTTTTGATAACCGGTGAAAATACATTTTGCCTCCTTTAATGGGCGGTATCTTTCATTGAGATTAAAATTTTTCAGTTTATATATTGCGTTCTTCATTTGTGACATGTGCGCAACCTAGTTTCCATTTATATTTACTCTTTATGTCCGCATGTTCCGTGTGTTACCTCCCTGTTTCGAGTGAATTTTCTTGATGAGTGTAATGCCCGTGAGGATTGAATATATGCTTGCTTTATTTAGTATCCGGTTTATATAAGTTTTCGCAAAATCACACTTTGCATGTGCTCGCTCCCCTCCCACATTTTAAGGTTTCATTTCTATGACGTGCATTCTATAATGTTAATGATTTCAGACTTTTGTTTGAATCCATTCAATTTGATAATAATGCATGTGAAATCTTGTTCGCTATTATTGGGCTTATCGCATGTTGGGTTGGGCATATTTTGAGGAAACCATGTGATGTTTGTGGGTATCATCCCTGAAAACCCTCACGAGACGACACTCATCCACTAAGGTGACCTAGGGGTTTAACGGCTTATTGCATATGCTAAATGCAATCGAATCTCCCGCAAAGTGTCCTTATGCTTTTATACCATATTTTTGTACTCATCCTGCTTTTGGTTTGCTTGCAGTTCTTATTGCATCCTATTTTATTGCTAGGGACTAGCAATGTGTAAGTTAGGGGGTGTGATGATACGCAGATATTGTGTATTTCATCCCTCGAACCTACGCATTTTAGCCCCATCGGGTATCTTATTCCCTATATTTTTGCTCGTTAACCAGACAACCTAGGATTTCTACGTAAACATATTTTGCAGGGGTTAATTGAGCTTTTAAAGGTATTTGGATGCTAAGTGTGAAGTTCGGACGCGTTCCGCTCGATTTCTATACGTGATCGCACGTTTAAGGGCATTTTAGTCAATTCATAGATTGGGCACCTGTCCCAACATCACGGAAGTTTTAGCCCTCATTGCAAGCTTTGAGTGGCCATGAACGGTGCACGAATCCGATTCATAACGAAGAAGTTACGGCGATTTCAGGGGACGGGAAAGGAAAGCATCCCAAAACAGGAGTCAGGAGCTGCATACCTGCTTGATTGATCGATCAACCAAAGGGTTCGATTGATTGATCCTTATTATTTTTCCAAATCGTGGGAGACAGTGGGCTGGATTTCTGAGCATCGTTCGATCGAACCCAGGGGATCGATCGATCGATCCTCTGTTTTCTGCAGATATCTTGGCCTTTTATTTTCTTTTTCCTTTTCTTTTATAATTTTATTCCTTTTACTATGTAAAGGATTTTTGTTTTAAAATAGATATAATTCGTTTTAGGAAGCATTAGAATAGATTTTAGTATAGTTTAGCTTAGGGTTTGGGAGTTGATGTGACACCCCGCCTAATTAAACATCGGGTGATCAGACCTTCATTAAATTAAAACAGGTTTCTCAAATGGTTCATTCTTAGCATCACTGTCGAAAACTTTTTAATTACTAATCCCCTAAGTAAAATTAGACCGGTGCGAAATTTTATCTTTCTTAAAACAGAAAAGTCGACCATGCGGAACAAAGTACAAATAATCATGTACTATAATTCAAACATCAAAGTAAAAGTACAACAGAACAGAAGTATTACCAAATAAACCATCGGCTAAAAATCCCAAACAACAATAGAATAACCACTAGTCTGAAACTAACATCTGAGACTAATACCGGACCACAAGTCCATACATAGAAGAGTGCGAGATCCTGTGCTAGATCTGAATGAGAGATATCGTTTAGTCAAATCCTGTAAGCATCCACTGTGCTACAGCTCCGAGTCTGGAATGGAATCATCACACATGGCGTCCCTGTGGCTGGACACCTAAAAGGTTTTGAAAATATTTTATAACAAGAGTTAGTACTCAAAACATTTTGAAAATATTTAGCAAGCGTTTATCACAATATAAAATGCGGTTATTGATTACACATGTTAGGTTCTCGTACACTCTCTTGAGTTAACCCACCCCTCATCTTTGGTGCACACCTAACGTTCCACACTTAGTTTGTCTAGCCATACCTCTCAAGCTAACTAAAACCAAAGTAGTAAACTGAACTTATCTGTACCCAAGTTCCAGTACCGCCCATACAGTACAATCGTTTTACTAACATCTCGCGTATGTTAATTAATTCTCAAGTAACATTTCATCTATGTTATTTTTCAAGACTTCTCATTTAGCTTCACTACTAAAATTACTACAATTTTCACAATTGTTGACTTTCCCACTTATGTAATTAAGTTTCGCTACTTGAATTACTAAATAGATTTTCTCTATCTAAAGGTTCATTTCGTAATTAAGTTTCACTACTTAACTTACCAATTCAGTATGTATCTTTAAATACATAATATATCAATCTACTAATACACGGAAGTAGAATATCATCAGGTATATATATTTCACACACAATATATACTAAATATTAGTCACTGCTATTTTGCCCCTTTTATACACATAAAGGACTCTTGGTTCGGAATGATTCATCGACCCCAAGTAAGAATTGGTTCGGCATGATACATCGACCCCAATTATTTTAAAAATATATATATATACACATATTCTGGTTCGGGACTCTCTCATCGCGACACCAGTTCAAAGTTTGGTCCGATATTTCTCATCGACCCCAAACTTATAATAACTTTATGTTAGTTCGGAATGTTTCATCTACCCTAACATAATTAATTTAGGTATAATCTCTCTACCTAAAAGATCACATAATTCAGTAGTTACACGCCCGACCAATTAAACATATACGTACGTAATATTTTAATCTCATATATTTACCGTACAATATTCGCTTTACGATTTATCTCATTAATCGTATTTATTTGAGTATTCACACAACTCTAAGGGTCCTTGTTACCCCTTACATATAATTTCAGTAGTTATTACTTACCCTACTGGTCTATTACTTAAATTGAATTTACTTCACCCCGTAACTCAATTTTCGAAGTCCCCGATACTCTACTAAATCGGATTATTCTCCTCGGTCCATAATCCAAGCCCTACACCCAATGGCCTTATTGGACCTCAACAATATACCTACTGGTCTTATTCTTACTCCCATATAAGTATAATGTAAATCCTAGAATACCCATTCATTCCCGAACTCAATGAAGGATTAAACACAAAATTTTCGGGAAAACAGCTTGCGTCGATCGATCGACGGCTGGGTTCGATCGATCGACATAGTCGATCGATCGATAGTTCAAGATCGATCGATCGATCGAACAGGGACAGACGCAGTCTGTCTTCTTCGTTGATCCGCTCCTCCATTAACAAATTTCCAAACTCCATTATTGTCCACCAAACTTTTACCCAATGATCCTAACATATTTCCACATATACTTACAGTTTCTAACGTGTCAATTACATCAAAACTCCAATTACTTTAAAGAAATAATGAATTAAAACCCAGAATTTCTTGAAACCCTAGTTATGGTGTTCTTCCCATATTATCATTCAAAATCCAGATTTTTATTCCGAAAATCATCAAGTCTAATCTGAATATTAATCCTCTACATAGTTTAAATCATTCTACATGCGATTCCTATCCCAACATGCATAAATATCATCTTTCTCCAATCAAAATATTGATTTAAACAAAATTATTCAAAAACCCTACACATGGGTATTATAACTTTATAAATTTTTTGCAATAAACAACTTGCCTTATGATCAGTAGGGTCTGATTTCGTGGTTCTTGTTGATGATCGATGATCTTCATCCTTCAATCCTTCTTCCCCCAACAAGTTGATGGTAGAAACCCCTTTGAATCCTCCCCAAATCTTCTTTTTGCTTTAGAAAGTTGTGCCTCTCCTCTCTCTAATGGTATTGGTGTTGTCATGGGTGTTCTAACCCTAATTCATCTATCATACGGCTGATATAAAACTCTCAATTTCGTAGGTCTCCATACCCTCTTATGTTAAAAGACCAAAACGCCCCCGAACGGTCTCGGTTTAGTCCAAAATTGCCCCGGGACTCAACTAGTACCCCCGGGTATACTATTTTGACTAATTTGACCCTTTCGGACTCATTGGTGACCTCTAAATTATCATTTGAGTCACTTAAAAATATTACTCGTTCTCACCCCAACACGGTCTACACGCGTTAAGTAACTATTTACCATAATTACAAATTTAAATAAAACTCTTTAAGTTACTACTCTTACGTAATTTAAATCAAGACGATATTTTCTCATTTAATTCTCCAATCTAATTAAATGGAATATTCAGAAATACGGGGTATTACAGTTGAGAGCTCTTTTCTTCTTCTTCATATGGTGTGACAACATTTGGGATTGTAAAATTGTACTTTTATCTTCCCTTTCCATTAATATAGCTTGTATTTCATTTGTTCATGCTTTGTTAATTAGGTTTACATGCTTTTATTTAGTTTCTTTCTAGTGTAGATTTATTGCGTTTATTTATTGCGTTTATTTACCGCATTTTTAATATGCTTTCTAACTAATTTAAATTAGGTTGTGTTTGAATGGAACTCACTTGAGTTGACGCGTTGCTTGGATTTGGTGATGGTGTTTACGGGTCTATTTCGGATGCGTTGTCCTAGTTATTATGCCTAGGAGATTTGGCGGGGCATATCATCCCGTGCTTATGACCTTTCATGGGTAATTTCTGGGATATTTGTTGACGCCAAAATCTTATTAGGCTTTTATGAGAATTTAGGGGCGTGACAACCCTTGATTTAATTAACTGTTGAAACGAGATGCATTCGTAATAACTCGTCGAACCATGTAACCATTTTATACAAATTAACTTGGGTGAGGGATATTCGACGCAACCTATAGTTTTTACTCGCTTTATTAGTCTAAATTTATTTTGCCTCGCCTAGATTAATCATTTCCCCTTTTCGCATCTTTTACTTTTAGTTGTAATTTATCTTTTACACTTTTGTTTCTAAAATATTAAATCATATAAATTCTAGCAACTCGTCCCAATGGATCTTTCGATAATCGACTTACCGCGATGCTTGCCTCGCAAGTGTAGTCATAATCTTGTTTTTTGTATTACCACGATGAAAAGAAAACAACGACCGTGCCCTCACACGAGCACGCATTTCATGCCGTGATCAACAATCCCATGATGAAATCCATGGAAATGCTCTCCCATTTCCACATAGGGATCTCTAGCGGCTGATGTAATCCTGGTGGTCTTTGATGGTACACCTTTAAGAACTGACGGGTGGCACACTTGGACACGAGATTCGTAATGTCCTTCTTCATCCCTCTCCACCAGTACTGTCGCCTCATATCCTGGTACATCTGATCCCATCCAGGATGTAGCTTAAATTGAGATCCATGCGACTCTGTCATCATGCATGACATAATTCCTTCCCCTGTGAGACCAAAAATCTCCCATTAAATCGTAAACCCCCATTTGAACTCACTGAATAGGACTCCGCGCCCTCAGCTAGGAGCCGTACAATCTGATCCTGGCAGAACGAATCGACGACTTGGTCCTGGATCACTCTCATGACAATCTCAGGTGTGACTGTCATGACGAACATAAAGGATCGGGCCACTACATCCCGATGTCCCATTTCTTTTTATTTCTCCTTCCATACCTCTTCCACCTCGCCTACTGGCCTATGACTCAATGCATTTTTAGCTACGTTAGCCTTCCCCGGGTGGTACTGTATCTTAAACTGGTAGTCTTTTACAAATTCTAGCCACCTGTACTGATGCATGTTCAACTCCCGCTAAGTGAAAAAGTATTGCAATGACTCGTGGTTTGTGAACATGAGAAATTTCTTCCCCAATAAGTAATGTCTCCAAATCCGTAGGGCAAACATGACTGCTACAAGCTCCAAGTCATGGGTGGGGTAATTCCTCTCGTGAGGCTTCAGCTTGCGGTAGGCATAAGCTATAAACTGATACTCCCGCTGAAGTACCCAACCAAGTCCCTGTAGGGAAGAATCATTAAACACCAGGTACTCCACTCCCAGCCTGGTCAAGGCAAGAACTGGAGCTGAAGTCAACTTATCCTTTAGTTCATCGAAAGCCAATTGACAAGTATCATCCCAGATGAATGGCACCCCCTTGCGAGTCAAATTTTTCAATGGACCCGCAATCTTTGAAAACCCTAGAATAAACCACCTGTAATACCCGGTTAACCCCAAGAAGCTAAGCACCTCCATCGGTGTCATGGACTGTCCCCACTCCCTCACTGCTGACACTTTTCTTGGGTCCACTGATATCCTAAACTCTGAAAATAATGTGCCCTAAAAACTGTACCTCTCGTAACTAAAACCTGCACTTCTCATACTTGGCATACAACTGATGCTCTCGTAGAATCTGAAGAACATGTCTCAGTTGCTCGATATACTCCTCTTAGTTTGGGAGTAAATCAGGATGTCATCTATGAAAATAATGGTAAACTGATCTAAGAACTCTCTAAATACTCGGTTCATCAAGTTCATAAATACAGCTGGAGCATTGGTCAGCCCAAACGACATAACTCGAAACTCGTAGGATCCATATCTAGTCAAGAAAGTAGCATTCGACACATAATGCTCCCTAATCCATAACTGATGATATCCCAATCTTAAGTTTATCTCTGAGAAGAAGGCAACTCCTCTAAACTAGTCGAACAAGTCATCAATTCGGGGCAACGAATACTTATCCCGTATTGTTACTTTGTTCAACTCTCGTTATTACACACACAACCTCAATGATCTATCTTTATTCTTCATGAATAACACGGGAGTACCGTAAGGCGAGGTACTCCTTTGAATGAAGACCTATCCCAATATCTACCCAATCTGATCCCGTAACTCCCTCATATCATTTGAAGCCATACGATAGGGTACATGGGCTATTGGCTGAGTGCTCGTTATCAAATCTATAACGAACTCTATCTCACGGCTAGGTGGCAATCCTAGTATATCCTGGAACACATCAAAAAACTCACGAACGACAGGAATCGAGATAAGGGGAAACACTATATCCTTAGAGTTCTCATCCTCTATGTAATACAAATGGGTGGACGACCCCCCTCCGGACGAGACATCGCCACCAGAAACATCTCCTGACCCGGTATAGCAAAAATAGTGATCCTACAAAAGAAATATATAATGTCTCTATAATAAACAAGCCAATCCATACCGATAATGGCATCATACTCGAGCATTTATAATACAAGCATGTCAACAGGTAAAATAAGTCTCCCAATCTATATCCCCATGCCCTGACAAATAGAGGAAATCATTGCCCCATTACCTAACGACGAGTCAACACACGTAACAGTACTCTCGGTTGTATCTAATAACCCCATGGCATGTGAAAATATAGTGTAAATAAAAGAGTGTTAAGTTCTCGTGTTAAATAATATACGCCCCAAAGTCCCCTAAATAGAAAACATACCCTCGACTATGGGTGGAGCTCATGGAACTACAACCTGATGGATGTTGTAAACACGCCCATACTGCAACTGTCCCTGCTGAACTGGGACTACTGGAATAGAAGGTAAGGCTGGAATTTGAGGTGGTGCTGGGAGGGCAGTTGGGAAGATCGGTCTTTATGGCTCCTGATGGGAGCCCTGCTGCTACGGGACCCTATCTCCTTCGGGGCAATCCTGACGTCTATGGACATTTCTACCACAACCAAAGCACCTACCCCTACTGGCCCTGCTGATTGGATTGGCCCTGTCTATAACCCCCATGTCCCTTCCTAGAGTCACCAGAACGAAATCTCTTAGCAGGGTCCCTGAGCTGCTGGTGCCCCACTGGAACTACCGCCTCCTGTCCGACCCTATTGGCTGGACTCCCTGACCCGTTTTCTCCCCTGCTGATGGAAACAGTGGTCTTGGCAATGTAATAGAGCAGCGTTGAGTACGTTAGTATAAGAACCCAATGAAAGAATACCCAAGAGGTGCTGGCAAATCCTACAGGTCAATCCATCCATGAACATTCGAATCTTCTTCTCTTCGGTAGGTACCTCATCTGGCACCATGGTAAACAATCTCGTAAACTCCTCCTCATACTCCGCAAAAGTCATCCCTTCCTATTTGAGGTTCATCAGTTTTTTCCTCATCTCAGTCGAACCACACCCAGAAGTCCTGTATCATCAAAACATCACGTCGCTCCGTAGTGGTAGTAGACTTCCATCACTGTAATGCTGCTCCAACCAGCTTGAAAGTAGCTAAAATATGTTTTTTCACTTCCGTGCACTCGTACATCCGCAGGTGCCTCTGTATGTTCTTTTTCCATTGGCTAGCTGCTACAACAACTGAGCTTCTCGATAAATCTAGTGGGCGCGCCTTCTAGAAGGCGTTTCTGACTCGTTCCCAAGAAGAAGGGAATACATGTACCGGAGCAGGTGCCACTGCCTGCATCTGTGTTGGGGCGTGCTGAACCACTGCTAATGATGCATTGACCTCTTGTGAAACTATATCGACTACCTCCTCAACATTTATTTTCCCCTATTCTTGTGGAGGCTGGGGCTCGGGTTGGGCATTCCTGTCCCGTGGTGCTAGTCTCGGAGGCATCTAAAATGAAAGAGAGAATTTATAAATCCACAGTTCAATAAATCTTAATATAGATGAAGACGTATAAAAATTCAGAATGCAACAATCCTATTAATAGGGCTCTATATCAAAGAACGCTAAACTGGATGCATAATAAGTCATACAGATTCTAATGGACACTAGAACCTGATTCTATGATACCACATGTGACACCCCGTCTATTTAAATACCGGGTTATCGGTCCTTTATTAAATTAAACCAAAGTATTCGGGTGGTTCATTCTTAGCATCACTGTCAAAAAGCAATTTTTTTATTTATCACCTAATAAATAATTAAGCTAAGTGTCAAAACATTTAATTTTATAGATTAAGTCCCAATGATATGAATTTTATACATAAACTATTTTAATAAACACATTTATAGTAATGAATATCAAAACATTAAACTGAATCAAATAGGATGAAATAATTTCCCAACAAAATATCTCAAAACCACGAACAATAATAATACTAATAATCCCAACTGAAAACTAACTTCAGAAAATAAGGAACTACAATGTCTCTCTGAACTAAATAGAAACTGGAAATGGACGACACATTCCCTATCTAAAAGTGACTAAATAAAGAGCTTAGATAACAATCATGAAGTCGTTTAAATGCAAGGACCTGCGACTCCCACACTAGCTGCAGTACGATAATCAATCCAATGATCTCAGTCTGGTGTCCTAGCGGATGGGCACCTGATAATATATATATATATATAAAATAAAGGATGATGGGGTTTATATCTTTGTATACAAAACCTATATAAACAAGTTTTGTATTTATCTCTTTTTGGTTTCCCCCAACTAACGGTCGAGATTAAATTTGGTGAGTTTTGGTCTTAACCAACTCACGGATTACATTACATCTATCGTTTGTCTCTAATGTGCAGAACTAACTTGATTCCAGACTATAATGAATTTATTAAATGACCCATGCTTGAAAGCTGGGAAATTACATCTCACAGCTTTGTACCCACTTGAAAAACACTATTTTCCTTTATTAACACATGTAGTCTTGGAAACACACACTTATCACATTTTCCACATTCATTAACACACTTATTGGGCTCAAATTTTCATTTTCTTGATTTCATGTTAAAACTTATTAAAATCTTTACTGAACTTGTTTATACGCTCATGGCCGATTTAATACAAGTTTATATACACGAGAAAAGGGATTTTAAGTCCAAAAATCCAAGTAAAATGAGTTTAACACATGATTTATTCAATAAATTTTATAATATTTAGAAAACCATGCCTTTCAAGATAAAAAGACATTTTTGTTATTCAAACATGAATAAATGTCTAATTTCCCCAAAACCATTTTTTCCAAGAAAACTTCAAGACTTTTTTTCACCCAATACCTTAACAAGATAAATATTATTTTAAAAAATTTTAGTTAATAAAATGTTCAAACACTAAGTTTTCTTCAAAAATATCATTTTCTCAAAACCTTGAAACCATTTGAAAAAGAATTTCACATTAATCGTGATAAAATAGATATCATACAACATGCATATATTCTACTCTTATAAACTCTAAATACAAGACCAAAACTAAGGAAATATACTTCTTAAGCTTAAAAAGTATAGTTTACCACCACACTGAAGCTCCAAAAATGGTGGATGAGACTTAGATTAAGATGGAAACCTCCCACCTCCTAAGGTGGCCTTAAAGAGGTTGCCTAGCTTAACTAAGCTTGTTTCATTGAATTCTCAAAGATCCCTTTCAAACTCCATGATTTCTTCTTCTTTTCTTCTCCAAAAATCCCTAACAACATCTCCGTGAATTTATATCTTGACCAACAAATGGTGTAGATGGGTTTCGGAGGTTTAAATGTGGTGGAAAGGGATTAAATTATGGTTGTTTAGAGCTTATGAGTGGAGGTTCTAGGGTAGTGGAAGATGGTTGGTTGGTGGTGAGGCTACAAGATCTTACAGAGAGAGAGAGACAAATGCCCAAAAATGGGCCAAGGTCTCACTTAAATAACCTATAAACCTTAGGAGTTAAATTCCAAAAATTCTCCAAATCTTAATCCTGAGTTGATCTGTTATGTGGAAGTGTGACATGTGTCAAAACTAATATTATATTTCGTGATAGTATTTTCCTGTTAGGACAAGATTTGGATATTGTTTGAATGACATCACATCTCGTTTGAACAGGGTTTTAACGAGAATCTTGTGCGGCTAGAAAGGAGAACATGTGTTTTTCGTTCGATGGTCATTTGAAGCATTCCTTCGAAAGACGAAACTTACTCATTCTAACAACCCAACATTTAATCTAACTTACTTATAAGCCATTATAAATCTAATTAACCACACCAAGGCCACTATATTACCAAAATTTTATCCACTATCCATCTTATAAGATCTAAATCTCAATCGGGTCACATCGAGTCACCAAAGTACACGAGTATAGTCAAAATCACGGGGGCGGGTGTTATAAAACTTTTTTGTCAGTAATTATTGAGCCCATGGTTACTAAGGAGAAAATTTAATGGTTTAGTTAGAAAAATAAGCTTTTACAATGGTGTGGCTAATGATTCCAACTCTATTTGGATCTTGCCAATCAAGATATCAAATATTCAAATGGATCAGTGCATCACCTTGATTATGGAGCACACTCAACTTCCCAGACCAGTCCATGTATTCTTTATGTATGCCAACTGCACTAAGAAAGAAAGGAAACTCCCTTGGAACTTCCTCAAATATGTAGCAGTTACTTCTCCGTGGATGGAGGGGGTGATTTCAGCATTGTCTCATCATCCATTGAAAAGGAAAGTGAAACCCTATTAATATGAATGCAGATAATAATTTTTTGGACTCTATTAGTGAAGCATGATTAACTGACATTGGGTTCAGTTGCTTAAGATTCACCTGGTTGAGTAAAAGATATGACAACAATAGAATTTGGCTTAGAATTAATAGAGTGATGATGAATTCTCCATGGCTTACTCATTTCCCTCTTGAAAAGGTGAAGCATCTCAATAGGACCACTTCGAACCATTCCCTCTTCTTATGTCCATTCACTATGGTAGAAGAAAAGGCCATAATAAATTTGGGTTCCTAAATTTTTGGACTAAGCACAAGTACTCTATTGGGAACCCTTTTCTATCTTTGAGATAAAAATTAAAATCTCTTAAATTAGTCCTTAGGCTATGGAGCTTTGTGACTTTTGGTAATTGTGGTGACAATTATTATGCAACACAAATAGATAGGAGAAAGGCAATCACCAAGTAGGAAAAAGGAATGTAAAATGACAATCACACAACAAAGGATATACGTGGTTCAGCAAAGAAGTGCCTACGTCCACGGTGGTGCAGTTGGTTTTATTTCTATATACTCCGGGGAGTGATCACAAAGAATACAACTTGTCCTTTTGCCCCGGACTTAGGGTTTAATATATACATGTACATTTAGGTGAGTGGGGGTGATGGGTTCCCCCACGTCTTCCATCTCTCCTATAACTTCCCTTCAGGGGAACGTGGGAAGAGACCGGATCAAAATAAGAGGTGGGGGGCCTGGACATTGGGTCGCTAGAACTGGGCTACTCGTCCAGGCCCGTGGTCTTAATTCTGGGTACCCAAAATTGCCCCTAAGTTTGTTGGGCCATGTTCATGGGCTCAATAAATTTAAATGATTAGCCATAATGGCTTTTTTGCAATTCTTTGAAAGCTGTGAAGTTGATTTTGGAGGCACCCGTTTATTGTGCACTATGATTAGCAGAATTTGAAGGTTTGTTGGAATAGCCACTTTTCTACCGTCGCTTCAGTCTTTCCAGCATTCTTCTATTTTCTATGAGCTCTAGCGCTTCGTACCTTACTCTCTCAATCTCCATTCTCATTGCTTCCTAGTTGTTTAGGCTCGTGCTTCTTCATCGCTTGAATCGATCTTCTATTTTGTAAGTTTCCTGTGCCCTTTCTTTGTACTTTCTCTTTGAGTTTGTAGCTTTTCTAGGGTTTTCCAATGGCGAAGATTGGAAATAGGTCAATCTCTAAATTTAGGAAGTTTTACAACATCCCTGAGTGGGTAGATATTGAGTGTTGTGCCTCCCCTCCTAGAAACGTTAGAGATATAGATGATGCCCACTAGATCCACGTCTTGTTGCTTTCCCGGGGGGACTCACTTTTCCTCCCAATGATTTATTCTTGCATTTCTTTGGCTATTTCAATATTGTTCCTGCTCAATGCTCACCCAATGTGTGGAAAATAGTTAATGGCGTACATAAAATAAATCAGTTGTGTGACATTAGGTTAGGACTCGTCGAGGTCTGTTTTTTCCATTCCTTCTCTCGAAGTAGCTCTGGGGTCCTCTATCTCAAAGCTAGGAGCCCTGACAGGGTATTGGTAGTAAACCTACCTGATTCCCATAAGGACTATTGGAAAGAAGGCTTCCTTTCCAGAAACTGGCAGTTGTCTCCCCAATTTGAGGGGTTGAGATCTGAGAGGTTCACGGTTCCCTTTTATGGGGAAGAATACATAGGTAGACATTGCTCTTATTGCTTCGATTTTTGTTGATTTATGATCCTTCTAATTCTTCTCCGTTCTTCTTTTGCAGCGAGGTCAAAGAACTTGGAACCTTCTCTCAGCGAGGTTCATCTTTCGGAATTGATAAAGGCTTGGAATATCGGGGAGCCTTTGGGTGACGGCGAGCATCCCAGATCTGCTGCTTTTTTGCTTGAGTATAAGAACGTTGGCTCCAGCTTCATAGCAAGGCATGTGGACAGTATCCCAGAGTTTGGTTTATTCGAAGAGACTGCTGCGGGTCCTATCCATTTGGACGAGGAAGAGAGTATCTCTGAGAGTGACATTGTAGGAGCTATAAGTGATTTGCGAGGAGAGAGCTCTAGCAGTAGCAGTTCCTCTAATCGTAGGGAGGTTTTTGAAGCTCGAGGATCGTCGAGCACTTACAGCAGTTCGAGCGAGAAGATGGTTCCTCCAAGGAAGAACTTGATCAGGGATGATGATGATGAGGACCACGTGCTTCTTGCACAAAGGTCAAAGAAGCAAAAATCTAATTCTGGGGATGTGGCTACTGGTTCCCGATCCTATGCCCAAGAGCAGGAGAGAAAGAGGAAGGAAGAGGAGCAGGTGAGGGAGAGAGAGAGAAAAAAGGAAGAAGAGAAGAAGAAGATGGAGGAGAAGAGGAGGGTAGAGGAGAGGAAGAATAAAGAGAACAAGAGAGAGGAGGAGAAGAGGAGGGACGAAGCGAGGATGAAGGCCGGGCAGGCCTTGGTCCCGGTGTTCGCGCTGCCCGAGGGGGCTTCTGTAGCAATTTCCCCTCAATTGGCCCCCGTTTTGCTCGAGAGAGCTGTCCTCCCAGATGATCGCCAGAGGGCGGTAGGGTCCGAGCAATTGGCCTTTCAGGCTAGTCAAAGGCTAGATCTGGTAAGGTTTTTCCCTTATTTCCCATGTTTTTATGAATTCCCTCATTTTCCTCTTCTAATATCTTCTTTTTTCTGCAGTTTGTTACTGACTTCTTCGTGCTGTATCGTTCACGCGATGAGTTGGTGAAGAAAAACAGCGAGCTGGAGAAGAAAAATACAGCCCTGAAGCTG
Organism: Sambucus nigra; assembly: GCA_949130495.1. Taxonomy (NCBI): domain Eukaryota; kingdom Viridiplantae; phylum Streptophyta; class Magnoliopsida; order Dipsacales; family Adoxaceae; genus Sambucus; species Sambucus nigra. The sequence continues at coordinate 197,963,569 of OX422217.1, read as the reverse complement.
AAGGGTAAAGAGCTCAAGGCTAGCTTTAAAGCCGTTGACGTTACTCAGATTTCATCCGACCTGGCTCTTTCTACTGCCAACAAGGAGAAGGACGCGACAGTCAAGGACTTGAAAGAGTTGCAGCAGGCCTATAACCTGGTTTGCTCGAGCAAGCTAGCGGTTGTTGAGGACAACATGGTGCTGTCTAAAGAGCTGAAGAAGAAAGAGTCTGAGGCTGTCACTGCCAAGGAGGACTCATACAATTCTGGCTGGGCTGCAGCGTACGAGGATGCTGAAGTTCAGATAGGCTATATCAGTCGTCTGAACATCAAGAAGGGTTGGAACAAGGCCCTTTTGGCTGTTGGCATCGACATTGACTCTCCCCTATTTGACGAGCATGACCCGTGTCCGAAGCCAACCGTGGATGAAGTCCCTTCCCCAGCTATCGAGCATGCTGGTCCTGTCCCCCTGACGACCCCTGCTGATGCTTCCCTTGTTGTGGCTACAGAGACTACTCCTGCCGAGGGCGGTGCTCCTGCTGATGCCGACAAGGGGATGGGCCCTCGACCTTTGGGCAACCTGAGGTTGCTAACTAGTTAGCTGCTAGGACTGCTTTATATTTTTGCTTTTTTCAGTCTGTAAACATTCTTTCTACTGTTCGATGTAACTTCAATCTTTATTAATAAAAAGACTTCTATTCTTCAGTGCATTGATTTGTCTCTTTCTTTCCCTTATCTTTTGGTTGCTTGTAGTTACTTGATGTGGATGATTACATTCCTGTTACTTCCCAATTGGGCAGGACCCTTGGTCCCAATGCGACTCCCGAAGTTTTCCAGGCCTTCGTTAAGCTTTGTAAATCCCTTAGATCTAGAAATCAGAAGTATAAGGAGCAATCTGAACTTGTGGCCAAGCTGAAGGACAGTCTCCAGGAGATGGAGGACATTGGTGCCTCAGTCCAAGAGGAGGTCAATGCGCTGAGAACAAAGCTATTAGAGGCCTCCGAGATCAACCAAGTTGGGGAGCTTCTTCAACAGGAGAATGTGGACCTGAGGAGAGAAGTCTTACGACTTAGGGAGCATGCGCCGAGCACTGTTCCAGCAGTATTACAAGGTTCCTCATCATCGCGAAATAGAGCTGGTCAGAATGTTACTCCTTCTGTGTCGCGGGGTTCTACTCGCCCACCCATTCCGCGAGCTGGTAGGAGCACCAGGAGCAGAAATAGGGAAGCGGAAGAACTTCGATATAGGGAAATGGAAGAACTCCGTGGTGATGTCCAGCGAGCCTATGTGATTGCTGCTGGGCTTCAAAGGGATGTCACTCGGTTGCGGCACTTGTTCAAGAAAGGTCCTCGGCAAGCGTGGGCTTACGGCTATGACCAGGGTTTGTCAGATGCTCCAACAAGGTTGACAGAGTTCGAGGAGCTTTCTTTTATCAGGGGGTGGCTAAGTGCCTTGAAGGAGCTGTAAGTCCCGAGGAACTCGATGCTCTGGTATCGCCATGAAATGTCTCCCTCTACCCTGATGCCTAATCCCTTCCGGAGGGATGATCGATGGATCCCCATTGATGCCATCCCTCGGCAATTATTGGAGGCAGATACGAACGAGGTTATGGAAGAGTTAGTTCCTGCTCCTGATGACGGGAGAAGAGCTCGAGTGGATGATTATCTCGCTCAGAGGCCTCCCCCCCATTGAGATTTTGCCAGTTGTTTTTACTTGTATTTTTGATAATTTAAATGTTTTGGGCTAGTTTGCCGACTAAGAATGTATCACCATTGTTGTAAATATGATTCATTAATAAAAAGTTTGTGGTTTGGGCAATTTTGTCGACTAAACGTGTGCACCATATTCTTCATATTCTTGCTGTTTTATAATCTTCTAAGTTTGTTTTGTCATGCAAGTGTCCTCCCAGTCTAGTATAATACCGAGATACCATTGTGCACCACTTTACCTTTTAGGTTGTGTCGTCACACTCCCTTAGTCCTAAGTGGGGCAATTGGCGAGGACACACCTGGTGTTGGATGCTTTATCCGATTAGGGTTTTGCTTAACCGAAGTAGGTTTGATGACCAGTATAAAATTTGGTCATATTGCCTAAGGATCCCCTGTAGTTCTTCATATATTTCCAGGGGCAATGCTAAGAGGTCCTTCGTGTTTCATAACGATGACCTGAGGAGGGATATTGCCCTGCTATAGTGTAGTGGTCAATGTGCCTGTTATTTGGAAAAGATGTACGATAAATGGAGTTGTTACTCATCAGAATGTAACCAATTAAATAACTTTCATTATTGATAAGGGAAATGATCTTCTAGCTTCATAACAAAAGAATAAAAGAAAAAGATCTAAAAATAGAATCTCTTGAGATTGGCTGCGTTCCATGCTCATGGTATTTCTCTGCCTTCCATCGTTTCCAAGTGATAGGCGCCCTGTAGGTCGTCTCTGGTTACTTTAAAGGGTCCTTCCCAGTTGGGGCCTAGCTTGTCGTCTGATGGTTTTACTGCGCTGCCCAGGACTTTCCTTAGAAAATAGTCCCCATTTCGAAATGCCCTCGGGTTAACCCTTTTATTGTAATGCCTCGTGAGCTGTTGCTGGTAGCTCACTAGTTTCACTAGGGCTAGCTCCCGGTGCTCATCGGCTAGGTCGAGCTCAGCGAGCAATTCTACATCATTATGGCCTTGGTTGATAAGGTTGGATCTCATTGTCGGCAAACCTGCTTCGAGTGGGATGACGATCTCTTCTATGCCGTATGTCAGCAAAAATGGGGTTTCTCCTGTTGCTCGCCGAGGAGTGGTTCGATATGCCCATAGGATGTGAGGTAGTTCATTTACCCATGCGCCTTTGGCTCGCTCCAATCGCTTCTTTAATCCATCAATAATAGTTTTGTTGGAAGCCTCAGCTTGGCCATTGCTCTGAGGGTAGGCTACGGAACTGAAGTGGTGTCTGATACCATGTTCGTTATAGAAGTTCTGAAAGGAACCGCTTTCGAACTGTGTTCCATTATCAGTGATGATGGTCTTAGGGATGCCAAAACGAGTGATTATATTCCTCCATATGAACCTCATCATATCAGCGTCTCGAATGTTCGCCAGGGGTTTCGCCTCGATCCATTTGGTGAAGTAGTCAGTTGCAACTAACATATATTTGCGATTATCGCTGGCGGTAGGTAGCGGTCCCACGATGTCCATTCCCCATTGGGCTAATGGCCATGGGCTGGACATGTATTTTAGATCGCTGGCGGATTGGTGGACCATGGGAGCATGAAGTTGTCATTTCAGGCATTTCCGGACATATACCGCAGAGTCCTTTTGCATATATGGCCACCAGTAGCCTTCCTTCATTGCTCGAAAGGCTAGAGATCTTCCTTCGATATGGCTTCCACATATTCCTTCGTGAAGCTCGTGTAGCACTTGCTCAACATCTCCTGGTTGGACGCATCGGAGGTAGGGACCGGAGAAGGATTTCTTATACAAGTTGCCTTATGGGGATAAGTGAAAGTGAGCAGCTTTGACTCTTATTTGGTGGGCAGTCTTCTTGTCACCCGGGAGCGTGCCATCCTTTAAATAATCCATTAAGGGGTCCATCCAACTGGGGGCTGATCCTACTCGGAGTACCTATTTGACGTTTGGTGGTTTGTTGTCACGATTAATGCTCGGAAAAGTGAGGAAATCAATGGGGATGACCCTTTTTAGGTCGGAGTCAACTGCCAAACTCAGGGCTGCTAAGGCATCAGCATAACTGTTTTGCCCTCTGGGAAACTGCTGGACGTTGATCTCTTCAAAGCTTGACATTATTTTTTTCACTAGGGCGAGGTAGGCTGCCATTCTTTCATCCTTTGCATTGTAATCTCCACTTATCTGATTGGAGACTAGTTGGGAATCGCCGAACACTTGTAAATTTTTTGCTCCCAAAGTATGCGCTTTTTGGAGGTCGGCTATTAGGGCTTCGTACTATGCTTCGTTGTTGGAGGCTACAAATCCAAGCCTGATTCCTTGTTCAAGGATTGTGTTCTCTGGGGTAATGAGGACAATACCTACCCCTGCACCCTTTGAGTTGGAGGCTCCATTAACGAACAGTTTACAGGTTTCCTGTTTTGTTGGGTTCTCCTTTTGCCTTGTTGTTTGAGGTTGGTCGGAGGGTTCTTCGCCTGTGAATTAGGCTATGAAATCAGTAAGAATCTGACCCTTGATAGTTGTCCTTAGTTGAAATTGGATGTCAAATCGATCGAGCTCGACTGACCACTTAGACAGTCTGCCCGACAAATACGCTTTCCTTAGGACTGCCTTAAGGGGATGCAATATAAGGACGATGATAGTATGAGCTTCGAAATAATGCTTTAGCCTATTACTAGCGCAAATGCAAGCTTCTCCAATGGTAGGTACCTTTGCTCGGCGTCCAATAAGGTCTTTCTCACGTAATAAACAGGGTGCTGGATTCCCGCAACCTCGTATATTAGCGTAGAGCTGACAGTGTGATTGGACACGGAGAGGTACAGGTATAAAGAATCTGTCTGCTGTGGTATGACGAGCAGTGGTGGAGAGATTAAGTAAGACTTGAGCTTGACCAATGCTCGCGAGTAATCTGGGCTCCACTCTATCGTTTTGCTCCCCTTTAGAAGCTGGAAAAAAGGCTTGCACTTCTCGAAGGATTTGGAGATGAAGCGATTTAAGGCAGCGAGCATACCAGTGAGCTTCTGTATGTCTCAGATTGTGCGAGGGGGTTGCACCCTATTGATTGCATCGATCTGGTCTGGGTTAGCCTCTATGCCTCTCTTACTCACCAAGTACTCAAGAAATTTTCCTGACTGAACACCGAAGGAACACTTGCTTGCATTAAGTTTCATTCGGTACTTCCTGAGAATTTCTAAGGTGTTTGACATGTCTGAGAGGTGATTCTCCTTCTTCTTGCTTTTAACGAGCATGTCATCGATGTAGACCTCCATGGTGTCTCCCATCTGATCTTTGAACATCTTGGTAATCAGTCGCTGATATGTTGCCCCTGCATTCTTGAGCCCAAAGGGCATAACTGTGTAGCAGTATAACCCAACTGTGGTGATGAACGTTGTTTTGTCCTGGTCTGGGGTGTATAAGGGGATTTGGTGATACCTTGAGTATGCGTCCATGAAACTCATTCGCTCGTGAGCTGCGGTGGCATCTACTAGTTGGTCTATCTCCAGGAGGGGGAAATTATCTTTAGGGCATGCTTTGTTGAGGTTAGTGAAGTCGATGAAAACTCTCCACTTCCCATTGCTCTTCGGAACTACTACTGGGTTGGATAGCCACTTGGGGAATTGTACTTCCCGTATGGATCCTGCATCCAGTAGTTTTTCCACTTCTTTTTCAACCGCTTTAGCCTTCTCGGGTGCAGTTCGCCGTGCCTTTTGCGTGATTGGCTTGAATGTGGGGTCGACGTGCAGCTGATGACAGACCATACTGGGATCGATTCCAGGCAGCTCGTATGGTTCCCATGTGAAAATATCTACGTTGTGCCTCAACAAGGTTGTCAACTCCTTTTGTTCTTGGTCGGTGAGAGATGCTCCAATCAAGAAGACTCTGTTACTGTCGCCTTCCCTAGCCGTCACTTCTACCAGGTCTTCGACGACCCGTTCGGAGGGGAGGAGTCTGGTCTCCTCTACTCCAGGTCTTCTGTACTTTAATTGATATTTAGAAGGTGTTAGACCTTCTTCAACCTTCTCGCTAGGCTGCTCGGCCCTCTTTTCTCGCTTCAGTCGGATGGATGCTATGAAACACCTTCTCGCCATTGTCTGATCACCATGTATTTCCATTACTCCACATTTAGTTACGTACTTGAGTTTCTGATGGTAGGTCGAGGAGATTACCTTCATCGCATGAAGCCATCTCCTGCCGAGGATGGCCTGGTATGCTGAGTCGATGTCAACTACCAAAAACTCGATCATCTTGGAGACATTTCCAGCATGCACTGGTAGTACAATCTTTCCCAAGGGCATAGTCATTTTTCCAGTGAAGCTAACCAAAGGTATAGTAGCCTCCTTTAGGTCGGCGATGCTTAACTTCAATTTTCTGAATAAATCGAGATACATTACTTCGGATGAGCTGCCTTGATCGATGAGGAGCTTGTCGATGTCAAAATTAGCTATCCTGAGTGTAATGATCAGAGCATCATGATGTGGGGTCCTCACTCCTACCAGATCTTCATCTGTGAAGACAATATGCTTGTTATAGTTGATGTCATCTGCTCGTCGATGTTTTCCTGACTGTGACTTTGCTGGATCGATCTGAAAAGCCTGCATTACTGCTGTAAGTTTTTTCATCTCCATTCGAGATGAATTTCCTTGTATCTTCCTGGCATCAGATGCCCCGTGAATTATCGCAAACTCGTGTCCAGCGTCATCTTCTAGCACGTTGTCAGGTCTCGCCTCTTTATTGACAGCCACTTTCTCTACAAACTCGTTCAAATGCCCAGACTGGGCCAGCTCCTCGAGGTGAGACTTAAGAGCTTTGCAATGCTCAGTCTTATGTCCCCCCTCTTTGTGAAAAGCGCATCTTAGCGGATTGTTCCTCTTCGAGGGATCTCCTCCCATCTTCCTGGGCCACTTGATGAATGGCTCATCTTTGATCTTCGTGAGAATTTTTTAAATTGGTTCTTTGAAGATGGTGTTAACCGCCTGGAACACTTTCGACGCATCGTTGTTCCCTTCGTTCTTGGAGCCATTTTTGCTCCTGTTCTTTCCTCCTTTCTTATGGTTCTCAGCTTTGTCACTTCCCTTGGTAGTGAGTTTACCTCAACCGTTTTCTCCTGTATTGAGGTGGGTGACATCCTCCACTTTAGCGTACTTTTTGATGCGAGCCATTAGGTTGTTAATAGTCATAGCTTCCTTCTTTGTGAGGGACTGGTGTAGAAGGGAGGAGCTGGTTAGCCCAATTTTAAAAGAGGCCACTGCCACTTGTTCCGAGCAATCTTCGACCTCGTTGAATAACTCCCAGTACCTCTTCGCGTAGTCTCGGAGTGTCTCTTGAGGTGTTTTCTTCATTGTCAGTAAAGCATCCATCCTTTTGGGATGGTAGCTGCTAGTGATGAACCGGGTCGTAAAGAGCTCGGCCAGGGATTTGAAACTTCTGATGGACCGATGGGGGAGTCTTTCGAACCATTTTTGTGCCACATCATGCAGACTTGAGGGGAAAATATGGCACATCAGTGCATCTCGGTGATTCCAGAGGGTCATGGCATGTCGGTATTGCCTGACGTGATCGATGGGATCAGTCTTACCGTTATAAATCTTGAACCTTGGAATGGCAAATTTCTTGGGGCCTTCTTCTTCTTCGATTTCCCTCGTGAAGGGTGACTTCATCTGGGTTTTGAGAGCTCGCCTTGCGAGTTCTCTAGTTGATCTAGCACCGTGGTGGGCAGGATGTTGGTCCATTTCCTTGCGGACCAGACTTCGTATGTTTTCGTCGCTGCGAGCAGGGCTCTGGTAACGGCGAGCTCTTCGCAGCTGCTCACGAAGGTCGTCATCTGATTCGTCTCCCTCGACCTTTTGAGATCCTCACCTAGGGCTCCTTCCTTGGCTGCGAGACTTGCTCGCCTGAGGGCTAGGAGTGCGGTATGGACGTCTCCTGTTATCAGGACGAAGCTCCCTCTCCAGTCTTTCCAGTCTTCTTTTCAGGCGAGCATTCTCAGCCTCGTACCTACGAGAAGACTCCCTCTTCTCGTGGAGCCTTGCCTCGTATGCATCAACCAGAACTGGGCTACTCGTCCAGGCCCGTGGTCTTAATTCTGGGCACCCACAGTAATATTTTTCAAAACACTATAATTGCTGAGGATGGGGTGGATATAAAAGAGTGGGAGTTTTAAATGAATCCTTCCACTCATAATATAGAGGAGTATGCTAGAGCCAATGTGGATTATCTTGTCCATTTATAAAGTGAAAATGACTATTGGAGGTAGAAATCCAATATAAAATGGGTCACTGAAGGTAAGATAAATTTTAAATTCGTTCACTCTTTTATAAAGGCGAGGAAGGTTTCTATCTTCATCCATAAGATTAAAAATCAACAAGGGTTTTGTTCTCTGACCAACATAAAATCAAAGACAAATGGGTCAAATTCTTCACATAGCAATTCAGTGTTGATGTGTTTAGGAATCAGGAGGAGAAACGGTTATTCCATATCCCCTTTCTGGTTACACATTGAGATAATGCTAACCTATTTGATTTCCCATCTCTTGGAGAAGTTAAAAAAACTGTCATCGAGCTAAACGAAAATAATGTCCCATGCTCGAATGGGTTCTCTAAAAATTTCTTCACCAAAGCTTAGTCAGGATATTCATAAGTTCATGGAGGATTTGTTTGAAGGTTACCAGCTCCCCAAGACTTTGTCTTCCATAATAACCCCCCTCATTCCTAAAAAAGAGAATTCTATCCCTTTCTATGATCGTAGACAAATAAGTCTCTGCAACTTCTCAATCAAAATAATCTGAAAAATGGTAGCCAATAGGTTGGATCATATCCTTCCCAATTTGATATCTCATAATCAAAGTAGTTTTGTGAAAGTCAAATCTTCACCAATAATATCATAATGGATCAAGATTTGATCGGCATGCTCAACCAGAAGAAAGTTGGGAGATGTCATTAAATCTTGACATGGCCAAGGCGTATGACCACATATCTTGGATTTTTTAGATCAAGGTTATGAGGAGAAAGGGGTTTAATGAAACTTGGATAAATATGATTTGGAGGAGTGTTTCTAATTTTCAGTTTTCTTTGAGTATTAATGGTGAGTCCATTGGTTTCTTCAAATCTCAGAGAGGCCTAAGGTGAGGGAACCCCCTATCCCTTGCCCTATTTTCATAGATATTGAGTGGCTGACTAGGCATCTTAATATCCTCCCTAGTGAGTCTAACTGTATGGGCCACAAAGATTTTATTGGTGGCCATAACATCACCCACCTTGATTTTGCTAAAGATATGCTAATTATCTCATACCGAGGGAAAAGATCTATAAAGAAGATAGTGGTTATATTGGAGGAGTACGAGTGTTAATATGGTAAAAAAATAAATAGAGATAAATGCTCTTTGTTAGTTTACAACAAGTTAAAGTAGATCAGTAAAACTTGGATTACTTGCTTTACGAATATTGTTAATAAACAATTCCTAATGAAGTAATTAGGACGTCCAATATATTTCAGGAGGAGAAAATGTAGCCATTTTGAGGACGTCATAGCCATGATTAAATTGAAAGGCTGGGCTCATAAATTTCTCTCTACTAGTGCAAAACTCCTTCTCTTAAAAATCGTGCTTCAATGTATTCCTTTCAATAATATTGTTGCTTCCACACCCCTAATGAAGGTCCTTAGTTCCATTAAAAACATTTTTTCTAACATTTTTTGAGGATCCAAAAAGGGTGTCCCTAAGATCCACTAGGATAAATGAGAGGAGCTATAATTCGTATGAGGAAGGAGGTATGGGACTCAAAAGCATGAAAGACCAAGTGGATTATTTTAGCATGAAGATTTTGTGAAAATTCAAACTCAACAATCCTTATGGGTAAAGTTCATGCTGACTAAGTACTATAAATAGACCCACCCCTGCAAATTTATCAATTTGAGAGGATCAAAAACTTGGAAAAGGATGTTGGAGGTGAGATCCTCTAGTAAGCTTCACATCTAGTGGTTTCCAAGTAAAGGAGAGATTTCTTTGGCGTGGGATAACTGGACTGGAAAGGGTGCATTGGGTAAACTTTTGCAGGAAGATCACATATAGTTTTTAAAGGACTTCAAATCCGAGGCATTCCTTCGAACTGGAGAGATATCTATAAAAGGATTCCTATTGGCTTGAGGCGGTGGTTTAAAAATGTCGAGGTTCTGAAACCCGATATGGACGATATTGTTGTTTGGTCTCATTTTAGTGATAGGAAATTCTCTCTGTCATCTTTTTGGGACTGCACCAGATGCTATAAGATATCTTGCTGGACCTCTAAATTTTTATGGTCCAAAGGCGTGTTCCTTAAGATCTCTATTTTTGCATAGATACTCCTAGGGGGATTTGTTCCTATTGACTTAGCGGTCTAGAAAAAAGGGGTTTGGGGGCCTTCCATGTGTAACTGTAGTTCGAATCCGAGAGGTGAATCGATGGACCACTTTTTCTCTTCTGGGGATGTTTCTAACAAAGTGTGGAAATTCTTTAATGGTGTTATGGGAGTGGATTCAGTAACTAGCACTATTTGAGATAGGTTGATTAAGTGGTGGTCTGAGGTTTCCATATCTGTTCAAGGGTACTTGAGAAGTATTATTCCTTTATTTGTTCTTTTGGAATTTTGGTAGTCCAAAAAAAAGGTTAGGTATGAAAATCAACGTGGATGGTTGTGCGAAGGGAAACCCTGCGGAAATTGGAGGTGGCAACATAATCAGAAATCTTAAATCTAAAATGGTTATTATTTTCCACTGTTAGTTTCAAAAGTTGACTAGAACCGTTGTGGAAGTTAAAGCCATTTAGGAATTGTGTGAGGCAAAAGAAGACTATCATATGGTAATGGAATCTAATTTTAAAGTTACAATAGACATCCTAAATGGCATTAATTCCCCTCGCTGATCTATTATCATTGTTGTACAACATCAGGAACATCTACATTTCCTTGAGTGTTTATTTTACCCATATCTACAGATAGGGGAACAAATCATCAGACTATTTGGCAAATTTGGGTAGTAGCCTTAAGTCTAGCTTTAAATCTCTCCAGCTTACTATTTTTACAAGGATCTAAAGGGTTTACTTATTGTGGACAATTGGAGTTTTCCATAATTTAGATAGTTGTAATTTTTCTCTTTGGCTTTCTTCTTATCTGATAGGTTCTCAGGGGGTCCTTTTTTTTTTTTTTATCTCTTTTGTAATGGGGTTATCCATAAAACCCTAATTTTCTAGCTTCCCTACCATCGATATGTTGGGCTCGACTATCAATTGGCTTTTTTGGATAAAATTTTTACCTTAAGAACTTGTTCTCGCCACCTTGAGGAGGCTTTTTCTCCAAATTTTTTTATAATACTTTCAGGGGTCCTATCCATCTTCTCAGAAAAAATAATTGATTTTTTTTAAAAAATTCCAAACATCAAAATCATCCCACATTCCTTACATGCTTGAATTGGTTAATTTCATAAGAATAGTACTCACATTGAATGATAAGTTTCTTATACCCAACACGTATCATGCCAACCAAATTGGTCAAGGTATGGGGCCAGTAAAGACAACAACCTAAGTAAAATAACTATAGAATGTGTGTGAGATACACCACTCCCAAAGTTACAGTAATTTAATACTTACAGCTCGATTATGCCTATTTTATTAAGAACAAACACCTACAATACACAATATATAAAACTAAATGAGATTCATATGATTGTTAAACTTATAATCTAATTGGAATAATTGGATGTATACTTTCCTATCAATAATAATTTCACATGAAAAATTTGTTGATTTTAAATTGTACTTTCTCCAAAATTAAGAGTCCATATTCATTTTATCCTTAGATTAAGGATAGACTCAATCAATGCCCAATATCAACATTTTTCTATTATCACTCAATCAATGACCAAGTTCAACCCTTGTTTATTATCTTAATATCATTTATTTTCAGCATAGATTTTAATTTTTGATGAGTTCCAAGAATTCAACTCGATTTCGAAAAAACATTCAACTCTTGTATTGGAATTGAAACGGTTCCTTGTGATACCAAATATATATATATATATATATATATATAGTCTATTGTCTTTGTTTAGACAATAGTTTAGTATGTTGAAATAAAGAATTTGTTACAAATTCTTTATTCACACATCTAGGGTTGGAGATTCCTACACCCCTCCCCCCCCCCCCCTCCAAAAAAAATGAACACGTAATAATTTAGTATGTTGATATAAAGTATTTTTTATAAATTCTTTATACAAGCTTAAAAAGTCCATTCTTTCATTAATAATTTAAAATTTTTCTTTCTTCTTAATTTACCAAGTAAATTAAAAAAGAAAACGATGAGGGTTTATCTTTTACATGAGATGTGCATAGTGTTTCAAGTGCGCCATAATAGATTATTATTATATTTTGCAGGGAAAAAAAATGACGTATAGTGTATAACGGGTTATACAATCTTTAAATTGTGTGTGTAATTGGATGGCATAACATGGTAGTTTGCGCTATTTTGAGCAACCAATGTGCTATTTGGGTATTTTATTTCCTAAAAAATAAACAAAATTATGTAGTTTTGTTTTAAGAGCAAAAGAAAAGTGAATTCTAACCTCCTCTCGAAACTATTTTGTCCACTCTTTAAAGCGCAATTACAGCTATATGGAATATTTGTATGTTAAGATCCACACACAAAGATTCAATTTCTTAACCAAAATTTATCTTGATTAATAATTAGGTGTGCATGCAAACTCAAGTCCAGATTTAGATTATATCCAACACACACAATCAAACCAAACAAATGAAGAATTGAGGAAAAAACCATATTCAGCACTGTAGAGAGTTTGATAGACTCGACCACTTCCACTAGTATAATGTGCGAGTCTTCAAGACTTAAATAGATATGGCATCATCCATCATCATCCACAAGAAGTAGCCCTTCCCTCGATATCCACGGATCTGCCTCAGGATTAAGAAATCATCTCTTCTTCAGCCCCAGAGCCTTGGATCCACAAAATTATCAGTTGAATAAAATCTACAAGGGTTTGATTTAGTATTTGGAAGCTAAGGTTTGAAACTTAATAAATCATTCTAGGGGATCAGTGATTTGGAAAAACAAATCTTGTTTCTAAGAAACAAAAGGTGAACACTTTAAGGGTATGTATGGGGATTCAGTTATCACCTAAAGTCTTGAGAAAAACTGTTCACAAAAGTTTTTTTTACATTAAAAAAACTATTTTTGATGTGGCTCGAACAAAAATAGGATCTCATTTAAACAAAACTACTACAATACAAAAAAAACTACTTTTTGAGATGGTGCTCAAGCCGTCTCAAAAGCCTTTTGTGACGCCATTTGAGACGGAAAAGGGGTGTCATATTAGATCCCCGTTTTAAAATATTTTTGAGACGACAACAACTGTCTCAAAATTTTTTTTGAGATAGGAAATACGTCGTCTCAAAAGATCATTGCTTACAGGACCCTTTTGATACGACGAAAAATCCATCTTTTAAAGGTTTTTTAGAGACAATGTATGCCGTCTCAAAAGAGTTTTTTTTAGAAGACAACTTAACCGTTTTTAATAATTTTTATGCCAAAATTAAAATTTCATACATTCCATAATATGCTCAATATAATTTTAAATAAAAAATCTTAAAAATAATAAATGACATTTTGGCATCCCATTTCAACAAATATAACACACAATTTTCCATTCAATTAAAATTAAAATCCATACAAAGATAAAGTAAACAATTTCAACATTGTTCCCACCAAACTAATTATCTCTACAAAAGTTAACTTGTCTCATTACGATAAATACTAAGAATCTTGAAGAAAACGATCTCCATCAAAACGTGTTTTGCCTTGTCCACAAAAGATTTTGACCTGCAATAAAATTTATTCAATGTCAGTTACGATAAACAAAGAAGTAATTTTTTTGATAGTTCCTATTGATGACAATCTTGAAAAACCTTATCAAATTTGTATATCTTCATTTTATTTACTTTTAAACACTAAATATTTTTAAAAAAATTTGGCACAGTCTCCTTTGTTTATTCAAGAAAACCAATATGTTTAAGCATAAAAATTAACTCAAAAACAACGATAGAAATAACCACAACATTGTAAACAGCTAGGAGCGAAATAGCCACATCGTATATCCTACCTAATACTCCACCAAACTAAATATCTCTACAAAATTTAACTTGTCTCATTAGAATAAGTATTCTCAATCTTGAAGCAAATGATCTCCATCAAAATGTGTCTTGCCTTGTCCACAAAAGATTTCAGTCTACAATAAAATTTATTCAGTGTCAGTTATTGTGAACAAAGAAGTAATATTTTTTAATAGGTCCTATTGATGACAATCTTTAAAAACCTTATCAAATTTGTATATCTTCGTTTTATTTACTTTTAAACACTAAATATTTTTTTTAAAATTTGGCAAAGTCTCCTTTGTTTATTCATGAAAACCAATCGGTCTATTAAACATAAAAATTAACAAAAAAATAATGATAGAAATAGCCACAACATCGTAAATGACTAAGGGCGAAATATACAACATATATCCTACCTAACACTCCACCAAACTAAATGTCTCTACAAAATTTAACTTATCTCATTAGAATACATACTCACAATCTTGAAGCAAATGATCTCGATCAAAATGTGTCTTGCCTTATCCACAAAAGATTTCTACCCAAAATAGAATTTATTTAGTGTCAGTTACTGTAAAGAAAGAAGTAATCTTTTTTAATAGTTTATATTGATGACAATCTTTAAAAACCTTATCAAATTTGTATATCTTCATTTTATTTACTTTTAAACACTTAATATTTTCAAAAATATTAGGCAGAGTCTCCTTTGTTTATTCATGAAAACCAACCTATTTAAACATAAAAATTAACTAAAAAATAATGATACAAACAACCATAAAATTGTATACCACTAAGAGTGAAATAGACAAAACATATATCCGACCCAACACTCTGTCACATACATGTATAAAAATAAAATAAAGATGTTTTATTACCTAGTCGGTATGCGCCGTTGAGGTGATGGAAGCATGATTAGGGATAATACTCTAAAAAAAACTCTGCATTTCACTTATCATGTCAGTTTTCATCTGTAGTAGTGCTTGTTGGTGGCACAATTCTAATTCTTCAAGCTCGTGTCTATGTCTAGCCTCTCGAACTTCAACGTGTTGTCTAACTCTACTCTCTCGATCTTCAGCGTCTTTCTTAAGTTGATTAATATACTTCAATAATGCAAGAGAGGAAATCGTTTGTGTAGATGTTGGCCTAATGCCTACCCTTTTTAGTAAAGTATAACCATGAACTCCTTGTCCTACCACATCCTTAAAAATCTCATTCCTCGCTTCCTGATCATTTCTCTTCTCTTCTGGTAGGTCATTTAGTCATCTCTTGAGCAATGCTTACCGATTAAACATATATTAAAATTAATGAATTTAATTTAAACATATATTAGAAATTAATGAATGGATTTAGTTAGCATATATATATATATATATATATATATATATATATATATATATATATATATATATATATATATATATTGCTCTATATGATGACCTATCTTCAACATTGAAAGGCTTATTATTCGGAGCCCGAGTGGCTTGCCACATGCTGATTTCGTCAACAGGCTCTCCTACCTCTACCCTCTACAAAATTAATGTATATATTAATATTTATTAAAATAAAAATTGTAAATGTTTATAATACAAAAATTCCAACCTCCTTGGTAATTTTTGCATGTGGCTTCACCCAGTCCTTGATTAAGCACATTCACATTCATGGTTCTTGGAGTTTTGCTTCGCTATATCCTATAAAAAAAGATTAGAGAAATTAATAATTTTGATGTTACTAAAGAATTATATGTAAATAGACTCATCTTAAACTTAATGAGTTGTTATACAATTATCTTCTTTAGACCCCAATACTTCACTAAAGTATGCCATTGAACTTTGTCGACTCGGGGGGGGGGGGGGGGGGGTATTTTTCAACCGCACTTCATCGGATTGAAACTTTTGATAATGTTCTATCTTCAATCGGTACTTCCATTACCTCGAAGTAGCTCCCATCCTTGCAAAGGAAATTAGTTTAAAACCTTTGGGTGCATTTTATTTTCCTTAAAATTTACAATAAAACAAATAAATTAAATTGAATTAATCAATTGGTTTGAAATTTAACAAACTCATATATAACGAAATAAATAAATCAAATTGAATTAATGAACTACCTTCACTTCATTCCAAATCCCCTCAAGAGTGTCCTTTTTTGCCTTGGTCCAATATAATGTTGTCAATGGAAACAAATTTCCACTCCTAGAATAGTAGCCTAATTGCGACATCAATTTGCATTCAAGCCTTCAAACTGGATGGCAAAGCTCATTCCATTATAGTATCTTCTTTTTAATATTATTCCATTCAATCCAAGGCCTCGAAGCTTTTTTAACATCTTTTGCATTAGTCAGGGTACTCTCTGTACCTAAACAAATATTCGATAAACTATTATTATGTGAAATGTAATATCAAATGAGTGTGGTTAAAAAAGTGCATTGCTAACATATGATATACTTGCGGTCTCCTCAACATCTAAAGTCGAGTCATTGTATGAAAGATCAACATTTTCTCGTAAATAATTAATTTGTTCGATATATTGGGTTTGTTGGCATGTAGGACATTGAAATAAAGAAACATGAACCCTTGAGTTACGATGTGACATGTCTGACTGGGGTGCCACTAGGGTCATTTGTTGGGGTTGCAATACCTCACTCGGGTCGGATATTAACATATGTGTCTCTAAATCGTCTTCCATTGGTGTTGTGAATGGTTGTTTCTCGAGTGATCTTTCCTCGGCAATGATATTGCACATATTCAAATGACGCCGACGCTTTCCTACCATGGATTTGTATACGTACATATAACATACATAATCAATTGAATTACACAATAATAAATTTGAGAGAGGGAGCAATCACGTTAATTCTACATGAAATAGACATGAATTTTTAATTGGGTTATTGATCCATACCTCTCTCAATCGTTTTCCACTAGGGTTGTGAGTGGTTATCTTTCCTCGTCTATGAGATCATACATATTCAATCGATGTCGACGCTTCGCAGTTATGGATCTGCATATGTACATAATAGGTTTAATAAGACACGAGCATAAGCAATTATAATAAAGTGTAGTGAAATCAAAATAGATGATGGATTGTATCAAGTAGAGTGAAATAAAAAAAGCTGAATCAACAGAAAATACAAAATGTAATGGTTTTGATCAACCCCCTGTCATAGATTAGAGCATCCCCCTTATAGGAGATGATACAAAAAATTATGAACAGCCCCTTGACATGGTTTAGAGCATCCCCATGTCATGGTTTGTAGCAACCCCCATGTGCTGAAGAAATTAGTAACTGATGCACATAGAAATCACTTGCAAGTTCAAGTGAAGCAAATATGAGCAATTAAATATTAAAGAGGCTAAAAAAATTAAATAATCCTTGGTGCTTCTTAGATTACTATAACTATTAACTGGACTACAGAAGCAGTGGACCATTTACATCTACAAGGAAGTAATGAGTGAAACAGTAGTCACTATATTTTTATTATAGGGTAAAATACTTTTCAAAAGTTTAATAAGGAAAACTGTCAAAGTTTAAGGACCCATACTAACGAATGACAGTTAAAGGTCATAGTGGGTAAGTGTTTGAGTAGTGGAATATTGTCAAATCAGCAATCGGTTTTCATGCCTACATAGCTTAGTGAGTCTATAGTATATTTAGGAAGCAATCAGTTCAGGTTGTGTTTGAAGCATAAAATTCATACATTGGATTTGGAATCGGAACAATAATGAATTAAAATCTAAATTGATATGAATTAAATTCCATGTCCAAGGCATGAGTTTCATTCTCTCAAATATAGCCTTGAAGGCTCTGGAGATTAGTGACTAATGAATCACAAGCTGATACAATTTGGCAGTTTTGAAGCAGGGGAATAAACACTCAGAATAGGAAATGGAAGTAAAAAAATATAATAAAATAGAAACAACTAGCCTAAATAGCCTTAGTGGCTCTAGTTATTAGTGACTAATTAATCACAAGTTGATGCAATTTGGAAGTTTTGAAGCAGGGAAGAAACACTTGGAATAGGAAATGGATGTAAAATATATAATAAAATAAAAACACCCACCCCAAATATCTAAGAGTAAATGATGACCAAAAAATGGCTAAGATATAAGAAAACTCCCGACCTTGTATGTGGCGAAGAATACTGTTTCTTTCCTGCCAAATATAATATGGCCACAACATACATGAGTGTCATTACCATTTTGTTTCTGAGGCTGGTGGTACAATATCTAAGAGAATTACATTTTAAATTTATCAAGTCATACCTACTGCTGCTTGGATTATTTTTAGCAAGATCTCTTGACCCCTAATAATTGACTTTAGAGGCCGTTGAGGAGATAGACTAATCGAGTCGACCTAACCCAATTTTTAATGTGGGAAACATCCATACTAAAAATAAAATGCATAAGATAACAACGAGTTTTAGAATTTAAATAAATGGACAACATGCATAATAATGTCTTCACATTGTTCCACTCTTTGACATAAAAAAATCAAAAACAAAAGGTAGCTAATTTAGGATTATGTTACCCTCATGCATTGCCACTCCCAATTTTATCAACATCATCATCATCATCATCATCATCCTCTGGGACACTTGGGTCAACTATTGATCCATTATCTCCTTGTCTCACCCACCTTACAATTTCATCTTCATCCAAATTTTGCATGTTAAATGGCCCATCTCCATTGGCCAATAATTCTTCTTCAGTCGTCGCGTACCTATCAAATCGATCTCTTGGTGTCATGTGAACAACAACGTGCCAATATGGTTCTATAGGATCATGCACATAAAATACTTGTTCATCTTGATATGTGAAGATGAAAGGTTCATCACTCTCTTGACCATCCTTATATTTCAATTACTTGAAGTTCACTAGCGTAAAGTTGAACTCATCCACTTTTGTGTCCATGCGATTTTCAACCCAATAACACTTAAATAACACAAACTTCATGCCATTAACATATTGAATTTCAATGATGTCTGTCATCTCCCCATAGTATGTTATATCACCTGCAATAGGATTTTTATCTTTTCGACTTGAATAGCTCATTTGTTCAGCTTTTATAATAATGCCTCTATTTTGAGTGTTTTTCACATATCAACTTTCTTCGTTTGAAATTAAAAACCGCCAACAATATAAGATTTGAATCTAACTTCATCTTTGAGGGGACCTAAAGATAAAAATTTGATTTCATTAAATAGTTCAGCGCCATCGGCTACCATTCTACTCACCTATAGTATTTTAAAAGAAACGTTAATAAACAAATATAATCGTTATTTATGATTCAAGTATTGGTTATGATGTTTTTACTTACATGATCCTTAAACAATATGTGAACTCTTCGTTGTGAAGACGATTCACACGATGCTTTTGTGAATCTTGAGGGTAAATTGATGAAAGCTCTGTGAGTTGTTTTTTACAAAATACAAGCGTAGTCATATATCTATTTCATAAAAAACTATAAGAAAAGTTATTACAAAATTGAAATAGGTATAATGAAACTTATTGAATGAATGGTGTCACTGACTTAGTATTGGTAAGAACATACCGATGAGCTTACGTATACATCACTTGATCAAGTTCAAATGGAACTTTTTTCCCAAGTGCACGAACATCCATATCCCCCTTATCATCATTTCTAGGCGGTCAGTTAGACTTGGTTTCCACACCAATGTACCGCGAGAAAAAAGTCATGCATTCTTCCAAAAGAATAGAGTTGGTGATTGAGGCCTAAATGAGCTCAATTACAAACGTTTAGTTTTAAGATGTGGAGATACCTTTCAATTGGATACATCCAATGGCAAAGGACATAACCAACAATTAGGAGTTCATTAGGCAAATGTATAGGCAAGTGTTCCATCACATAAAAAGAACTCATCGGGAATATCTTCTAAAGGCTACAAAGTGTAAGAGCCATTCGTTCTTCAAACTTTTCCAAATCAGCTAGGGTAATTGCAGTTGAACATAATATCATGAAGAAATGGCTTAATTCAATTAAGTCTTTGAAAATATGATTTGGCAATACCCTTCGCGCTGCTATAGGAAGTAATTTTTGCAATAAAATGTGATTACATGGATCTTTAATCGTGAAATATTCCTTTCTTGCATGTTCACGCATCGTGAAATGTTTGATGACTAACCATTGGCAGTTTTAACATCCCGTAACATTTTCAAAAAAATGTCCTTCTCCTTGTTACTCATCATGAACTCTAGTAGGGAAAAGTACTCTAAATTTGACCCCTGTGGTTGAGGATGTAACTAAAATCTAATATTCAGTTCTTTGAGGTCTTATAGAGACTTAAAATTGTCCTTTATCTTACCTTTAGTACCAAACAGTGTAAATAGGATATTATCACACATGTTCTTATCAATATGCATGACATCGAGATTGTGCCGAATAAGATTATCCTTCGAGTACAGAAAATAAAAAAATACTTTTCTTCTTCCAACACATTCTAGGTTTCAACACTTTATTTTTTTTCTTTTCTATCTCCTCTCTTTCCCTCCTTCTAAAGACATGTTCCATCTTATATTCAGTTTTAATGTCAAGGTCATTCAACTATTGCAACATTTGCAAGCCCAAAAGTTGTAATGGGGCTAGTCGTAATTCTACCCTCCTAGTAAATGGTGTCTTCTACCTTTGAAACCTATGTCGAGAGTCTAAGAATCGACGATGACCCCAATAATAGAACTTCTGACCATGCTTTAATCGGATTACCAGATGGTCTTTGTTACAATAAGGACAAATAAATGTACCTTTTGTGCTCCATCCTGATAACATTACATATGCGTGGAAATCATTAATAGTCCACATCAAAGATGCATGAAATTGAAAAAACTTCTTACTAAATGCTCGTAAGTGCGTACACCATCATTCCATAGCTCAATCAACTCATGAATCAATGGTTGTAAAAATACACCGATCTTATCTACGGGTCCATTTGATCCATCTATAAGTATAGACAAAATCAAATTAGGCTGCTTCATGCACAACCATGGAGCTAAATTATAAATAATGAGGATAACAGGCCATGTACTGTGCTTAATGCTCATATTACCAAAAGAATTAAATCCATTAGAAACTAACCTAAGTCTAACATTACAACTGTCTCTCGCAAAAAATATGGGTTTTTCTCATCAAATGTTTTCCAAGAATGAGAGTCTGTTGGATGCCTTAAGATACCATCGTCAATCCGTTCCTCGGCATGCCATTTTATTAGAGGAGTTGAATGGGATGACCAAAATATTTTCTGCAATCAAGGTTTCAAAGGGAAATACATTACTTTATTTAATGCTACCTTCGGGACTTGGACACCCACACTTTAATCATCATCTTTATATCGACAAGATCTGCATATGTCACACTTTTCATAATTCTCAGCTTGATTTCGAAATAGCATACAGTTGTTTGGGCACCCATCCGACGTCTCGTACTTGAATCCAAGTCCTTCGTCAGCTTGTTGGCTTGGTAGTAAGACTTCAGAATTCTCTCACTCGAAATACTCTCCGCAAACAACCCAACAACTTTGTGAAAGAACGATTTGTCCATCCATTAAGTTGCTTTCTGTGCAAGGGTTCAACAACAAATGACAATTTCGTAACCCCTCTGGATAGTTTTCATACAAATTGCACTGCACCTCTTTTAAAAGTCTAGAATACTCTGGAACAGTTTCGTTCGATTTGAAGACTTCTTTAGTTATACATTTCTCATCATCACTCATATTTTAATATGTGTGAGGAATACCCCTTTCCTCCTGAACCATTATAGCCATGGTCTCTCGAGCATTCAATTGAACAGGTATATCATCAACTAGCATATCATCCCGTCAAGAATTCATATTGCTTCCTACACCACTAAAAGTCTCTCCATGGAAAACCCAAACCTTATAAGTCTTGTCAAAACCATTCATCTCAAGGTGATTTCTCACCATTTTCTGTGTGTGGTATACTCGATTTGCGCATCTCTTAGACAGGAAATAGATTTCTATGGTCCCGATGTTCTTATTTTCATATGCATAGTTAAGAAATCCTTTAATCTTGTTAATGTATTCTTTTGAACATTGATTATGTATATTAATCCAACTCTTTTCCATTATACCTAATAATGAAAAAACAAATGATTCCCAACAATTTGATACATAAATTCAAAAAATTCAATAGTAAACTAATTAAAATAATTACAATATAACCTAACAATTCAACGCATAAATTTTAATATCTACATTATTAAAAAGTCACACAATCAACATAAAAAGTCAAGAAAGGAAAGAAGGTTACGTAATTAAAAATTCACACAATCAACATTTTAGTAATAATACACCAAATCTTAAGAAATGACAACATCCAATGCAATTAAAAAGTCACACAATCAACATTTAACATCTATATCATTAAACATTTATACGTAAAACAGCTCAACCAATATACCCATTTTCATCCCTGCTCGAATCACTACGTTCATATTCTCCTTTGTGTAGCACGTACACTTCATCATCGTCAACCAATTTTTGATTACTCTTTGATTTACTTTTCTTACTTTTAGCACGACCCGCATTGCCGAATACAATTTATGGACTTCCAATTCTATCAATTTAGATCTATTCTCTTCTATTTTCTTCAATCTTTGCCTCTCGTACTTCTTCAATGTTGTAAACATTTTCTGATAAAAGATATGTAATTAGATAATAAATGAGGTAGAGAGAGAATGGAAAATCAAGTTTATCTTTTTAGATTCTTTAAAGATTGTGATATTACATTTTTGTATGTACTACTTTTTTTGTGTAAAACTAGAATTTTAACTAATGATTTCTTTCGAGTACCAGCCAATATGTTGGAGCTTGTGTCCTAATAATTAGGGTCCATTTGATTGGCATTGAATTGTTTTCCATGGAAAATACTCATTTTTTTTCTTTTTAGGTGCTTGATTTCATATGCATTCTATTAGAACACTACTTGTAAATATAAAAAGTGTTCCATATTTTCATCAAATTTCACGAAAAACAATTCTCGCCCACTACCCAAAAAATTGATTTCCATGGAAAACTTCAAAAGTAACACCAAATCCCTCTTATCTTTTCCACACATTTTCTTGCCTCTAATAAAAATGAACTATTTCTCAACCATTTTCCAACTTTGCAATCTAACACAACCTTAGTAATATTTATGTTAAAGATTTAGCATTTGATATGATATAAGATGTAACAAAACAATAGGGCTTTGAGGTTATTAGTCCTCTTTTTTAAAAGAAATTAACTGGTCCGGGGGTTAAGTTACAAAATGGGAAGGTGTTAGTCACCCACCCGCCCTTTTCGGTCTCTCATGGGCTTGTTTTACTGTTTTCCTTTATTTCTCCGTGGAGCGTGTGTGCGTGTATATATAATGGAGATCAAAATTTCCCAACTCATACCATGGAAAGGGCAGAGTGGGGCCATCCATAGGAATGTTCCCAAAATAATATTTAGAAAATACGATGTATACGTTTATTGAGATATTAATCGTTATGATGCAACGATAATATATGTGGGGATAAAACGCCAATAAGGATAACAAGTATAACATATATTAATATAATGCATAGATGAAAATGAGACAAATGTGAAAATGGGAGATCAAGAAAAATTGGAAAATTGGACTCGAGTCTCGGGTTTTATCCAGAAACGCCTACATAGCCTATAAAGGTATCAAAGTCCACGTAGTTTGTATGAGGAATAAGGGTGGGGTTTATCCCCTAGATTCGAATGGGAATTTATAATATGTTCTTGTGTAGAAAATGTATTCTAGTTTTGAGAACTTGTGATGGATAATCCCGTTGGAATTTATAGGTGTAACCCTCTTTTTTTTATAGAAAATAAAGTATGTGCAACATAACTAATAAAAATGTGAGATATTAATGTGTATGAATTAAAGTATAAGCTAGATTAAGAATTTATGTAACTAATGCAAAATCAAAGAATTTAAAGAGAGAGATAATGATTTTGGACCTTTTTTTGGAGAATTGAAGATTGATCTTGATCCTTGATGAACTCCCTTGAGTGTTGAGATGAATGTTGGATGTGAGAGAATGAGATTTTACTAAATTGGGTATGAAAATGATGGGAATGAAAGATGGAAAGGAATTTCAAACAAGGAAACTTTGCTGATTGTAAGAGAATGTTACTGAGATCACTGATATTGATGGATCTGAGGTGTGTCTTGGGAGTGAGGTCTTGACCTCAGTTTATAGGGTAAGGGGGTATCGATCGACATATCCCTATCCCTACCAATTGGAAGGTAACCCTAGGCACACTACCAATAGGCAGGAAAATGGACCTGCCAATCGGTAGTCTCGTGCAAATTTTTCCAGAATAATGGTCGTAAAATGAAATTCGTTGATCCAAATCATGCATGGGGCATACCATTAGAAAGGTAATTCATATAACTTCAAGAGTCCTTTTTTCCACTCCTGGGTTCGGGAGTTTACTTTGGGTTAAACGTGGCTCGGAAGAGTTCGTCGGTCCTTTGGACAAGAGATCGTCGGACGGAAACGGATCATTCATTTGAAAAGTAAGTTAGAATCACGCATGGGGTGGATCGTTGGAAAGTTTATGTGAGCTACTTTGGAATTCAAAATATCTTTGCTTGATTTGGAAAGTTGACTTTGGTCAGTTGGGGCCCGAAAGTTCCCAATGACCTTTTAGAGTAAAACGGGTCGTTCGTCCTTACCGTAAGGATGATTCATGCATGGGGTGACCGTTGGAAAGGGTAATTAGTGAACTTCATATATTCATTAATTCTCATTCGAGATGAAGAGTTGACCTTGGTCAAACGGAGCACGGGAGTGCCCGATGGCCTCCGGATCAACTTTCGGAAGAAAATGGATCGCTTGTCCAAACGGTTATGCCATTTCATGCATGGGGTGGATCTTTGGAAAGGGGTTTTAGTTCCCTTTGAAGATTAAAAGAGATTTCACTCTAAAGGTGAAATTTATTAGGGTCAAATCAGGGCCCGAGAGTGCCTGGTGGCCTCTAAATCAATTTCGATGGTAAAATGGTCCGTACATCCTAACCGTTATGCTAATTTGTGCATAGGGTGGACCGTTGGAAAGGGTATTCATAGCCCTTCAAATATTCAAATATATTTTTCTATAACGATAGAGAGAACTAGAGTCAAACGGGGCCCAGAGCGCCTGATGGCCTCTAGATCGGTACTTAGAGTATGACCTAGGGTTTGTAGTGAAATAGGGAGGTGCTAGGCACCTAAGGAGAGACTTAGGGGGTCCTAGAGTGTGGTGTCTTCAGATTACCTTGACGGGTGATATTGGAACAATCAAAAGCCATTGAATAGACACCACATGATTTTTACGATAGAGGTCGATTATGCGGACCTAAGGAATGAGGATGATCGATTTAGAGGGTCGAGGCTATTTTTGGGGACCTAAGGAAATGTTGGGGATATACGATTCTATGGGTCAAGGTCAATTTGGGGACCTTGGGTAGGGAATGACCAATTCTGAGGGTTGAGGTCAATTATGAGGACCAAAGATGGGAGCGACCAATTCTTCAGGTCAAAGCCAATTCTGAGGGCGAAAGTGGAAGCGACCAATTCTACAGGTCCAGGTTAATTCTGAGAACCTAAGTAGGGGCGACCAATTCTGCGAGCCGAGCTCAATTCTGAAGAACTTAATTCGAAGCGAAATCTGAGGGCTTAAGTAGAGGTGACAAATTCTGCGGGTCGAAGCCAATACCGAGGACTTAAGATGAGAGTGACCAATTTTGAGGGCCGAAGCCAATTCTGAGGTCTTAAGTAGAGGTGACCAATTTTGAGAGTCGAAACCAATTCTAAGGGATTAAGTAGGAGAAACCAATTTTGACGGTCGAATCCAATTTTGAGGGCTTAGTAAGAGAGACCAATTCTTCGAGTTGAAGACAATTATGAGGGATTAAGTTGAAATGACCAATTCTACGAGTCGAAGCCAATTCTGAGGGCTTAACTTGAAGTGACCAATTCTAAGGGTCAAAGCCAATTTTGAGGGCTTAAGTAGGAGTGATAAATTATGCGTGTCGAAGAAAATTATGAGGTCTTAAGGTAGGGGCGACCAATTCTATGGGTCAAATCCAATTCTGAGTGATTTAAGTTAGAGCGGCCAAGTCTGAAGGTCGAAGCTAGTTTTGAGGACCTTAAGTTAGAGCGATCAATTTCGAGGGTCGAAGCCAATTCTGAGGGTTGAAGTTGTAGTTTTATTGGGGAAGTTTGGAGACTCTACTATGGAAAATGTATTAATCCATGGATTTGATGCATCCTTATTAGGGGATTTTCTTCAATTTTTGCAATGTCATTTGAAGACATTGCTGGGGAGATATCCAATTGGATTTGAGAATTCTTCTGGGAAGGTAAGTGTGGTATTAAAAAAAAAAATCTCGGTGAAAAATTTTCTAAAATACATTTGGCAATTTTAGGAATTTTCTGGGATTTTTGACATTTTTTGGGAAATTTTTGTACAAAATTTCAGGGAGGTGCTGATCGACAGGGTGTAGGAGGTGCCAAACGGCAGTGGCACGATCTTTTGGGATTTCTTAGATAGGTGAAGGGCAGTGCCAATTGGTAAGTGGTTAGGGACTACCGATTGGCATGCCCTTAGCCTCTGATAAAAAGGGGTGAGATTTTCTCATTTTTTACAGCTTTCAGATCTTCTCACTTCTGCCTTTTCTTTTTGCAAACCGTTATAGGGTTCTTTTATCCTCTAAAAGTAATAAATGGTGGATTTTTCAAGCACTGCAGTCAACTTGGCATGGTTGAGTGTTGATGATTGGGCGCATTTGTAGTATCGGGCCAAGGTGCCCCTAGTGATGGGTAGTGAGAAGGCTTTTAGCTCATTTGAGTTGGTTGCGGATGAGAGGATTCTTTTATGTGAGAAGGTTCACCATCTATGATCTAGGGTGGTGAACCTAAGTGGCTATGTAACTGTTGATAACCGTTGGTATTCCTTTATTTTCTTGGTATTGATTTCTTAATTTTTTTTAATTCTGACAAGGGTTTCTCATTTTGGCTTTGACAGACGGATATGTCTACGTCAAACCTGCATTCTCGGGGGATGATGGGGTTTAAGTATGTTTGGTATCACCTTCCACCGGTGGTGCATTGGGTGGTTTCATCGATTGGCTTTAGTAGTTTGGTGTCTGCACTAGACAAGACATCTCGTTCAACGGTCGTTCTCTGTGCTTTAGGGAGAGGTGGTGGGATACCACCCACACAATGCATTTTGGTTTTGGGGAGATGACAATGACTCCCATAGATGTGCAGCAACTACTGGGGATAAATTGTGAGGGAGCCCACATAGAGGTGGTCCATACTTTGCGAGCAATGCCAACGGCGGTGGAGGCGAAATTGGGTGATATGGGGAGGATAGTCTTTGGGGACTCCATTCATCTATCTCTTTTGAAGGAGGTTCTGCCGAGTCGACTGATCGATGAGACTGATGGACCATATGTATGGCAGATGGCCCGTTTATTAATTATTTTGTTACTGGGAGGATTTTTGGGGGTGATGAGTGGTGACGTCATCCATCTGTAGTTTTTAACATATTTGAGAGTATTTTTGAATATCTGGGGGAGCTTGACTTTGGAGTCCCTTTATTCGTCTCTGGATGCATTGAGCCGGTGCTTCCGATAAACTTTTATTAGCACCACGTATCTTTTGGAGGTATTTTTTCCTTTATGCATTTGGATTTTTGTTTATGCATTTTATTCTTGCTTCCTTGATTACATTCTTTTGATTAACGACCTTGTCCTTTACAGACGTTGTTTTATGAGGTGATTGGGCTTAATGCCCATGTGATAACTTTGAAGGATGAGTCTATTGGGGAATTTTGTTGTATGTATGAGTGGTAAAAGTCCAAATGGCATTCGTGGAAGTTTCTCTGTCTGGCGATGATGCGTCAGGTCTTGAATGTCCTGACGAGTGATCGGGTAAATTCTTCTTTCTTCTCGAGACCATTTTCCTTAATGATATTTTGAGATATTGATTTTTTGTTGGGGATTTTGTAGGTGACATTCTATCCTCGGGGGATGGACATCTAGAACATGGAGGTGACCGGGGGGAATGCGTAGTTGCATCATCTATTAGCGCACGAGTTTGGCTACTACTGGTATCTGGGGGAGAGAGTAGTCCAACAGGTTGTGTAGGATGAGGTGATGGTTCCACTTACTAGGCCACCGATGTACATGAAATGATAATGGGAGATGTTAGAGGAGGTGAGGGTGGCAGCGATGGTTGGTGAGCCTTATTCATCGTATACCGACACGACAACGACGACCAATGGTTACTTGGATTTTGTGTCTAGCTAGATGATGCCGCCCATCATATATGATATCATGCCTCTTCCCCGTGTGGGCTCTGGTAGGGATCTGAGTCAGCCAGTGGGGTCTTACCACAATATGGTTGGTGCGTTGTCATCAACAGTGACGACGATATCAGAGGTGTCATTTGAGTGGTTGGATCCTTCTTCTTATAACATACAAAGGTCTAATGGAGGATCTATGCATATGCTGCATCATCCCAATGCGATGGACCCGAGTAGTTGGGGCTAACACAGGACATTCTTCAACCGGCAGTATACATTTCATTTCTTAGGCTATGGTCTTTCTAATTTCTTTCTTTGCCTCAGACTGACTGATTTTCTCTTTTCTATTTTTCTTGCATCATGTGGCTGAGAGATATTTAGGATTGGGTGGATTTAGCGACGGATCACATCCGAGACTCGATGCCGATTCCATCTTGCTTGGTGTCATTTGCCTCATCTGCGGATGGGTTTGGATCATGGAATAAGGCTTGTCATCTCATCATCAGGGAATGCGAGCTTGCCGTAAGGATGAAGGGTCTTAGAGAGAGAGAAAGAAAGAGAAGAGAGAGAGAGAATATTTTTGAGAGGTTCAGTTTGAGTCCCGTTGTTTTTGTGTTTTCCTACAATACAAATGTTTTTATTTTTGGGCTTAGATATTGAGAGTTGGGAGAACTATTTGTGGATCACGAGGCTCAAGGTTTGCGTTGGTCAGTGCCTTGGTGGGGAGTGTTGAATCCCATTCTAAAAATGGGGGAATGCCAGTATGTTCGGTTGGTTGGCCTCCAAAATACCTTTTTCTACTTTCCCTGGCGATTCATGCGTCAATTTGGCTGGGAGTAAATTGTACCATCTTGGACAGTAGACTTTTTTCCTATGGGGGATTTGACAGAGCGTTTGCACATGTGGTTAGGCTCTCTGTGGGAGAATTGTCGACCATCGACCTATCCTTCTCAATCTTTTGGCAAAGTCTATCATGTTTTTGGGGATTACATGAAGTGGTTGTGGAGGAGGGTAGTTACCAAGATGCTGGCTGTGGAGACAGGGAAAAGGTGGTTCGCCATCTCTGACACCATGGAGGGAGGTGTTTTTTTTTCCATAGACTTGTTTGGTATTACCATTCCATGGAGCGCCTTCAGTATTCCACCCAAGCAGGGGAAGTTTGGGGACCCTAGGATATAGATGATAACGGGGATGGTTCTTCTGGCAGCTGAGGATAGGATACCTAGGGAGTTTTATTTATGAAGATTTTGTATGGTGTTTGGTTATGTATCTGGTTGTTTTCTAGTAGGAATAACTTTGGTAAAGGTTATTTTAGGAGTAGATTGTCTTGTTTTTGTTTGGTTTTAGGTTGGCGGGGGAAGTTGTTTAACTCCCTAAGGAGATCTAATTTATAATATAATTAATTAAATAAAGAAAATTTTAATTATATTATTATGCCTCTTGATGAGTTTTGCCTTTGAATTATCTATACCAATCACTAGGTTATACATAATCCTTTTTATCATGTAAATGAAAAAAATGAACCATCATTCTCGGAGATAAGAAAGAATAGCATTTGTGAAAAATAAGGGGGTCGTGTTCATATGAAGCATATGTGTTGCCTACGTACCTCTAAGGGGTTTGACAATTTTTCTGAATTTCAATTTTTAAAATAAAAGGATTTTAGAGGATCAAACTCCACATAATTCTGAGTAGAGGTAAATGATGATTTTTTAGAGAATAGAAGGGACGATAAGAGGTGTAGCACATTGAGATTAAGGGTAGACTTTCTTGAGACGGTCAAAGTTGATTGGACATGCCATCTTTTCCCCATCAAGCTCGGTGAGCATAGTGGCACCATCGGATAAGATCTTCTTCACAAAGTAGGGGCCACTCTAATTGGACTTGAATTTCCCCCTGGGTTTCCATATGGGTTCTACTATTTATTTAAGGGCTAACTCCTCTTCTCGGATACCACGGTCGTTGACTCTTTTATTGAATGAACGTACTATTCGGCGATGAAATCCTTGTATATTATATATACCCTTCAGTCTCCTTTCATCCAAGAGTGATAACTCGTCAAGACGACTCTGATGCTAGTCCTCCTCGCTGACTTTTATTTCAAGCCTGATGTCTAGTGAAGGAATTTCTAGCTCAACGGATAGGAGTGATTCAATGACATATACCAGAGAGTAAGGGGTAACCCCAGTAGATGTTTGAACTGAAGTGCGGTAGCCCCAAAGGGCGTAAGAGATCCGATTGGCCCAATCTCGATGTCTCTAAGTTATCTTGCTCATGATTTCTTTGAGGTTCTTATTAATGGCTTTGACTGCACCATTAGTTTGAGGTCGGTGGGGAGAAGATTGGTGTCTCTGAATCCTATACTCGTCGACCACTTCTATGACTTGTGCCTCGAAATGTAACTCGTTGTCTGAGACTAGCTCGTGCATGACCCCATATCAACAGATGATATTTTTTGGGATGAACTTGGCCACCTTTTTGGCATTTAGAACTGTGTATGACTCAACTTTGACCTATTTGGTGAAGTAATCAATGGAAACCAAGATGCATCCATGCTCGTTTGAGTCTTTGGGTGTAACGTTCCCTATAATATCGATGCCCCATAAAGAAAACAACCAGGGATAAGTTATGTTGTACAATTTTTACGGAGGAAAGTGTTGGAGGTTAGAAAATTATTGGCATTTAAGATATCTTCAAACATAGTCGGTGCAATACCGAACCATGGTATTCCAATATTAACCTTGTTAGATGATCTTCTTGGTAAGTATATGGCCATTCATGTTGGGTCCCCACTCCCCGCTTTGGATTTTTTACATCATCTCTTCAATGTCAGCCCCTATGATGAAGTGTAAATGGGTTCCATCAAAATTTCTCTTGAATAGTGTTTGTCGTAGATGATGTATTGGGCATCCAATTTATGAAGGGTTTCTTGGTCTTTCTTATCATAATATTAAGGATACCTACCATGCTTGAGGAGGCACCAAATATCGTAGTATGAGTAATCGTCTATATCAGGATCATCTTCTGTGATGAGCTCAATATCGTAGAAGTGGGTGGGTTTATCTTGCTTGTGGACTAGGAAGGGGGTAATCTCTATTCCTTCGGGCATGTAAATCATAGAGGCTAAGGTAGCAAGGGCATAGACTAAGTTGTTCTTTGTTCAAGGAAGGTAAGGTGGTCTTGGAAGGGTTTAAGTTTCCCGTCCTTGACTTTCCATCTTTTGAGTAATTGACCGATGATAAGGGCTTAATCCTCGTAGACATATAGGTATCGAATTCATTTCTTGAGGGAAACTTTGAGGCCGACCGTGCATGCCTCGTATTCAATCATGGTGTTGGTGTAAGGAAAATCCAGCTTGATTACAATGGGGGTATGAGAGTCATTAGGGATGACTAGTAGTATCCCAATGCCATATCCTTTCTTGTTCGTGGTGCCGTCAAATAACATTTTCCATCAGAGGTTTTCTTAGGAGGTATAAAGGATATTTTGATCCAGGAACTCGAAAATCCAAACATCAGTTTCTTTCATAGGGTAGTCAACAAGGTAGTTAGAGATGGATCTTCATTTCATAGCTTTCTACGTGACATACACAATATCAAATTCAGCTAGAAGCATCAACCATCGATCCATTTGGCTAGACAGGGCAGGTTTTTTGAGTAGGTATTTGATGGTATCCTTTAGAGATACAAGTCTGATGGGAAAAGTGAGCATGTAGTGCTATAATTTTTGGGTGACCCAGAGAAAGGAGACACATGCTTTTTCCAAGACAGTGTAGTTAACTTCGTACCTGACCAATTTATGACTATCATAGTAGATGGCTCTTTCTTTGTGAGACTCTTCAAGGTATTGGGCTAGAAAAGACCAACTGCGGTGTCTGTTACAGTCAGGTATATGAGTAAGGGTAAACCAGGTTTTGGTGGCATGATTATTAGAGGTCGAGATAGGTATTACTTGATTCGATAAAAGGATTCTTGGAAATCTTCATCCCAAACCTTGGTTGAGTCCTTTTGGAGGAGCTTGAAGATGGGTTCACAGATTAAAGTCAACTGACTGATGAATCGGCTGATATACTGAAATTTTCCAAGGAATCTCCGAACTTCCTTCTTCGTTCAGGGTGGTGTCATATATAGTATGGCTTTTAGTTTGGTAGGATATGCTTCAATCCATTTTTCACTAACCTTGAATCCTAAGAGTTTTACTTTGGTAATTCCAAAAACACATTTATGTGGGTTAAATCGCATCTCGTATTGCCGTAGTCGCTCGAAGAACTTTCGAAGAGTGGGAACATGACCTTCCCTAGTCTTAGACTGGATGATCATGTCGTCAGCATAGACCTTGACCTCTTTGTGTATCAGATCATGCAAGATAATTATGACAACCCTCTAGTAGGTAACCCCTGCATTTTTTAGACCAAATGGCTCAATGGTGTAACAGAAAGTTTCCTAACGGGTGATGAATGTGATTTTCTCTTGATGATCCAGGTGCTTCTTGATCTGATTATATCTGAGAAAACCATCAACAAATGACTTGAGAGCGTGGCTAGCCGTATTTTCCACAATCATATCAATATTGGGTAACGGGTAATCATCCTTCAAAGAGGACTTGTTCAAGTCTCGATAGTCGATGCACATACGAACCTTTCCTTCAGATTTTGGCATGGGTACGATGTTGGCTATCTATGTGGGATATTAGATCACACGAATGAAACCCACGTTTAACTGTTTGATCACTTCTTCCTTAACCTTGAGTGACCATTCGGTGCAGAGCTTTCTGAGTTTCTGTTTGACAAGTTTGCATTCTGGGAGCGTTGGAATCTCGCGCTGAGCGATCTTGGGATAAGTATTGAGCATGTCGTCGTAGGACCATGCAAAGATATCCACAAATTCCTTTAATAATTCTTCAAGTTGTGCGCGCTCATGCTCATCAAGGGTGAACATTATCCTAATCTCGCGTAGTTAGCTACTAGAACCAAGATTAATAACAATAGTTTCATCTTTATTAACTTAAACACAATTATGTTGTTTATTATTAACATTATTAAGATCAGTTAAGAATTATTCCTTTGAAAAATCATCATCATCAAGAGTTTGATTATAATCAAGACAATTAATGTAAGGCACAACAAGATAATCAAAATCTTCGCTTCTTTCATTGTTGAGAAAAATAACATTGAGAACCTCATCAAAGGAGGTCTTGATTACATCAAAATAGGAAGGAACAACAAAAGAAGAGCAAATCGGATAAACATCAGAATTGGGTTGAATTTTAACAGGTGGAATGGGCACAACATTCCAGTTGAGGAGAGGTGCATTAGTAGCTTTGATAAGGCGGGATGGATCCGATGATGTAGCGATTGAGTGAATAATACAAAGTGTCAGTCCTAGTGTCTTCAAGTTGAATGAATCCTCATAGTAACTTCCCTCCATATCTTTGGTAGCAGACATAGTCTACTCAATGAGCGGTTGCACATAATGTTGAGAATTTTTAGCGCATGAGTATCTATCTTAGAAAAATATCCCCATTCTTAGTTTTATCATCTTTTCCACATGATCATACCACGGTTCGAGAAAGTCACGTAAGGGGAAATATTAACCCTCTCTGATGAATCTTCCATTCAAAGAATCTCCTGAGACAGTCTTAGCACTTTCTAGCCTTCTCTTCAACCAAGGTTGGCGGAGCATTCTGAGTTCCTCTACTAATGGCTGATAACTCAGGCCATAAGTAGGAAAATCTTTCTTCTATACTATGGGTTCTAGTATTACCTGTTGTTGTAGTCACAGCCCCAGAGCGGGCATCAAGTTCATATTCTTGAACATCTGTATCACATTGACATTGCCATAAGGGTTGTGTTCTGGACAAAATATATCTTTGAAATCCTCCCATGCTGGGAGCGAAAGTGGTTCGGCTCGAAAACCTAACATAAGCATATCATTCGTCCCATGTTGTATCTCTAGTGCCGAATTGGTGGTTCTTGCATTCTTAGTGTTATCATCATTGCCTAAGATGGTGATGACTTGACCATTGGCAAAGAACATTAGTTTCTGATGTAGGGAAGAAGACAAACCTTGATACCATGGATCCATGGTCGTTCAAGAAACATATTGAAACAAGTCGCGATTTCGATGATTTGGGATTCAGCAACAGGATTTATAGGTCCAACCCTTACTGTAAGCTTTATAAATCCCATCACTGCTCAACGAGTATTATCATAAGTGCACACTGCGATAGAGGTTAGAGCAAGGTCGCTCACTTTCAGTCCTAAGAAATTAGGGGTTCTCAATGGGCAAACATTAAGAGACGATATGTTATCGACAACCGAAAGTGGGGCAGTCTTTCCCATGACTTCGACATAGATATTTAGAGCATAATTGTTATTTTTCCCAATCTTAGGGATTTATTCTTAGGAGAAGGAGAGCATCATAGTAGAGGTTGGAGATCCTACCATATTAACTGCTTCTTCTGGCATGGTGGAAGGAAGGACTATGGGCCCGGTTACTAGTTTGATCAAGGCATTTCGGTATAGCTGGGAAGATATAAAGAGTCATCTTAGAGTAATGCTATCTTAGGTTTTCTTCAATTGATCGAGGATCTTGCTTTCTTCGAGGATCATTTTTAGCATAGGAAGTTTCTCAGGACCTTTTCCCTTGTCGATCATTGATGATTACGGGTTTGGAACTTGGTAATGCCTCCCTGATCTAGTAATATGGTTCACAAAAGAGGGGAAAATAAGAAACTCTATTTCCTCATCTAACTTGGGTTTTTTGGCCACTTTGTTGATTTCTCTTAGCATATCCTCAAATGATATCTTTCCACATATGCTGACTATTGGGATAATCTTTTCTGGGTTTTTCTCTTCATCGAAACTATCGAATTCGTTCCCATCTAGTGGAAACGACATCATCATTCCATGAAAAGTCAATGCATTCTATAACTTTAATGAACTCTTCGTATAGATCATCCCACTCAACGGGGAGATATAGAAGTGAGGGGACTAGGCACGCTTATTGTTTTAGAGAACCAAGTAGCTCGGACATACGAAAAATTTCACCAGTCTGTCGGAATAAATCTGCTATGATCTGGACCATATCATCTAAGCTAACTTCATCGGTAGGTACCACCCAATTATCTTAATCTTGAGACATTTTTGAGCTTCCAAGAATAGTGTACTAAATTTTTGGCAGTCAATGGTCATCTCTGAGAGCAGTTTCAGCCCGAATTCTAGGAGTTGGTTCAGTACCGTTGGAAATTCCATATCTTTTCCCTTAGAAAGAGTACGAACAACAATGCAAGCTGTTGTAAAAAGTGACAGGGCTTGATCGATAAAATAAGTAGGATGTAGGAGAAAATATGGGCAAACTTTGAGGGGTTTAGGGGAATATATGGGTATGATGGGAAATTTTTGGGTAAATCTGGGTAGATGGGTCAAATTTTGGGTCTTCTTCAAGGAAAATAACATTTGTATGACTTCGAAGTGGATATTGGTTAGTGTTTGGTTTAGGATTGGCTGGTGGAGCGATGGTACTCACGTCAATCAGAACTTGGATTACATTTCGGAGATGGAAACACTGATTAGTGGTATGGCCGACATTTTGATGGAAATCACAATGGGCCTCAGGTTTGAAATTTTTAGTAAGTGGGTTGGTAATGGATGACGGTCCAATGGATTAATAAGATTTCATCTCAAAAGGGCTTGGTAAACTTTGGATAGGTGATCATGAAGCTTGGTGTATTCCTTTTCGGAACCCATGGAGTGGTAGTCTGAGAGATGTTATTGATGGTAGAAATTGTGGCATTAGCAGTCTTTTCATACTTTCTGGGAGTGAACTGTTCGGATACTTTCTTTGGATCAACTTATGTCTTGGCAAGACTTCCTTCAATATTCACTCCTACTTCCCAAAGGATAAAAAATGGGGGTAATACTGTCCTCCCATCATCGCTTGGACATGGGGTAAGAAATTATTTTTCACAATACTGACTTGTTCCTCTTCGGAAGGAGGGTTGGTCATGGTGGCCGCTTTCTCTCTCCACCTTACTATGAACTTAATAACAGTTTCCTTGGGATTCTATTTGAAAACTTATAAATCACGGTGAATAACCTCCAACTCCTCATTGTCCGTGTACTGTGACATGAATGCATGAGAAACATCCTCCCAACTACAAATTCTAGACTCCTCGAGAGATAAGAACCAGTGAAGAGCATTTTCCTTCAAATTTTGTTGGAACATTTGGGCTATTATTTCTTCGGAGGAACCTAGGAGAGTTAGGCTCGATGATAACTTCGCAGATGAATAGCTGGGATCCCACTACCCCCGAACATCTCAATATTAGGCATTTTGAACTTTTTTGGCAACCTTGCTTTAGGATATGAGGACATATGGGTGTAATACAATTAGTTTTCGGAGATTAGGACTTGGTCACAATTTTTGGTCAACATCTTATGGTCTTCCTTGACCTTATTCAACTCTTCTTCCTTCAGATCAACAGTGACAAGTAGGTTATCCCCTTGCCTGGGCAAGATTTAGCATAGGGAACTGAGCTGGAGGTGACCCATTGGAAGGATGTGCACGTGGAACACGCTGATACTTTTTTGGGACCCAAATAAGCTCAGGCACGGGTGGACCCATGGCGCTAGGAAAGAGGAAGTCGATCTCTTAAGGAATAGGGACCCAATTTTGCTGTATCTCATGAACTTTGATTTGAAGGTTGTTAATCTTTGTAGTAAGTGTGGCTAGAACCATCATCAAATCAGGCTACACATTAGGCACTGGCTGTACATTTTCTAAGGAGAGCGGGTGGAGGTGAATTCCAGACTCAGAGGAAATAGCGGGAGAACAGATGGAGCCTTGGGGTGGTTCAACGGAAGATCGAAGCCAATAGGGAGCTTGGCTAAGGGTCGGGTATATGATCGACTTGAGAAGGAGAAATGATTTGAATTTATTTTTGAAAGAGAAGAAGGAAAGTCTTTTATTATAGGAGGAAAATGTTTTTGACATTTTTGGAAAAGATGAGGAAATTTTTTTTTTTGAGTAAAAAGGAGAAAAATGCTTTTGACATTTATGATAAAAGGAAGGAAAATGCTTTTGATATTTTATAAAAAGAAGGGTATTTTCTTTGACACTTTTGGTAAAGAACGAGAAAAGGTTCTCACTTATATTAGGTTTACCTAAATGAAGAAATTCCATATGAAACCCGAGTCTTAAAAAATTGGGTTTGAAAAATATGTAAAACATGGTTGGACTTGTTGACGGGCTCATGGGCAGGGTCGCATTTTGAAAAAGAAAAAATCTCATGAAAGTTTAGGTGGAACGCAGACCCATCATTTCGATAGAGTTTCGATTAGTAATCGACAAACTAAATATAAGTGCCCTAAGTTTGACACCTATACGAGGGAATGCAGTTATTGGGTTAATTGGAAGGGTTTCCCCTTTGGCATGACTTCCACGATATACGTCTTTCTTTCAAGGGCAATAGGTACGTGTGGACAAGCCCTTTGATATACATGCGTGTACGTGAATTGCCTCACTATATACCTCATATGGACATTACATGTGAGAGATAATTTGATATACTCGATGTACGTGAATGAGTTCACTACTATATACCTCTCATCACAACTTCGGTCAAGAGATACTTTGTAGGGGGAACTGCTCGATATACATCGAAGGTACTTGTCCAATGAAAGGTGAGAGTCATATTGCTTAGGACAACTGTGACCTATTGGACTAGTGGCCATCACAAAGTGACTCGCAAGGTACGAGATAAAATTTTGATCAATAGCCATGCTCTTTGGTGATGTAGTGTGCAAAATGCATGATTCTTAATTAGTATATTATGGACAGAGTATGATGAGAACTATACTTGTGGGGAAGAATGACCAAGTAAAAAGTAAATCTAGCATGGACATTCAAAGTAATAAAGCTAAAGAAGTCCCCCAGTAATAAAGCTAAAGAAGTAAGAAGTAAGAAAAAAGACAAAAGATAACCCGATCACTCGTTAGGACATTCAACACCTTTGGCACGTCCTTCAAAT
Source organism: Sambucus nigra (assembly GCA_949130495.1). Taxonomy (NCBI): domain Eukaryota; kingdom Viridiplantae; phylum Streptophyta; class Magnoliopsida; order Dipsacales; family Adoxaceae; genus Sambucus; species Sambucus nigra. Next base: position 197,925,450 of record OX422217.1, on the reverse strand, counting down.
ACAAGGATTTCTCTGTTCGACTTTTTCCACCAAAACATCCAGCAGAAGGCCCCCAGCCCACTATCATTCACGAAAACTAACCCCATGTTGTGCCCTATAACTTCATAAAATCACGTCTATAAGAATATAAAAAAATCATAAAGAAGGAAACAAAAGAGGACCGCAAGAAAATATAAAAGGGAAATAAACATAAAATTACCTCCATACGATTTATGGGTCCTGTAAAAGTCTACCGACAACACGAGCTAAACACATCCAAAGAAGAATAAAGGGACACCAAAGCAAAGCTCCCCTAATCATACAAATGTACGTCCCCAATAATCCGCATGTATGGAAAAAACCATAAGTGGATGATGCCGCCACTCATCACCACCATAAATCCTACAAGAAAAAACAAAATAAACAAATGGATTGTCTATCTCACATGTTGCCCATCACTCTCGTCAATTTGCCTTCAACAGTGTCTCCATCAGCATAAAAAATAAGAATAGAATCCCTCGATATAATTCTAACCACATCCTCAGAAGCAGCCTGAATTACCTCCTATGTGACCCACAAATTACGGTGTACCATAATTTAATGCCCCTCACAATCCATCCCCATCATCTAATGGAAATCCGTATGAATGATGGTCATGTCCCTAACCTCTAAATGGAACGTTTGGGTCATGTCCTAACACATCTCATCAAGTGCGTATAAAAATACAGAAGAGCATGACGTCTCATCCAAGCACCCACTAATGGACCAAGCCCATCAAATTACACCATCCACCACACTGCCTGAGGAAGAATGTCCTAAGCATCCTTCAACACACTCGTCCCTCAGGACCAAATGATGGAAGAAGCTTTATCAATCTGCAAGAAACCAAAAGAAAACCATTCATTAGACAAAAAAAAATTAGAAAAAAGAAGAAGAATTTGGATAACCCAAAGGTCAAAACACTCACGTAGCCATTAGGATTTTTCACCCTTGTTGAACAATGGTACGCGGGCTAGTGAAACAAAACCCTCTCATCAACAACCGACTCAAACGAGTGATGGGAATTCTCATTGCCCAGTGCAAGAGGCACTATAGTCTTCCATTCTAGACTTGCTCAATCGTCAAGAGATAACCACTCATTATTAGCTTTTCCAGAAGTTCCCGCCAATTGAAGTCTTGAAGAAATAAGGACTTAGGAACGACTCTTAGAGAGAGAAATCAAGAAATTTAATCACTTGAAGGTGTGGAAAATGAGGAGAAGTCTCCCCCTTTAATAGAAGGTTAAGGGGCATGCTGATCTGTAGTCCCCTGACCCATGCCAATTGGAAGTGACTTTTCCCCTTCCCAAGAAGCCTAGGAGTCTGTATTGTATGCCAATATGCACCTCCCTAGACCTGCCTATTGGCAGTCTCCTCCAAATTTTACCCCAAAAATGCCAAAAAAAAATCCAAAAATTGTAGGGAAAATTCCCATAAATCTCTAATAAATACGAAATATTATTTCCCCTAAGAAAATCCTTGATGGAGAAACAAGACACTTATAAAGTCTTAAAATACCTATTCGGATAAATCACATACTCTTATCATAAACATACTCCCCAGTAGAGATAAAAGTGCACATGCTCGAAAACGTATTACACCTTCCCTCAGAAGGAACCACAGTCGACACAATCCCTAATGGAATCACAAAATCAACCTCTTGTTCAGCGGAACTACTTTCGAATGAATCACAAATTCAAGGTCCATAGAATTGATTGGTCATCCATCTAAATATCCTTAGAATTGACCTTGACCCGCAAAATTGGTCGTCATAACTTTAGGTCCTTAGAATTAACCTCAAACCTAAATAATTGGTCATACCTCTTAAGGTCCTCAAAATTAAACTCAATCCACAGAACTTTAAGTCCTCATAATTAACAAAGGCTCGCAGAATTGGTTGTCATAACTTTAGGTCCTCAGAATTAGCATCGGTCCGTTGAATTGGTCAATACAACTTTAGGTCCCCAGAATTGACCTCGACCTATATAATTGTTCATCACAATTTTAGTTCTGTAGAATTGACCTTGGCTCACTGAATTGGTTATCCCTCTTAAGGTCCTTAGAATTGACCTTATCGCGCATAATTTTTCATCCCTCTTAAGGTCCTCGAAAATGACCTCGACTCGCATAATTGGTCATCACAACTTTAGATCCTCATAATTGATCTCAACCCGTAGAATTGGTCATCATAACTTTAGGTCCTCAAAATTGATCTCAGCCCAAAAAATTTATTGTCACAACGTTAAGTCTACATAATTAACCTCGACCCTCTCAATTTATCGCCCTCATCCTTATGGTCATCAAAATTGACCTCGGCCCACAGAATTAGACGTCAGAACCTTATGTCCTCAGAATTGACCTCCTCCCATATAATTGGTTGTCACTACTTTAACTCCTTAGAATTTAGCCCAACCCACTGAATCAACCATTTTCACCCCTTAGACCTGCTGAATCGGTCACTACACTCCTTAGTTTCATAGAATTGAACTCGACCCTCTGTATCGATTACTCTCGTCCCTTAGGTACACATAATTGACCTTAAATCCTTTTTTCCCGTAATGATATGTTGTCTATCTTTCGACGGCCTTCACTTGTTCTAAGCTCACCCATCGAGGGACTCTATAGAGACCCCATCCTAGGTCCACCTTAAGCACCTTCTTAGGTACCTATCACTCATCCCTTCACCATAAACCCTAGGTTATTCTCCGAGTACATATTTAGAGGACACCGAGCACTTCGGGCCCTATTTGACTCCGATCAACTCTCCAACCTGAGTGAAACTCAATGAATCCTTTAAGGTCTTTGAATCCCCTTTTTAACAATCCCTCCCATGCACGAATAGACCTTACGATTCGGACACACAATCCATCTTACTTAGAGCAATGATTTGGAGGCCACCAAACGCTCCTGGGCCTAGTTTCACTCTTGTCAACTATCCAACTTCAGATAATCTCATAAATCTTTAAAGGGCTCTGAATACCCTTTCCAATGGTCCATCCCGTGCATGAATCGAAATTATGATTCGAATGAATAATCTTTTTTACTTCGACAGTCCATCGGGCACTTTCGGGCCCCATTTGACCTTAGTAAATTCTCTGAACTGATCCAAGCTCAATGAAATCTTGAAGGGGAATGAATCCCCTTTCCAACAGTCAATCTCATGCGCAAATTGGCCTTACGATTTGAATGAACGACCCATTTTCATTCGAAAACCTCCCATTTAGAGACCAACGGGTGCTTCTGAGCCCCGTTTGACTTTGGTCAACTACCGAACCCAAGAGTGGGTCAATGGATGGTTAATGGTATCTGAATTACGTTTCCAATGATCCACCCCATACATGATTCAAACATATAGTTCGTATTATATGCCCGTTTCTTAAAAAATTGGATTCAAAATGCGTATAAGCACCTCTGGAATCTTGTATATCGGCAGGGTGTCCTTTTCCTTATGCATCAAGGTAGGCATTATGCCGACAGGCAGGTAAGGGCCCATGCCGATAAACACCCCCCTTGTCACCTATAAAAAGGGCCATGACCTCACCCTACCACACAACCTTGGGAACCTCTCTACAAAAATCATAAAAACATTATCGTCGTAATTAGAGCCTTTACCTTTGCCAAAAAATTCATTTTCTCACATTACCTTACCTCATCTATTTACTTCACTTGGTAATTCACCTCACCTTTGTACATTACTTCTATACCACTTCAAAATCAGCGCACTTTCATTCCAAAGTTAGCAACAGGCATATATATTCCAAAGTCAGTGACAAGCATACATAAGGAGGTCTATTTCTCAACCCCTTTATCTAGTGTATCCATTTTCTAGTGTTATTCATTTTGTTTCATTAGGTCATATCCACTAATATATACTCTTTATTAGTAGTATTGCAAATAATATATTTTCATAAAAAAATCCAAAAAGGCAAAAAAAGAGTTTATCCATAAATTCCAAAAGCGGGATTTTCATTTTTACACCTTCACTCTTAAAACAAGGTTTCTTCACATACACATAAGATAAGTACCACATTTGGATTTATGGGTCGAACTCCACCCCTATGCTATTTTGGAACTACGTGGACTTTGATGCCCCCTGGACTACATAAACATCTTAGGCCAATCCCGAGATTCAAGTCCTCTGCCTCTCTTTTTCTATTTTACATATCTTTCATATCTTATTACATCTATTTTGTGAGTTTTAGACTCCTACATACTTGCGTTTTGTTCAATGCGCACATTCGCTCTTCTATAGCGAACATTTACATCATATTTTTATCATTATTTCTGGGAACACTCCTATGGATGAATCCGCTTCGTCCCTTGCATTAAGCGGGTTAGATGATTCCATTATCCCATCACTTATACTATACACATATACACCAACGTCAAGGGATTAAAAAGGAGAAGATTAATATTAGCCCATGAGAGGATGAAAGGGTGAAATGGGTGACTAACACCTTCCCATTTCGTAACTTAGTTCCAAACCTTTGAACTATTTGGTTTCGCATGCATCAATTTGACCTTGATGTCGTTCTCTCAAGGGGAAACATTCTTTTACTTGTTTTGAGAAAAATGGGCTGGCGACTCTTTCTCTTTGTGTTACCCCCATTTGATGACAACTAACTCCATATCTCCGCGTGCCAAAAGAATCCGACCCCAGATGGCCACATCCTTTTTTATATAGAGAAAAATCTCTAGGAATATATCGTGTTTCAGGAAAAAAAAGGATAATTATGTTCCATTCACTCTAATAAAAAAAATTCAAAATTTATTAGATCGCTGGATGGTGGTCCAAAACTCTATAGATTTCAGGATGATTATCTTCCTTTTTTTACGGAATATAAAATAGTATGAATCCTCATGTCATCCCCAAAAAATAATTACCTTAGGTAGGATTACCATACCAACATTTTATTTTTGAGAAAATAATTGACCACAGTCTGTTAATTCTCACCCCCGTATGAAAAATTAGAGATTACCCCTATTTATGCGAATCCAATAGGACCCTATTGATTTCTTAACATTTGAAGATACATAACAAAAACTAAAAATATCGTCCACATATATTTAAAATAGACAAAATAATTTCATCGAAAAAATCATACATATGTGAATCCTTCTCCCCTATGTATTATCGTTCTGTCTACAAAATCGTAAATAAAAGTGCCCTAGCATTTTCTATAATTATCACTATCAGCGAATAAGTTCCACCAAGTACTTACTCTCAAAACTAGAGTTCACGCTACATGAGTTCGATTAGTTTTTATCAATGAGATCCTTACCCACGACTATTTAGTATGCTCCATAGGAAATTCTATGTATACTGAAGAATACCAGGATGCATTGGTGAGGGATCAAAACTTAAGATAACTTAAAAGTATCATTGCCTCGTAGAATACATTGTAGTTAAAATCATGGCACCAGGTCCAGCCCATGTCCTCTTGTAAGAGTTCAATAATACATTTGGAACAGGAGAGAACGTACTCTCTCCTAAAATCCCCAGCATTGATGCACTACCTCTGACAGCTATTGAGGCAATATCGACCAATTTTGAGGATCTCTAGCACCGGCTTTCCTCGCTAACCATAGTGCCCTGCACTTCCAAGTACCTTTTTTCGTGCATGAATACTTTTAAAACTACCATCAGTACTCTGAGTATCCACGCAGAGCCTTCTAAGGCCCCCTCCGATCCGAATCTACAGATCCTCCATCGGATGATGATATTATTCCCCCATATCCAAACCGGGAGACAACGTTGGTCCAATCATATATGTGTCTCCTCCAAGAATCCATCATCAAGATGAGAATAACGGATGAGATTAGAACATCAAGATTATTGATCTCTACCCTAAAGCCCAATGACCGGACAAGTTTACGATGCCCCTCTTCAAAACATACAAAGGAATCGACCCCCCATCCCCCCATTTATCCAACTTTTAACTTTGTATACAAGTTTGAGACATAGGCCTCGAAGTTATATAAAGGACGTTCTCCTCCACTCTATCTGGAGGAGCCCTTACCTGGTATATGGGTCTGAAATGTGAGGAAACTGCCAAACCCTAGGACTATGTATGTCATTCTTTCTTGAAATAATATAAATAAAATGAAGAACTTGGCATCATACATAAATATTTGGAAATGCTGAAAAAGAAGATGGAGATACAGTTGGCACTCTTGTTACTCGGTAGAGAGAGAAAGTAGATAAAATGATCAATATCCCCTTGAAAATGATCAAATAGAGATCATGATTAGGAATCTATAAAAGAGGTACAATATGAACTTAGGCTTACCTAGATTTTGGATATCAAAGATCTTAACCATATCGGGTGTAAAATCAAGGAATGTTTAGCCACCAAAGATACCAAATCTTTCAAGGAACGTCATCGATCTGTAAATTAGTTCTCTGCAAGAACAACTAATTAGAGCTTCCATATCTCACATCACAACTCTCGTAGTTAACCTACAACTAGAACCATGCCTAGTTACCAACACTTCTCACACTATGGTATCCATCACTACAACCTTTCAACAGAGACCCTCTTTAAGAAACTATCAAGTAATTCCCCTTACCGAAGAGTTTCGATCCTAAAAAAGGCACCTCACCGATCTTCAAGCCTCCTTCAGTTGGGTCTTCATAGTCTTGAAGTTTGATGGTCACTTAAAACCTCTCAACCTCAGAATGTCCTCTGCCATTCTAAATAAAAACTGGGAGCTCGACTCTCATTGTGAATTTCACAAAGGACACGGTAACATTAAAAATAATTATTGGGACCTGATATTTTCCATTTAAGATCTCATTAACATCGGGAGACTCATCCTACCAAAAACTAATGTTACTTACAAACCCATACCATATCATCCTAATAACAACACTAACGCCTTATTAGACACTATTATCCCAAACACTATCCCCATTCCTCACAAATCGAGAATAATCATCGCGGGAACTAATCCCGCCATTGACTATATGAGATTGTTCATCATTTACATACACTTCCTATAAACTAACCATTATAACGAAAAATTCTCCTCACAATTGAGTTTATGATCTCAAAAGATCCATGAATTCTCACTCCCCTTTAAAAGAAACAAATCACTTGCTCGAGTGGAAGGAGTATTAGGACGAATACCACTAGGAAAATAAGTACACCACCTTTGCAGTGCCAATCCAATTCTCCAAATAGGGATAATCAACCTCGGAGGCACACCTGTTCCAATTCGAGTATGACAAGCATCATGATATAACATCCCGAGACCCTACCCAAGGACCTAAAACAGAAATCTCCCACCAAATACCATTCACATGGTAGGAATAGGCCTCAAATATGACATTGAAAACTATCAACTAGTAGGCTTAAAATTGGTACTTGAATTCCAAAAACACCGCCTCCGAGAAACCATATACTAATCTGAGAACTCCAGTCCTAGAACTCGAATAAGTCTAGTATGCTCACCGGATAAAGAAGGAATTTTGGATTATTTGACCATCTCTTAATCACCGAGGGTCACACATCTCTAGAGACTACAAATAAATTTGTCCTCAACCCTCGAATCTGGGAAATGATGACACAATGGGACTACTCATCATAAAAAAGGGCTAGGACTTCATGAATAAGGACCTACATCCTTTAAGCTCCCATCATCTTCGATTACAAATTTGGGATCAGATACAAAGTTACTGTTGAAGAGATTCACTAACATAAACAATAAGGCCCTAAACCAGACATATGAAAAAGTAAGGCTATACTTCCATGTCTTTCGTATAGATGATTACCCCTCTAGTTAAAGAATGGGCAACTCACGCACCCTAACATTAACATATACCAAAAGTATCTGATCCACCAGTTAGGATGATCTACCCCTGGAAATACAAGACATGATTTGTGGTACTATAAAAGCAATCCTAATCCTCCCAAAGAGAGTTAATCCAAACATATCCTATTAGTCCCTAAATTGAGCTTGACCTTCTAGTTTTACAACTATCATTCGACCTCTTAGGACTTGGCATATCACCCTAGACCCATCACTAAATCGATGAAGGATACAATTATGGGAATAATTATTAGATGCATCCCACATAGTTGGCATAATTTAACTTCAAGATGAGATGACCCACTGAGGCCATCCCCTACTAGAAGGTTCTCGATTATGGAGGCACTCATACACCACTAAGATAGAACTCGTCATCCCTATTCCCCATGACCATGCACATGAAAAGTTTGACAACTTATAATGTGTAGTGTCTAACCTGATCCATGCTATATTTTTCAATGAGATCTCACCATGGGGGCCAAAGGACATTGAATATTGATAATATTACAAGGACATCTTTAGCGAGGCTGCAAGCATCATGAGAAAATGAACCCAAAAGAACCTAAAACATGCTCTGATGACTAAGACCACCAAGGGAGTGTTTTTGATAACGATATATAGATCTTCCATGTCTACAGAATCAGAACGTGATATGCCCAACCAGAAAGATGAATAATTCCTGGCTATAATAGTAGGAATCCTTGCCCCCACCCAGAACACTGGCATACCCATAAGAGGGATAGATGACCCCATGTCCCGAACTCATTTAAAAACTCAGGACAAGGCTCCTAAAAGCCCTAAAGTAAACCCCATCTTAGATTGGACAAAATTCATGGACCTGAAGCAAATATTGCCTGCCTCCGACCCCACATCCTTGATTGAAGTTTTTCTTCATCTAGAGAAAGATGAACATGAAGATTGGGAAGAACTCGTACTCTTCCCTAACAAGGAGGTAGGTTTCCTCATTTGATCGAGATGACACTCCACCCCTATGAACCCAGCTAGTAATGATAAAGGTACATTCGAAGAAGTTATCACACATCCTCTTCCTCAAGAAAATAAAAAAAATTAAAGAATAACATTTTGAACATAAACTAAGAGACTTGAAGTGGGACTACATATGTGTTACTGTCACATCTGCGAATTCTATGTTTTCAATGGTAAGAAAGGAATAAAATAAATACAACAAATAAATTAAAGGCAGTGGAAATTAAAATATTTGTATTATGGGGATGACAAGCATCCTATTACATAGCTCAGTCTGAAATAAACGAAAATACATAATTATTTGTACATGCCATATATAATATAAAACTTGTAGAAAACATTTGAGAATCACAAGAGCTGATAAGTGGCGGTGTAGATATTCCAGGGAGGATTACCATCCTTGTCCGCTATCACCCATACGTATGTAACTAAAAATATTTTATGAGGTAATATAGAATAAAAGTCCAAATGTTCGGGAGGTATCTCATCTCCATCGGTTTCGTCGTCCATCTAGAAGGAAAATAATTAAGCAAACATGCCAAGTAGATAATTTTATTACTATACAAGGTACGGGAGAAAATGAATTATTAAATAGTAACTAGATTTAATATTGATATCATAAAAACATTTGGAGGCAAATATAAATATCATAGAACTGTCAGGGGTATACTGAAGTCTAATGATCTGTAAATGAGTAATATGGTGGGGTGTAACCGGATAAGTTGTGTATCAATTCACCAGGATAAGGGTTTAGACTACAAAAAGATAACCCATAAATTATCAATTATAAAGGCTTCAAATGCGTAGACATACCATCACAATATCATCCAAAGAATATCAAACACTTAGACAGGAAATCCTAAAATCATTGGGGAAAAATCATAATAATGGCTTGCCACATTTAGTTAGAGTGGAACTCATACGTATGTAGCAAATAAAAACTAGTCACTCAACATCGGATTCCTACAGGCCAACTAGAACTGTCAGGGTATACAGGGGTCTAATCCTTGAATCGTAAGGTATGCTTACTAGGGGTTTCGGTCAGAACTTGCAGGGTAATATGCAATTATTAAGTAGGTTGCTGGGCTATACCACAAATAAGGGTAAAAAGAGGTCACTGGCTTTTACTTAATTTGTAAGCTATAGCAGTTTATCGAGTTTAGAGATAATGGAAATATTGAGAGAATCAATATACGGGATAAATATTAACTACATAAATGAGTTAGTAATTGAAACATGAGTTCAAAATTATCATAGAGTTATATAAAATTCAATAATTTTGAAAGACATAAGCCAATCTGTTTAATACTGAAATTGAAATCAACTACTTTGAATTTTTGGATTCTGTGTTTGTGCATCTAATTCACTGGGTTTGACTAGATATTTTGAAATCAAGGAGAGTATAAGTAGGTAATATAGGCCTAAATAACGTTTATATGATTCAGTAGGGTGCTAAATTGTAATAAGTTTCAATGCAAAAACAACTAAGAGATTATAATATATAATTTTAAAAAGTTTTAAGAATAATGTTTTTCATCATTTCTAATTGGATCTAAATTTAGTTACAAGAGAGAAAATGGCTTTATTTAAACTAAAGATTTTGAGGAAAAAGTTTGGGGGTGTTTTGAAATACTTGGAATATTGGTCAGGGGTTTATGTGTAAAATTTAAACTTTAACACTAATTTTCTCGAGATAATACTTTCCAGGTTTCCAAACTAGGTGATATAATATACCATTTTGTTCAGAATTAAAAAATAATTTTTTTGGAAAAAAAGTGAGATTTTTTTAATTAAAGACGCACCCTCATGCACTGAGTCAAATAATTCATGCACTTGGTTTGACCCTCACTTGCGCGTGTGTAACCCACTAATTTTCAACCTTCAACAATATGATTTTAGGGTTTTGAAACTTTGACCTTAAATTTGAGATGTTTTCGAAATCCATTTGAGTTCGTTCCTGAATGAAAATCACATAGCTTTTGAAGAGGAATCTAACCATATTGGTTTCAAGGATTTTGTTCGGATAAATGGAGCTATTGAGTTGCTGTAAATTTGGCAAAATTTTTACTAGACACAAGTGATTGTAAACAATGATTCTTATTCCTACATCATAAGGGTTTTATTATATATTTAAAATGTAGCAAAACAAGCCAAGTTTGAAGGATTTCGGTCGAGTAAAAGTCTTTAATTAGTTTTCTAAAAATTCTAGGCCCGAAAACTTCAGGCTTTGATTTGAGATATCAAAACCTGTTCTTGGTTCAAATAAACCTTGCACATAGGTTACTGAGAACCTAAGCTCAACTTACCACAGTTTGAAACTGGTTCAAAGTCAAGGAAACAGAATCCACAATTGAAGCCCAAGCTTCAATGGAGTTTTCTGGGATTTTGAGCTATTTTACATTAACACGTTAACTAACACATGTACACACATAATTCTATTTTCTATAAGTACAAAAACATAACCAAATTTAAGAAATAAACATTCATACATAAATAATATAAATGCAAAAACTCTCAAAATTATACATTAGAAAAGCTCTTAACTGCTTTGGTTTTTTCTGAGGTGAAGAGGTCCTTTTATAGGATTGGTGGGGAGGAGTTTATTGGTTGGTTTGGGAGGTGAGTTTCAGCTGAGTTTGTACAAGTTCCACCATGGTATATGTGGATGAAAAATGGGTACCCATGGTACTCCTCATGGCATATGTCATATTAGAAATCTAGCTAGTCCAATGTCAGCAAAATAGCAAGTATGAATAAGTTTTGATTTTGGTTTAGGTCCTTAGGGAGTTTTTGTATAAAATGTAGGGCTTTTAAGTTACTTTGTAAAAGTTTAGGGGCTTCTGTGCAATTATTCAAACCTAATGGATTGGTTCATGATATTCCTACAAAATATAAGTCATTTTTTCAAACTTTTAGTGAAAGTTGGCTTTTAATTGATATATGAAAGTGTAAGTTAACTAAATTCTTCTTTTAAGGGTATTTTGGTAATTTAGTAAAAGCCTAGGGTTTATTTGAAATTGTTATATTTTAAAGGGACAAAAGGTCTATTTAGAGTGTGATGTTACAGTTGGAATTACATGTTTAATTTTTAGGTGTATAATTTGTACAGTATTTATTAGAATATCTATTCGGCTCATGAACGAATGGTGGTGATTCTAGTGACAAAATTTTTGTGTTTTCTATTGGATTTTTATAAGGGTGAATTTAAGTATGGTTTTTATGAAATTAGTATGTTATGTAATATTTATTTGCATGTGTGATATTTTTATAATTTTACTTTACATAGCATATGAGCCATATGTATTAGATAATGTGATTTTATTTTTGGGAAATGTTAGTATTGGATTGACATTATATTTTATTCTTCTTGAAAATAAAATGCTATCGAAGTATAATTTTTTCAATACCATGCATTAGTTATGTCTTTTTATTCAATCTTGAAATATATATGCTTATTAAATAGGTTTATCGGGTCGTGTATGACCTATTTATTGAACCTACTTTATGAACTTGTCACGTGGCTCGTGTCTTCCTTTTAAGTTGACCACAAAATGTTTATGATATTTGTTATTTAGGTCATGTAGTTCTTTGAGATTGAACACGACACATTTATTAAACGGGTTGCGTGGTTTTTCTTGTGTAACTTTTTTCTTAAACAAATTCATGTTCAGATTTTAAATTTTGACACAATTACTTAACCGAGTCATGTTTGGTTTGGAGATTTCATCTGAAAACCTGTGTCTCGACACGACCTGAACACGACTCGTGAACATAAAAAAGGAGTTTAGAAGCGTGTTTTCATCCTCTTCGCATGCGCCATTATATGTTGATTTATTACAACTTATTAAGAACAAAAGTATTGATAAAAGGTGTATATAACTCACAATATATAAGTATTGAATATTATTATAACAATGACGTAAAATAAAATGGACCGGATGAAGGAAAGGTTCATATATAAAGTTATAAACATGATTTTAGCAAAAGAAATAACAAACATATTATATTCGCAACTTCATAATATACTTATTTTTTAAAACTGCAACTTACTTCCAATCCCCTAACTAATATAAAGAGGCTATAATTTATATTGTTTTCTTATTAAGGTTATAACTTAAGAAAAAAGAAATGACAAAAGTAATTATAGTACTATGATAAAGCATACACACGAGGCATCTATCGTACATTACATTGATTAAACTAAATGTTATTTTAGTGATTTAAGAATATTAAGTCTAATATTGATGATGTAAGAAATTGGATCGGTAAGAATTCTTAACTATCATATAGTGTATAAGCATTATAAAGTAAGGAAAGAGAGATAGAACACAAGATATAGAGTGGTTTGGCAATAAAATGAGCCTACATCCACTTTGGTGCCCTCATTATCATTATTTACAATCATCGATACAAGAGTTGTTTTCCACTAGAGGCGTACATGAGATAGATAGTTGAATACATGATGGTAAAGGCTCTGTGCAGAGCTGGATCTGGCCTATCAAGCAAGGATGTATCGGGGCCATGGTCTGTAGTGACTCAGATGACCTAATTAGGCTTTCTGAAGAAGGGAGAGTGTGAGTGGAGAGTTTATTAGGGCTTAGATGCTGAAATAAGTCTCCCTAAATTAGGGGTGAGTACTTCTATTTATATAAGTCAGGGGAAGGGTCACATGCCTAGAGCATGTGATACATAAATAAGTGAAGCAAGTGTAATCCTTCCAGATGTTGGACAACTGGTACTTGTACGCTTATGTGGCTAAGTCTTTGGTAAGGTATGGACATCTAAAGGGGAAGGCTTCCACGGCATGTCTAAGCCCCAGGTAGCGGCGTTATACTTGTGCCTTCTGCGGACTTAGTATCAACATTGGGAATATTAATTAGCCCCAAGCCTCAGTGCCAAGAGGTTACAATTTGGTGCTGCGATTGTGTTTATGCCCACATGCTGCAGTGTTAATGTTAATTTAGTCATTAGTTTTTCTTGTTGGGGAAGAGGATGGATGCCGCCGCTATAACTTGGTGACGCTTCAACTTCCAGTGCCCTCTTATATAAATGATCACAGGTTCTGGCCTCATTACCTTTCCAAACTTTTTGAGAGCTCAAGATTTTGCCAATTTTAGGCAACCTTCATTGGCAATTTTATGATGGTTTTGTGGTCGTCTTTTCCTTCTCCCGGCAGTTTCTTATCTTTCCAAGTTGGTTTTCTCGTCTTTTCTTTGATTTCTCCACCAATACGCTGAATTTAATTTCCCACTGCCATGTAGTATACCAACTAATGAATAACTATTTTAGGGTTTATATGTGTTGGGATAAATTTCTTGGGTTTTTTCTACATGGTTTGATTTGGGCAGTTTGGATTAGGTAATTTTTAGGATTCAAACCTAAAACTTTTGGGAATTGTGATGGATGGTTTTGACATATGGGGGGTTTTATGGTTGAATTTAGGTTTTAGAACCCCTTATGGATTGCTTTTTTAGCCAATAACACAAAAGGATGTTCTTAGTGTTCTTGGCCCAAACCCTAGGTTTTTAGGTTTTTGATCTTTGTAAGCCAAAAGATGAAATTGTTTACCTGTTTAACCCTCTGGTTGTGGCCAGTCATAAAATTTGAATAATTGGCTATGGCCTTTAATTTTAACTTCACTTTTCTATGTCAAGAACCTTGGTTTCCTTTTTGACCTAGTTCCGTCCTTGAATCCAAGTTGTAATCTTTTCACTCTTCTAATTTCTTTGTGTTATGTCATGGACTTAATTATGAGGCATATTCCTTCTCTTATATTTTAATCATTATGGTTGCGGAACCTAATTGTGGAGTGCTTCAACTTTTACAGGTAAGTGTCGTGGCCTTATGAATTGGAATACTTGGGAAAATCTGGAAGACTTATAAAAGTGGCACTTTAGTGTTCCTCCTCCTGCGGTACTACATATAAAATCTTCTAACTATAGGGATCCCAAGGAGACTCCAGACAGTTTTCACATGGAAGAAGATACTTGCTCAAGCAATCAATCCTCTACAAATATGAATGCTATGGCTTCGACAATTATATCTATGGGGATAAGGAATATTGAAGTTGGAACTTTTGGCCGTGGCCATGAATGAGGAGTGGTTATCTACTTCGGCTGAAGCCTGTGAGTTGTCGAGGGAACTGTATGCACACTAGCTTCTATGAACCAAAGGACATGCTCCACAGTCCTAAATAATGGGGTTTTCTTCCCACTTCACGCCTTTATCTTTGGGCCCAATGCCTATGAGAAAAATTCTAAGTGTTATGAACTTGTCCCCAGCCCAACCTAATGGCTAAAGGGACATACTTGACTCCCTTGTGGTTTGTAAGAAGTAGTTTAAGAGAGACATAACGATTACAAAGTTCTTCAACTTGAATAGGCCAAAGGAAAATTTAGTTGAAAACCCATGGTATTTTTACATGGGGCTGCGAATTGTAGACCGTTACTTAATGAGGGGTAGGCCCTCCAGTGTTAAAAACTGGAAGGGAAAATTATTCTTTGTTTCTAAGGACAACTGGGAGGTCCACTCAGAAGAGAATGAGAGGGAGAAAGAGCGTACAGTGATGCGGACATGGGGTCGCTCACCCAAGAAAGGTAAATATGAGGCTGAGGCCTTAGTTTGACTAAACTGCATTACATCTTTTCCTACTACTGCATCCTTTAACTGTCTTCATTTATAATGTCTGCGACTTTACTAATCCCTTTTAAGTTTGTGAAGGTCTAACACCTTCTTCCAGGTAGAGGGGGAGAATTGATACTGCAGTTTCAATTCCTGATTAAAAGAAAAACTTCCTTAATATAGTGACTATGCATTCATTGTATAAATGTTGATTACCATTACTTTGCGTCATTAATTTTGTCATGCTTCATTTGATACTAGCTTCTCCTTTTTCAGGTAGAATTACAAAATAAATTGATAGGGATCTTTTACTTTCCAAATTGGATGAGTTGGGGGAGATCGTCTAAGGTGTAAAATAGGCTATGCAGAAGAGGATCAAAAAGAGGAAGAGGCCAACCAAGGGGGCTACCCCACATGTTGGGAAAGAGGCTACCCTCCCAACTGAGAAGGAGGAAACTCCTGCTAATGATGATGCAACCACTGTACCAAAAACTGAGGGTATTTCCACAGAACCTTAAAATATTGATGATGACCTTATTCTAGAACTTGCCACGACTAGCCTTACATCATATTTTGGGTGGGATTTCAAAGGTCCCTCTAGCCCCATCCACGTGACTACATTTTCTACCACCTCTGCGGACTGTCATGGCCGTTAATGTCAACTTTCCCACACCCCAAATCAGGTCAAAAGGAGTCACAGATGGATGTCCGTGGTCATGCCTTAGGAATTCAATACTCATGCTACGACCCTAAAAAAATTCCAAGATGATCATGCGGCATCCTTCAAACAGAAGGATGTTGACCATGTTATAGCCTTGAAGAAAGCAGATAACATGTACTTTATATTAAAGAAAAAATAGTTAGAAAGTCAAAGTTTGCGAAGATGTATCCTCTTGACTTGTACTTTATATTTTGAGCTTGCAATGACCATGTTCATTAGCCCTCGGCAGACTTTGACTTTGTAACTATTTTTTCTATATATCCAATCTTGTAGTTTGTTAAATGACTTGTATTTGAATATTTTTGCAATGCTTTGCTCCCTGGGACATTTTATCCTATTTTCTTTATATGCCTGCCATTCACACACTTGAGCTTTAGGCAGTAGGTTGTAATGTTAGTTAAGACTTCTGCGACTGCAGGAATAAAATTTTATCAATTAGTTATTGCAGCTTCGTAAATAGTAACTCCCAAACTTGAGATGCCTTCCACAGTCTTTTTTCTTTGCTGAACCTTGTGATCTTAATTCCCTTGTTATGGCATGATAGTAGGATGTAACTATCAATTAGTTGTTGAAGTCTTGTATATATTAATTTGTCCAAACTTGAGATTCCTATCACAGTTTACTTTATATATATTGGCCTTTAGGAACAAAGGTCCCTTGTTACGACCTAGGCTCACCTTAATGATCAGTAGGATGTAACTATCAATTAGTTGTCACATTAGTTGTTAGGATTAAACAATAATAAAACAAATTGTTTAAATAAAAGGATTAATTAACGTATAATCCCCAACATATATATATATATATATATATATATATATATATATATATATATATATATATATATATATATATATATGGGTTAACTAATTTAGGCCAGTAAATATCCATTTACCTAATATTCTCTTATTTTTAAAGGTCCACGGCAACCCACCCCCACCCACCTCACTATCCGAGCTCTGGTGGGCTCAAACACCAATTTGCCCAATATTCTCTTATTTATAAAGGTTTACGCTTGCGACACCCAATCCCCATCCCACCCTCCCCACTACTGGAACTCCGATGGCCCCCATCAGAGCTCCGACAGTGGGGTGGATTGGGGGGGGGGGGGGGGGAGGGGGGCGCTGGCGCAGACCATTAAAAATAAAAGAATATTGGGTAAATGGGTGTTTAGGGACTAAATGGGTTAAACTAAAAATAGGTGTCTTTTTTACAATATGTATATTTATGTTGGGGACTATAAATTAATTGACCCATTTATTTAAACAATTTGTTTGTATTATTGTTTAATCCTAACAACTAATGTGACAGTCCCGTTAATAAATGTTATTATATGTAAGTCCTATTTTGAGATTTTTTTCTTAATTAAGTCCTATTGACTAGTCAACCATTGATTAAGTTTTATTTTTAAACGTGCATACAATATATTTTACTATATGTGTAATTTTTTCCTTTGAAATATTATGGTCTTCATGGATCTTATTTGATAGATTTATGGATTTCATTTTTCAGTGAACACGGTAAATTATATTGTCTGTATAATATTATCACAGTAAAAGTTACTGTTTGTGAAGATGACTTGGATATAAAACTATTTCATTTTTTGGTGCACACACTAAATGTTACTATCCGTGTAATTTTTTTTTTAGAAATATGTTGGGCTTCATGGATCTTGTTTAATAAATCTCGACCAGAAGATTTCAAAAATAGTAATTTTATTAAAAATAGATTTGTAAATCAAAGGTTATGATCGCTTGAAGATTAAAAATAGGGAAACAAAAAAGTTCAATCACTTGTGTAACTTCCCTCAAGAAATTGTGAATGGTTGCACTCAAAAGGGCAAAATTATCAAAAAAAAAGTTCTGAAAAATTAGGAATATGACCTATTTAATTGTTGAAAAGTCACTAGGACTAATTTAGGTAAACTCTTTTCATATAGGACCAATATATAAAAAAACCCTAAAATATTGTATTAAATTACTGACCTAATTGAATATGATTTGTGTCACTAAATTTGAGTTTTTGAATATTTAAATGTGTAATTATTTTATTGAGCATATTTGATTGAATATTTGATTGAATATTGCATTCATAATCTATATTGTACCTCTAATACGGTAGTATTAATGGTACAAATGACAATAAATGTTGTATTAAAATTAGTGTTCTTATTCTCATCAGTAAATGAGTAAATACAAAATCCCACATCAATTGAAGAGATAAAAAATGAAATACCAAATGAGTCAAACTAATGAAGTACTGTACGCAACAACCAACCATTTATCTTCTTTGTTTGGTTTTGTCTCCCCTTCCCTATGTTTTATGGTTCCTCTCCCCCACCCTCTTGTGACACCCCACTAAAAAAATAAGAGGTGGCCAGCCCGCTACTCCAATAAAAGAGGAATCTCAAATGGTTCATTCTTAGCATCACTGTTGCATAAAAGATAATATGATATGACCACCCAACAATTTTAAATACGGATGTCAAAATATTTTCCAATTTAAAATGAACTGTTTTAATTAACTACTTTCGTAACAAAAATGAGGTTAATATACAAGTAACAATTTGATAGCATGTACAAAACATAACCAAATTAGCTGTCGGTTAATAGACTGATACAAAAAGGGTCGCACCAGATATAACAGTATCTATGAGATATAAACTTGGGTAACATGCTCGAATACCACTGACGGATCATAACTAGAATATCCAAAAAGAATTTGATGCGTCTAATACAAAAATCCTACAACATTCGTAATATGTCGTAGCTCCTTTTAACACTAGAAGGAAAGGTCAGAACGGGCCCCCTTATGGCGGGACACCTGAACATAAATAATAATCACACCAAGAGGAAAAATATAAACAGGTCAGGGCCTGGTTTGATATGATTTAGAAGGGAATAAAATGCATGACAGTTATGAATGCCAAATTTCATAAACAAGTTAAATTCGCTCTTCACTTGAAGAATTATGCTCGCCTCTCTTCTAAAGTGCACATCCTAACGCGTACAATTCATTGTTAAGTTAAGCTACCCGACTAATTAATAGGAATAACCTAACTCTATCCAATATACCTAGTTTAACAATTTTCCATTTAACCTCACAAGTCAATTAATCATTAACGATCACCTATAATCAGAATTGATTCCTAATTCCATTTAATCATATGCGTTAAAACACAATTCGAATGAGAACATTTATATTCATAGAATAATATTTCTAAGACCATCCTTTCGGGAGTCACCCCATTAGATGCGTTCCCTAATTGCTATCATCCTCCAGGGCCTAGTTTCACGACCACATGGGTACCCTAAATCACAACGCATGGGAAGTGGACATATACCTTCGATAGTGAGGCATAACCATACCCGTAGTTGGTTCACTTCAAATAAACAATCACACAATGTACAACTGGTGCTATGGCCCGAGGACTATACTCTCCCTGCATTCATTAGCCATGGGATTCACCTCTTTCGCATAACTTTCCTTATGATAGCACTTAGAGAGGTATGTGCATATATGCCAAAATCACAAAATGTATGTATAATGAATTAAAAGGACAATTCTTATACCCGAACGCATAAATGTATAATAAATTAAGGCTATGATTTATAAAAACTTCTATACTAGCCCTCGAAAGCCAACACAATAAAGTCCTACTATCATTTGTTTAACCAATTGAGGTATTATACTATCGTTTCTAATTCCCTAGATAGGCTCGAATGCCCCCTTATCATCCTAAGGTATTAGTCTCCTCATATAAGGTCACATGTATCTTTACTACATCATATAATAAGGTTCTAAATCTTTAGACCCGAGAGAAAATGAGTTAAAACCAAGTTAGAAAACGTTTGTAAACCAACACTATTTTCGAATCGATTTACCCTGTCCGAATCGATTGGCCCTTAGAAGAGAATCGATTCGGCCCAGCCGAATCGATTCAGTCGAGAGAACAAAATTTTTTGCTAACTTGCCGAATCAATTCAGACTACCCGAATCGATTCGCTAACTCAGGCCTGTAGCCTACCATTTTACCTAATCGATTCTCTAGGGGCGAATTGATTCTCCTGGGTCGTACAACCCAATTTTGGCTACGGGTTTATATGACCCCTAAATCCTCAAAATAAATATTCTTCCATCTACACCGAACATAATCAACCAACATCATCTGCAAATCATTCCTACACAACCACCCACCATTACAAACCCCCCATTACATGTTTATATCATACACATAAGGGTTTAAACATCAAAGTCACCAAAATCCCCAAATGGTTTAAACTCAAGAACACTAACAAATTATACAATTTATTCACACATGATCATACATCCATGCAAGTTAGAAAACTTGCCTCAAGATTGAAGTCTCGAATTCCTCCTTGTTGAAATGATTCCAAGCTCAAATCACTAATTCCTCTCTTTTCTCTATTTTCTCTTCTTTCTCTCAAGGTCTTTTCCTCTCTCTTCCTCTTTCTAGGTTAAGCACAAATGGGATTTAGTTTCTCTTGCAAGACTAAATACCCAAAATAGCTCAAATACACTTAAGTCCATCATTAAATGGTACTACATATTTAAAATGACTCATAATATCACATTTAAGTCGTAACTAGCCAAAAGTGCCCCGGAACCCAAAAACACGCCTGACACTTATACCGTTCCCCTCTAAACTAACATCCAAGATACCATTTATAATTTTATATCCCGGTGTCACATTACCTTACTTAAATAATCCAATTGGGATATAAGCCACAACCGTCGCTTTAAAGCGCAACGACGCAACATAACATAATATTACACTATTTACATTCATGTAACCGTAAATATGCAATACTCATAAATATTAACTCTTTAATCATAAAAATTAATATTTAATTCAATTTCCATTTAATTTAAATGACTAATCCACATGGCAACTAATATAAAAATAATTACTCAAAAGTAAGGGGTATTACATACTTCTCCCCTTGCAAGGAAATTTTGTCCTCAAAATTTTGACGTACCTGATGAAAAAAGGTGTGGGTACTTCTCTCAAATATCGTCTTCTCGTTCCCATATTGATTCCTCAGCATTGTGGTATCCCCATTGGGCTCGAACCAAGGGCACCACTTTCGACATTAGTCTACACTCACCGTGGTCTAAGATGGCAATCGGTTGTTCCTCATACAAAATATCGGGCTGTAACTCAATATCGTCCAATGGAACATGCTAATGAGCTCCCTCGCATTTTTTATACTTCTTTAATAGTGCAACATGGAATGCATCATGAACTCGTTGTAGGTGTTCCGGCAAAGCAAGTCGATATTCCACGGGGCCTATTCTTTCAATAACGGGAAAATGTCATACATATCTCGGTGCTAGTTTTCCGTTCTTCCCGAATCGCATGACACCTTTAATTAGAGATGCCCGCAGTAAAACTTGATCCCCCACTTCCAAATCCACATGCCTCCGATTTGCGTTGGCATAGGTTTTCTAGCAATCCATATGCAATTTTGAATAAGCTCGATCTTTGAAGATGTATCTTGGATAATTTCAAGTCCAAGGATCTTACTGTCTCCTACTTCCAACCAACAAACAGGCGATTGAAACGTTCGGCCATATAATGCCTCATACGGTGCCATACCTATTGTGAATTGGTATGAATTATAGTATGAAAATTGTACCTATGGAAGGTATTGTTCCCATCTTCCTTTAAAATCAAGAATTCACATTCGAAGCATGTTGTCCAACATTTGGTTGACTCTCTATGTTTTCCCGTCGGTTTGCAGATGGTATGATGTACTTAACCGTAATTCGGTTCCCATCGCCTCCTCGAAGCATTGCCAAAAATGGGATACTAAATTTTAACTCGATCGGATACTATACTAATCAGCACCCCAGAAGTCTCAAAATCTTTGCTATGAAAAGATGAGCATAACATGCCGTATTGTCATCCATCCGCACCGGTAGGAAGTGTGCCTATTTGGTCAAGCGATTGATAATGCCCCAAATAGAATCATGTCCACTTTGCGTCATCAAAAATACTGTGATAAAGTTCATTGAGATACTCTCCCATTTCCACACCGATATTTCCAACGGTTGCAACAATCCATTCGGTTGCTAGTGGTCCACCTTCACTAACTGGCAATTAACACAATGGGAGATAAACTCAACAATGTCCCTTTTCATTCCTTCCCACCAATATTAACGGCACATATCTTAAGACATTTTGTCCCCCTAGGATGTACTGCAAATCTCGAACCATGGGATTCTATCATGACAACACGTCTCAAGTCTCCGTCGCCTGGGACTATAAGTCTTCCATGGAAATGTAAACCACCCTCAGAACTAATAGAGTAGGATTTCTCTCCCTCAGTCAATAGTTGTCGCACCCAGTTTTGACAATTTTTATCCCCTACTTGTGCTTCTACTACCCGCATAATTATTTCGGGCGTAATGGCTAACACATACATGCACGCTCTAGCTACAGCATCATCCTGGCTAAGTTCCTTCCACCTATATTTCCACACTTCTGCTAATTAAACCCATGGGTCTCTGACTCAGCGCGTCAACTACCACATTTTCCTTACCTGGGTGGTAGTGAACATTAAATTATTGGTTATTCACAAACTCTAACCATCGATGTTGTTGCATATTTAGGTCCTTCTGTGTTAACAAATATTGCAATGACTTGTGGTCCGTAAAGAGGATAAATTTCTCACCCAAAAGGTAATGCCTCCATATCTTCACGACAAACACTACTGAGACAAGCTCTGAATCATGTACGGGATAATTCTTCTCATGGGGATTAAGCTTGTGTGACGCGTATGAAATAGTCCCATGCTCCTGTTGTAACACACCTCTAGTACCTATAGAGATGCGCCAGTAAAGACTAAATAATTGACTCCCAATTTTGGCAATGTGAGCACAGGGGAAGGAGTTAGTTTGTCTTTTAGATCCGCAAAATCTAGCTAACAGGAGTTATCCCAAAGAAATCTCACTCCCTTCCGGGTTAAGTTCATTAAAGGGCCAGCAATTTTCAAAAAATTATTAATGAAACGACGATAATATCCCGCCAAACCCAGAAATCTACGAATCTCAATCGGCGTCGTGGTCTGACCCCATTCCCTCACCGCTGTAACCTTGTTTGGGTCTACGAAAATACCCTCAGTCGTCATAATATGCCCCCAAAATTGCACTTCCTGTAACCATAAACCACACTTCTCAAACTTTGCGTACAACTGATGATCCCGTAGAGTCTGGAAGACCAATCTCAAGTGTTCAGCATGATCACCTTCAGTTCGAGAATAAGATGGAATGTCATCGAAGAACACTACCACAAACTGGTCTAAAAAGTCTCGAAAGACTCTAGTCATAAGGTCCACAAATATCGCAAGAGCATTGGTTGACCCAAAGGGCATAACGAGTAACTCATAGGACCCATACCTGGCCAAGAACGTGGTTTTGGACACATCCTGCTCCCAAATTCGCAGCTTATGATACCCAAACCTCAGATCTATCTTGGACAAGTACAACGCTCCTCTCAATTGATCAAATAAATCATCAATTCGAGATAATGGGTATTTATTTAGGATGGTTACCTTATTCAATTTGTGATAATCAATACATAACCGGAGGTAACAATCTCTCTTCCTCACGAATAATACAAGGGAACCCCATGGCGATGTACAATGCCGAATGAACCTTTGTCGTAACAGCTGCTGAATTTGATCTCGTAACTCCTGCATTTTTAAAGGAGCCATACGATATGGAGTTCGTGCAATCGGCTTAGTTCCCGGCACTAAGTTAAGTATGAACTCAATCTCATGATATGGAGGCAAGCCAGGAATTTCCTAAAAAACATCCTTAAATTCTCTAACAACAGGAATAAAATCTAGGGAAATAACTATACCTTGTGAAGTCTCCTCCTTAATATAGTATAAGTGAGTGCTCGAACCTCCCTCTAGAAGAGGCATGGCTACTAAAAACATTTCCTGCCCCGGAATGGCAAAGACTATACTCCTACCAAAATAATTCACCATGGCCCGGTACTTCACTAACCAATCCATGCCCAGAATAACATCATAACCGACCATATCCAAAACAAGCAAGTCGGATTCATGGTGAAACCTACCAAGGTCTATTACTACCCCTTTATAAATAAAGAATATAAGTGAGCCATCGCCCATAGGAGAATATACACTCATAAGAGTACTATCGACAGACTCTAACAATCTCGCTGAACGAAAAAATATGTAGCTATAAACAAATGCGTTGCACCCGTGTCGAATAACACTCGACCCATAACCCCATGGATGGGAAACTTACCCTCAATAGCTGGCGACGCTGGCGGTGCTGGAGGCAACAAAGCATTTTGGACATTATACATAGGCCCAAACTGAAGTTGTCCCTATTGTAGTGGGACAACTAGAATAGGTGCTGGAGGTTGTAAATGTGCATGCTGATTCTGAGGGCCTCCAGGAAATTTCCCCCATTCAACTGTGGACAGACTCTCCTTATGTGGCCTATCTCACCGCACTAAAAACAACGACCCATAAAATTATCCTGATGTCGGCCCCGATTGTTGTTCCAAAACTGCCCCGCACCTTGGCCCTGCTGGCCTCGACTTCCATTATTCCCTCGGACCAGCTTGGCCTTATGGTACTACTTGCTATTGCTGCTACTGAGCTCCCTAATTTTTTCTAAAACCACACCCGCCAAAACTGAAACCCCTAAAGCATTGTTTCTTAGCTGGACCCCCTGTTGAAGGTCCCGCTCTTTCTATTTACTCCCCGAATGCTATGGTGGTGATAGTGCTCCACTGGAACCATCTCCTCCTGGTTTACTAGATTGTCTAGAATCCCCTATTTTCTTACTCACCTTCAAATGAAGGCAGTGATCTTGACAATGAAGTAAAGTTGCATTCATCATGTCACCAAAAGTTTGTAGGACAGGGTTCCTCAACAGGTGCTGCCTTATCCTCCAATTCAGACCCCTGACAAATTTAGAGATTCTCTTCTCTTTCGTACTTACCTCATCCGGCACAAAATTTTCTAAACGGGTAAATTCGTCTTCAAACTCTGCCACCGTTCGCTCCCCTTGAGTAACATCCTGAAGCTTCCTCCTCATCTCCTTCTGGACTACTGGAGGAAAATACTTTCGCTCAAATAGAATCCAGAACTCCAAGATTGACACACCCCAACCCAGTTACTTATAACTAAGTTTGAAAGTTAAAGTGAGTCAAATCATAATTACCTCAAGGAAAACATAAACAAGAGTATCCTTTTTCTAGTTATTAACATGAACCTATAAAACTAAAACTTAATTATGCTTATTGAAACTTACTTAAAAGATAAGCAGGCTTAAATTACCCCATTTACGTTTGACCAAAATCATGGTTTTATGCATCCCTTGCTAACCCCACCGACCTCCTAGATTTGGTAGTGATATCACGATATCTCAGGGACTTTTATGTAATTTTCTATGAATTTTCTTTGAACTTTTCCTCACCTTTCTCTTCCCAAACTTCACGGTTCTCTCTCCTTAGGCTAAAACTCTCCCATGGATGAAATATTATGAAGGAGGAGATTATTTCAAGCCTTTAAAGTCGTCCAAAATCTACCTCCTTCTTTAACCAATCAAAATCCACCATTTGTTATACTAATAAGACGAAATATCATTTAACGAATGGACAAATTTTCCGCTTCTTTGTAATTCCGGTATAACTTCTTGCTCGGACCTCCGTTTAACACAACGTTTGTTATGTTACAAACCTAACTCATATATCTACAACTATTTAGTTTTTACCTTAAGTCAGTTGTTATTTTATAAGGGTCAAAACTAGTCTCCAACCTGAATATTCCTATCGAAACTTCAAAATTTTGTATTTGTAATTAATTCGATATTTCATGCTTTCTGAAGGTAGGATTAGACTAAAAATCATAACTTAACATTATATATACTGATAAAACATTACCCATGTCACATAAGCTAAGCATAATTTAAGCATAATGTATCATAATCATATTCGGGTTGCCACAATGTTTTCTCCTTAGAAAATTTAGTCCCCGAAATTTAGTATGAATTTCACTTACCAAACAATTGAGGATACTATATACTCATGCTATATTCCCTTAAAAGGTTGATTATTTAATTTCATTGATCCTCCAAAACACTCTAACTACATGACTAACCTTATTCTTTAATACTTGCTCCTTTCGATCAATAATTTCCATCTATTCTTCGTTGTACGACAAATCTTCTTTCATAATATCTTCAGTTTCTTTATCATTTACACATAAGGATAATCATCTAATGATTTCTTATCAATGAAAACCGATTTCCAACACTTATATTACTTCATACCTTTATATATATATGTCAAACATTCACATATAATAGATTATTAGTTGTATCACCATATATTCACAATGAGTGAACATTCTTAACAAATTTAGTATCATTATTTTCCTTTCTCCCTTCATTCCTACAGTCCATCCTTATCATCGTGTAATATTTCAAATCATAAATATCACATTACCAAACTTGTTTATTACACATCACATTTCCATCTTCCATCCGACACTAAGTGCAGGTGTTTGACCAAAATTACTTTCTGTATCATTTCTAAAGTTTAAGAGTATGTTAATTATCATCCTTACAATTTCTTAATTTAATTATAGCCTAAATATTATTCATATATCGAAACTGAATAATCATTCACTAAATGTTTATTCTTAACCTAGATTTCATATCCACCTTCATGTATATTGTGCAGTCATGCACTATGAACTCAATCTAACTTCTCACTATATTCACTTTTTTTAGTATCATTTGATTGTTCTTTAACTAAACATACAATGACCTTAGAAAGTCATTTATCTAACACAATAACTTTACAATCATAATCTTATCCCAATGTTTATTAACCTGATATTCTTATGCAATATCATTAATAGACTCATCTTACCCATTTGGTAACTATATGTTAAACGTACCATCACCACTTAAAACTTTAACCATACTTACCAACCCCGTAATACTTCCCTAACAATTATATATCGTATTTCTTTCTAATAACCTGCACAAATACCTTAATATATCACCTTACGATATTTCAGATACCATATTATCTTTGCACATACTTCTTGGTGACTCCGTAGAATGTCAATCATATTCATTATTTTTCATACTCTTAGTGATAGCACGTACGTACAATGACAAATACAACTCTATATCCACCCAAACCAGTTGTTGATATTACAACCCGATTAACATCTTTCCCATACTCATACACAACACATACTCTTAAAAGGGGTCCCCAATATTTTTAAACTTCCAACTCTTTAACACATCGTCTCAACTCTATTATTCATATAAGAATTTCAAAACATCCCAAGAGTAACATTCACTACATATACTCATACTATGAAAAAAATACATATCAACTATTATTACTCTTTTCTTCTTCTTATCATAATTCAATATGAACCCACATTTGGATCAATTGTGATATATTGACAAGTAATTGAATATAAAACCATTTCACATATCAAATTTAAACATATACAACTATTAATCTTCTCACTTAACCTTTGTAATACCCCGTACTTTTATTGATAATTTAAATTTCATAAATGGGTGTAAGTTGGAAATTTGAGAAATTTCTGAGATTAATAATTTGTTGAGTTTATGAGGGTTAGACGATTTCTAATGTATGCCACATTTACTTTTGGGATTAAGTAAATGAGTTGGACTATTTCAATTACATATCGCAGTTGGGTAAAGCGACAAAGGATAATATTTTAATTGGAAAACCCGTATTGAGATGTGTTGGGTTTAATTAGTGAATTTTAGTTAAAAGACTCGTATCAATATTTTTAGTGCGTTGTTGGTTCCAGAATGGACGAGATAGTTAGAATAGAGTATCCGGGAGTAATATTTAGGCTTCAGGGATTTTTGGACTAATAGGGACTCGCAGTTGAGTAAACGAGTCATTTTTGGATTTATAAGGGATAAACCCTTATTTCTCCCTATATAAGGCACGGGAGAGTGAAAGAAAGAAAGAAAAGGAGAGAAAAAAAGAAAGAAAAAAGGAAGAGGATAAAGGAAGAGAGGAAAGGGATTTCCAGGCCAAACTCTGTAGTATTCGACTCGAGGTCGTCGGATTTTATCCACGAGGCAAGTGTTTATTTTGATTTATTCTTTTAAGAATAAATATCATACTATAGTTGGTAGTGATAACTATAAAGATTTTTGGGTTGGGTTTTAGTGAATCAAAAAGGGTATTTTGAAAGTTTATCGGATAAAACTCGGATAATATCCAATTTGAGAAACTTAGAAATTAATTGAAATTAGTTGTTGGGTATTGGCTCTAGGATGATTAGAACCCTTTTTATATGTGAATATATTGTTGGTTGAGGTCGGATGATGATGGGAGAGACGATAAAAAGCTTCTAGGTGTCTTAATGGAGGTTTGAGATTTTGGAGAAGAAGGGGAATAGTAACCCGGCGCCTTTCCGAATCGATTCGGCTAGGAAGAGAATCAATTCGGCTCTTTCTTCAAAAATAAAATTTGTATATATTTTTGACACGGTCGTGTGGGCACTGACTGCGTATTTTTTTGATATTTTTTGAATTCATAATGATTTTTCTACGGAAGGCTGTCCGAGATCGAAATCGTTAGTCAG
This sequence comes from Sambucus nigra, assembly GCA_949130495.1. NCBI lineage: Eukaryota > Viridiplantae > Streptophyta > Magnoliopsida > Dipsacales > Adoxaceae > Sambucus > Sambucus nigra. Next base: position 197,896,627 of record OX422217.1, on the reverse strand, counting down.
AAATCCAACCTAACATTGGGAAAAAATTAATTGATGTGTTAGTTAGAAATTAGTGTTAGGATGATTATAGTGATGTTGGTTGAGGTTAAAAACCATAAAATGGAGAATGGGTTGATATTTGGGTATTTTGGAGAATATGAAATCCCCCAAATAGTGCCCTCCGAACAGGGCGAATCGATTCGGGTTTAGATCGAATCGATTTGCATAAGGGGGCCTGTAAGGCTGTCTCAGACTGAATCAATTCAGGTTAAGACCGAATCGATTCGCCTTTGAGGACATACTAGTAGAATACTTTCCGAATCGATTCATATGGAAAACGAATCGGTTCGCTAGCCCGAATCGATTCGCATTTGGGGCGAATCGATTCGCCTTTGTCGAATTTGGCAGTTTTCCTTCTTTGTGTTTAGGGGGAGTTAAATTGAAATTGGAGATTATTATGGGGGATTCTAGTTATGATATTAGGACTCCTAGATGACGGTATTGAGGGTGAGTAAACTTGGGAATGAAAGAGAAAACCTTAGATTAGTTTAGTGTACAATTCGGGGTATGGACTTAGTGAATGTTCCGGTCGAACCACGTTCGAGAGAGGTCTTCGACAAGTGTGTATAGAGAATACTTATGGGTTTAGTATTTTAAGTGTGTGAATACTTAAATATTATTACGAATGGGAACATTCGGGGTTATTGGCTATCGCTATATGAGATTGGCAATTATAGTCATATATATATTTGAGAACTATTGTAGATTATATATACGATGTGATTACAGTATATGTAATATGATACGAATACATATATATCTGTGTGTGATTGGTATAATTATATCTTAGAGGCTGGTTCCACGGGATTTCCTGGGCGTAGGGTTGGAACAACCAGATTGTATATTTTTCTCTAGTGCAATCCAGGGAGGTTGTACGATGTGGGTGAATCCCCTGGCTTGAGGAGCAGGGAGAGTATATCCCCAGGTCATATCGTCCCGCATATGGGTGTGATATCATTATCCCACTTTCAGGAGGGAATATGACCGCCTCACCATTGTGCATTTTTACCATGACCATGAGAGAGTCTGGCTTGGTACCGTGGTATAATGAGTAAACCCGGATTTGGATAAGCACTATGAGACTGCATCCTCTAGTTATAGCTCGGTGGGATGGTTATAATACTTTTTGTGTATAGTATATTGTTTGTATATGAAGATGAATAATCATATAAAGTAAACTTGTGTAAAGTGAAAAGATTTAATAAGAGTGATTCCCCTTCGGACAGATTATATTCGAATTTAAAAGAATATGAATCATAAGTTCAAGTGAGAACTATATATATAAATATGAGTTTATATATAGATGTTATGTGCGGAGGGCCAAATGAATCCCGACGATCAACCTTGCCAGGTAGTTGAGTATCATGGAGGTTCTTTGTTTGGATTTCGCTTCGCGAGGCACCCCATGCGCGAACGTAGCGCAGTATTGGAATGGGGAGAAGTTTATCCCTTAGTACTCTGGTGTATGAGGATTTTCAGAGATTTGGTGAAACGGATTAGTTAGTCAGGGTAGCTTAACTAGGTTGTTGAAGAGGTTTGCGATAGGTGTGCACTATTAGAAGAGGGGTGGGGGTATCTCATGGGAGTGCGATAACAATTTAAGTATGAGATAAATCATATATTAAAAATATGGCATTTATGCGATTGCAAAATATTTTCAAACTCGGGCTCTGACCCATTTCTATACTTTCCTCTCTTTTGCTATATATATATATATATATATATATATATATATATATAATATAGGTATCTAGACATAGGGACGCCTGGATGATGATTCCTTCTAGTCAGACGTTTGCTACAACAACTGTGGATGCATGCATGTTTACTGTAGACGCTTCTACCCTTGTAATCTAGATAGGAGGTACTGTAGAAACATTCGGGCCGATAACCCAATTGTATTCACTTATTCTTTTACCACATTTTAATTTACGGATTTTCGATTTGGTTGTATTATGTTAAACCGAGTGTTCGTTTATTTTATTTCATTTCAGTTTTATATATACAAACTGTGTGAATGTTTTATTTGAATGTTTTGGTTAAAAAGATTAGTTAAATAAAATTTTGACGCCAACCTAATAGGTTATTAGTAATTAAATTGTTTTTTGACAGTGATGCTTAAAATGAACCATATGAGACTTTTATTTTAATTTGTTATAGGATTCATCACCCGGTATTTTATTAGGCGGAGTGTCACAGATGGTATCAGAGCATCAGGTTCTAGTGTCCTTAGGAATCTGTGCGGACGTACTACGCTTTCAGCATCGCTCTCGTTTTGATATAGAGCCTTATGATTAGGATTATTGATTCCTATTGTGATATTTCGTTCTCCCACCATTATGTAAGATTATAGTAAATCTTTTACGCGCTCGTTCGAGATTCATGTGCTGATCGATGGAGAGCGACCACAGAAGGCCATTTCAAGGGCGACAGGAGGCGGGGTTTAGTTGGAGCTATAAGTTGAAGTTGGGGACGAGGGCCGCAATCGAGGTCACTCCCCTTTGTGACATTATTATGGATTGCTAAAACTACTACTAAAGTATACTAATTATAATTATCCAAGTACCGCTATAGTAGAGAGTGGTGCTAAAGTTGAATTACCCAGCGATGTAAATGGGAAGAAAAAGTTTAAAAAGGTCTTCGATAAGGACCATACGTTGAAGTTTAAGTCATGCGGAGGCAGTGTAGGTTTATTCAATGGAATTAGAAGGTTCAGAAGCTTTGGCTTAGAGTAGGGTATGGAAATACCCAGATGTGAAAATTTAAGGAAAATTTTTCACTCGTTGGAGCAAAGTTGAAATAGTGGGAACGGTGGTCACCATGTTTAGGGGAGCAGGATGTTTTTCTCATCAATAAATCTTACAGATGGTTTTAACCGCAAGTTCCTTTGGTTTATCAGGAATGAAGAGAATGCAGTTCCTGAATTGTTCACATGCGGATCAGTTAGAGGCCGACAGTTAATAAAGAGTTATAGGGATAAGTGAACTTTGTACCCAATTAAGGTAGGTACAATGAAGAGAGAGTCCTTCGGAGGTAAGATAGGCTCACCAGTAAGTTCTGCTAACACTTATGGAGAATTCATTTTCATGGAACCCCCTTTGGTGGACATCCACCCGTGGATTTATTGAAATAGGGTTGTTGAGGCCGGTAGTGGAGTCTCCTTTTGACGAAGAAGTTAAGGGGAATTATGAAGGTGACTGTCAGGATCGAGGCGATAGAGTCTGAGATACTGATAACCTTAACATGGTCAGAGTGACCAGAGATGGAGAATGTTGCAATATGGAGTGTACAACCACACTCTTTGATCTTACCCGGTAGGAGTTAAAGGACAAGAATAGGGTGCCGAGGTGGGGCATCGATTAAAGTATTTTTGTTTTGCTTAGGGCAAGTGTATCATGTCCGAGAACCATTTGGAGTAGCTAGGGAGATTAGCGAAGTTATTGTTATGAGTTTCACCTCGGATGAAGGAGGTATATTCTGCGTGATAAGATTTAGTCATAATATTTTATTAGCCCTAGATTCGTGTGTAATTCGAGTTTACTGGTAATATCGGTAACATTATATAGTGTATGTATATATGTTTTTCCACGATAGCGGGGCTCAATTTTCTTCATTCATTATGAAAATGGGTGTTGGCATTTCGAGCTTATATTTGGTTTGCACTACTCATTTGGTGTGTGTTATATGAGTATAGTACTATTGTAAGAGTAATGTTATTGTATTATCGGAGCGATAGCAGGCTAATGATTGCAAGATTATTGTATTCGCGGCTCCAGGGTGGAATAGGTTGTTATTGCGATATCTCATCTCGATACTGATTGAGCTCGCCTTTATAATATGTTTATATGGAACCTCGATGAGTAGATGTTTCATTATCAAGCTTTAAGTGCGTGGCGACCTTATATATGATTTAAGGTATGCATAATTTATTGATAAGATGTAAGTTTAAGCCCATTGTTATTTGTGCTAAGGACTTTGTGTTAGTACAAGCGCTTGGTGGTGTCGCACCTGGAAAGAAGTAGGAGTTTTGACCACATTTGGTTAATAGGTGGGATGGAATTATCCCGGTGGCATATTTGAAACTAACGGACCTCCATGACCGAAAAGTTAAGAAGTAGTGTATAGAAGGGGTTCCTTGTTTGGATTTCGCTTGCGAGACACTCCACGCATGAACCTTAATGGCGTCAGGGGTGGAGAGATGTTACGAGATGCAAGGATGTTGGTTTTGATGATAGGTTACATAGTTTGGAGAAAACATTATAAACTGAGAGCCGTGTGACAATTGCATGCATGTGGAGATAGAAGTGCTAAGGAAAAGCACTGAAATGGTTTTATCACCGCAAGTGTGTGGGTTAGGTAAGGTTAAGGAAATTGATTTAATTCTTATAGACTTTCCCTGAGTGGAAGGCAAATTTTGAGGTAATACGTTCTGGGCACGACATTCGTAACACTTTTGCAGAGAGTAGGCACCCCGATTAGTCAACCTTTCCATTTCGCCAAGATGGAAGGACATAGTGGTAGAAGAGCGTTAGTAGGTTAGCAAGGTAGGATTTTAGAACGTTCTGATGGTGTGCCTTAGTTCATTATATCTCGATGACCGACGATGAGAGGAAGTAGTGTAACGGGAGGGTTTCTTATCTGGATTTCTCTTTATGAGATATCCCACATATGAAACCGAGCGAATGTCAAAAATTGAGATAGGTCTTGGGAACTCGGGATATAGTTAGTATAGTACTCTTTTTACGTGTGTAGGAAACACATCAATCTTAGGGTTACTAGGAAGTAAAGCCAGTAGGACTAGTGGCTTCGATATAAGGAGATTGTTGTGAGTTAACCACAAGAAGATTGGTGGGTTACCCTTGAGAATATTGTTGAGAATATCTAGGTGTTGGCACCGGGCCAAGAAAGTGAGGCCCATCTTTAGAGAGTGTTGCGTCTGTGATGTTTGCGATAATGGTACAGATAAGCACGAATTATAGCATGTATGTGCACCTTGATAAGTTAGTTTTATATACCGCCAGAAATAGAAGGGACATAGTGTATAAAGCTAAAGATTCTCCTGCGAGGCAGTTATAAATGGATTTGGAATAGGTTAGATGGAACGTCGTAGGAGGTACACAAAGATCCAATTATATTTGTGCAATAAGAGTTAGCACACCTAAGATAAGAGAGAAGATTGACAGGAATAGTCAAACGCTAGTGTAGTTTCCTTTTGAGGGAAATTCGATGTCCTGTTGTGGATACGTGGATGCTTAGGGCAGCGGATCTCCGATGGGATCAATAAGTTAGAGCGACAGTTATAAGCTCGTTTTCCTTATATATGGTTATAGAAGCACTAGGTGCGATGTGTCGTCGTTAGAGTCAACCTTGCGATGAGATAGCACTGTATTATATAGATATTTTGTTAAGCTAGTGCGTTAGAGTATAAGCCTTGAGATAGGTGCGTACCGTGAACACGAGTTCATGGTTGAGTTCCATTGGGTTAGTAAAATACGACTTTTATGCACTAGGATGTAGTGTGATTAGCAATTCTAGGTTGGTAGTACCGGTCATATCTGAATTTTGGGGACAAAATTCCATTGTAGTGGGGGAGAATGTAATACCCCGTACTTTTAGGGATAGTTAAAATTTCATAAATGGGTGTAATTTGGAAATTGAGAAATTTCTGAGAATAATAATTTTTGGAGTTTATTAGGGTTATATGAATTCCGATGTATGCTACATTTACTTTTGGGATTAAGTAAATGAGTTGGACTATTTCAATTACATGTCGCAGTTGGGTAAAGAGACAAAGGATAATATTTTAATTGGAAAACTCGTATTGAGATGTGTTGGGTTTAATTAATGATTTTTAGTTAAGAGACTCAGATAGATATTTTGAGTGCGCGGTCAGTTCCGAAATGGTCGAGATAGTCATAATAGAGTATCCGGGAGTAGTGTTTAGGTTCCAGGGATTTTTGGACTAATAGGAACTCACAGTTGAGTAAACGAGTCATTTTTGGATTTATAAGGGATAAACCCTTATTTTTACCTATATAAGGAACGGTAGAGTGAAAGAAAGAAAGAAAAGGAGAGAAAATAATAAGGAAAGAAAGGTAGAGGAGAAAGGAATAGAGGAAAGGGATTTTCGAGCCAAACTCTGCGGGATTCGACTCGAGGTCGTCGGATTATATCTACGAGCCAAGTGTTTACTTAATTTATTTTTTTTAAGAATAAATATCATACTATAGTTGGTAGTGATAACTATAAAGATTTTTGGTTGGGTTTTCGTGAATCAAAACGGGTGTTTCGGAAGTTTAACGGATAAAACTCAGATAATATCGAATTTGAAAAACTTAGAAATTAATTGAAATTAGTTGTTGGGTATTGGTTCTAAGATGATTAGAACCCTTTTTATATGTGAATATATTGTTGTTTGAGGTTGGATGATGATGGGAGATAATATAAAAAGCTTGGAGGTAAATTAATGGAGGTTTCGGATTTCGAAGAAGAAGGTAAATAGTAACTCAACATCTTTCCGAATCGATTCGTCTCTTTCTCAAAAAATAAAATTTTCAGATCTTTTCGATACGGTCGTATGAGCACTAACCGCGTATTTTTTTGATTGTTTTTGAATTTATAATGATTTTTCTACGGAAGGCTGTCCGAGATCGAATTCGTTAGTCAGAAATCCAACCTGACATTAGGAGAAAATTAATTGATGTGTTAGTTAGAAATCAATGTTAGGATGATTATGGTGATGTTGGTTGAGGTTAAAAACCATAAAATGGATAATGGGTTGATATTTGGGTATTTTGGAGAAGATGAAATCCCCCAAATAGTGCCCTCCGAACAGGGCGAATCGATTCGGGTTTAGATCGAATCGATTTGCATAAGGGGGCCTGTAAGGCTGTCTCAGACTGAATCAATTCAGGTTAAGACCGAATCGATTAGACTTTGAGGAACTAGTAGAATACTTTCCGAATCGATTCATATGGAAATCGAATCTATTCGCTAGCCCGAATCGATTCGCATTTGGGGCGAATCGATTCGCCTTTGTCGAATTTGGCAATTTCCTTCTTTGTGTTTAGGGGGAGTTAAATTGCAAATGTAGATTATTATGGGGGATTATAGTTATGATATTAGGACTCCTAGATGACGGTATTGAGGGTGAGTAAACTTGGGAATGAAAGAGAGAACCTTAGATTAGTTTAGTGTACAATCCGGGGTATGGACTTAGTGAATGTTCCGGTCGAACCACGTTCGAGAGAGGTCTTCGGCAAGTGTGTATAGAGAATACTTATGGGTTTAGTATTTTAAGTGTGTGAATACTTAAATATTATTACGAATGGGAACATTCAGGGTTATTGGCTATCGCTATATGAGATTGGCAATTATAGCCATATATATATTTGAGAAGTGATGTAGATTATATATACGATGTGATTACAATATATATAATATGATACGAATACATATATATATATATCTATGTGTGATTGGTATATTTGTATCTTAGAGGCTAGTTCCACGGGCTTTCCCGAGCATAGGGTTGCAACAGTCAGATTATATATTTTCTCTAGTACGATCCAGTGAGGTTGCACGATATGGGTGAATCCCCTGGCTTGAGGAGCAGGGAGAGTATATCCCCAGGACATATCGTCCCGCATATGGCTGTGATATCGTTATTACACTTTCGGGAGGGAATATGACCGCCTCACCGTTGTGTATTTTTACCATGACCATGAGAGAGTCTGGCTTGGTACCGTGGTATAGTAAGTAAATCCGGATTAGGGTAGCCACTATGAGACTGCATCCTCGAGTTATATCTCGGTGGGATGGTTATTATACTTGTTGTGTATAGTATATTGTTTGTATATGAAGATGAATAATCATATAAAGTAAACTTGTGTAAAGTGAAAAGATTTAATAAGAGTGATTCCCCTTCGGCAGATTATATCCGAATTTATATGAATATGAATAATAAGTTCAAGTGATAACTATATATATATATATATATATATATATATATATATATATATATATATATATATATATATACGAGTTTATATATTTACGTTTTGTGCTGAGGGCTAATGAATCCCGACAGTCAACATTGCCAGGTAGTAGTGTATAGTGGAGGTTCCTTGTTTGGATTTTGCTTCGCGAGACACCCCACGCACGAACGTAGCACAGTGTTGGGAATGGGGAGAAGTTTAGCCCTTAGTACTCGTCTTTATGAGGATTTTCTAAGATTTGGTGAAACAGATTAGTTAGGCAGCGTAGCTTAACTAGGTTGTTTAAAAGGTATGCGATAGGTGTGCACTATTAGAAGAGGGGGGATGGGTATCTCATGGGAGTGCGATACCAATTTAAATATGAGATAAACCATATTTTAAAAATGTTGCATTATGCACTTGCAAAATATTTTCAAACTAAGGCTCCGACCTGTTTCTCTACTTTCCCCTCTTTTGCTATATATATATATATATATATATATAGGTGTCCAGACAAAGGGACGCCTGGATGATGATTCCTTCGAGTCAAACGTTTGCTGCAACAGTTGTGGATGCATGCAGGTTTACTGTAGACGCTTCTATGCTTGTAATCTAGATAGGAGGTACTGTAGAAACATTTATGATAACCCAATTGTATTCATTTATTCTTTTATCGAATTTTGTTTTACGGCTTTTCGATTTGGTTGTATTATGTTAAACCGATTGTTCGGTTATTTTATTTCATTTCTGTTTTGTATATATAAACTGTGTGAATGTTTTATTTGAATGGTTTGGTTAAAATGATTAGTTAAATAAAAATTTGATGCCAGCCTAATAGGTTATTAGTAATTAAATTAGTTTTCGATAGTGATGCTGAGAATGAACCATATGAGACTCCAGTTTTAATTTGGTATAGGATTGATCACCCGATATTTTATTAGGTGGGGTGTCACAACCTTTACCATTTGAATCTTCATTTTATTCACACTCTAACAATTTACCATCTCATCCTTTAACGGAATATGGGTTCCCATACCTCACTCTCCCATATAAATGGGCACACACCAAACCATGGTTTAATAAGTGACATAACGGAAGTCTACATATTCCAGTATAAGAAGAGATTACCTCCAATACTTCACAATTTTCTTATACCACATTTTTTCTTTAAAAATTTTCCTTCAATGACAATTTGTCTATACCAAAAATAAAACAGTGCAATGATTCATATTAAAATACTTGTATTCGCTGTCATCCCTGAATAAAACTTAACATCTCATTTCCTTTCCAGTAATATCCTTACATTTCATATCCCATAGAACAATATATATGTATACCTAAAAAATGTTAGTCAATAAAGCCAATTTTCTTATGACTCAAAACAATTTCTACTTTTACTGCCAAATCTAGGTGCTCCTCCCCCCAGAACCTCTAAAACCTAGGCTCTGATACCAAAGTTGACACACCCCAACCCAGTTACTTATAACTAAGCTTGAAAGTTAAAGTGAGTCAAATCATAATTAACTTAAGGAAAACATAAACACGAGTATCCTTTTCCCCGTTATTGACATGGACCTATAAAACTAAAACTTTTGACAACTTTAAGGTAATTATGCTTATTGAAACTTACTGAAAAGATAAGCGGGCTTAAATTACCCCATTTACGTTTGAACGAAATCATGGTTTTATGCATCCCTTGCTAACCCCACAGACCTCCTAGATTTGGTAGTGATATCATTATACCTCAGGGACTTTGATGTAATTTCCTATGAATTTTTCTCGAACTTTTCCTCGCCTTTCTCTTCCCAAACTTCACGGTTCTCTCTCCTTAGGCTAAAACTCTCTCATGGATGAAATATTCTGAAGGATGAGCTTATTTAAAGCCTTTAAATTCGTCCAAAACCCACCTCCTTCTTTAACCAATCAAAATCCACCATTTGTTATACTAATAAGCCGAAATATCATTTAACGAATGGACAAATTTGCCCCTGCTCTGTAATTCCGGTATAACTTCTTGCTAGGACCTCCGTTTAACACAACGTTTGTTATGTTACATAAGCTAGTATCATTTAGTTTTTACCTTCAGTCAATTTTTATCTTATAAGGGTCAAAACTAGTCTCCAACCTGAATATTAGTACCGAAACTTCAAAATTTTGTATTTGTAACTAATTTGATATTTCATGCTTTCTGAAGGTAGGATTAGACTAAAAACCATAACTTAACATTATATATACTAATAAAACATTACCCATGTCACATAAGCTAAGCATAATTTAAGAATAATGTATCATAATCATATTCGGGTTGTCACAGAGATAGTCATAGTATCCCTTTGTTCCGCAGTTGTCACAGACTCCCACCATCGGAGAGCTGCTCCCACCAATTTGAAAGTGGAAAAAATATGCTTCCCACTACATTCCACCATTCGAAGATGGCGTTGAATGTCTTTCCTCCATTGATGGCACATTGGGAGATAAACTCGGAAATGTCCCTTTTCATTCCTACCCATCAATATTGATGTCGCATATCTTGGTACATTTTATCCCCGCCAGGATGTATTGCAAATCTCAAACCATGGAATTATATCGTGATAGCACGTCTCAAGTCTCCGTCGTCTGGGACTATAAGTCTTCCATGGAAACGTAACCCACCCTTAGAAGTAATAGAGTAGGATTTATCTCCCTCAGTCAATATCTGTCGCACCCAGTCTTGACAGTTTTTACCCTACTTGTGATTTTACTACCCGCATAATTATTTTGGACATATTGGCTAACATCGACATGCATGCTCTAGCTACAGCATCATCCTGGCCAAGTTCCTTGCACTTAGCTTTCCACACTTTCGCTAATTGCCCCACAGGTCTCTGACTCTGTGCGTCAGCTACCACATTTGCCTTGCCTTGGTGTTAGTGAATATCAAATTAGTAGTCCTTCACAAACTCTAACCATCAATGTTGTCGCATATTTAGGTCCTTCTGTGTGAACAAATATTGCAATGACTTGTGGTACGTAAATAGGCTAAATTTCTCACCCAAAAGGTGATGCCTCCATATCTTCAAGGCAAACACTACTGAGACAAGATCTAAATCATATATGGGATAATTCTTCTCATGGGGATTAAGCTTGCGTGACACGTGTGAAATGGCCCTATGCTCCTATTGTAACACACCCCCATTCCCTATAGAGATGCGTCAGTAAAGACTAAATAATCGACTCCTTCTTTTGGCAATGCGAGTATAGGGGAAGAAGTCAATTTGTCTTTTAGCTCCTCAAAAGCTAGCTGACAGGAGTCATCCCAATGAAATTGCACTCCGTTTTGGGTCAATTTCGTTAAAAGATTAGCAATCTTCAGAAAACCCTTAATGAAATATCGATAATATACTGCCAAACCCAGAAATCTACAAATCTCAGTGGGCGTTGTGGGATGACCCCATTCCCTCACCACTGCTACCTTGTTTGGGTCTACGGAAATACCCTCATTCGTAATAATATGACCCAAAAATTGCACTTCCTGTAACCATAAACCGCACTTCTCAAACTTTGTGTACAACGGATGATCCCGTAGTGTCTACAAGACCAATCTTAAGTGTTTAGCATGATCACCTTCAGTTCGATAACAGACTGGAATGTCATCAATGAACACTACCACAAACTAGTCTAAAAAGTCTCAAAATACTCGATTCATGAGGTCCATAAATATCGCAAGAGCATTGGTTAGTCCAAAGGGAATAACAAGAAACACATAGGACCTATACCTGGTCAAGAACGCGGTTTTGGACACGCCCTACTCCCGAATTCTCAGCTAATGATACCCACACCTCAGATCTATATTGGAGAAGTACGACGCTTCTCTCAACTGATCAAACAAATAGTCAATTCGAGGTAACGGGTATTTATTTCGGATGGTTACCTTATTCAATTCGTGATAATCAATACATAACAGGAGGGAACCATCTCTCTTCCTCACGAATAATACAGGGGAACCTCATGGCGATGTGCAACGCCGAATGAACCTTTTCCGCAACAGCTGCTAAATTTGATCTCATAACTCCCGCATTTATAAAGGAGCCATACGGTATGAAGTTCGTGCAATCGTCCTAGTTCTCAGTGCTAAGTCAAGTACGAACTCAATCTCATGACTTAGAGGCAATCCAGGAATTTCCTGAAAAACATCCTCAAATTATCTAACAAGAGGAATGGAATCTAGGGAAATAACTATACCTTGTGAAGTCTCCTTCTCAATACAGTATAAGTGAGTGCGCGAACCTCCCTGCGGAAAAGGCATGGCTACTAAAAACATTTCCTTCCCCGGAATGGAAAAGACTATAATCCTCCAATAATAATTCACCATGGCCCAGTACTTCACTAACCAATCCATGCCCATAATAACATCATAATCGACCATATCCAGGACAAGGAAGTCGGATTCAAGGCGTAACCTACCAAGGTCTATTCCTACCCCTTTGCAAATAAACAATATAAGTGAGCCTTCACCTATAGGAAAATCTACACTCATAAGAGTACTATCAGCACACTCTAACAATCTCGCTGAACGAGCAAAGTACATAGCTATAAATGAATGTGTTGCACCCGTGTCAAATAACATTCGACCCACAACCCCATGGATGGGAAACTTACCCTCGATAATTGGCAGCACTAGCAGTGCTGGAGGCAATAAAGCATTTTGGACATTATACATACGCCCAAACTGAAGTTGTCCCTGTTGTAGTGGGACTGCTGAAATAGGTGCTGGAGGTTGTAAAGGTGCTTGCTGATTCTGAGGGCCTCTAAGTAATTGCCCCCTGTTCAACTGTGGACAGACTCTCCTTATGTAACCCGTCTCACCACACTGAAAACAATGGCCCGCAAAATTCTCCCCATGTCGGCCCCAATTATTATTTCGAAACTTCCCCGCACCTTGGCCCTGCTGGCCTCGACTTCCATTATTCCCTCGGTCGGCTTCGCCCTGTGGGACTACTTGGTGTTGCTGCTGCTGATCTTCCTGATTTTGCCTAAAACCAACCCCGCCAAATGTGAATCCCCTAAAGCATTGTTTCATAAATGGACCCCTACTAAAGGTCCCGCTCTTTTAGTTTACTCCCCGACTGCTGTGGAGGTGATAGTGCTTCACCGACACCATCTCCTCCTAGTACTATATTGTCCAGAAGCCCCTATTTTCTTACTCACCTTCAGATGAAGGCAGTGATCCTGGAAATAAACTAAAGCTACATTCATCAGGTCGCCAAAAGTTTTTAAGGAAGGGTTCCCCAACAGGTGCTGCCTTATCCTTCAATTCAGACCCCCAAAAAATTTAGAGATTCTATTCTCTTCTGTACTTACCTCGTCCGGTATAAAATTTTCCAAACGGGTAAATTCCTCTTCAAACTCTACCACCGTTCGCTCCCCTTGAGTAACATCCTGAAGCTTCCTCCTCATCTCCTTTTGGACTACTAGTGGAAAATACTTTCATTCAAACAGAATCCAATACTCTGAGATAGTCATAGTATCCCTTTATTCCAGAGTTGTTACTGACTCCCACTATTGGAGAGATGCTCCCACCAATTTAAAAGTGGCTATAATCTGCTTCCTCTCCTCACAATATTCCACCATTCGAAGATGGTGTTGAATATCCTTCCTCCATTGATTTGCCAAGATCACGTCAGCGCCACCCTAAAATTCTGGAGGGTGACCTTTTTAGAAGGATTGTCTAACTATTTCCCATACGGAGGGTCCCATATGGGCTTGAGCCACTGGTGTTATCGGTTATTAAGCTTGTGAAAGTTGTTGTGTCATAGCGATTATTGCAGCATTGACTGACTAGGAAACAATATTAGCCACCTCCATCCCATTCATAGTTCCCTGCGGTGGTGATGGGAGCCCTACGTCATCTACAACTCGATTTACCCTTGTCGGGCGACATCGTCTAGGCGACATCTGAGATAAAAAGAGATCGAGTCAATATTCAGTTAAACAATTAATCCTTGCGAAAGATCACAAACATTCATAAAAAATAGTCCTAATAATAGGTCTCTATATCAAAGAATGCTACGGTTGAACGTGACAAGTCCGTACAGATCCTAAAGACTCTAGAACCTGATGCTCTGATACCATCTGTGACACCCCGCTTAATAAAATAAGAGGTGGTCAGCTCGATACTCCAATAAAATAGGAATCTTAAATGGTTCATTCTTAGCATCACTGTCGCATAAAAGATAATATGATACGACCACCCAACAATTTTAAAGACGGATGTCAAAATATTTTCCAATTTAAAATGAACAATTTCAATTAACTACTTTCTTAACAAAAAGGAGGTTAATATACAACTAAACGTTTGATAGCATATACATAGCATAACCGAATAAGCTATCAGTTAACAGACTGATACAAAAAGGGTCTCACCAGATATAACAGTAGCTATGAGATATAAACTTGGGCAACATGCCCGAATACCACTGACGGATCATAACTAGAATATCCAAAAAGAATTTGATGCGTCTAATAAAAAAATCCTACAACATCCTCAATATGTCCTAGCTCCTTAACACTAGAAGGGAAGGTCAGAAAGAGCGCCCTTGCGGAGCGACACCTAAACATAAACAATAACCACACCAAGAAGCAAAATATAAATGGGTCAGGGCCCAGTTTGATATGATTTAGATGTGAATATAATGCATGACAATTATGAATGCCAAATTTCATAAACAAGTTAAATTCTCTCTTCACTTGAAGAATTATGCTCACCTTTCTTCTGAAGTGCACATCCTAACACATACAGTTCATTGTTAAGTTAAGCTACCCAACTACTTAATAGGAATAATCTAACTCTATCCAATATGTATGGTTTAACAATTTCTCATTTAACCTCACAAGTCAATTAATCATTAACCATCACTTGTAATTAGAATTGATTCCTAATTCCATTTAATCATTTGTGTTAAAACACAATTCTAATGAGAATAGTTATATTCATACAATAATATTTCTAAGACCATCCTTCTGGGAGTCACCCCACTGGATGCGTTCCCTAATTGCTATCATCTTCCAGGGCCTGGTTACATGACCACCTGGGTACCCTAAATCACAACGCATGGGAAGCGTCCATATACCTTCGACATTGAGGTGTAACCATACATAGAATTACTTCACTTCGAATGAACAATCACACAATGTACAACTGGTTCTATGATGTGAGGACTATACTCTTCCTACATTCATTAGCCAGGGGATCCACCCCTTTCGCGTAACTTCCCTTATGATATCACTTAGAGAGGTATGGGCATATATGCCAAATCCTAAAATGTATGTATAGTGAATTAAAATGACAATTCTTATACCCGAACGCATAAATGTATAATAAATTAAGGCTACAATGTATAAACACTTCTATACTAGCCCTCGAAAGCCAACACAATAAAGTCCTACTATGATTTGTTTAACTAATTGAGGTACTATACTATCGTTTCTAATCCCCAAAATAGGCCCGAATGCCCCCTTATCATCCTAAGGTATATTAATCTCCTCATATAAGGTCACATGTATCTTTACTACATCATATAATAAGGTTGTAAATGTTTAGACCCAAGAGAGAAGGAGTTAAAACCAAGTTAGAAAACTTTTGTAAAACAACATTATTTTCAAATCGATTCAATCGAGAGAACAATACTTTCTGCTAACTTCCTGAATCGATTCGAACTGTCCGAATCGATTTACTAACTCAGAACTGTAGCCTACCATTTTACCGAATTGATTCGCCTGGGCCGGACAACCCAGTTTTGGCTACGGGTTTATATGAACCCTAAATCCCCAAAATCCTTCTTCTTCCATCTAAATCCAACATCATCAACCAACATCATCTACAAACCATTCCTACCCAACAACCCACCATTATAAACCCCCAAATCCATTTTATATCATAAACATAAGGGTTTAAACATCAAACTCACCAAAATCCCCAAATGGTTTAAACTCAAGAACACTAACAAATTATACAAATTATTCACACACAATCATACATCCATGCAAGTTAGAAAACTTGCCTCAAGATTGAAGTCTCAGATTCCTCCTTATTGAAACGATTCCAAGCTCAAATCACCAATTCCTCTATTTTCTCTTCTTTCTCGCAAACTCTTCTCCTCTCTCTTTCTCTTTCTAGGTTAAGCACAAATGGGCTTTAATTGCTCTTGCAAGACTAAATACCCAAAATAGCTCAAATACACTTAAGTCCGACATTAAATGCTACTACATATTTAAAATGACTCATAACATCATATTTAAGTCGTAACTAGCCAAAAGTGCACCGGAACCCAAAAACACGCCCGACACTTATTTTGACTATCTCAACTGTTCCCAGACTAACCGTTCCCTCTAAACTAACATCCGAGATACCGTTTATAATTTCCTATCTCGACGTCATATTACCTTACTTAAATAGTCCGATTGGGATATAAGCCATAACCGTCGCTTTAAAGCGCAGCGAAGCAACATAACATAATATTAGACTATTTACATTCATATAATCGTAAATATGCAATACTCATAAATATTAACTCTTTAATCATACAAATTAATATTTAATTTAATTTCCATTTGTTTTAAATGACTGATCCACATGGAAACTAATATTGTTGATACAAAAATTAGTCAGCTCACATGGATCAATTAGATAAAGACATATGTCAACCTACGTGGCAAATACATACTTTCACTGAGCTACTCAAGAGTCTCGAACTACTCAAGAGTCCCGAACTACTGAAGCATACCGAGCAACTCAGGCGGTCCGTGCTACTTAGCGTATAGAGCATCTAACTAAGAAAACTAAAAGGAAACTACGCATTCAATGAACGCCAAATTTAATGCACATTATTATTGTACAGATGTATATGTCTACTAGAGGACAACACATTACATTTTCTTATGTATAGCTTCAAGGCTATAAATACATTGTAACCCAGTCATAAAAGGGGACTTTTGGATCTCTGGGTAAACACATTATCGAGATTCAAGGCAAACAATCAGCAATACAACAACAGTGGACGTAGGCCATTTTGATAGCCGAAACACTTTAAAAATCCATAGTATTATTTATTTATTCATTTTTTTATCTGTGATTAATTAATTAGATTGCATCTAGTTTTTTACATCAACAGATTGGTGTCGTCTATGGGAACGACTATACTTAGCATTTTTCACTAAAAAACTCATCATCTATGGCTGAAAACCCAGAACCCAGTAATCGAAACAATATTGGGGTCCCTCCAAACCCTTCTACTCCACCAAATATTCAAGATTTGGCTGGCATAATGGCCAACTTATCCCAAGAGTAAACAACCATGCAAGAAACCATGTGCCAACTTATACCAACTGTTCGAGATGGAGCACCTGCCCAGTCAGGACAACGAAGCGTTTAAAGAAATACCCATCTTCGATCTTCAAGAACCAGATGATCGTTGTTCCCAGTGGTTTCTCAATCTAGGCATACTGGCTCATATCATACTGAGAGATCTAATGATCCTTCGTATCAACCTGGACGGACTTTTTCAGTATGAGTTACAGATTCTCAATGGAATGTCACTCTAACTCCAGACTGGGCTAGCGCACTAGAAAGGTTAAGTAGAGTCTCTCCTTTTGATCGATTAGGCCCTAAGAGGAATAGAAACCATCCTAGGATTGCATCGAGAAACTCTCAACGACCATCCGATCTAAGGGAAGGTTCTGCCCAATCACACCCGACAGCCCATAATGAAAGGTCCCAGGAGGAAAGCTCAGCGCGATCAGTTGCTCGGATAAATAGGTCCAAGACGGGAAACGATGCATGGAACGGTTCTATTCAAAGGTTGGAAGACAGGCTAGGGCAAATGTCTAAGGCCAAGAATCCTCTATAAAGAACTTTTGTATAAGGGACACCCTTCGTACAGGCAATTGTGGATTTTCCAACACCATTAAAATTTAAAGATCCTATGGTGACACCTAAATATGATGGAAAAAATGATCATGTCCTCCATATAGAGCAATACCAAGCTGCTGCTGATATCTATGCGATTTTTGATGAGATGAGATGGAGGGCATTTTTAGGAACTCTCACCGGGTCAGCCCAGATGTGGTACAATAACCTTCCTCGAGGGAAGATTTTGACTTTCCATCAACTGGCAGAGCTTTTCATAGGGAATTTGTGCTTTAGAGCGAAGCCAGTTAAAAGAGTAGCACACTTACTAAGCGTTAGACAAAAAATAGAAGAAATCACCATGGATTATATTACTTGTGTCAATAACGAGAAACATGAAGTGATTGATTACGAGGAGAAGACAACAAATACTTCTTTAATGAGTGGTCTGTTACCGAATAAGTTATACTATACTTTGGCCAAGGATCTGCCCAGGACCATGGAAGAATTGATGGCGAAGGCAGCCAAGATCATGAACACTGAGGAAGCAATGGCTGCGAAGAAGAATACAGACACAAAGGAGACCAAGGTTGAGGGTAGTAAAACTGAGAAGAAGGATCAAAAGAAGAATGGTAGCAGCAAGAAGTCAAAAGGCAAACAAACGCTAGAGCAGATGAGGAAGTATGGAAATTATACTCCATTAAAGGAAGATATAAATCACATTCTGGAGGAGATTAAGAACAGCGAGGAACTAGCCTGGCCAGAGAAAATGAAGGCAGATCCTGACAAAAGGGAAAAGTCTTAATATTACGAGTTTCACAAAGACCATGGCCATATGACCAAACGTCTCATAGCTCTCCATAATGAAATAAAAGCACTCATCAGGCGAGGAAAATTGACTAAGTACGTTGATTGTCAAAGTGGTGGAAAGACCAGCGATAGAGGAAGGCAAAGATCTAAATCTCCTCGCTGAGCAAAAGATGACAAGAAGAGAGATCACGAAGATGATCCCGAAGATGATCCCGATCTCCCTAAAAGGCCAAGGTATCCCGAGCGCGAGGTATTCTCAATCCATTTTGGATAATTTGAATGTAATGTCATTACAGGTGGAGATGCGGGAGGTGGAGATATTATTGCATAGAGGAAATCTTACCTCAATGAGGCCCAAGCTTGTTCTTACATAAAACGTATAAACTTGGCTGAAGAGATCGCCCGAGGAAGGTGAATAGGGATAAACTGGTCATCAGTTTTTCTAAAAATGACTTGGCAGATGTACTATATCCTCATGACGACCCCTTGGTGATCATGATGAGAATGAAGGATGTGATGATTTCACGGGTATTGGTGGATAATGGTAGCTCTGCAGATATCATATTCTACCCATGCTTCGATAACTTGAATCTGAAGTTAGCTCAGTTGGAGCCATGTTATAGGCCCCTCCTTAGTTTCACTAGCGAAAAGGTTTTTCCACTTGGGACTATAAAGTTGGACATGCTTATTGGTACGTGGCCTACTTGTCGAACATAAAGAGTATGCTTTTTTATAATGGATAAAAATGTCCAATCATCCTACAACATTATCATGGGGAGATTAGGTCCGAAAAAGTTTGAGGCAGTGCCATCTACGGTACATCAATGTTTGAAGTTCCCAACAAATTTCGGAGTGGGAGTTGTGAAAGGCGACCAGAAAGTAGCTTGGGAATGCTACTATTCATATGTTGAACATGAAGGACTGGAAGAATTTAGGAAGAAAACTACTACATATCAAGTGGATGAAACAAAAGATGCAGATATTGAAACCTTGGACCCTAGAGATGAATCTCAGCTCGTGAAGGGTCAAGTTATGGAAGCTACGGAGGATATCATTCTGGACGACGAATGCCCAGAAAGAACAACTTAAATTGGTGCGTCATTGGACTTATCAATAAAGCAGGAACTGGTGGCATTTTTAAGGCACAGAAAGCAGACTTTTTTATGGAGTCATGAAGACATGCCAGGGATAGACCCGACTTTCCTATGCCATGAGCTCAATGTTAATAAGGAGGTCAAGCCAGTGAAGCAGTGAAGAAGAGTATTCAGCCCAGAGAAGAACCAAGCCATACAGGAAGAAGTAGAGAAACTACAGAAAGCCTCTTTTATTGAGGATGTTAAATATCCTGATTGGCTAGCAAATGTTGTGATGGTAAAGAAGAAAACAATAAGTGGAGGATGTGTGTGGACTTCACTGATCTTAATAAAGCCTGCCCAAAGGATCATTTTCCTTTACCCCGAATTGATCAGCTGGTGGATGCTACATCGGGGCATGAATTGTTAAGCTTCATGGATGCTTATTCTGGTTACAACCAGATTAATATGAAACCAAAGGACAGGGAAAGTACCTATTTTATCACCCTAAGGGGAACTTATTGCTATAATGTTATGTCTTTCGGACTTAAAAATGCAGGTACAACATACCAACGGTTGATGAATAAAGTGTTCGCAGAGCAAATCGGTCATAACATGGAGGTTTATGTTGACGATATGCTGACAAAGAGCAAGAAAGTTGTTGATCATTTAGTTGACCTAGGACAAACTTTTGATCAGCTAGAGAAATGTCAAATGAAGTTAAATCCCACCAAATTCATATTTGGAGTATGAGAAGGCATGTTTCTAGGGTATATTGTTAATCAACGAGGCATTGAGGTGAACCCTGAAAAGATAAAGGCCCTACTAGAACTATGATCTCCAGGTATGAAGAAGGAAGTGCAAAGTCTCACAGGGCGAGTTACAACACTTAACAGATTTGTGTCACGAGCAATAGACAAATGCCTCCCATTCTTCAAAACACTTTGAAAAACCTTTGAGTGGAATGAGGAATGTGAGTAGGCCTTTCAAGAGTTGAGGAAATATCTAGGGACACTTCCATTATTATCTAGACCAGTGATGGGAAAAATACTATTCTTATATCTGGAAGTTTCAGAGAACTCAGTTAGCTCGGTGTTGATAAGAGTGGAGGACGGAGTGCAAAACTGGTCTATTACACCAGCCAGGCCTTCTGAGGAGCAGAGATCAGATATCCAAGGTTGGAGAAGTTGGAACTAGAACTAATCGAAGTAAGCAGAAGGATGAGGCCATACTTTCAAGACCATACTATAGTAGTGTATACTGATATGCCATTAAGACAGGATCTGCACAAATTGAAAAAATCAAGAAGATTGATGTATTGGGCGATAGAACTTGGTGAGTATGATATAGTTTATGAGCCTAGGTCGTCACTTAAGGGGTAGGCAGTAGCGGACTTTATTACGGAGTTTACTTACTCTGACACATCTGAAAAGCAGGAGCTTAATGCAGACCAACCCATGGATGTTACGGGATCATCTAAGATAACCCCCAACCAACTTCTATTAATAGATCGGTAGGAGGCGATAGAAAATTATCAACGGGAAGTGTCGGGTAATTTCTCGAGGATAGGAGAAGATAAAAGGAAGTATCAAATACTCCATCGAGGAACTCTGTCTGATCAAGAGTTTGATAATGATATACCTGTGTGGAATTTATACGGGGATGGGTCTTCGTGTGCCACGGGTAGTGGAGCGGGAATAATCTTAAACAATCCTGATGGAGTTGATATTGAGTATGCTCTACGTTTTCAATTTAAGGCTTCCAATAATGAAGCTGAATATGAAGCTATGATCGTGGGACTTAGTTTGGCCAAAATCATGAATGCAGAGAAGGTTATCGTATTCAGTGATTCACAATTAATTATAAATCAAATTCTCGGGTTGTACGCAGCGAATGGAGAATTAATGTTGAAGTATCATGTAAAAGCTTTGGAGGTTGTATCAACTTTTTTCGCAGTTCAGTTGATCAGAATACCGAGATTGGAAAATGCAAGAGCTGACGCCCTAGCTCGACTGGCCTTAGCAACACGCATCGAGCTACGAAGAACCATACCAATAGAGATTCTGGAAGATCAGAGCATAGACAAAGTTTTGATGGTGAAATTCATTGCCCTCGACTTGGGTCCATCCTGGATGGACCCCATTAGGGCCTATATCGAAGAGGGGATTGTGCCAACTGACAAACTCGCAGCCAAGAAACTGAAGTTTAAAGCTACTCATTACGTACTGACCAATGGTATTTTGTATAGAAGAGGCGTTGTAGCAGGACTACAGAGATGTGTGCATCCCTCTGAAGTTAAAGATTTGATTGAAGAGGTTCACGAAGGCTCTTGTGGAGCTCATATAGTAGGTCAGATGCTTTTGCAGAGGATAATGACACATGGATATTACTAGCCAATGATGAGAGCTGATTGTACAACTTACGTTAAGAAGTGAGATAAATGCCAATGTTTATCTTCCATCCGAAGAACTCCCAAAGCATTGTTAATGCCCATTACGTCCCCTTGGCCATTTTCCATGTGGGGTATAGACTTGGTCGGGCCACTTCCAACGACTAGAGGGAGATTCAAGTATCTAGTAGTTATTGTGAACTATTTTACCAAATAGGTGGAAGCTGAACCTCTCAATGACATGTCGTATGATAGGGTCCATCAGTTTATTGGAAGAACATTATTTGCAGATATGGTCTCCCACATGCATTCATTACTGACCATGGAACCCAATTTTACAACGAGGAGTTTGCCGAATATTGTCACCAATCCAATGTATAGAAGATCCATTCTGCACTAGGCCATCCCCAAAGCAATGGGCAAACTGAGTTGACAAATAGAACTCTATTGAATGGTTTGAAAAAATGGCTAGATAATTGAAAGGGAAACTGGATTAACGAGCTACACTCTGTATTGTTGGCTTATCGCACTACACCACGAACAACAACGGGGGAATCTCCATATATGTTAGCCTTCGGAAGTGAAGTCGTCATACCAGCTGAATTGGGTTTGCCCACACATAGAGTGCTTAATTTCAATTCCCCTGTAAGCGATTTGATGAGTCATTTAGACCTAGATATGCTAGAAGAAGTTAGGGAAGAAGCAGCAATCAGGAACGCAGCCTACCAGCAATGAACAACTTTGTTTTACAATAAAAGGGTGAAGAAGTGTGATTTAAAATAGGGAGATTATATGCTGAAAAAGGTAATCCAGAAGCATAATAAACTCGAGGCTAATTGTCATGGGCCTTACCGAGTAACATAAGTTGTTCGTCCTGGGACATATAGAATTGAAACTTTGGAGGGAGAAGAATTTAAGAACACGTGGAATGCAGAGCATCTGCGCAAGTATTATCAGTAATAAAAATTCATGTGTAACCCATTTCTTTCAATATGAATAAAAGCGATGTTTTGCCCATTTTTCTCTTTTGTTGAAATTTTTTGGAGTATTCGTGCTACACACTACATAAACCACCAACTCCGATTGGTCGACAATTCAGCAACCACCAACTCCGGTTGGTCGGCAATTCAGTAACCACCAACTTCGGTTGGTCGGCAATTCAGCAACCACCAACTCCGCTTGGTCGATAATTTAATAACCACCAACTCTGGTTGGTCGCTAAATAAAAATCATACAAGGCAAAAGCCTGTTTGATCACGGGTGATCTCAAGGGACACCCCAAACTAGACAAGAAGATGGGTGGCCTGCCGAGGCATCCACTGTCTAGGCAACAAGGTAATCCTGGCACGATTACTACAACTAAGCAGGAATATGGGATGCAAATCATTCCATTACTTAGGCACAAAGAGTGACAAGTCACTATAATCAGACAATAAATGGGTTAAATTCCATTGTCTAAAACAAAACAGGATACTTTGTCCTTATACAAGATATATATATATATATATATATATATATGTAATACCCCGTATTTCTGAATATTCCAAATATTCCATTTAATTAGATTGGAGAATTAAATGAGAAAATGTCGGCTTAATTTAAATTACGTAAGAGTAGTAATTTAAAGAGTTTTATTTAAAATTGTAATTATGGTATATTAATCGAGAGATAGATACCGGTATATATTGCCTCATTTTATTTACTTAGTGCGAATGGTAAATAGTTACTTAACGCATGTAGACCGTGTGGGGTGAGAACGAGTAATATTTTTTAAGTGACTCAAATGATAATTTAGAGGTCACCAATGAGTCCGGAAGGGTCAAATTAGTCAAAATAGTATACCCGGGGGTACTAGTTGAGTCCCGGGGTGTTTTTGGACTAAACCGAGACCGTTCGGGGGCATTTTGGTCTTTTAACATAAGAGGGTATGGAGACCTACGAAATTGAGAGTTTTATATCAGCTGTATGATAGAGGAATCAGGGTTAGAACACCCATGACAACACCAATACCATTAGAGAGAAGAGAGGCACAACTTTCTAAGGCAAAAGGAAGAATTGGGAAGGATTCAAAGGGATTTTTACCATCAACTTGTTGGGGAAGAAGGATTGAAGGATGAAGATCATCAATCATCAACAACAACCACGAAATCAGACCCTACTGATCATAAGGCAAGTTGTTTATTGCAAAAATTATAAAGTTATAATACCCATGTGTAGGGTTTTTGAATAGTTTTGCTTAAATCATTATTTTGATTGGAGAAAGATGATATTTATACATGTTGGGATAGGAATCGCGTGTAGAATGATTTACCTTATGTAAAAGATTAAGATTCAGATTAGACTTGATGATTTTTTCGGATTAAAATCTGGATTTTGAATGATAATATGGGAAGAACACCATAACTAGGGTTTTCAAGAAATTCTGGATTTAATTCATTATTTCTTTAAAGGAATTGAAGTTTTGATGTATTTGATACGTTAGAAACTGTCCTAGTATATGTGGAAACATGTTAGGATCATTGGGTCGAAGTTTGGTGGACAATAATGGAGTTTGGAAATTTGTTAATGGAGGAGAGGATCAACGAAGAAGACAGACTGCGTCTGTCCCTGTTCGATCGATCGATCGATCTCGAACTATCGATCGATCAACTATGTCGATCGATCAAACCCAGCCGTCGATCGATCGACGCAAGTTGTTTCCCGAAAATTTTGTCTTTAATCCTTCGTTGAGTTTGGGAATGAATGAGTATTCTGGGATTTACATTATACTTATATGGGAGTAAGAATAAGACCAGTAGGTATATTGTTGAGGTCCAATAAGGCCATTGGGTGTAGGACTTGGATTACGGACCGAGGAGAATAATCCAATTTAGTAGAGTATCGGGGACTTCGGAAATTGAGTTACGGGGCGAAGTAAATTCAATTTAAGTAATAGACCAGTAGGGTAAGCAATAACTACTAAAATTATATGTAAGGGGTAACTAGGACCCTTAGAGTTGTGTGTATACTCAAATAAATACGATTAATGAGATTCGTAAAGCCAATATTGTATGGTAAATATATGAGATTAAAATATTACGTACGTATATGATTAATAGGTCGGGCGTATACCTACTGAATTATGTGATCTTTTAGGTAGAGAAATTATACCTAAATTAATTATGTTAGGGTCGATGCGACATTCCGAACTAACATAAAGTTATTATATGTTTGGGGTCGATGAGAAATACCGAACCAAACTTTGAACTGGTGTCGCGATGAGAGAGTCCCGAACCAGAATATGTGTATATATATATATATATATATTTAAAATAGTTGGGGTCGATGGATAATTCCGAACCAACTCTCACTTGGGGTCGATGAATCATTCCGAACCAAGAGTCCTTTATGTATATAAAAAGGACAAAATAGAAATGACTGATATTTAGTATATATTATGTGTGAAATATATATATATACTGGATGATATTCTACTTCCGTGTGTTAGTAGATTGATATATTTGATGTATTTAAAGATACATACTGAATTGGTAAGTTAAGTAGTGAAACTTAATTACGAAATGAACCTTTAGATAGAGAAAATCTATTTAGTAATTCAAGTAGCAAAACTTAATTACATAAGTGGGAAAGTTAACAATTGTGAGAATCGTAGTAATTTTAGTAGTAAAACTAAATGGGAAGTCTTGAAAAATAACATAGATGAAATGTTACTTGAGAATTAATTAACATACGCGAGATGTTAGTAAAAAGATTGTACTGTATGGGCGGTACTGGAACTTGGGTATAGATAAGTGCAGTTGACTACTTTGGTTTTAGTTAGCTTGGGAAGTATGGCTAGATAAACTAAGTGTAGAACGTTAGGTGTGCACGAAAGATGAGGGGTGAGTTAACTCAAGAGAGTGTACGAGAAACTAACATGTGTAATCAATAACCGCATTTTATATTGTGATAAACGCTTGCTAAATATTTTCAAAATGTTTTGAGTACTAACTCTTGCTATAAAATATTTTCAAAACCTTTTAGGTGTCCAGCCACAGGGATGCCATGTATGATGATTCCATTCCAGAGACTCGGAGTTGTAGCACAGTGGATGCTTACAGTATTTTGACTAGGCAATATCTCTCATTCAGATCTAGTACATGATCTCACACTCTTCTATGTATGGACTTGTTGTTCGGTATTAGTCTCAGATTTTAGATCTAGACTAGTGGCTACTCTATTGTTGTTTGGGATTTTTAGCCGATGGTTTATTCGGTAATACTTTTGTTCTATTGTACTTTTACTTTGTTGTTTGAATTATAGTACATGATTATCTGTACTTTGTTCTGCATGGTTGATTTATTTGTCTTAAGAAAGATAAAATTTGGCACCGGTCTAATTTTTCTTAGGGAATTAGTAATTAAAAAGGTTTCGACAGTGATGCTAAGAATGAACCATTTGAGAAACCTGTTTTAATTTAATGAAAGCCTGATCACCCGATGTTTAATTAGGCGGGGTGTCACAGATGGTATAATTTGTACGACTTACTACATTTTCAGCGTATCGTTTGATTGATATAGAGCCCTATCTTAGGATTATTGTACTCCTCTACGTACGTAGTTTACGTTCTCCTGCTATTTAATAGACGTAGTGTTATATATACGAGTCCGATCGGGCATGGTACGTCGAATATGGTAGTAGGTCCAGCATTGGCGTTAGCAGGACTACAGGAGGGGGGAGCTCGGCATAAAGCATGGGGTGTTCGAAGATGGAAATCATAGGAGAGATGATTGTTGTCGAGGTCACTCCTAGCGTGTAATGGAAGTAAATGCTGCAAGGGTTGTTGAGACATAGCAGGCATTTTCCAAGTGTCGCGACGGCAAGAGGGATGCTAGTCTTAACCGCCCAATGCAGTGATAGTGGGAGTAGGTCTGAATCAAATTTGATGAGAACAAGCCATAAATGTGATAAAACGGCAACTGTGCATGTTAACCCATGGAAGTAGTATGTCCAGAGGTTTTGGCATTTAGGACGGAGTAGAAATACTCAGAAGTGAAAATTTTGAGTAAATTTTGAGGCAACGTGGCGGGGATACCAATCACTACATTCAGACCGAAGGTCCGTATATATAAATAGAAGAACTTTACGTATAGTTTAACCGCAAATTTCTCCAATGATGATTCAGAAGCGTAGTGAATGGGAATATCTGAACCCCTCACGTGAAAGCCTGGTAGAGGCCAATCGTGAGAGAGAAATTTATCCTTTGGAGTGAACTTGTACCGAGAGCCTTGAGAGAATCGACTCTCAAGTTATGATTCGCAATTTTGGTAAAACTCTTCTTGGACGACTTAAGTATATGAAGACAATATGGTACTTCCTACAAGGTTGAGTTAAATGCTCCTAGGTGGGCGGAGCTAAGGGAGTTTAGAGATTTAGTCAAAGAGTAGGACTGAATGTAATGGGGCTGGTGCAAGCCATAAGTGGAAACCCACTAGAGGATTTAATGATTAGATCCTAAGTCGGGACTGTTAAGTCCCATAGTGCGTTCCCCTTGGTCAGCAGAACTAAGGGAACCAAGATAATAGTGTTCAGGATCGAGACTACCCAGTCCGAGAGGAGGGGTACCCAAACCGATCAGCATGGCCTGGAGTCAGGAATTTTTGAAAAGATGTCTAGTGTGGATTCTAGGGCCACGCGTTTTATTTTAGATGGAAGTTATTTGAAGAAATAATAACTCCAATAAGTTTTTCATTCCGGAGAGGACAAGCGTGTTATGCCCGAAAACCATCTGAACCACCAGAGCAATGGATAAAGAAGTATATGGGTTTAGCCTCGAGTGAATGGGGTATGTGACGATACCTCACTTGAAAGAGGGTCGAGTTGTCATTATTCCTCAATAGGTGAGGGACTTCAAGGATTATGTACGTCTCATAATAATTGATTTCGGTGTGTGGGAACCTAAATGATGTGAGTCAAGGTATGTAGTATGCCCGCTGAGCGGAGAGATCGAGCTCACCGTTGTAGTTAGTACTAAAGACTTAGTGATAGTATAAGAATGGTGCCACTTGACTCCTTTAGCAATATTGGAGTATGGTTGCACATATTGTCGAGAAATCAAATTTGAGCATATCGACTGTGTGTTGCTCCGATAATGCTCAGTAAGAATACATGGGGAGAAGTCCCTTGTTTAAGTTCGGTTGCGAAAGGGAATATGACTGAATTTTTATGCACATCAGGAGAAGAGACATTGTTAGATGCTAGGGCATCAGTGGAGCCGGTAGTGTGTGGAGAAACACTGAAAGGCTTACCTCACCACGAAGGGATAAGTGGGACTTTATGGGCAAAGATTTGATTTTTGGTCTCTAGGGTATTGAGAATACCCACAAAATTGTAGTCACGTCGTGTAGACTAGGCTAGAGTTGAAGAAAAGCATGTTACGGGTGCGACATTTGCAATGTTTTTGCAATTGTACCCGGAGAAAAGGGTGTATGGGCGCCCTAACCAATTGGACTCCGTAGACATCCGAGATAAAGGGATGCGGAGAATTATTTTGTACGCCGGTGGGAAATTAGGAGACAAGTCATATCGATGAAATGGGTTGAACGTCATGGGAGATAGACGATGATCCAAGATTATATGTGCTGAGATATCTAGCACACCCTATGGGATGAAAGTCGGTGGGAAGCCGTTCAAAAGTTATCTCGTGAATTGGGAGGCCTAACTGTTGTGAAGAAGTGATACAAGGTGTTACTCAACTCAGTGTTGAGAGTGACTTACGCATTTCTAAGATGTCAATAAGTGGGAAGCGATGCTGAGGGGAGACATAGTGAGATTGTCTCCAGACACACCTCTAGTTAATAGGGCGAGATGGACTCGAAATAAACAACCGGAATGTGGTAGTGAACCTACATTTCCAATGATGGAATGAGGAGACAGACTTATAAATTATTGATGGGTTGTGAACATCATAATTAAGCCAATATTTCGTTGGGGGTAGCGAAATAGGGTGACCGGGATGGGTTAGTATGTAGTTGAAAAAAGGAGAGTGCACGGTGTCGCTCTACATGATTGTGGATCAGGATGAAATCCTAAAATCCCACCCTGTGAGAGATGGTCAGGAAGGAAGAGAGATAAAGTTTTATTTTGAGTACGTTGTGCTACCTACGACTCAATGTTAGTGAGATAGAATGATGATACACCCTTATGATAGTGGAATTTTGGAGAAGCCCACTGATCAATTCATAGGTTGAATGTAAGCCTATAAGAGCATATTTATAGGTAGAGTGAGTGCCTATATGGACTGTACATGAGAATTGGGTTCGTGGGTACCGATTACGAACAATACATGTACTTTGGGTGTGGTTAGAGGAGACATTTCGAACTTTTAGTCCTTAACGCGTGATATGAGGACATTCTATTGGAGTGTGACATTTTAGGGTATATGAAATGTGAAATATGGCTCACAAATTGTCTACTCATGTGCGATGAGATATATATACATATATTGGTGCTCGAGATGTAATCCCGAGACAAGTAATTAATAACTATTGGTGATCGAGGTGGAATTCCGAGCCAATAACCCCAAAAGTGTTATAGAAGGGGGGTGATTATAAAATAAGTGTCGATAGGTTATGTTATGTGTACGATATATATACCTATTGATTTTCCTACTTATGTTCGACAGTAAGTGTGCTTAATCTCTGTATTGGGGTCGATGATGTTCCGGACCAATACATGAGGGATCGATTTGGGGTCGATGATTTTCCGAACCAAATCGATGATAAATATTGGTATCGACGGAAGGTCTGAACCAACATGTGCATTACATTTACCTTGGGGTCGATGGATTCCCGGACCAATGTAAATGATAGGATTATTGGGGCCGATGATTTTGGCCGGACCAATTTTCCTTAAAGTATATATTGTATGTGAAATATATACCTTATAATATTCTACTTATGAGTGATAGTAGACACTTAGATGTTATATAAAGATATACATTAAATGGGTAAATTAAATAAGGAGAAACTTAATTTCAAGAATTAACGTTGGATTGGGAAAATCTATGAGAAATTAAGTAGTGAGACTTAATTATGATATATGCGGCATGGGTAACGTGCGATAAGAATTTTATAATGAAAAGGTCATGTACTTGGGGCGACCGTTATGATGTTATGATTTGGTATTGGGTATTAGAGGATGCAATTATATTTAAGGTCCTTATCTTAATACCAGCCTTATCCTAACTCTTGCTATAAAATATTTTCAAAACCTTTTAGGTGTCCAGCCACAGGGATGCCATGTATGATGATTCCATTCCAGAGACTCGGAGTTGTAGCACAGTGGATGCTTACAGTATTTTGACTAGGCAATATCTCTCATTCAGATCTAGTACATGATCTCACACTCTTCTATGTATGGACTTGTTGTTCGGTATTAGTCTCAGATTTTAGATTTAGACTAGTGGCTACTCTATTGTTGTTTGGGATTTTTAGCCGATGGTTTATTCGGTAATACTTTTGTTTTGTTGTACTTTTACTTTGTTGTTTGAATTATAGTACATGATTATCTGTACTTTGTTCCGCATGGTTGATATATCTGTCTTAAGAAAGATAAAATTTGGCACCGGTCTAATTTTACTTAGGGGATTAGTAATTAAAAAGTTTTCGGCAGTGATGCTAAGAATGAACCATTTGAGAAACCTGTTTTAATTTAATGAAGGCCTGATCACCCGATGTTTAATTAGGCAGGGTGTCACAATATATATATATATATATATATATATATACATATAGTCATCAGCAAAATTAAATGCACATAATAATGAAATTTCACGAAGACTAAATCTTCCTTTAATAAAACCAAGCAGATTACATATGAAATAAAATTTGATTCATTATATACAAATATCCTACTCTATGGGCTTCTTTCCTTCTGCTTTTGATACAGGTTCCATCCCAACTGGAGGATCATCTAATGCATAGGGAGAGTTTATAAAATTCATATCTCGCAGCATTTTGACGTTAACTATGGATGGTCGATCAAGCAAATGCTCAGGACAAGCAATCTCAAAATTTGAATGAAGACTATAATCACCAAGATATTTGGAAATCAAACACCGAGGAATAGCGCGAGCTGTAATCCAACAAAGATCAAGTTTAAAGGGAGGCACGGGCAAATCAAGAACTCTAGGCTCATAATAATCCCATAAAAATGTCCTTGCTCCAATTTCAACACACATATAGCATTCAACCATCCATGCTTGTACCCCTCATCATTTGACTGTTGCAATCGAGCATCAAGATGATACAGAGCTTCGTTGTACCCTTCCATCCAAAACTCTCTAGGCTGTTTGTAAAATTGATAAGTCAATCTTTCAAGCTGCTCATGGAGTGTCTTCACCAAAATCTCTTTACTTTCCAGCGCAGAACTCTGATTGGAGAGTTGGTCGGTAAAACTCTGAATTTTTTTAAACATTTCTGCCAAAGCCTGAATCTTCACGGTTAATTGAACAACTTGATTTTCTAAGGCCAATTGAGTTATTGTTTCATCAATATTAACCCGACTAGCCCTTGTTCGCCCATGGGAAGAAGGTTTTGCTCTGCCACGAGCAGGTGTAGAAAGTCCAGCTCATTTCAAAGTCTCTAACTCTTCCCTTAAGGTAGCATTTTTTATTTCTAAAAAGGAAAAACCGTCATCATTGATTGGGATCAAGGCTCCCGAAGAAGAGGAGGCAGCAGATTTGAGTTGTTTCACTTCCTCTTGCAACGTGATATTCTCTTGCTCTAGCAGCTTGGCAATGTTTCTATGCTCTTCAATCTCAAGCTTTAACACACTTTTCTTTTTCTCATGGGCCAAAATGTACTTGTCATAACCCCTGTCAGCACTCAATTATTGGTATATTTCTCATAACCTTTATAAAAAAGTGTAGTGGTATCTTTGTGTTGAAGTTGACGTTCTTCAATCATGCCTTGAAGGTCTTCAATCATTTCGTAATAGGCCACATTGTTGGCTACATCACGATCAAGTCGACACTTCAAAAACTGGTAAGCATCAATTGCTCATTCAAAGGCATCGAATCCAAGGATGTCTATTATTTGGGCCTCAGTAAAATCTGCATGACCAACTTTGAAATAATCGTTGCATTTCTTCATCAACTCTGTATCATTAGCTGATAAGAGTTCCATCCTGGCCATAAACTAGGAAGGAGAAAATAAAATGCCTCAACAATGATACAAGACAGGTCAAAGAAAGACGCGAGATAAATAACAAAAGTTCATTGTTATTCATCATACAAAAGGAAAATACATTCCAAGTTACAACTGAGGAAAAAAGAAAATAACATAAGAACCGAACAACTTTACACCTTCTCCTTATTCACTATAATATCTTCAGTGGGTTTGGAGGGAAGAGCAGGTTGCTCGGAATGCAATGCAGGTTGCTCGGAAGAAGTGCTTGCTTGATGAACTTGTTCGAAAGTTGGGGAATAACAGTAAGGGGTATTTTCTCTGTTACCATCACAGAAGACTCATCAGATGGGGCTTCATCTTCTTCTTCTTCTTCGCCGATGACAGGAGGAGAGCTATGAGTATGTCTCTAAAATAATTCAGAATCATCCACAGTTTTCAATTATTTCAAGGCTGCAACCTATCCATCTCTAAAGTATTTTAGGCTGGCATATTCCATCTGACAAGTAATGGTAGTTAAGGCCTTGTTCCATCTTTTATCCCAGCCAGAGCTAAAAGAATTCTTTACAACAGTTTTCCTCTTCACCTTCTCCAATGAAGCATGTTCCTCGGCAAGCTTCACTTTTTCTTCTAACTCTTTCTTACGATGTTCATCCTCTTTAAGATTAGCCTCAACCTCCTTGATAGAAATCATCTTATCCTCAAGCTCTTTCTTATGTCGTTCAGCTTCTTCAAGCTTGCTATCGACGGCCTTCAATTTGTTCACCAACACTTTAGAATCATTTATAGCTTGATCTCGAGTGGTCTTGACAGATTGAAGTTCATTCTCCCTAGCAATTTTTTCTTCCTCGTACTTCTGACAGGATTCATTCAAAGAGCGGGATAGACTAGTAAAAGCCTCTTCCACCCCACCCGAGGAAGTGGAAGCCCTGATAGCTTCATCTATTTTCAAGATGCCATTAAAGCAAGCCATAAACTGAAAAAGGAAAGAGCTCAACTCAGAATATGAATGCAACATGTAAAGACGAGGAAATAATAGGGATGAAGATACTTACTGACATAATATGTTCGGCGGATAAATCAGTGAGCTTCTCTCGAGAAAGGAAATCCTCAGCAGCTCGATGTTCGAGAAGGACCCAAGATTTGATCAAGTCCTTGGCCGAACTCGGAGAGACGAGAGCTGGAACTTTATCTCTCAAAGGACCCTCAATATCATAAGGTTGAGCAACAATTTCTATAGGTCTTTCAGCGAGACCTCTTCTTAGTCTCGTTAGAGGATCACTTTCAATCAAAGGTGCTGCCTCTCTTTGTGAAATAACAACACCTTCAATCAAAGGTGTTGCCTCGTTTGGAATAACCGGGGGATTCTTACCCACCTCCTTCATAGTTGTAGTTGTTCCTTTAGATGGAGCAATGTCAATTTTCTTTGCCCCCTCAGCTGGGACATCCACTTTACATTTCTTTGCCCCATCAACACCAAGGGCATCTTTGACAAAGAACTCAGGCATCCTCCTTTTCCTCATCATCAAATTGACAATGGAAGTATCCAAATCAGACGAGGAGTCTCCCACACTTTCTCAAGACGTTGGTGGTTGATCAAAATCGATTACCGTAGGAGGTGCAATAAAAGATGAGGTGGTGTTTTTGTACCTGTAATAACCCGCCCTTTTGGAGATGATTAAATTCTATAATTAAGTATAATTTGGAATTTGGAGAATTTCTCGAAATAGTGATTTCTGGGATTTTCGAGGATTTGATGATTTTCGAAGGGTGTTATAAATTATTTTGGGACCATATAGGTCGAGATATTTTATTTATATGTCGCCACGGAGTATAGCGACAAAAGAAGTGAGATTTTAAGTAGAACACCGCATTTAATTATTTTGGATTAGAATAGTGATTTGCGGTCAAGTACCTCGGATGGAAATTTCGACTGCGCCACGAGTCTTGGAATGTCCGAGATAGTCGGAAAAGAGTGCCCGATTGTCGAAAATGAGTTTCGGATAATTTTAGAGGTAAAAGTAACTCGTAATTGGGTAAACGAGTCGTTTTTGGGTTTTAAGGGGTATAACCCCTTTCTTCTTATTTAAAGAGGGAGAAAGGGAAAGGAAAGAAGAAAGAAAGAAAGAAAGAAAAGAGAGAGAAGAGAGAGAGGAAGGAGAAAGAGGAGAAGAAATGGGAGATCTCGGGCAAACTCCGCCGGATTCGACTCGAGGTCGTCGAATTTTATCCACGAGGCAAGTGTTTACTTGCTTTATTTACTTTTGTGCATTAATCTCATATCACATTTGGTATAAATATGATTTTAGGGTTAGAACCCTTAAAATAAATTGGGTAAAAGTTGATTATGAGTTTACATATTGATGTAGTATAAACTCTTAATGATATTTAGTGTTAAAACCATATTAATGGAGTATAAAAATGGGTTGAAATGTTAAGTTGGGGTTTTTATGGTTTTAGGGTTTAAAACTAAGAGAAATGATTTAATACCCCAAAATAATTGATGTGTTAGTTGTAAAACATAGATTAGATGTTTGTTGAGTTGTTGGATAAGGTTAGAAACAACAAAAATGGAGTTTGGGAGTTTGGGGAAGATAATGAATAGTGAACCCGTAGCCTTTGGGGTCATTTTCGGCCAAGCAGATAATTGATTTAGCTTTCGGCCAAAACACGAAAGTTGTAGATATTTTAGATACGGTTACGTGGGCGCCGACCGCGTATTTTTCTGAATTTTCTACGATTTGATATGATTTTTACAAGATGACAGCTCCGGGTTGAAAGTACCAACTCGGAAATCAAATCGGGAATTGGAAAAATAAAGGCTAGAAATTATTGTGTAGATGTTTGGGATGATTTTTGGTGTAGATTAGAAACCATGAAAATGAATTTGGATTGGTTTTTGGGTATTTTGGTGTTTGAGAAATCGCCCAAACTGTGACCCTCGAACAGGCCGAATCGATTCGGGTAGAGGCCGAATCGATTCGCCTAAGGGGAATTGGGTCTCTGCAATGGGCCGAATCGATTCGGGTACAGACCGAATCGATTCGCCATTTACAGACCTGTTTGCAGAATACTTTCCGAATCGATTCGGATTGGGAACCGAATCGATTCGCCCACCCGAATCGATTCGCTAAAGGGGCGAATCGATTCGCTTAGGTCATAATTTCTAGTTTTCTCCCTTTAAGAGTATGGGGAGTTGAATTACCAATTAGGATAATTTGGGGGTATATATATATATATATATATATATGCTTCACTTAGAGGAGAATAGTATCATTGGAGATATCCAATAAAATCCTTATAATAGGATTGATGTATATAATGATTATTAAAGTAAGAAATACCTTGGATATGCAACCATGAAAGCATGATTACGATTCCTGGAGGGAATCTTTGGGATATTTAGTCATCGCTAGATGCTATAGGCCACTAAGGCCGGTTATATATATTCTAGGAAGAAAATATAGGATATGTATATACTGTGTGTTTTAGGTATATATATATGATGATGGAAATGATTTTGAAAATATATAAATGAATATTTTCAAAATAGAAAAATAAATGTTTTTCATAATTAATAAAATATGGATTACACACCTCTCTAAATCGCTATCATAAGGGAAGTTGCATTCGTATGGTGAAGCCCCCTGGCTAATGATGCAGGGTGGATATAGTCCTATAGGCCATGTGAGCGTTTGTTATATTTTCTGCGCTGGTTAGGAGATTCCGGGTGTGGTCTTGACTATCCCGCAGGCACATGGTCTCTTCCCGACGTCTTTCGTTATAGGATCCCAGGTTGTCTTGGAGGCCCTGGAAGATGATAGCCATTTAGGGGCGCGCACAGTGGAGAAATCCGGACGGGCGGTCTTAGAACGCGTTTATATTAAAGCAGTTCATAATAATGGATTTTCTTTAATTACATTTCCTGGATATAGGAAGGGAAATGGGTTATATATAAATTGGCTTCGTTAACACTTCCCGGATGGAAGAAGGGATGTGGAAGCATATGTTTTGATCAAAGCATTTTTATGATAATGAAAATGTCTTTGAATACATTTCCTGAGTATAAAAAGGGAAATGGGATAATTGATAAAGGAAAAGATTTTTATGTTAATAAAATTGGCTTTCAAAAATTATATGGTTTGTTAAATAAATTCATGATAATGAATTGGCTTTTATAAATACATTTCCTGGATATGAGAAGGGAAATGGAAGTTTTTGAAATGAAAAGGATAAGTATTTATAAATACTTTATATATCAAGTAATCCTCAGTCCGGGAGATATTTATATTATCCGGAAGTATATTGTAGATGTATGTATATGTATAAATTGGGTGCCGAGGGTCTAATGAATCCCGACGATCGACCGTGCCGCATAGTAGTGTATCGGGGGGGTTCCTTGTTTGGATTTCGCTTCGCGAGACACCCCACGTACGAATATGGCACTGTTTTGAGACTGGGGAGAAGTTTAATCCTTAGTGCTCTTATATCATTAAATGTTTATGGTATATATATATTATATATCTTTCTGTACTGAGGGACTGGCGGATCTCAAAGATCGACCTTGCTGCATAGTAGTGTATCGGGGGGGTTCCTTATTTGGATTTCGCTTCGCGAGACACCCCACGCACGAACATGGCATAGCGTCGAGATTAAAGTGAAGTTAGCCCTTAGTACATCTATTTGACTATCTAGGTTAGATAGTGGTTGGGTATTAGACTAGTTTAGCAGGGTAGCTTGACTAGGATGTTTTTTCGGGATGCGCTAGGTGTGCACTGTTAGAGGAGAGGTGAGGGGAATCTCATGAGAGTGCGATACCAATTTAAATATGAGATAAAACTATTTTTTTCTAAAATAAAGCATTTATGCACTTGAAAAATATTTTCAAAACATTCGGGCTCTGACCCGTTTGTCTACTCTCTTTTCTTTCTCTATACTATATATGTATAGGTGTCCAGACACAGGGACGCCTGGATGGAAACTCTTTCGAGTCAGACGTCTGCTGCAGCAGCTGTGGATGCTTGCAGGCTATCGGTAGACGTTTCTTTCCTTGTACTCTAGATAGGATATATTGTATAAACACTCGAGCCAATGGCTCAATTGCATTTATTTATTCTTTCAGTACAGCATTCGATATGGTTGTATATTTGGACCGAGTGTTCGATTATTTTAGTTCATTTCATTTTCATTTCAGTTCATTACGCATTTAATTGTGGATGTTTGAATTTATTCGTTAAAAAGAGTAGTTAAGTAATAGTTTTTAACGGCCACCTAATAGGATATTAGTAATTAAATGGATTTTCGACAGTGATGCTAAGGATGATCCATATGTGACTCCTGTTTTAATTTAATATTGGAGTGATCGCCCGGTATCTTATTAGGCGTGTTGTTACAGTACCTCAACAAATAAGAAGCACTCTAATGTGATCCCCAGAAACTGATTGATGCAAGCTCCAGATAAGTTTTAAATCTTTTATGTTAACGTCAATCTCTTTTGGAGGCTTCCTTTTACTGTCAACTGTAATAAACAAAATTAATGTCAGTGACGTATTTTGTCAAACATGAAGAAAGATAAATTCTAAAATTAAAAACAACCTATCCCATTGCCATAAAGCGGACATTTGGGACCTTGATATACATCATTTCCATTTAATGGAGGGTATTGCCAATTTTTCATCACAACCCCATGATCAAAATAGTCCCTATTGGCATCGGGAAGATTGACAACTAAAGCTCTATTCGAAAACCTAGTTTTCAGATAAAAAGTAGCGTCACTGGTAACCCATTTATAATAATAAATAATTTCAGGAATTCCTAAATGAGTTCCATGAATTTAATTCAATCTATATATTCCATTAACTACCTTTCATGTATTTGGAGCTACCCTTGTTGGTACAATATCGAAATATTGGCAAAACTCCAAACACAAAGGATTTGGCAGGAAAGAAAAGACACACTCCGCTACAAAAAGGGAGGGAAACCAATGTCCCTCTGCCAAAGAAAACAAATCAGAAGGACAAGAAGGCTCCTTCAAAATAACCCAAGAGGGAATTGAAAAATTAGCCCGAAATTTATCTGAAGATTCAACAAGGTAAACCATGATGACTAAAGCAAAGAAAGATGAAGGAAGAAAATCTTATAGAGAACGGAGAAATCTGCTAATGACTGACGATGGAAGAACGACAGTACGAAGTAGATAGAGAAAGTAAAGAGTTCAGAAAGTATGGATGTGACAAGTAGAAAATGATGAGATTTTTATCGCTCTTAAATACCTTGCATCGGGAAAAGAGAAAAGAAATGATTACTGGGAAAGACGTTTGCATTTTCAACGATTAAATCATGAGAAAGGCTCAAGTGTCGAAGCAGCTGCTAAAAATTCAAAATATTTACAAGTTTGACATTACGCGCACAAATGGAAAGAAATATACTAAAAGTGACCCAAGTGTTGGATATCTGTAATCCAGACATCTTTTAGGCAAAATGTTCCACACTTTCTTATTTAACTTCAACTGTGAAACATTGGGGGCCTCTGTTGATACAAAATTAGTCAGCTGACATGGATCAATTAGATAAAGATATGTGTCAACCTACGTGGAAAATACATACTTTCACTGAGCTACTCAAGAGTCTTGAACTACTCAAGCATACCGAGCAACTCAGGTGGTCCGAGCTACTTAGCGTACAGAGCATGTAACCAAGAAAACCAAAAGGAAACTACGCATTCAATGAACGTCAGATTTAATGCGCATTATTATTATACAGATGTATATATCTACTAGAGGAAATCACATTACCTTTTCATATGTGTAGCCTCAAGTCTATAAATACATTGTAACCGAGTCATAAAAGGGGACTTTTGGATCTCTGGGTAAACCCATTATCGAGATTCAAGGCAAACAATCAGCAATACAACAATAATAGACGTAGGCCATTTTGATAGCCAAACCACTATAAAAATCCATAGTCTTATTTATTTATTCATTTTTTATCCGTGCTTAATTAATTAGATTGCATCTAGTTTTTTACATCAACAAATATAAAAATAATTACTCAAAAGTAAGGGGTATTACACCTTTATTATATTACGCCATTTATTATTTAAGTCTCTCTCTAATTTTTTACGATCACTTTTTCACCATTTTCCCTATTTCTCTCCTTATCTTAATTCTTCTCTCTCTCTTCCAATTTGAGATACGAAGTCGTGACCCATGCTAACCAAGCTTCAAATGGTAAACTCTTTTTCTAAATCCCCATCTCTATCTCTCTATTTGAGTCTTGGAGATTTTAATTTTTTAAAAATAAGGGTGTAAATGGTAGAGTTACAAAGATTTCAAAACATATGTGAGACTATGTTTTAAATGTCTTTTTTTTTGTTATTTTCATATTGTATTTGGATTTTAACAGTCTTAGACTTAAGGTTATGGATCCGAATTGATGTCTTCCAAATTATAGATATATAGATGTAGCTAATGCACTGTCTTTGTACGGTTTGTTATCGATGATGATTCTGTAATGGATCTATGGAGGAAGTAACGACATAAACGACTTTATATGTGCATAAGTTAGGTAACAAATGTGTAAAATGGGATATGGTGTATGAAATGGGTTTTAACGATTTTGGGATGAGGAGGTTGTTATCTGGAAATGTTTTTTTCAAATGTCAAAAGTACCCTTCACCTGGGAGGCGATAAATGATTTTAATCCCATTAAAGTGGGCTTAAAATAATGGGAGTTATAAATTAAAAAGGTAATTTTGTATAAAACCTCCCTTTGTTAATGGCAAATTGTGTGTAGAGGTGTGGATGTCTTCATAACTATACATCATAGTTGGTTGGTTTTAAAATAACAAGGAAATTTACACCGTTGAATATACAAATCGGTAGATATGTATTATGTGTTATGCATTAATTTGCATTTTGTTGCTAATTATCTGTTTGACTAGGTATTTTTATACTATTATTTCAATATGGATTTATTTTAGACTTGGAAAAAATGATACTATGAGTTATTTTGATTTAATGTGTGTAATTTCACAATGCAAGAAAATGGACCTATATAAAAAGTGAAAATGATTATTGCAGCTAGTTTAAAGAATTTATTTCTTCGATAGGTTTAAAGCATCTCTATATGGTTGCTATGGTTTTCATAATCTTTAAAGAGAATAGGTTCGAAGCTGACATCTAGATTTGAGCAGGAATGAGAAATTGATTTTGATTAATCTCGAATTTCACACGTCAAGGTATCATAAATTGTAAAATGTATTTTAAGTAACTACATCGTAAAGAATTTTGTTTAAGAAGTTTGCAGCGTATTTCATTTTTCAATTTTATTGATAATGTTCTATAAATGTTTATAAAACATGTTTATAATTTAAAACCAAATTTCATGATTTTGTAGGAGCTAAGTAATAAAGATCAAAGATAGAGTCACCGCAATGACATTTAAAATTTTGAATTCCAATTTTATAAATGAAATTTTTTTATGATTTGGGTTTCCCTTAATAAAATACATGTATGAGGATAAAAATTTTCTGTTTAATATATCAATTCTTTGTCAATACATATGATAGTTACATATAATGAAATATTACAATTTTGGGAATATCTTGAAATAATATATTTCGTTCAACAATAATCGTAATATACATTATCGTCTACGCATCGCGCGGGGTACATGTTAGTTTAAGTTTAAGAACAACAACATGGGGAAAATGGATGTATTTATTGAAGCTAATTATATGTTATATTAAAAATATGTATTTGGGATAAATCAATATAACCTAAAAAAAATTATCACCGTACTTGACCTTGCATCTCTCTTCAATTACCATCTCGGTTGGCACACGACCTATAATAGTTTGAATTTTTAAACTCTTAATTAAAAGTTAATAAGTATTTATTATCCTTTATATTTTCTTGAAGGTTTATTACTTTACAATTTACGAAAAAATATGTATAGGTCGTTAAATGAACTCTTAATTAGTTTTGCAAAACCTAAACATTTCGTAATTATTCTTTCTAGAGAGAGATTCTAAATTATATTTTTGTAACGCCCAAGAATATGTAAGTGTTAATGCATCCAAAGAGATTCAAATTTTTTACAACTTGGGCCTAAATGCGTATAAGAGTATTAAATTTTGAAATTCAGATTTGTCCTTCCACTTTCAAAAGTAGATTATTCTCACTCTCTTACATAATTAGTTGAAATATTAAAATAATAAATAAGTAGTTGCATTTGATCCTATACTTTTCAAAATTTTAAGTTTGAAAGGGTCACCATATTTTCAGGGCCGATTTTGTCTATAGATAAAAAAGACAATCGCCTAGAGCCCTCGATTAATCGGGGGGCCTTCGTAAAAAAATTAGTTCTAAAAAGTATAGGTATAAAAAATTAGTTATAGAAAAATAATTATTTGGGAAAAAAATTAGTTGTGAAAAACATTAGAGTTGCCACTTAAAAAGCACCCCCAAGAAATAAAACTTTCCCCATTTAATATAATTTATATAATAAAAAAAATCCTAAAATAAAGAGACTAG
This sequence comes from Sambucus nigra, assembly GCA_949130495.1. Classification (NCBI taxonomy): domain Eukaryota; kingdom Viridiplantae; phylum Streptophyta; class Magnoliopsida; order Dipsacales; family Adoxaceae; genus Sambucus; species Sambucus nigra. The sequence continues at coordinate 197,854,755 of OX422217.1, read as the reverse complement.
AGACTCATTTATAAGCTCAACTAAATAAGTCCAAACCCACACATTAAACCCATTAAACTAAACCCATACCCAACCCAACCCACTCACTCACTACACATATTTAACCATCAGACAACTAAAATCTCTCTCTTATCTTCTCTTTCACAACCACTTTCTATCATCTCTTTTCTTTCTCTATCTTCTCTTCTCTTACACTACTAACTAAACTACCCATCCATTTTCTTAAACCCGACCACCCACCCCCTTATTTCGGTAGGAAGAACATACCCTTCACCTTTATTTTTAGACATCCTCACTTTATTTTTGGACAACCCCCACCCACTTCTTTTGGGATCCCCCCCCCCCCCCCCCCCCCAAACCACAACACATACACACACAAGAAAAATTGGCAGTAAAAATAAAACCCCTTATTTTTTTTTAAATACCCCTGCCCATAAAACAAGATTTACAAAATCTAGGGTTTCAATTTCTTGAATATTAGAAAGTTATGTCTTTAATTGCAGGACATATTCAAGCATTTGGATACTTGATTGGAGTTTTTATGAGTAAGTATATGTTCATTTATTTTCTTATAATTTTTTTGAATATGTAAATTTTTGTTACTAATATTTGTATTGTGCTTTTTTATTTTATTTTGTAGATTTCAATTTGTTATTTGGACATTATAAATTATTGATGCCCTCAAGTTGGTTGCAAATCAGGCTTTAATATTCTTCATTAGCATTTTCTTTAATATATAATGTTGTTGTGATTGAGTGATTGATTTTTTTCTTTATAAATTACACTTGTTGTGATATGTTATTAATATATCTACTTGAAAATATCTATTCGGTCATGAAAATCGAAAAAGACAAAAATAAATTGCTTAGGCATTTTACACATCATGTGGTTGTCATAGTCTTAATCTTGCACTTGATAATATAATTAATTAATGTAGTCGAAGTAAAGAAATTTTTGGTCATATTCAAAATTTATGTAATGCATCTTCATCTTTTTCAAAACAGTGATAAGCTTTCAAAGATTTCATTGGCGCACACTTCAACAATTATGTCAAACATTTTGGAAAAGTCATATTGAAATTATAAAAACAATTAGATTCCTAATGCAACAAATTAGAGATGCATTAATTTACTTAGTGAATAGTCCAAAATGTGAGGGAAGCACAAAAAATATTTGTGATGGCTTACTAATTAATGATTTTTATACTTTTAATTTTATTTCTGGTGTGGTTATTTGATAAAATGTATTGAATGTGGTTAATAAAGTTAGCAAACTTTTACAAACATATGACATGGATATTGATGTTACTTTGAATCTTTTAAAAGGACTTATTTCTTATTTCAAAAATAAAAGAGAAACGAATTTGAATCCGTAAAGATTGAAGCTATAGATATTGTAAAAGAAATGAAAATTGAACCCGTATTTCATGAAAAAACGTAATTTTTAGAAAAAATATATTTTAATTATAATTCTAGTGATGGGATTAGAAAATCATCAGAAGAATCATTTGGAGTTAATTACTTCTTGCATATAATATATCAATCGCTTATGTCACCTGGAATTAAACTTGAACAATTTAAAAAATAAGAGGATACTTTTGAGTTTTTGTTTGATTTGAACAAGTTAGAAACTTTAGATGATGATATTTTAAATATTTATTGTATTAAGCTTGACAACTATTTAACACTTGACAATAGTTTTGATATTGATAGAAGTCAATTGCTTTATGAATTGAATAGTTTGAAGACGTTTTTACCTAAAGAAACTAAAAAATCAATTAAGGTGTTTGACTATGTCAAAATAATGGATTGTATTTTTCCAAATGTTTGGATTGACTATAAAGTAATTTTGACAATATCCGTTATGGTTGTCTCGGCCAGAAGAATTTTTTCAAAGCTAAAATCAATAAAATCTTACCTTTTTCTACCATGTCAAAAGAAAGATTAAATTGGTTAGCCATGTTAACAATTGAACAAGATTTGTTAACAATAATTAAATTTGATGATTTAATGGATAGTTTTGTATCGAAAAATGCTAGAAGAACCAGTTTTCTTTAATTTGATTTTTTTTATGTAAAGGGGTCTCGGTTAATTATACGTCTAAGGTCCATAAAATTTTAGAGTCGACCGTGCATATTTCCTCATCTTTACATCCATATTACTTGCTATACCTCACGAAATAAATATCTATAATTATAAAACGCCTATAGTAATACAAACAAACTAGCATACAATCGTGCCATGCACGGGCGATGTACAATAAACAAATAAAATGGTAATTATAAAATTTAGTATATAACATAAATTCATTATCTTATTTTAAAGTTATTATAAAAGATTTATTTTTTTATAAACAAAACTTGTCTATTATTTTTATATATTTTTATCATATAAAAACTATTTTTTTATGAATAAAACTACAAAACAACTATACTCATTTTATATAAAAAAAATTAAATTTGTTTTTAGTTTAAAAAACTATTTGACATTTGTGGACACAAACTTAAATTTGTTTCTATAAATAAAACGTTAATAAATTTATAACCAATTTTTTTTTTTGTTTATATTAAAAACAATTTGGACATTTTGAAAACCTTGTCTAACTTAAAAACTATTTTTTATAATTAAAAACTTCAAAAAAAACTGTACGTATTCAAAGAGATTTTTTTATTAATCTAATATCTAATATTAAAAATGATGTCTCATCCATAAACTTTTCCACGCGTCATGGTAGTTTTTGAGCCTTTATTGCCAACTAAAGTTTAAATATCCACTTTCTTATCATTTTCCATTATTGACAACTGAAGTTTCTGTCTCCTTCATCACCCGTTTGTGTCTCCCAAATTGAAAGGACACATCTCTCTCTGTCTTTATGATCTTCCCTCTCCCCATGTCTTTATACAAATCATTGCAAACCTTTTCATGTCCCTTGTTATGAACTCCAAAGCCATACATATATTGATTGGATTAACATGTCTCGCCAATCGCGATGGGTGAACTACATCGACCCGGAGGTTAAGCTCCAAGAGTTATTCCCTAAGAGGATGATATTATTATTCAGGCACAAGATATTCTCGGGAACAAATGGCCCACTATCTCCACATTACTACCAGGTAGCACAACCATCGCTAGACATCAACTCTTCACAAGAAAACAAGTGAAGGCATTAGCTCTGTTGCACAGCAGAAAGAGGCACTGATTGGTGAAGAATGTGTTGCCACAAAAACTACTTAGTATATGTTCAATCAAGGAAGGGGGTTCGTGTTACACATATGGTAATAGTAAAGGTCCGTATTTTGTCATGTCGTAAACACAAAAGGCTTTGAATTTTCTTGGCCTTCTTTTCTTTATTTTGTTCATTGGGATGGATGAGGGGTTTAAAGTAAAAAAAAAATCATCTAGTTGGTATCAAAGTGTTACATCTGATTTTTTTAATGTTTGATCAACATTCAAGTTTGTTCATTTAGTTGTTATTACAGTTATTAGATCTGATTTTTTTTAAAAGTCTGATCGATATTTTTTTTGCTAAAAGTTATGATCTTTTAGTAGATATTTTTTTATTTTTATAAATATTTTCTCATAGAACGTGAGGTATAATTGCTACCACCAAGAATCATGATAATATGCTAATGGTCACTTTTTAATTTTTTTATGAAAAAAGTGTTTTAAGGATGACAAAAATAATTTCTCTTTTTATGAAAAACCTTTTTTGAGTTTTTAATTCGCACCAAGTTGTGAACTAATTTTAACTTAACCAAATTTTATCTTCATTAATCCTAGACATCCATCTAGTGATTAAAGAAAATAAAATAAAGTAAAGAATAATCACAACATCGGATGTACGAGGAAAACCACAACGGGAAAAATCTCGGACGACTCAAGCCAGACAATCACTATGAATGTGGAATTACAACGAATAAACACAAGTCTTACTTAATGACTCGATCCCCATGAGACTTGACACTCTTATGATCTTCAACCACTCCTCTCACAATGCCCCCATAGAAGGCCCTTCTTCCACGATACATGTCCACAACACACGCGTCCATGTTTGTCTCGGTGTCCATCGGTGTGGCTTGTAACGTCTACGATGTTAAAACTAGACTCCACCGAATCTTCATCGCAAAACCAGTAATGTGCAAGTGTAAAATAAATATTCTTAGTACCACAAAGACCACTATAGCATATATTAATGATAACTCAGATCTTTAAACTCTAAGGATGTGTTTACTTTGGAAAACCTTAGAAAACTTGTGTGCAGAAACGTACTGGTTCGTATACAGTTTTTTCAGAATGCACACTTTCAAAATCTGATGGAAAACACGCCTTATATAATTTTCTTGAAACGGTACGTCGTTCAAGAGACATTAACCTGTCGTTCGAATGAGATAACAATGTCATTTGAATGACAGAGCATCTCGCTCGAATGACTGGTGAATTCGTTTGAGAGACCAGGGAATTAGAGTTTTTTTAAACCAACTCTTAAGAAAGAGTTCCACTTAAATCCAACTCTAATCCGTCATCATCGGATTAAAATGAAGTGTAAACCTTTTCAAACACTTATAAAACATTTTTAAAACATTTATTTAATAAAAATTACATCCTTAATCATTTTAAAATAAATTTGAGTCTCATTAAAATTACGCATTCATACCTGAGTGATCTCGGAATGCAATTAAACTTTGAAGAAGAATAAACTTCCACCAATTAAACTTCGGCATAATTAATTCCTTAAAGCTTTACCATAACATCTTTAACACGTCATAGTCTGTGTGGGATAGTGACAATAAAAATTGACCTATGACTCAAACGAGTTTTGTTCCGGGAATAAGTCAAAACTGTACAAAGGACTCAATTGGAAATTTTGTCCTTACAAATCTCCCCCTTTGACTATTCCGGGACAAAATCAGTTGTGAAATACCTAAGTTGGGCCGTCCAGTCGTATGACGCCTAAATCCCATCCCATAAACCCCAAAATAAAAACGACAGGATAAAACTAGTAAAATATGGACCGACAAGCATGAAATTGTCTCTGAATATTTTAATGTGATGTAGACTTGAAATCTCAAATCTCTTTAAGCATACCTACACACAAGAAATAGACAAATACCCAATGAAGTATGGAGGAACAAAAAGTAATGAAATATGTGAGAAAAATATTATGATACTGATTAGAAACAAAACTACTTTTTAAATTCAGATATCAAATATGCACATAAATAAGATACCAATGTAGAAATAAATGTGTGTAACAAATAAAAACAGTGCTTAATATCTCCCTACATCACATGCATCTCTCCATTTTTTTCTCTTGTATAGACGACTTGGTGAAAAGACAAATAATATCTAGCATGATATAAACAATGAAGAATATCTAGATAAACATGCAAACAACAATCTAACAATATCAAATATGTAGCTAACAAACATTAATAACACAATATGAATTAATCAATTTAAGTAGGTGTGATTAAATGAATCAAAATGCAGAAAAGATGTGATCAAAATGAAACTACAAAAACAAAACAGTCCAAAAGTAACCCAACAATACCAAAGATATGAACAAATGCAGTAGGGTACTAATGAATAAAGGAAATAATTATCCCATATATCACTTGAACGAGACAAAGTGTCGCTCGAACGATAAAGCGACAGCGCTAGAACAAAAACTTCGCGTGATATAAAGATATTGCTCGAACGAGCAATCAAAAATCCTAGTTCTAGTGCAGAAGGTTAAACAGTGTTGCCCAGTGAAATTTTTTTGACAAAAGCTAACAGAAAGGGTCTCAAAACTGCAAAAATAGTACCAAGACAATAGCTAAACTAAGAAAATATAAAACAACCAAATTTGAGTAACATGCTAACATAGTATCGATGTGCTTAAACATGAACATGAAATGTATGGGCGTGGATTACAACAAATGAATCACAATTCCAACACATCAAAATGATCAAGAATCTCTAATGGATAACTGATATGCCCAAAGTGCACCCTCTTACTCAGAGCAACTAACCTCGGTCGATCTGACAACCGAGGTGACCAAAATCTTATTACAACCATCAGTAAGGTCGTCCCTCATAAGTTCATCCCCTTATACACCAACCTCGGATGGTTGACCAGCCGAGGTCAGCAAGCTCTCATGGGATCGATGATCTACTGACATCATCATCGACCCCAGCCGACGTTGCGGTCGTCACCCGAAATTAGCATCTCATGGGATCAATCATCTACCGACATCAACATCGACCCCAACCGACGTTACAGCAACCTCATAATTAACCTCGGTCGGCCCTCTTGGCAGAGGTCATCATGAAGGTAAAGCGACTATATCTGTCCCCAACAATCTCGTACTTATCCAGGCCGAGGTTACATCAGTCAAGGATCGGGGGTCGAGCATTTACAAGAACATGCAAGGTTTGGAACACGTGGACAAATCTGTTATAACCGAATCATTCCCTCCACATGAGGGAATATTGAGGTCATCATTATTTACTTAAGATCATCCAGGTGTCATTCTAATACTGGTTTGATCTTTTTGCATAATCCTATTGCATGCTTGGGGGGACATTACACCCCCTAAGCACTATACATAGAGGGCACCCTCTACTTTGTAGAGGGATCCAAAATTACAACCCTAATTGAAACTCTGTTGGTTTATACAGTAGAGAGATAAAGCTTGAGATATTGTATTTATGGACGTTAGTGCCTTAATCTAGTGATATCACTCACACTCACAGTGGACGTAGGCCAGATTGGCTGAACCACTTACATACAAGTGTTCATCCTCTTCTCCTCACCTCCTTCTACTATATATACATACACTCTTGTACTGCCATTATTATTGTTAGTTTGAGATTGTTCACACCTCATCTGGTGGTGCTATTTCCAGCATCGTCATTTTAGCACCGTTTGTGGGAAGGAAAAGATTCATCTCTTCCTCTTTTGTTGCTTAACCTCATCGGAGACTAGTGGTGAACTAGGCCTCACCCTTCGTGTGAAGTTGTTTCACCATTGAAAGAGGTCCTTTAAGGTATTAATCTCTCTAATAATTTCATTACAAGCTCTTCAGTCTAAACATATGGCACCGGAGTTACCACCATATCCTCCATCATCTAGTATTAAAGGACCCAGTTCCATTCAGGCACCATCTAATTTGATATGGCTGAGGTGGAATCAGCCTTAAACTCCTTGCCTGTAACCCAACAAGTGATATAAGAGAAATTTACCCAGCTAAGTCAAAATATAAGGAGACCACCTGGGGTCTCACTGGAGATGATTACTACGGTAGTTGTTCAGCCTCATCCTGAAGCTAGAGGATCACACCAGGCATCGTGAAAAGACCAACCTACTCCTCAACGGAGGAGGGATGTTGCTGACCCTAGGCATTTACATCTAGGGAGGCAAGGAAACCCTTACCCTGAGGATTGGTATGATGACGTTGGGGAAAAAGATGATGCAGGAGACTATTGGGAGCCATACGAGATTTCAAATAACATAATACATTCTATATAGAAGAGCCGAGGTTGTGGAGCAAGACGAGCTGAGGTTGGTGATGCCCAACAAATAGGGTATGCTTTTGATCACTTAAGTAGAGGGTCGGCCTTTGAAAGGCTCGACCTAGTTAATGATCTGAGGCAGAGGTTATCCAGGTCAAGAAGTGAAGTCGTATCACAAAATAAAGGTGGTTAACATCGGCCTCATCAAGGCCGACCCCATCATGGACGAGACTGTGGTCAGGAGGTCAATAGCTGATGTTGTGCAGCAATTGGGAAACCCTCAGTCCACCCCTTGGAGGTGGTTGTGGATAACCTCGGTTAGGCCGACGTTGCTAAACCATGGAATGACTCCATTCAAAGGCTTGAAGAGAAGATAGGGAACCTTATAAAAAAGTCGAGACCTACAATAAAGGGGATTATCAGAGGGTTGCCCATTTATGGCAAGGATTGTTAACTTTCCAACCCTTGCCAAATTTAAACCACCAATGTTATCTCCCAAGTACGATGGTAGTACGAACCCTTTACATCATATTGAGATGTATCAGTCTAAAACAGACATTTATTCAATCCCTGATGAGATGAGGTGCCGATCTTTCTTAAGCACTTTAACGGTAGCTGCACATATTTGGTTCACTTCTTTTCCTAAAAATTATGTTAAGAACTTTAAGGGGTTGGCCGAGCGGTTTATACACAACTTCTATATTGGGGTAAGACCTGAGAAGAAGACAACCCATCTGCTCTTTATAAATCAAGGAAAGAATGAGAGCCTCAGGGACTACATTGTGAGATTCAATAAGGAAAAATTGGAGGTGGAATATTACGAGGAGAGCATATCCATGACAGCCCTCATTGGAGGACTTCATAAGGGAAAGCTACGTTGGAAGATTGCTAAAGACCCTCCTAAGTTTATAACTGAACTGTTAGCAACAACTGGAAAGGTCATGAACACAGAAGAAATGATGGCTGCAAAGTATGAGGATGAGCATTGAAGTAGCAGTGGGAAATTTCAAAGGATGAAGGGTGGAAAGAAGAGAGATGCAGACGATAAGTTTGCACACTATACTCCTTTAACTGTGAGCTACGAACACATCCTCAATGAAATAAAGAATGATAGATCCCTGAGATGGACGGAGAAGCTAAAGGCTCCTCCACATAAGAGGAACAAAAACCTATGGTGCAAATTCAACCAAGATCACGACCATCTAACCGATAAGTGTTTCACCTTGAAAGGTGAGATTGAGAAGATGTTGAAGTCTGGAAAACTCAAAAAGTACATTGACGGTAAAGCTCCTAAGGGAGGGAGAGATGACCTCCAAAAGAAGAGAAATGATAGGTGCCGAGAAGATGCCCCTACAAGAAGAGAAGAAGACTCAGATGATGATGACGATGACCCTGACCTCCCACCAAAAGATGATAATGCCCTAGTAAAGAGGGTCGGTATGATCTCTTTTGATGTGAACACCATCTGTGGAGGGTTGGCAGGAGGTGGCTCAGAGGTAGCAGATTGCAAAGCTCATGTGGCAGAGGCTAAGGCACCGACTAAAGCCAAGGTTGTAAACTTGGCATTTACGAAGGTTAAGCGCGAGAAGAGAAAGAAGGTAGATATGGACACCCTCATAGTTGGCTTCTCACGACTTGATTTCAAAGGTATCTTATCTACTCACGATGATCCTTTGGTAATCACCACAAGGGTGCATGGGTGTGAAGTTCATAGGATCCTCGTTGATGGGGGAAGTTCAACAGACGTTATGTTTTGGCCCTGTTTTAAGAGCCTAGGCCTCAACAGAGCTAGGCTTGTACCTTATCATCATCCCTTGATCGAATTTAGTGGTAAAAAGGTCCATCCATTGGGTATGTATGAGATGGATATTAGAATGGGAGACGAGTGGCCTAAGAGGTTGACCAGAAAAATATATTTCTTCGTAATGGATGAAAACGTCTGCTCAGCTTACAACCTCATCATAGGATGAGTATCCCTCAAGGAATTTTAGGTCGTGCCTTCAATGGTCCACCAAATGCTAAAATTCTCAACTCCGTATGGAGTAGGGTAAGTGCAAGGTGACCAGACATCGACACGAGAATGCTACTTCAACTCCACGAAAAATAGGGAGGCTCATAAGAGGGAAACAACCATGTACAACATCGATACATTTGATCCTAGGGATGAAATAAAGCTCAAGAAGGGAGAAGCCGCAAAAGAGGTAGAATCCATTGTCCTCAATGAGGACGAATCGAAAAAAATCGTTCAAGTCGACAGACCCCTAAGACCTGAGATCAAGGAAGATCTGGTGAAGATTTTAAGAAAGAGATAAAGTGTCTTTGTCTGGAGCCATGCAGACATGCCAGGTATTGGCCCTGAGATTATGTGCCATAAACTCAATGTTACAGAAGACGCTAAGCCCATCAAGCAAAGAAGAAGAGTATACGCAAGAGAGAAGTATGATGTCATCAGAGAAGAGGTCAGAAAGCTTGAAGAGGCCAAGTTCATTAGTGAGGTCATATACCTTGAGTGGTTATTTAATGCTGTCATTATGCCAAAATCAAATAGGAAATGGAGGATGTGCATAGACTTCACTTATTTGAACAAGTCTTGCCCAAAAGACAATTTTTACCTACCTCGTATCGATCAGATGGTGGATGCCACGGTAGGACATGAACTCATAAACTTCATGGATGCATATTTCGGGTATAATTATATATTCATAAATGCAAAAGACTCAGAGAAGACAACATTCATCACAGACAAGGGGACCTATTGCTACAAGGTCATGCCCTTCGGGCTAAAAAATGCAAGATCTACCTATCAACTTCTTATAAATAAGATGTTCAAAGATCAGTTAGGAAAATCCATGTAAGTATATATGGATGACATACTGATGAAGAGTCTGAAGGCCGAAACTCACGTGACCGACCTTGAAAGAATTTTTGACACCATGGACAAGTATATGATGAAGATAAACCTAGCCAAGTGTGTCTTCAGCGTAAGAGCAGGAAAGTTTCTGGGATTTATCGTTAATCAGAGGGGAATAGAGGCCAACCTTGAGAAGATCAAGGCCTTGCTAGAAATAAAAACACCCAAAACTATTAAAGAGGTTCAGAGGCTAATCGAAAGAGTTGTTGCACTTAACAGGTTCATTTCAAGAGCTACAGATAAGTGTCTTCCTTTTTTCAAAGTGCTTAGACAGGCCTTCGAATGGGATGAGGAATGTAACAAAGCTTTCAAGGAGCTCAAGTCCTACCTTGAAACCCCGCTACTCCTATCTCGGCCCATTATGGGGGAAAAGCTATATGTATATCTAGTTGTCTTTGAATCAACCATTAGTGCTAAAATAGTAAGATAAGATGATGGGGTGTAGAAGCCAGTATACTTCAATAGTAAAGCTCTTCAAGGGTCTGAACAAAAGTACCTTAGGATGGAAAAATTAGCCTATGCTTTGATATATGCTTCTATAAAAATGAAGCCATACTTTCAAGCCCACTCAATGGTCATCCTGACTGATTCCCCACTCAGACAAGTCCTCCATAAGCCTGAGAAGTCAGGTAGGCTGATGACCTGGGCCATCGAGTTGGGGGAGCATGAAATTTCTTATCAACCCAGGGTTTCCATCAAAGGGAAGGCACTCGCAGAGTTCGTAGTAGAGTTTACTTGGGAAGAGTTTGAGACTGAAGATAGTCAAAAGGCTGCAAATGAACCAGATAGAAATGTCTTTTAAGATTTGGATGAGGTTGAGTCAAGAAAAGCCAGAAAAAGAGTCATTGAGAATGAGGAAGACAGGTACCTCTTAAGTCAAGGAACCCTATCAGAGGGGAACTTCTCGTCAAATGAAGATTTTTGGAACCTCTTCGTTGATGGGTCGTCCTGTGAAAATAAAAGTGAAGCATGTTCCAAATGGGGTATTGACTTGGTAGGACCCTTGTCAAGAGGTGGGAACAACTATCGATTCTTAGTAGTGGCAATTGATTACTTCTCCAAATGGATAAATGTTGAGCCAATGATCATAATTACAGAATAAAAGACCTTTCAGTTCATCTGGAAGAACATCATATGCAGGTATGGTTTTCCAAATGACCTCATTTCAGATAATGAACCCAGTTTAAGAATGCTTCCTTAGAAAAATACTGTGAAAGAGTGGGGACCAAGAAGATCTTCTCTTCTCCTGGATGATCCCACACTACACCAAATCTGCTGAATTGTCAAGGTCATTGACCTTGACAAATCCAACTTGTCAAGGTCAATGACCGTGACATTTCGAGGCGAGACAACTTTTTTTGTCACGGTCGTGTCACGGTCATTGACCTTGACACAAAACTCGCATTTTGTGTCACGGTCGTGTCGCGGTCAATGACCGTGACACGTTTGTCACGGTTTATAACCGTGACAAAGCTGTGACCCTTTTAAAAAAAATTATCACGTCCATTGACCGTGACACGTCCGTGACAACTTTTTATCACGGACATGTCATGGTCAATGACCGTGACAATTCTGGGCAGAATTTAAAAAAAATCTGTTGGGCAGTATGGCCACTGCCACTGCCCAGCAGTATATTTGTACCTGTTATAGCAACGTTGTACCTATTCCAAACATCATATATCCAAACAAACTAAAGATAATGCAAATATATATTCAAAATAAAAACTATTTAAGAAGAAACAACATCACCATCAATTATCTCAAATCTACAAACTATTTGCATGGAAAAGAGATTTTGTACCGCGACGCTCGGGGACACCTCCTTATCCTTCCCTTCTCGTCCGAATAGCCACATAAGTATAGAGCATATGTGGCCTACCCTTAGGGCCACTCCCTGTCCCCTGTATTGAAATAAAATAAAATTAGTATCCGCCCCTCAAATATAGATAAATATAAATCGTAATTGAAATCGAAATCGAAATTGACATATAAATATAAATACATTACCTGTAGTGTCACTCAAACAGCTAACTTGAGCTCATATGGCACCTCCTTCCAACTAATGTACCCCGGGCAATCGTGTCAAATATAATTCTCTTCATATCTAAACACTAAGAAATACCATAATCCTATGGAGTTATGCGTTGCAAATTACTTCTAACCGTTGTGTAGCCAAAAATCAGCAATTGAAGTTGTCAATTCCACCTTTCAATGGTCTCCCATGTTTTGCTAGAAGTTCCAAGTGGTGGGGTATGGAAAGTGGAATTGACAACTTCAACTGGTGATGTTTGGCTACATAACGGTTGGGAGGAATTTGCAGAGCATCGCTCCATAGGATTATGGCATTTCTTAGTGTTCGGATAGACGAAGAGATTCAGTCTCCTCTCCACAAATAGGACACCCCAAATAACTATGTACTAATCACCTATTAAAGGTAAGAAGCGTATATTCATGGATTAGTATAAACAAAACTTAGATGTAGTTGGAATATTTATGTATTAATCTCCTCTCCACACACGCACACTACACAAGAGTGAAAATGATAAAGTGCAAATCAATTAAAAGCATTAAAAATGGATGTTTCGGTACAAATTGAAATATTTATTACAAATTGAAAAATTGTTTCAAATTCGGGTTATCATAAAAAATGGATTGATATTCGGTAGGAGCAGCCAAGTCATCCACACTACTATTTAGATGGCTTGGCGCGTGTTGGACAATTGACCACGGCTCGTTGTTGATATACTCCGAGTAAAACACTTGCTTAACCTTTTGAAATGCACAAACAAACGGCTCATCGCTCACATGGTCGTTGCTCTTCAACTTGGACAAGTCAACCATGATCAAATTGGTGACAGGATCAACTTTACAAGCATTTTTATCCTCAACTCTTACCCATTCACAGTAAAATACAACCTCTTTGAAGCTTATATAATCCAATTCAAATATATTTTGGATTACACCATAGTAAGTCATTTCATCTTCAACGAGGTTTTTATCTTTTGCGCTCGCTCGAAAGAAAGTAAGAACCTTGTATGAAATTCCCGAGTTCTGTACATTTGTACTTTCCTCGTACACTTTAACGCCGAAAATATAACCGTTCAATCGATACTTTTTGTACTCTTGTGCCACGAACAAGGGTCCAGTGGCTAGACGAGCAAGCCTTGATGTCGCATCACCCATCTTTAGGAGCTGAGAATATAGATAAATTAATTATATTAGTGGTAAAATTTGAGTGCAATGTAACGTTATATAACGACTATTTTCATTATAATTACCTCTTGTGTCAACCATAGCCTAAATTCGCTGTCTGATTGTGCCATTGTTTTTCATCTTTTATTGTTCTCACAGGCTTCATATTTACTGCATATTACAAAATTAATCATGTATAAAATAATCTAAAATAATGTTAAACATTATAATATTCGAAACTTACTTTTTCCATTCTTCGACATTGTTGATGCAAAAAACTGGACCGAATCCCATTTTTATGATCACAGATAAATAGATAAAAGCAATCCAATCAAGCACATGAGAGACAAAGATTTTTAAAGTGGTTCGGCTATAAGGAAAAGCCTACGTCCACTGTTATTTTATTCCCAGGGGTTTACAATAGCACAATGTGGTGTAGAGAGAGAAAAAGGTATGGATCTTGTGTATTGTGTCTCTCGGTTCTTGGATCTCTTGGATCTCTCTCTTGGATCTCTCCCCCTTTTGGCTAAGGGAATACATGTATTTATAGTTGTGGGGGATAAAGAGATTCATTGTATGTAGACATTTATACATTATGTCTACATTCAACGAATCTAATTGCTTGGTATGCTATCTGTTGTCATCTACAATATAAATGTACATTAATGATCATTAAATACGTAGTTATCCTTTGATATTCCTGGTTGGTATACCGACCAACACTCTTCGGGTGCCTACCAACTCTCCTTGGGTGCCGACTAATACTCCTCGGGTGCCGACCAACTCTCCTCGGGTGTCGACTAACTCTCCTCGGGTACCGACCAACTCTCCTCGGGTGCCGACTAACACTCCTCGGGTGTCGAATATTGCCACGTAGGATGACACGTGTCCTTTTCTGATTGGTCCTCGCAGATGGAGAATTTTTGCGTTAACAGAAGCCCCCAATGCTCCATGCTTGATGGTTTACTTGAAAGGATGGAGTATTTATTCTGCAGTGTTGCTCGGTGCTCGTGAAATTCTTGATCTACCTTATTGATTTGTTCAACATAAAGTGCATTATCTCCTGGACGACATATGATGCAGGCTGATCGATGGTTGCTAATCTTTCTTTTGAGGAACTCCGTGTGCTATGTATCACCCCTGGGAATTTGGATGCAGCCATGCCATAGTATGCAACTTGTAGCTTGTCATAATCTTCAAGTATGTTGATTGGTTCGCCAGCCGACCAAATGCTTCTTGTGTCAAGCAACTGAATGCTAACTTCACGTGCTTGATTCTTCTGATTTATGATCCTCTGAATACTTTGTCGAGTAACATACTAGCTTTTGAACCCAACTCTTCAATCTGATTAGTACCAAGCTAGTGGTGGACTTTGAAACATTTTCATACAACTTCTTCTTCAATGTTGGTCGAGACAGTAGTAGTAAAGATCTGAATGCTGTAGATGCTGATTTTGACTTCTACCTCTGTTCGGGGACGAGCAAGAGGTTCTCGGGGACTAACAAGTGATTCTCAGGGACGAGCAAGAGCTTATCGAGAATGAGCTAGTGCTTCTCGGACAGATCATCTGTGATGAATATCAGAATGTTGAAAGATCTTAACTTCATAAACTCCCCTTATACTTTGGATGATCCTCTTGCTGGTGAGGAACCTATTTTAAAAGAAGAGGGAAAAGAAACCAATAGAATAGGAATCTCAATGTAATAGTTAGTATACATTTTCATTCTCAATGTATTTTGTTTTTTGAGTTTAATGAAAGACTTTTCATTTTTGTTCGCAATCTTAATTGCTATTGTTTTGTAAATATCAAACACTTTACATTTATGCATATGTATCTGTTAAAAAGATAACAATATTGTGTTGTTCATCGACCAACTTAGTAATAAAAAGAATTACAAGTATTAAAAATGTTGCTCGATCACTTAATAATAAAGTAATGAGTATAAAAATGGTTAAAAATTTTGCCAACCAACCAAGGTTGTTAAATTGTGCTCGTCGACCAATTATAGTTAGTGAGAGTTTATCCCCGACTAACCATACTTGGTAAATTTTTGTCTTTTTCATAAAATGTATCCGACCAACCAAGGTCAATAAATTCTTCTTGTCGACCAACTACAGTTAGTGGGTTTTTATTCCCGTCCAATCATACTTGGTGTATTTTGGAATATTTTGTTCTTCAAATAACTTTTTGTAATAATCTTACCTCCCGACCAACATAAGTTGTAATGTGAGAGTATATTTTTATCTTACCAACCGTAATTGATCATGTTGGTGTACACCTCTTAACCAAAGGAGTAGTAGTGGTTCTTTCGAACTATATGTCCACTAGATATCTTACCAACCGTAGTTGGTCACACTAGTGTACGCCTCCTAACCAAAGGAGTATTTTTTTGGTTCTTTCGAACTGTCCACTAGATATCTTACCAACCGTAGTTGGTCACACTAGTGTCACCTCCTAACCAAAGGAGTATTTTTTGGTTCTTTCGAACTGTCCACTAGATATCTTACCAACCGTAGTTGGTCACACTAGTGTCACATCCTAACCAAAGGAGTATATTTTGATTCTTTCGAACTGTCCACTAGATATCTTACCAACCGTAGTTGGTCACACTAGTGTCACCTCCTAACCAAAGGAGTATATTTTGGTTCTTTCGAACTGTCCACTAGATATCTTACCAACCGTAGTTGGTCACACCAGTGTCACCTCCTAACCAAAGGAGTATATTTTTTGGTTCTTTCGAACTATCTAGTCCATTAGCTCTGAGGATATCCTGGCGCTGAATGAACCTTCAAAATGTTTGACTGATGATAATAGGCAGCAAACTCCTCGTTATAAAATTGTGTTCCATGGTCTGTGATGAAGGCATGAGGGAGACCATATCGGCAGATGATGTTCTTCCAAACAAACTGGTACATTTTCCTTCTCGTATGTCATGTCAATAAGTGGCTCAACTTCTATTTACTTAATAAAATAATCTACTGCGATGACGAGGTATTTGAATCTTCCTCGAGTCGTCGACAATGGTTCAACCAAATCAATCCCCCACATGGCAAATGGCCAAGGGGAAGTTATGGGTGTCAACAATGCTTGTGGAGTTCTTAGGATGGAGGAAAAGCGTTGGCACTTGTCACATTGCTTGGCATAGGCTTATATAGTTAGCTTTCATCGTCGACCAGTAGTATCCCTGCGTCATCACCTTTTGCAAAAGTGTCCAACCTGCTACATGGGCTCCACAGGACCCTTCATGGATCTCTTTAATCAATTTTTTCACCTCGGAAGGATGTACACATCTTTGCAAACCTGCCATAATTCCTCGTCTATACAAAATACCATTAATTAGTACATACCGAGCAGCTTTAAACTGCCATTTCTTGGTAGCGAGCTTATCCTCTGGTAATTGTTTCTCCTTAATATATGCTCTGATGGGATCCATCCAAGATGGTCCTAAATCAAGGGTAATAATATTCATCGTCAGGTATTCATCTATGCTCCGACTTTCTAATACTTCAATTGGTATCGTTCTTCGCAGCTCGGTACGAGTAGCTAATGCTAATCGGGCCAAGGCGTATGCTCTCACATTCTCCATTCTTGATATTCTTACCAGTTGAACAGCAACAAACTTTGATTCCAACTCCATCACCTATGCTTGATACTTGATCATCAATTCTCCTTTGGCTGCATATATCCTCAACATTTGGTTTACGATCAATTGAGAATCACTGAAGACAATAACCTGCTGTGCCTCCATAGTATTTGACAAATTAAGACCTGCAATCATGGCCTCATACTCAACCTCATTATTAGAAGCTTTGAATTATAAACGTAGGGCGTATTCCATGTCGACCTCATCTGGGTTGTTCAAAATGATCCCTGCCCGACAGCCTGTAGTGCAAGATGAGCCATCTACATATAGCCTCCATATAGGCAACTTATTTTCTAATTTCTGGTCTGACAGAGTTCCTCGGTGGAATACTTGTCGCTTTCTTTCATCATGTCCTGATACTTCTGAATACACCTCTTGAATTTCAATATACCTCCTGAACTTCAATATTCCTCCTGAACTTCAATATCAAAAGTAATTCCTGAGCAAGAAAAACAACTCCTGAATGATGATTAGTCGGGGCCCCGACCGTGTGAGTTTGTGGAGTTGAATTTGATGCTCGACTGCATGATGTTATAAGAATGTGCCACCAAATGAACAAATATATCTGTAATAGAAGCCCCCAACTGTGGAATGTGAACTTTGAATGAGATTTATCGACCAATACCAACCGGAGTTGGATTTTATCTACCAACCGGAGTTGGATTTTGTCTACCAACCGGAGTTGGATTTTATCTACCAATCGGAGTTGGTGGTAATCGATAATAAATGATGAAGACTTCCTCGGAGCTGACCAACGGATTGTTGGGAATAAGATAATATAAATGCTAGAGACCTCCTCGGCGCTGACCAACAGATTTGTTGGGAATAAGATAATATAAATGCTAGAGAGATAATATAAATGCTAGAGACCTCCTCGGCGCTGACCAACAGATTTGTTGGGAATAAGATAATATAAATGCTAGAGACATCCTTGGAGCTGAATAAGATATAATAAATGCTGGAGACATCCTTGGAGCTGAATAAGATATAATAAATGCTGGAGACCTCCTCAACAGATTGTTGGGAATAAGATAATATAAATGTTGGAGATATCCTTGAAGCTGAATATATGATTATAAATATTTGTCGAGCTCCATGCTGAAATGAGAATAGAATATGCATCCAAATAGATATAAAGAATAATAATAAAGTGCCTCGCCGATCAGTCGAGGTAGAATCATATAATGCCGAACAAGAATAAGATCTTTCAGAACATAAGAATATGGCCGAGAACGTTGTCAGGCCTGAATATAAATAAGAATTATCCGAACGAATGTTGTAATTCTCCTTAAAGCTGAATAAGTATCTTGTCGAGGCATAATTACAGAATTCCAAATAAGAATAATATTTTCCAGAACATAAGAATATGGCCGAGAACTTTGCTGGGCCTATATATAAATAAGAATTACCCCGACCAACTATCCGTTGGGGGTGAAATATAATAAATGTTATAGTTCTCCTCAGAGCTGAATATGATAATAAGTATCTCGTCGTGCTCCATATTGAGATGAATATAGAATATGAATCCCAATGGATATATAGAATCATTTGTGCTGGAGCAGATATCATAGCAACAATAAAATCAATAGTTCCTCGCTGAGGTGAAATTTCATACTGCCGAGCTATGATAATATTTTTCAGAAGAGTAAGATTATTTCCGAGCATTCGTCGGAGTTGAATCTTGTAATTGTAAAAATTAATATCTTGCTCTACCATTTGTGTAGACTGAATTGATTAGTCATGAGAATAATTTACTCATCCAATCAATATATGATATGTATACGCTTGAGAAATAAAAATATTAATAATATGCCAAATGTGTGTGAGATGGACAAATTATTATCAAATATGCATCATAAATAAGACGTAAAATTATTTAATCTCCAACAACTAATCAGGTATTAGTTGCTGTTTGAAAATTATTTATCACTTGGTTTTAAAAATATTTTTTGGATGATCATAAAATAAAAAGACTTAAGCCCCCTGCTTGTCCCCAAGCCGAACTCGTGTTTAAAGAAATATCGGGGGTGCTTAGAATTTTTTAATACCCCAAGATTCTACTGCTGCCGACAAACAACATGGATGTTGCCGACCAACATTTAAGGATATCCCAAATTATAGAATATATGGTTGGATGACCAGAATATCTCGAATCTTTAGATCAAAAAAATAACATTCAATGTAAAATTTAAGCCTTAAGAATGTTAATTAAATGAATAAATATATAACCCACTAGATTGTGTGATTTCGACAAAGAAACCTTGTGATGTGATCAACGAGGGGCCAACATATCAAATTTGTGCCCAGACTCTTTTACAAGAGGTGGGTAATGATTTTTTTACTAATCATTTTTTACAAGAGGTGGGTAATGGTTTTTCTAGTGAGAGAAAATTATTTTTTATATTGATCCCTTCCTATTCCCTATTTGGAGAGATAAAAATATGGTGAATGATCGAAATTATTACCCAATTTATATCAAAAATCAATCAATTTGACTTTATTGACATAGATGGAAGATGAACCAAATATAGTTCATAAAAGTGAATGCAAAGAGACTCAAACTTGAAGAGAGAGAAAATAGATCTGGGTCATGATTTCCATGAGGAAAATTTTCATTGTCTTTAACCTTTTCCCATTCTCTGATTAAAAATATAATGGGAATTTGAATAGACATCAAAGATCTTAAAAAATTTATAATGAAAATTATCAAATCTTACCACCGTCACATATATTGGTATATGTAATCATTTAAAATATTTATTCCATGATATAAAATTGAAACTTGAGAATCAAGCAAACAATTATGATTTATGAAATCTACTATTTTTCAGATTTCTAAATAAGAATTAATCTAACAGTTATGATTTAAAAATCATGATATGCAACATTTTGCAGATAAAAATTGGACAATTAATTTATGTATATAAACATAAAAATCATGATTGAATCAAAAGATGTATGTATAATTGATTATACGTAGAGAAAATAAAAACCTAGCTTTTGATGGAGAACAATGGTTGTAACACGTTCCCACAGACGGCGCCAATCTGTTGATGCAAAAAACTGGACCGAATCCCATTTTTATGATCACAGATAAATAGATAAAAGCAATCCAATCAAGCACATGAGAGACAAAGATTTTTAAAGTGGTTCGGCTATAAGGAAAAGCCTACGTCCACTGTTATTTTATTCCCAGGGGTTTACAATAGCACAATGTGGTGTAGAGAGAGAAAAAGGTATGGATCTTGTGTATTGTGTCTCTCGGTTCTTGGATCTCTCCCCCTATTGGCTAAGGGAATACATGTATTTATAGTGGTGGGGATAAAGAGATTCATTGTATGTAGACATTTATACATTATGTCTACATTCAACGAATCTAATTGCTTGGTATGCTATCTGTTGTCATCTACAATATAAATGTACATTAATGATCATTAAATACGTAGTTATCCTTTGATATTCCTGGTTGGTATGCCGACCAACACTCTTCGGGTGCCGACCAACTCTCCTCGGGTGCCGACTAATACTCCTCGGGTGCCGACCAACTCTCCTCGGGTGTCGACTAACTCTCCTCGGATACCGACCAACTCTCCTCGGGTGCCGACTAACACTCCTCGGGTGTCGAATATTGCCACGTAGGATGACACGTGTCCTTTTCTGATTGGTCCTCGTAGATGGAGAATTTTTGCGTTAACAGACATCTTCATGTGTGTCAAATAGATAACAAGTTACTTGTTCATGTTGCAAACTCATTAATTTTACTCATTTTCCCATCACATTACCACCATCATCGAGGAATTCATCAGTGTCATTAACCCTGGTCGAGTCAGGCATATATTCCTGAGTATATATTGATGACTCCACGGTGATGTATTCCTCTGCAATTGATCCTGCAATATATCACGTATTCTTGACGTAATCTTTAAAAACTTTCATCAATCTTTCAAACGGATACATCCACCGATATCTAACTGGACCACAAAGAAGTGCCTCGTCGCATAGGTGTACCAACAAGTGAACACTTATGTCAAAGAATGCTGGGGGAAAGTACTTCTCCAATACACAAATCGCTTCGTTCACAGCCAATTTTGCGGCCACTATGTGTTCTAGATTCACTACCTTCTCACACAAGAGGGAGAAGGTAATACTAATTTGCATAATAGCCCTACGCAAATCCTTGTGCTTGGAGAAACACTACTTAAACAATAGAGGAACCAATTGCATGATCACATGCCAATCGTGGGACTTACACTTATGTAAATCATGAGTAGCATAATTCACAATCCTTTGCAAGTTGGACGAAAAAGTAGATGGGCACTTCAAATTATATATTGTGTCTAGAAGCACCTTCCTTTCCCCACTCGTCAAAGTAAACGCACCAGGGGGAATTATTGTCCTTCCCCTACTATCTTCTTTCAACCATAGTTGTGGCTTAAGTTTTAACGTTTTAAGGTCTTTTCGTGCATTTTCTCCATCCTTCTAATGACTCCCCCCAAGGCAAGTACCCACAATATGTTCAACAAAGTTCTTCTCTGCATGCATCACATCTAATACATGGCGCACCGGGTTTTTCTTCCAATAAGGCAAGTCAAATAAAATTAACCTCCGAGACCATGCCTTTCTTATCTCAGTTTCATTCCCAGTTGGGGTCTTCTTATGCTTGACATTCTTAAATTTGGGATTCTTACCTGTCATATTTGTGCCACATTCAGAAGATTTACTTTTAATTTCTGAACCCGAAAGTTGTCTCGGCGGTAGCCTATGTTCAACTCCGCCCAATAAAAAATTGGAACCTTTCTCAAATCTGAAACTATGAGCTGGGGTTAAAAACCTCCTGTGGCAATGGTATACATTTTTTAAGCTAGAGGATAGACGAAGAGATTCAGTTTCCTCTCCAAAAATAGGACACCCCAAATAACCATGTACTACACATCCGGATAATGTCCCATAAGCTGGAAAATCATGAATTGCCCACATCAACATAGCTTTCAGCGTAAACTCTTCTTTTCTAAAAGAGTCATATGATTGCACACCCTCTTCCCAAAACTCATTTAATTCTTCTACCAAAGGAGCCAGGTAGATATCAATGTCATCACTTGGTGCCTTTGGCCCAGGTATCAATAAAGCCATCATCGAAAATTCAGGTCTCATACACTGTGAAGGAGGGAGGTTGAGTGGGGCTAGGATCACTGGCCATACACTCTGATTGGTGCTTAGATTTCCAAATGGATTGAAACCATCTGTTGATATAGCCAAATGAATGTTGCGTTGTTCTCGAGAAAAATCGGGATACTCAAAATTCATCCTCCGCCAGGTAGTAGAATCAATAGGATGACGCATGATATTACCCCGTACTTCTGCCCTAGCATGCCAAGTCATTGCCTCTGTAATCCATGGTACTGTGAAAAAGCGCTTTAATCTAGTCCCAACGGGAAAATATTTCAATACTTTTTGAGGCACTTTTGAGCTTGTGCCTTCCTTACTAGTAGATTGGACATATCTAGGTTCATCGCATACCGGACAACGATCGAGATTTTCATACTCCTTTCGGTATAGTATGCAGTCATACACACAAGCATGAATCGATTTATACTTCATTCCCAAACCTTTCAAACTTTTCTTCATAACAGGATAGCTATTTGGAAGTGTATTCACCTTGGGTAATAAGCCCTTCACATATTTCAGAATTCCCGTCATGCTATTGCCAGACAAACCGTACTGCACCTTCAAACTGTGCAAACCAACCATGGCATGTAAAGTTGTTTGATCTTTCTCATAGCCGGAGTATAACGGTTGGGTCGCCTTAAATTTTAAACTTTGGTAGTCATCGTCAAGTTTTATCGTGTTATCTTCACGAGCACTTGAATCTTCTACATCATCAGTAACCTCATTCTCCTCAGCTTCATAAACTCCGTACACATCATCAACTAAATCCTCTAACATATTATGATCTACATCGTCCCCTTCTACATCTATTCTACTTGTTGAAGGTTGTTGTGAAGGTTGGTCGGGGACAAAAGGAACTTTCAATTCACCGTGAAAACTCCAAAATCGATAACTATCTTGCATACCCGATCTTAAAAAATGTAGTTCAACTGTTTTCCACTCAAACACCTTACCATTCTTACACCTAGCACACGGACACGGAAACTCTTCATCATTACAACATCTCTTTGCATATTTCACAAATTTGTTAGCACCTCTGCGAGACACATCCCCCATTCTATTAGTCTCACCCATCCACTCTTTGTATTTCGGATATCCCATCACAGCTACCACAACTAAACACCTATTAAAGGTAAACGAAACTTAGCTTTATAGTATGTTTTATTTAATTATCCCATCATTTAATTATCCTATTAAAGGGTAAGTGGTCCTATCCCATTCAAGACTGCATTTTTTTGTAATATACTTAACAGCTCATGCACATTGTTACGATTTGAAAAAAATTCGACAGCATATCCCCTTAGTTCTCCAAGTACACGACGTAGATTGGCAGGTGTGAGTATTATTTCAATTGGTCAATTGAAATAACAGTCACACTTGTCAATCTAGTATGTACCCAGAGAACATTAAGATACGACTGCAGAACTTCCTC
This sequence comes from Sambucus nigra, assembly GCA_949130495.1. NCBI lineage: Eukaryota > Viridiplantae > Streptophyta > Magnoliopsida > Dipsacales > Adoxaceae > Sambucus > Sambucus nigra. The sequence continues at coordinate 197,830,914 of OX422217.1, read as the reverse complement.
CAAAAGTAACAACTTTAAGCCAATAAGAATATTATACAGAAATTATACATTCTCAAACTGTCCAAACGGGACAATTCGAGAGATCTCATTACAGGGGTAATGACTCTCGAACGGGTCTAAGGGCTATTGAATGCGTACGCATAAGAACTAGAAGGCTAGTATCTATGCGCACTATATTTAATTTCAAGTATGTTTCATATAATGGGTTAATTCAAATACAAAAATAAATTCATGGGTTAATTCAAATACAAAAATACAAATTCATGGGTTAATTCAAATACACACACACACACCTCCCTCCACACCCCCCACTCACCACATACACACACACCCCCACCTCCCTCCACACACCCCACTCACCACATACACATACACCACCACCCCCACTCACCACACACACACACACACACACACACACACACACACACACAATAGCCCCCCACCCACCACCACACACACACACACAGTAGTGACTGTCTATTTAAAATAATCTCAATGTTAATTTCATGTACTGAATGTATACTATTGTTTTGTGCTTTTTATAAATCATATTCAATGTTAGATATGTGTTTTGTTAAGATATCTAAGCTGTTCTATAGAATTATTTTTTGTATCTTGAAGTTTAAGTTCTAAAATAATCAACCTAAAGTTGTGGTTCATAAAGTATTATCACAAATATAAACTAAGAGTGATAAAATAACTTTGAGGCATATAAATTAATTGTGACAAAGTAAGATTATGCACCAGAACCTAAAATTTAAAAAAAGTGTTTTTATTTAAACCCCACTTTTCTTTCTATAACTCCTATTTTATTAAACTTTAAATATAATTAAGGGTGTATAGAAAGAAAAGTTAAATAGGAATAAAAACAACATTTTTAAAATATGAAGGGCTCACCAATTTGATCAAATTTTTCAACAACATAGACTAAATGATCTTTATTATAAGACAATTACTACAAATTTATGCGCATCGCCCGAATTCAAAAAGTAATTTAATGACAAAAGTAATACTTTTTTTAACTTTAGTTATTCACCACAAATCTTAAAAAATATTTTATTTTTCATGCTTTTAGCAACTTCGGATGCCATTTTAACCCTTATTGTAGTTTTTTAGTTTTCATGCTTTTATTTGATGGATATAAAGTCATGTGATTATTTCACCATATAAAGTCAACAAAAAACACCATATATGGTTTTTTTTCTCCATTAGTATAAGTATATAGCGATTATTTCACACTTAAATCACATATTAAGCCGGCCTTCATTTTTTTATGAAATTTGTAGAAAATTACTTATTTATTTTGAATGAAAATAAATTGTTATCCAATATTTTTGGATATTATTTACATTTACATTTTTGGATATTATTTTTGGATATTATTTACATTTACATTTTTGGATATTATTTTTGGAAATTTATAGAAAATTACTTATTTATTTACATTTTTAAACCCTACCCCCACCCTGCCCCAGCCCCCACCCTACCCCCACCCTGCCCCAGCCCCTACCCCCCACCTTACCCCCACCCTACCCCCACCCTGCCCCACCCCCCACACACGCACACACACACGCACATATATACACACATACACACATATATACACACAAACATATATATAAATGGAAGAGAGAGAGAGAGAGAGAGAGATAGAGAGAATTAAACCTGAAAGTAGAGAGAGAGAGAGAGCAGCGTCGAGAGAGAGAGAGAGAGGGAGGGAACGGCGGGAGGGAAAAAAGAAGGGGGAAAGGGTTTTTACTGGAACCATTGTCACGGTCGTGTCAAGGTCATTGATCGTGACAATTATTTAAAGAATTGTCATGGTCAATGACCGTGACAAGTCCGTGACAAGTAAATTTATCACGGCCTTGTCACGGTCAATGACCGTGACAATTCTTTGTCACGGTCGTGTCAAGGTCAATGACTGTGACATAAAATGCGTGTTTTTTGTCACGGTCAATGACCTTGACAAGGGTGGCCGATTGAAAGGTGACAATTTTATCATTTTGGTGTAGTGCCAGGCAAATGGTTAGACCGAGGTCACGAACCGAACAATCCTTGATGGGATAAAGAAGAGGTTGGAAGAGTCCAAAGGGAGATAGAAAGAGGAGGTATATACCGTATTATGGGCCTACAGGATGATGACAAGGACACCAACGGGAGAGACCCCATTTATGTTAGCCCATGGATCTGAAGCTATCATCCCTACGGAGGTAGGACTTCCTACTCACAGAGTTCAAACCTACGACCCTCAGAGGAATTGAGAAGAAAGAAGACTTGATCTGGATTTGATTGAAGAAAGAAGAGAAGATGTGGAGATTAGACAGACAGCCTACTAGCAGAGAACTGCGAGGTTCTACAACCAAAGGGTGAAATCAAGGCCTATAGCTATGGGAGACCTAGTTCTAAAGAAGACATTGTAAAAGGCAAATAAGCTCCACCCAAACTGGCATGGTCCTTAAAAAGTAGTTGATGAGGTCATGCCTAGTACCTACCGGCTAGAAAATCTCGAAGGGAAGCCTTTCTCCAATCCTTGGAATGCGGACCACCTGAAAAAATAATACATATGATGTTACAGTTGTTTATTTATAATAAATGTATAATTTTATGAAGAGGATGTTAATGAAAAGAGCAATGTTGTGTTAATACTTTTTTTATATGCTTAAAAATCCTTAGTTTGGTGAGAATATGAGGTGAAACATAATATTATGGTGACCTCAGACATTAAAACATCATTAGTTTGGTGATAAATTTATGAGGGTAAACATCATTATGTGGTGACCTCAGACCTTAGAACATCATTAGTCTGGTGATAATTATGAGGGTAAACATCATTATATGGTGACCTCAGACCTTCAACATCATTAGTTTGGGGAAAATTATGAGGGTAAACATCATTATATGGTGATCTCAGACCTTCAACATCATTAGTTTGGTGAAAATTATGAGGGTAAACATCATGATTTGGTGACCTCAGACCTTAAACATCATTAGTTTGGTAAAAATTACGAGGTAAACATCATAATATGGTGACCTCGGACCTTAAACATCATTAGTTTGGTGAAAATTATGAGGGTAAACATCATTATTTGGTGACCTCGGACCTTAATGAAAATTATGAGGGTAAATATCCTAATTTGGTGACCTCAGACCTTAAACATCATTAGTTTGGTAAAAATTACAAGGTAAACATCATAATTTGGTGACCTCGGACCTTAAACATCATTAGTTGGGTGAAGATTATGAGGTAAACATCATAATATGGTGACCTCAGACCTTAAACATCATTAGTTTGGTGAAAATTATGAGGGTAAACATCATTATATGGTGACCTCAGACCTTCAACATCATTAGTTTGGTGAAAATTATGAGGGTAAACATCATAATTTAGTGACCTCAGACCTTAAACATCATTAGTTTGGTGAAAATTACGAGGTAAACATCATAATATGGTGACCTCGGACCTTAAACATCATTAGTTTGGTGAAAATTATGAGGGTAAACATCATTATTTGGTGACCTCAAACCTTAAACACCATTAGTTTGGTGAAAATTATGAGAATAAACATCTTTATATGGTGACCTCGGACCTTAATGAAAATTATGAGGGTAAACATCATAATTTGGGGACCTCAGACCTTAAACATCATTAGTTTGGTAAAAATTACGAGGTAAACATCATAATTTGTTGACCTCGGACCTTAAACATCATTAGGTGGGTGAAGATTATGAGGTAAACATCATAATATGGTGACCTCAGACCTTAAACATCATTAGTTTGGTGAAAATTATGAGGGTAAACATCATTATTTGGTGACCTCAGACCTTACACATCATTAGTTTAGTGAAAATTACGAGGGTAAACATCATAATTTGGTGACCTCAGACCTTAAACATCATTAGTTTGGTGAAAATTATGAGGTAAACATCATAATATGGTGACCTCAGACCTTAATGAAAATTATGAGGGTAAACATCATTATTTGGTGACCTCATACCTTAAACATCATTAGTTTAGTGAAAATTATTAGGGTAAACATCATAATTTGGTGACCTCAGACCTTAAACATCATTAGTTTGGTGAAAATTATGAGGTAAACGTCATAATATGGCGACCTCAGACCTTAAGCATCATTAGTTTGGTAAAAATTATGAGGGTAAACATCATTATTTGGTGACCTCAGACCTCAAACATCAATAGTTTGGTGAAAATTAGGAGGGTAAACATCATTATTTGGTGACCTCAGACCTTAATGAAAATTATGAGGGTAAACATCATTATATGGTGACCTGAAACCTTAAACATCATTAGTTTAGTGAAAACTATGAGGTAAACATCATAAGAGGATAATCTCAGACTTTAAACAACATTCAAGAGGCAAGACATTCAAGCATAACATAGAAAGAAGTAATAGAATATGAAGAGTATGGGATTAATGATTATCATTAAAACATGTAAGAATTACAAATCAGATACCAAGATACCATCAGAGTTCACAAAAGCTAAGAGGTACAGACAAGAAAGGAATCAAAATTACAACTTTAAAGCTTCACAGAAAAAAGGGCCTAAGTCTCCGCAGCTTTAGTCATGTCATCATGGACGACGTTTGTCACCTCAGCTCCATCATCCTGAGGATTAGCATCTTCAGTCTCAGTGGCCTCTAGCGGAGTAATCTCAAGTGGAGCAGCATTGTCTTCCTCAACCTCTTGCAGGGCCTGAGCAAAACGGGTGTCACCAAAGCCTAGACCCTCAAAGTCCGAGGTAGTCAGACTCCCTGACTCTTTCTCCTTAGAGGCTGACCATTTTCTATTTGCTTTGATACCTCTTTCAAGGTATTCAAAGCCAAAACTGACGAATTTATCAGAGACCTTATAGTCTTCAATAATCTAATCTACAACATCCTCTAAAGAAGCCTTGACTACAGTATCCACCTTAGTCTGAAGGGCATCATCTTTAGCCTTCAGAGCTACATCGTGGTCCTTTTTGAGCTTGCCAATGTCCCTACCCTTTTGCTGGATAGTCTCCTTCAGCTCTTCCTTCAGCCTTTCAACCTCCGCGTTCAAAGAGGCTTATACCCTCTCAACTTCTTGACCCTTTTCAATAAGGGGAATCTTCTTCAGGGTCCAATCGATAAACCGATGCAAGGATAAGAGACCCTATAGTATAAGGTCAGACGTATGAACATATGAGCTATGATTTCTAAAAGAGATGAAGTTACACTTGGTAAAGAAAAATAAACAACAATTAATACCTAAATTGATCTGTGGAGGGTAAACTCGGCCAACAACGGGACGTCCAAAGAGCATAAGAAATGCTTATCCTCTTCAGTCATTATTGCATTGATAACATTAGCATCCTTCAGACTATGGCCAATGAGGATATCACCGATCTTCAGTTGAGATAGATGAGTAACTAAGGCATCGTCTGTGGAGATGATAATAGCACGATCCCCTCTTTGAGTCTTTCCCGACCTCAGATGATCCGGGTTAGCTGTGGTCTTCCTCTTCTTTGTGATATCTGCCTGGGATGTGCCAACATTCTTCTTAGTTATACGTGGGGGCACATTTTTGCCACCTCTCTTCTGCGTCAGCTATTCACCAGGTCTGGAGCAAACATTTCCCAAAGGTCGTTCGATATGCCTTCAGGGCGCTTTGTAAGAAACAAGCATCTGAGTTAGTAAGTCAGAGATATAAAAAGTAAGAGGTATAACTTGTGAAAAATGAAGACTTACGAAGATCTTCCAAGAGACCACCCCTTAAACCTGTCTGCGAGAGGTAATAGGGTGTCATCAGATGTTTATATTTTACAAGACGACCCTGCTCGCCTTGATTGCAAAGATCGTCAACTTTTTGGTAGTTGTCTTAGCTAAGTCCAGGGTCGGATTTAGTAGCAAGGGAGACCTCCCCCCCCCCCCCCCCCATCTCATAGGGGTCCTTGGAACTGACGTTCTAGAGGCCTCATTTGCACTAAATTCCCATGCCCCGGAGGTAAAAAAATATTGAGGTTTCCAGTTATGGTTTGAAGTCTGGATAACCAATAACATTTTCTTCTCTAATTTCCTAGCTAAGAAATAATAATAGCTAGGATGTTTTTTAGAAGAGGAGGGAACATAGAATGTGGTGAAAACACTAATTGGAAGGTCTAAGTGGTGGATAGCCCTCCAAAGGACAATGGCCCCAATCATAACCCTCCAGGCATTAGGGGATAATTGTGAAGGAGCTAGATTGATGTGGGATAATATAGCTCTGATGGAAGGATGGATAGGAATACGGAAGCCCAACTTGAACATCTGCTCATAGACGCAAATCTCTTTATCTCGGCCATCAAAGTCCCTCTCACTCCTCAGAGGTTTTCTAAGGATGATGGAAGAGTTTATCGAATAGAGGTGCCTAAAAGAAAGAAGGTTGTACTCACTGACGGAGCTATCAATCTCAGCCGCCTCAGATGTATCAATATCACTCTCCTGACCATCATCATCATCCCCAGCAACATCGGCCTCAGCAGGTGTGGGGACACCACCAGGAAACCTCTGAGAAAATTCAGCAGAGGTGGCGACCGACAGAGGAATGACATCAATGGGTGGTGGAATGGCCACACTTGGCCCAATGATTTCAACATCTGAAGATATGTGAGAGGTACTAGCACCGTGGTGAGACGAGGCACATCTCGATACCTCGGTTTCCTCAGGGACCTTACCCTGCCTAGGAGAGTAATCCATAGCCTCTTGAAAAGAATCTACAGACATGGGGTTTGAGGAGGACGACTCAGACTCAGACATCAGTATTGGATCCTTAGGGACCCTAGTAGGCTCTGCTGACTCATGTAAAATAACCTTCAGAGGTGGAGGATAGATGGTCCTGAGAGGAAATGCCTTAGCCCTACGAGTTTCCTCTTGGGCTAGCTCTATTTGCCTAATTTTTTCGAAGATCTTTTCACGAAGAGATGCGAACTCTTTTATGAGTTGGTATAAGGGTCTGAGCATAAGTGGGATGAAACTACACTTAAGAAGGATTCAAAACCAAAAACTAGTACTCAACTTGAAAGAACTTAAACTCAAGATCAAAAGGGAAAGTGGGAAAATTCCAAATGAAGAACACTCAAGAACAAAGTCGTTGAAAAATGCAAAGACTCGCCGAAAACTCAGAAATGATGACTGTAACTAAAAATGGAAGAAAGAGGATGAAAATGGTACCTGGCTAATCGCGAAATAGAGAGGAAGAGGTTTAGAAGCAATGGAAACCTTCAATACAGCCAACACAAGAGGTTTGCATTTGCAGTTGCAGAGGGAGAGCTCCAGCGAGAAAATGGAAGAAAAGAGAATGCAGAGAGAGAATATGGCTTTTGAACTTAAAACAATGATGGGGCACGAGTCCCAATGCCCCATCATTGCCCTGGGAAGCCTAAAAGGCAGGCCATAATCACATCATCTTGGGGAACACGCTTCACTTCAGCAAGTGACACGTGTTAAGAGAATATTGGTACTTAAGGAAACTCAGTCTTTGCCTTGCATACCCCTCAATCACCTACTCACATTGGTAACTAAGGGCTAGGTGTGATTGATATGCCCAAAGTTCGCCCTCTTGCTCAGAGAAACTAACCTCAGTCGATCTCACAACCGACGTGACCAGAATCTTATTACAACCATCAACAAGGTCGTCCCTCATAAGGTCAGCCCCTCATACACCAACCTCAACTGGTCGACCAGCCGAGGTCAAAAGGTCTCATGGGATCAATAATCTACTAACATCATCATCGGCCCCAGTCGACGTTGCGGTCGTCACCCAAAATTAGCATCTCATGGGATCAATCATCTACCGACATCAACATCAGCCCCATCCTAAGTTACAACTACCTCATAATTAACCTTGGTCGGCCCTCCTGGCAGAGGTCATCATGAAGACAAAGAGACTACATATGTCCCCAATAACTTTCTACTTGTGCAAGCTGAGGTTACATCAGTCAAGGACCAGGGGCCGAGCATTTACAAGCATATGCAAGGTTGGGAACACATGGAAAAATCTGTTATAACCGAATCATTCCCTCCACGTGAGGGAATATTGAGGTCATCATTATTTACTTAAGATCATCTAGGTTTCATTCTTATACTGGTTTAATCTTCATGCACATTCCCATTGCATGATTGGAGGGTACATTACACCCCCCAAGCACTATATATAGAGGTCATCCTCTACCTTGTAGAGGGATCCAGAATTACAACCCTAGCTGAAACTCGATTCGTTTACACAGTAGAGAGAGAAAGCTTGAGAGATTGTATCTATGGCCATTAGTGCCTTCATCTAGTGATATCACTCACACTCACAGTGGCCGTAGGCTAGATTAGCTGAACCACTTATATACAAGTGTTCATCCTCTTCTCCTCACCTCCTTCCACTATATATACATACACTCTTGTGCTGCCATTGTTATTGTTAGTTTGAGCTTATCAACAACTCATCTGGTGGTGCTATTTCCAGCATCATTAATAACTATATATCATCAAAAAAAATTTAGCCATATGTGACAATTAAAGTGTGAGCTAAATGAACTAAAAATAAAACATGCACACAAATTTGGAATTTTGACAATTCTATAAACAATAGTGACCCATTTAATTTATCCATACAAACTCCCTCAAATATATATCATATTTTCTGTTGAATGAACGTAAACTAAATGACGCATATATGGCATATGATTCTTTTTATTTCCTTGATTTTTTCGGGCTCTTTTAAACAGTGGCTTTCACAATGAGTCAATTTTACACTCTCGCAGCCCTTTCCCATGAACACTCATCATATTTTCAATTACAATCCTCACGATAAATGGTTCTTACATGCACACCTCCTCATTATGTCTACTTACGCATAGATGATAAAATTGAGATAATACCGTCTCACCAAACTCAAATATGCAAGAGATATCAAACATCCATAAAAACTCGTGCATGTGTGCAAAGATCGCATATATACAAAGTCTAATCAAAATGCATATCAACTTTGAAACTACCCCATAATACAATGGTTAAGATCATTCTAAGCATCAATAATTATGACCAAATGTCCTAGATACATGGATAATGAAAGTAGGGGGTATAAGCACACCAATATGCCACATCAAACATGTAAATAAAAAAATAAATTGAAAATCTTTTTGTTTTTTTTTTCAATATATTTTGACACAATTTTTTTTTCTCAAAAACAAAATATTTTTGTATTTTTCAAATAAGACCCAACAAAAGAAAATATAATCCAAAATGATACACATGCCATAACACTAGCAAGATATAAATCATGATGCAAAGACTAGCGTATGACAAATATGGTAACACAATCATCCTTTAGATCTTGCATGTGAAGAATCAAGTATAACCAAATGGTAACCATGAAGTTTTAAATCTAAAGCCACTAAATTCGATTTCCGAACCCAAGTATGTGTCATATAACGGGTGGGATTTTTTGGAATCGAAACGACTTTATTCCTTAACTTCCTAGGGGCATTCCTAAAGTCATAGAACGTCCATGGTGACCTTTTCTACCATAATGGAAATAAGTGTAAATACGACGGGAATGATAACCAAAATGTCGACCTCTCCTCACGTTCCTAGTGGACTCTCTCACACGGTTGACATTGTCTTTGGAAATGGGAACACTATCGTCGTAGCCTATACCACACCGATTACTTTTGACTTGGATGGTGCCTAACATCCTATCCAACTTCTCTGACCTAGATTTTAAGTCAAACTTAACCTTACTCGAGTCTTTCAACTTCTTCTCCAACTCACAAATCTTAGACACAAGCACGTGCCTAGACTCCTCAAACTCTAGCAACTCCTTTTTCAAAGTTTCAATCAAACCATGAAGACTATCACTCTCTTTGTCAACATACTCTAGCTTCTCCCTAAGCTTCTTATCCCGTTCCCTAAGATCCTCAATCAAAGCATCGTTATTTTTTACGTCACGCTCATTCAACCTAACTTTCAATTTAGAGTTAGCCTTTTTCACTTTCACAGCCTCGACATACAACTCATTAAAAGTAACTTATAACTCTTTCACATCTACCTGCTCGTCGTCACTCACTTGGGATTCAACAGCCTTGGAAGTGTCATGCACATGAGAATATTCGTGGAAAGATTTATAGTCATCGCTCACATGACATGCCAAGAAATCAACAAACCTACTCTTATTGGGGAAACTATTTCCCTCTTCCAGTTCCCTATTACTTAAGGAGGCACTATAAGCTATCAGTTTCTTTCCCTCTTTCTTAAGTTTAGTGGGACACTTGGCAATTTTGTCACCATATCCATCACACCTAAAAAACCTATCTGACTAAACCCTGTTGAATTTCTCACTCTTATCTTTAGGGGTGGACTCAACCTTGTTGTTCTTGAATTTCTCAAACTTTTTGGGATCTTTCGATTGATTTTGAAACTTAAGAATTTTTTTGAATTTCTTTACCAACAAGAAGACAACCTCAAAATCGGAATCGAAATTGTCATCCGAAACTCTAGTCTCCTCCTTCCGAGCTTTCAAAACAATGCCCTTTTTCTTTCTTTGGCACTTTCTTGGAGGTAAACATATCGAGTTCATAGGTTTGTAAGTCACCTCTAATCTCATCAGGTTTCGTCGAATCAAGAATTCCTAAGGAGTTTAAAATAGTCACTTTTTCATCGAACCTAGTCGGCAAGGATCTCAAAATTTTCTTTATCATACGGTTGTCGGGAATTTTCTCATCTAAGTTAAACGATGAGTTGATAATATTAGACAATCTAGCATAAAACTCATCAAACGACTCACTATCTAGCATCTTAATCATATTAAACTGTGTAGTGAGGTTTTGTAACTTTGACGCCCTGGCCATGCTAGTGCCCTAGTGAGTAAGTGCAAGTGTATCCCAAGCCTCTTTTGAAGTTTCACAAGTCATAATTCTATTGTACTCTTCCGATGTGACATGCGAGGAAATTACTTGTAGACCTTTAGAGTTGTACGATGCAATCCAATGTTCAGGATCATTCCATGACTCAATGGGTTTCAAACTTGTAACCTCACCCTATCGTGTGACTGGTGGTGACCAACCCCTTTCAACTGCTAACCACACATGCTCATCAATATATTTTAAATCATTTCTCATTTGCATTTTCCAATAAGCATAATTTGTGCCATAAAAAATAGGAGCATAAAAACTTTTAAAACCTCAAAAATTCATCACAAAAAACACAAGGGATCAAACACAACAAAAATATATTTTTATCTATGACACCAATTTCATGGTCCCTTTTTAAGTTCTTATGCGGAAAGTGTTTTAAGGATGACAAAAACAATTTCTCTTTGTATGAAAACCCTTTTTCCAATTTTTAATTCACACCAAGTTGTGAACTAATTTTAACTTAACCAAATTTTATCTTGATTAATCCTAAACATCCATCTAGTGATTAAAGCAAGTAAAATAAAGTAAAGAATACTCACAACGTCAGATGTACCACAATGAGAAAAACCTCGGACGGCTTAGGCCAGATAAACATTATGAATGTCAAATTACAACGAACATACACAACTCTTACTCAACGACTCAATCCCCATGAGACTTGTCGCTCTTCTAATCTTCAACCACTTCTCTCATAGTGCCCACGTAGAAAGTCCTTCTTCCACATTACTTGTCCACAATACATGCGTCCACGTATATCTTGGTGTCCACCAATATGACTTGTAACGTCAACGATATTGAAACCGAACTCCATCGAATCTTCATTGCAAAACCAGCAATGTTTAAGTGTAGAACAACTCTTCTTGGTGCCACAAAGACCACTATAGCATATATTAATGATAGCTCGGATCTTTGAAACTCTAAGGATGTGTTTACTTTGGAAAACCTTAAAAACTTGTATGCAGAAGCATACTAGTTCGTAAACAGTTTTTCCAAAATGCACACTTTTGAAATCTGATGGAAAACATGCCTTATATAATTTTCTTGAGGTGGCGCGTCGTTCAAGCTACATTGACTTGTCGCTCGAACGAGATAGCAATTTCGTTTGAACGATAGAGCATCTCGCTTGAACGACAAGTCAAGTCATTTGAGCTACCAACAAATTAGAGTTTGTTTTTAAACCAATTCTAATCTGTCCTCATCAGATTAAAATGAAGTGTAAACCTTTTCAAACACTTATAAAACATTTTAAAAATATTTATTTAATAAAAATTACATCCTTAATCATTTAAAAATAAATTTTAAGTCTCATTAAAATTACGCATTCATATGTGAGTGATCTAGGAATGCAATTAAACTTTGAAGCTGAATAAACTTTCACTTATTAAACTTCGGCGTAATTAATTCCTTGAAGCTTTTCCACAACGTCTTTAACACGTCATAGTCTGTGTGGGATCTTGACAATAAAAATCGACCTATGACTTAAATGTGTTTTGTTCCGGAAATAAGTCAAACTATACAATGGACTCAATTGAGAATTTTGTCCTTACATAATCCCCTTGGCAGTTAACTTTGTTTTCTCCCTTTTCATTGGAGTGATTCAATCAATATTATTTGTATATTTTTTTATTAGTGTGTAATCATTACACATGTACGTGGCTTTTGGTAAAATATAGCCCAATCAAGCCTGTTTTGGTGTCCTCCACTGTTGAACAATTTTATTCTACAGAGGATGCTGGAGGCCAATATATTCCACTCAATGTTCCTTTGAGTTGAATGGAATAGAAGGGGAGTTGGTGTTAGGTTTGAAAAGGGAAACTGATATCAACTAATTTACTATTTACATAAATATATGACATGAAGTTAAAATGTTATATAGGGTGACAATATGTTAAATTTTTTCAACATATATAATATACTTTATAAGGACAAATCGTTCTTTTTGGTGAATTATTTATTAAGCAATTCATATGTATCCATTTTTCTACATGTTTTAGAGTTGATTTGTCATGTTGGAATATTAGATAAACATATATGGTAGAAGTTTTGGTTACACGGCTGTAGATCTTATTTTGGGGTTGTTGAGTATTGAAATCATGTATATATATATGAAATATGAAATCTTCTTTTTTGCACGTATCCATGTAAACTTTAACAACTTTGAATTGAATGAACTATTTTGTTAAACTGTGAATTGGTCAAGTGTTATTATTTATTTGAAAATATGAATCGATTTAAGTTATGATAAAAAAATACTACACAACACATTGTGACACCCTGCCTAATTAATCCCGGGTGGCCAGTCCTAAATCAAGTTAGAAAAGGTTTCTCAGTTGGTCCATTCTTAGCATCACTGTCGTCTTTTCAAATTACTAACCACCAAAACGAGAAACGTAGACAGGTGCCAATTTTTATCTTTCAATTAATTAAATTAAAACTTATGCAGAACATACAACAATACACAATCACAGTTAATTAAAATAACCATCCACAAATAAAACACCTAACCGAATAAACCATCGGTCCAAATATCCAATACAAGTAAATATCAGAAAAACATCTCAACAAGTCTACTACAGATAAATGAACTATGAGCAACAAGCTCAGATAACTACTAGAGAGTCTCTACAAGAATGAAAGAAGGAGGCGTCTATCAAAACCTCGCAACATCCACATGTGCTGCAGCAAAGGATACCTGGAATAGAGTCAAGCTTGGCGCCCTTGTGGTTGGACACCTAAAAGGTTTTTAAAAATTTTATAGCAAGGGTTAGTACCCAAAAACATTTGAAAACATTTAACAAATGATTAACTTGCAGTAATAAATAAATATGCATGCTCTTCATATTTTAGTTAGTGTCGCACTCTCTTGAGGACTTCCTTACCCCTCCTCTAATGTGCACTACTAACGCTTCCATTTAATTTACTAGGTCCCACGCTCCTGACCCAAATGATTATTTTAAGCCTTGAATGTTACCTACTCTAACCGAGTATGCCTTAATTCATGATTTTTAAGTTATTATAAACGTCAAACTTAATTGAATCATTACTCCTTTTAAATTCATATAACATTCACACCTGTTATGCACATAATACATTTTTCACTATGTATTAATTATCCCATATATAATTATTTATCTAATTATATATTTAATCATATTATAGTATTCACAAACATACTGAAATAACATTTAATACGAACTCTCGACCGAGTAAGAATACTCACAAAATATAAATTTTTCCCAAGTGCTATCCCACTAGGTGTATTCACGTAACCTAGTTATCCAAGTTAGATTCGCTCACTAACTTAGTTTAACATACGAATTGGAGGCGGTCATATTCCTTCCCTGAAAATGAGATGCCCCTCACCCATATAACGGACGCTATGACCTGGGATTATACTCACCCTACTCCTCAAGCTAGGGGATTCATCCACTGCGCAACCTCCACCTATAGCACTAGACTATATAATAGTAATATTCAATCTCTGATATTTATGCACACACTATATATATATACTATCACACACCGTATATATATATATAAATATAAAATATCCCGGCTACACCATGTACTAAATCCGTAACACAAGCCTATTTAATTTATTAAGAGTTTATGGTCCAACCCTAATTATTAATTAATTTGCACATTAATTAATTTAGTCACCTTTGGTGTCGCCCCCACCATAAATTTGGACTTATTCTCGTATCCCGAAATAACCTCACTCGAGTCTAAATTCCCGACTCTCGAATTTATAATCATGACGTGTCACCCAAAAACTCCCTCAAATCCTAATTAACTTTACTCACAATTAATTAGATTTAAGCTCATGTATTAATTTCTCAATAATTAATTACATAAAGATTATTATGTAAATTCCCTCATATATACATAACTGGGCGAATCTGCCAAATTCTGCCGACCTTCGATCGATCGATCGAGCAGGTCTTCGTCTTCTTTGCGAAGTTAGAATCAGCCATGGACGAAATTTCGCAAACCCTAGTTTCTTCTACCAGTAACCTCAAGCCCTCTTAACCTCAATACATGTTAGAAAACTTATTAGGAACCTCCAGGATGTCCACCAACATTATTAATTCGTCCATTAACTAAAATTTCTAAATTTGGGGAAAAATTCATCTTTAACCCTTAGCCCATTTACACCCCAAATTCCATCATCAAATCCGTTTTTAATTGTCCGGATATCATCCTACCAGATATGTATCAACTTATAAATATCAGATTTTACATGAATCCTTACTCAAATTCGTAAATCGGATTATTATTTTCAAAATCCCATGTTTATGCCATGAACACCCAAAACGAATTTTAATCAATCACATCACATGAATATGAATTGAAAAACAGATTCAATACTATTGCAAGTTATCCACTTGCCTTAGGTTTCGTAGTGTCTGATTCGGAGATGAATTCCAAGGTTGAAGATGATCCTTGTTGGCTCTCTAGTGATCCCAAAATTGCCTTTAACTGCTATTAGGGTTCCTTAATACACTTAGCCTTTTTCTAAAACTCTATCAGCCGTTTTCTTATTCCTTCTAATTCCTTAATTTACCTAAATCCCGTTTTTTGCCTAATGGGCCAAGCCCAAGTGACCCAAATGCCCCCGTGTGGGCCCGACTATGTCTAAAAACGCCCCGTGACCCGTTTACAACCCCTGGGTACACTTTTCCGACTATCTCGGCCCATCCGGACTCGATCGTACACTCAGTATTGGCATCCGAATTAATTTATAAAAATGTTTATCCCCTCACCCCTTTAGTCTATACCGACTCACGGTTGAGATAAATGCATACCCTTTCATTAATACTCGAAATGGCGTAAATAAATAATTACTATTCACTTAGTAAATAACTTCCCGTAAATATTATCCATTTACTCCTTGATTAATATTTAAATAAAATTTTCCCTAATTAATTTAATTAAATTATGACTCACAAGTAATTTTCAATTCTCGAATTAATTAAATATTTAATGCATGAAAATGCGGGGTGTTACATACTCCCCCCCTTACAAAGGAATTTCGTCCCCGAAATTAGGTCATACATGTGATAAAAAGCTCTGGATATTGCTCCCGCATATCCTCCTCCCGCTCCCAGGTAGACTCATCAATGTTTTGATGACACCACTATACTCTAACTAGTGGAACAACCTTGGATTGTAATTTCCGCTCGCTAGGGTCTAGGATAGCTGCCGGCCTCTCCTCATATGAGATTTCTGGCTGTAAATCAATTTCTTCGAGTGGAATGTGCCAGAAGGCCCTCTCACTCCTGCGATATTTCTTCAGCGATGCTACATAGAACACGTCGTGTATCCGCTGAAGATGCTCCGGTAATCCCAGCCTGTAGGCTAGAGGCCCCACCCTCTCGATAATAGGTAAAGGTCCCACGTACCTCGGTGCTAGCTTACCCTTCTTGCCGAACCTCATCACCCCTTTCATGGGGGACACCCTGACCAATACCTGATCCCCAACCTCTAACTCAACGTGTCTCCGAGAAGCATCCGCGTAACTTTTCTGCCTATCCTGGGCTATCCGAATCCTCCCTCGGATCAGCTCTATCTTAGAAGATGTCTCCTGAACAATCTCCGGCCCCAACAGTTTGTTGTCCCCCACCTCTAACCAATAAGTGGGTGAACGACAAGGTCTCCTGTATAATGCCTCGAATGGTGCCATGCCGATCGTGAATTGGTAAGAGTTATTATACGCAAACTCTACCAGAGGAAGATATTTCTCCCAACCTCCCCCAAAGTCTAGTATACACATTCTGAGCATATCTTTCAACATCTGATTGGCTCTCTCGGTCTGCCCGTCAGTCTGTGGGTGATAGGTTGTACTCAAACGTAACTCCGTGCCCATGGCGTCCTGAAAACTCTGCCAAAAATGGGCCACAAAGATCTTGTCCCTATTCGACAAAATATTAATCGGTACCCCGTGCAGTTTAACAATCTCCTCTATGAATAGCTGTGCATAACGCATCGTCTCAAAGTCTGTGCGAACCGGTAGGAAGTGTGCCACTTTGGTCAACCGATCCACAACAAACCATATGGAATCGTGACCCTTCTGTGATGTTGGTAACCCTATAATGAAGTCCATAGAGATGCTCTCCCACTTCCACACAGGAATTTCAAGTGGCTGTAGCATTCCTGATGGTCTCTGGTGGTCAACTTTCACAAGCTGACACGTGGCACATTTCGAAACAAATTCTGCTATGTCCCGTTTCATCCCTGCCCACCAATACTGCCTCCTCATATCTTGATACATCTTATCCCCACCGGGATGTACCGCGAATCTCGACCCATGAGACTCCGTCATAACGGCGTGCCTCAATTCCGCATCCTCTGGCACAATCAACCTCCCATTATGGCGTAAGCCTCCCTCCGAGTTGATCGAGTACCCCTCTGCTCCCTCAGCTAGCAACTGGCTCACCCTATCCCGGCAGGTCTGATCCTCTGCCTGAGCCCCCACAACCCGCATAATGATCTCGGGTGTGATGGATAATGCTGACATGCAAGCCCTGGCTACATCATCCTCGTATCGAAGTTCTCTCCACTTCGCTTTCCAGACTTCTAATATTTCCCCAGTCGGTCTTCGACTTAATGCATCTGACACCACATTAGCCTTACCAGGATGATACTGAATACCAAACTGATATTCTTTCACGAATTCTAGCCATCGCCTCTGTCTCATATTCAAATCCTTCTGAGTGAATAGATACTGAAGTGATTTGTGATCCGTGAATAGCGTGAACTGCTCCCCCAGGAGATAATGTCTCCATATCCTCAAAGCAAAAATGACTGCTGCTAACTCCAGGTCGTGAGTGGGGTAATTCTTCTCGTGGGTCTTTAGCTTCCTGTACGCATAAGCTATAGCCCTTTCCTCCTGCTGAAGCACACCCCCAAGTCCCTGTAAGGATGCGTCAGTGTAAACCCGATACTCTAATCCTTCTTTCGGAAATGCGAGCACGGGTGCAGATGTCAACTTGTCCTTTAACTCATCGAAGGCTAATTGACAGAGATCATTCCAAGTGAAAGGTACCCCTTTCCGGGTAAGATTCGTCAAAGGGCCCGCAATCTTTGAGAACCCTTTGATGAACCGTCTGTAATAACCGGCCAACCCCAGAAAACTGCGCACTTCTGTCGGTGTCATGGGCTATCCCCACTCCCTCACCGCCGATAATTTACTTGGATCCACCGCAATACCCCGGTCTGACACCACGTGGCCAAGGAACTGGACCTCCCGTAGCCAAAATCCACACTTACCGAATTTGGCGTAGAGTTGGTGATCCCGTAATGTCTGTAACACTATATGTAGGTTCTCTGCGTGCTCCTCCTCAGTATGCGAGTAGATCAGGATGTCATCAATGAACACGATAACAAACTGATCGAGGAACTCCCTGAATACTCTGTTCATGAGGTCCATGAACACTGCTGGTGCATTGGTGAGTCCGAATGGCATCACCCTTAACTCGTAAGATCCATACCGCGACAGGAAAGCGGTCTTCGGAACATCTTCCTCTCGGATACGTAGTTGATGATATCCTGACCTTAAGTCGACCTTAGAGAAATAAGACGCCCCTCTCAATTGGTCAAATAGGTCGTCAATCCTAGGCAACGGATACTTATTCCGTATCGTGGCCTTATTCAGTTCTCTATAGTCCACACATAACCGTAGTGAGCCATCTCGCTTTTTCACAAATAACACCGGTGCACTCCACGGTGATGTACTCCGTCGTATGAAACCCTGACCCAGAAGCTGCTGAATCTGCTCCCTCGGCTCACGCATTTCTGAAGGGGCCATACGGTATGGGGTCCGAGCAATTGGCCTCGTTCCCGGTGCTAAATTGATCACAAATTCGATTTCCCTACTAGGTGGCAACCCTGGTATCTCCTGAAACACATCCTCAAAGTCTCTCACCACTGGGATTGAATCCAACGGAATAGCCACCTCCTGTGAGTTTTCCTCCTCAATGTAATACAAGTGCGTGCATGTCCCTCCCTCGGGTAGTGGCATTGCTATTAAGAACATCTCCTGCCCTGGAATGGAGAACACGATAGTCCTTTCGTAGAAATCCACCGTCGTCCGATAACCTGCCAACCAATCCATTCCCAAGATGACATTGTACCCCTCCATATCTAACACTAGTAGGTCCGCTGCTAAACTAAGTATCCCAATCAAAATGTCCACACCCCGACAAATCGAGTGAATCGTGGCCCCGCTGCCAACTGGCGACTCTACACACATCCGAAGGCCTCCCACGGTCTCTAGTAGTCCGGCCCGTTTAGCAAAAATTTAATTTAATGAATGAATGTGATGCTCCCGTATCAAAGAGAATACTACCCTCATAACCATGAATGAGAAACATACCCTCAACTACAGGCGGTGCTTGCTGCGCTGGGGGATTAGGAACATCCCAGACGTTATACAAACGTCCGTAGTGCATCTGCCCCTGCTGAGGTGGGGCGGGTGGGGTTGGTGCTTCTGGTGGTAATTGCCCCCATTGCGCCTGTTGAGCCTCCTGCTGTTGGCCTCTGCCCCTCTGTGGGCATTCCTTCTTGAAGTGTCCTGGATGGCCACACACAAAACATTGTCTCTGACCATCCCCTTGTCGTTGGCCCTGTTGGCCCTACTGGCCTCCCCCATTGTTCCCTTGGCCCTGACGGCCCTGAGGAACATGCTACTGCGGGTTCGGCCCCGCTGCCCCTGCCTGAACCCCTGTCCTCCCTGTCGAAAACCACCAGGCTTAAACTTCTTAGCTTGATTCCCTTGCTGACTACCCGCCTGCTGCTCAGTACCACTTGTGTCACTACTAGTAACAGCCTTGCCCTGTTGGCTCGGCTCCCCTGTTCGCTTGCTCCCCTTCGCATGGAAGCGGTGGTCCTGGAAGTGTACAAGTGCGGCATTAACGACG
Organism: Sambucus nigra; assembly: GCA_949130495.1. Lineage (NCBI taxonomy): Eukaryota > Viridiplantae > Streptophyta > Magnoliopsida > Dipsacales > Adoxaceae > Sambucus > Sambucus nigra. Next base: position 197,811,072 of record OX422217.1, on the reverse strand, counting down.
TCTGTATACGTTACTAATTCCGGATTCCCAATCAAGTGTTGCCTGATTTGCCAGGCTAAACCGTCCATAAACCTCGACTTCTTCCGCTCCTCGTCGCTCACCTCATTTGGCACAAAGTTTGCCAAACGGGTGAACTCTTCCTCGTAGTCTGCCACTGATCGGTCTCCCTGAACTAAATCACTGAATTTCTTCCTCATCTCAGTCTCTACTGCTGGTGGAAAGTATTTGCGGTCGAACCGCACCCAAAACTCTGCTATCGGCATTAAGTCTCGCTCCCCGGCGGTGGTAACTGACTCCCACCACTGTAAGGCTGCCCCTGATAGACAAAAGGTAGCAAGCATCTGCTTCTGTACCTCGGTACACTCTAGCATGCGCAGATGGCGCTGAATGTTCTTCTTCCAGTCACAAGCCTCTATCACATCTGTACTACCCCGTAACTCAGGTGGGTGACCCTTCTGAAAGGTCTCTCTAACTCTCTGCCATGACGGTGGCCCCACTGGAGCCTGAACTGCTGGTGCCACTGGAGGCGGTGCCTGGGGCTGTGGAAAGTGAGCTGCCATAGCTCTCATTGCTGTTTCGACCGCCTGGGCCACTATCACTGCCACCTGAGTAGTGGAAATCAACTCGGGTGGGGGTGGTGGTAGCGGTACCTGTGACTCCTGATGAGCCTCCCTGATTTCATCCCTAGCCTCAGCCCTCTCCGCTCTCAGTCTCCTCGGTGGCATCTGCAATAGATTGAATTGTATTAGTACATAATTTACACAAAAATATACACAACAGAGATACGATATCTCATAAGCGAAAAAATGAATCGACATTCCTAATAATAGGGCTCTATAACAAACGAGTGCTACACTGAAACGTAGAAAGCCGCACAGATCCTAAGGACACTAGAACCTGATACTCTGATACCATCTGTGACACCCCGCCTAATTAATCCCGAGTGATCAGTCCTAAATCAAGTTAGAAAATGTTTCTCAGTTGGTCTATTCTTAGCATCACTGTTGTCTTTTTAAATTACTAACCACCTAAATGAGAAACGTAGACCGGTGCCAATTTTTATCTTTCAATTAATTAAATTAAAACTCATACGGAACATACAACAATACACAATCACAGTTAATTAAAATAACCATCCACAAATAAAACACCTAACCGAATAAACCATCGGTCCAAATATCCAATACAAGTAAATATCAGAAAAACATCTCAACAAGTCTACTACTGATAAATGAACTGTGAGCAACAAGCTCAGATAACTACTAGAGAGTCCCTACAAGAATGGAAGAAGGAGGCGTCTATCAAAACCCCGCAACATCCACATGTGCTGCAGCAAAGGATACCTGGAATAGAGTCAAGCTTGGCGCCCTTGTGGTTCGACACCTAAAAGGTTTTCAAAAATTTTATAGCAAGGGTTAGTACCCAAAAACATTTGAAAATATTTAACAAATGATTAACTTGCAGTAATAAATAAATATGCACGCTCTTCATATTTTAGTTAGTGCCGCACTCTCTTGAGGACTTCCTCACCCCTCCTCTAATGTGCACTACTAACGCTTCCATTTAATTTACTAGGTCCCACGCTCCTGACCCAAATGCTTATTTTAACCCTTGAATGTTTCCTACTCTAACCGAGTATGCCTTAATTCATGATTTTTAAGTTATTATAAACGTCAAACTTAATTGAATCATTACCCCTTTTAATTTCATATAACATTCACACCTGTTATGCACATAATACATTTTTCACTATGTATTAATTATCCCATATATAATTATTTATCTAATTATATATTTAATCATATTACAGTATTCACAAACATACTGAAATAACATTTAATACGAACTCTCGACCGAGTAAGAATACTCACAAAATATAAATTTTTCCCAAGTGCTATCCCACTAAGTGTATTCACGTAACCTAGTTATCCAAGTTAGATTCGCTCACTAACTTAGCTTAACATACGAATTGGAGGCGGTCATATTCCTTCCCTGAAAGTGAGATGCCCCTCACCCATATAATGGACGCTATGACCTGTGATTATACTCGCCCTACTCCTCAATCTAGGGGATTCATCCACTGCGCAACCTCCCCCTATAGCACTAGAGTATATAATAGTAATATTCAATCTCTGATATTTATGCACACACTATATATATATATATATATATATACTATCACACACCGTATATATATATATATATATATATATATATATATATATATATATATATATATATATAAATGTCCCGGCTACACCATGTACTAAATCCGTAACACAAGCCTATTTAATTTATTAAGAGTTTATGGTCCAACCCTAATTATTAATTAATTTTCACATTAATTAATTTAGTCACCTTTGGTTTCACCCTCACCATAAATTTGGACATACTCTCGTAGCCCGAAATAACCTCACTCGAAATTCCCGACTCTCGAATTTATAATCATGACGTGTCACCCAAAAACTCCCTCAAATCCTAATTAACTTTCCTCACAATTAATTAGATTTAAACTCATGTATTAATTTCTCAATAATTAATTACATATAGATTATTATGCAAATTCCCTCATATACACATAACTGGGCGAATCTGCTAAATTCTGCCGACCTTCGATCGATCGACCCCAAACCTTCGATCGATCGATCGAGCAGGTCTTCGTCTTCTTCGCGAAGACAGAATCAGCCATGGACGAAATTTCTCAAACCCTAGTTTCTTCTACCAGTAACCTCAAGCCCTATTAACCTCAATACATGTTAGAAAACCTATTAGGAACCTCCAGGATGTCCACCAACATTATTAATTCGTCCATTAACTAAAATTTCTAAATTTGGGGAAAAATTTATCTTTAACCCTTAACCCATTTACACCCCAAATTCCATAATCAAATCCGTTTTTAATTGTCCGGATATCATCCTACCAGATATGTATCAACTTATAAATATCAGATTTTACATGAATCCTTACTCAAATTCGTAAATCAGATTATTATTTTCAAAATCCCATGTTTATGCCATGAACACCCAAAACAAATTTTAATCAATCACATCACATGAATATGAATTGAAAAACAGATTCAATACTATTGCAAGTTATCCACTTGCCTTAGGTTTCGTAGTGTCTGATTCGGAGATGAATTCCAAGGTTGAAGATGATCCTTGTTGGCTCTCTAGTGATCCCAAAATTGCCTTTAACTGCTATTAGGGTTCCTTAATACACTTAGCCTTTTTCTAAAACTCTATCAGTCGTTTTCTTATTCCTTCTAATTCCTTAATTTACCTAAATCCCGTTTTTTGCCTAATGGGCCAAGCCCAAGTGACCCAAATGCCCCCGTGTGGGCGCGGCTATGTCTAAAAACGTCCCGTGACCCGTTTACAACCCCCGAGTACACTTTTTCGACTATCTCGGTCCATCCGGACTCGACCGTACACTTTGAATTGGCATCCGAATTAATTTATAAAAATGTTTATCCCCTCACCCCTTTAGTCTATACCGACACCCAGTTGAGATAAGTGCATACCCTGTCATTAATACTCGAAATGACTTAAATAAATAATTAATATTCACTTAGTAAATAACTTCCCGTAAATATTAACCATTTACTCCTCGATTAATATTTAAATAAAATTTTTCCTAATTAATTCAATTAAATTACGACTCACAAGTAATTTTCAATTCCCGAATTAATTAAATATTTAATGCATGAAAATGCGGGGTGTTACACACATAATGTATAATAATTTTAAAATGCCCGCACAACACGCGGGGTTGAAGACTAGTCCTTTAAGGTGTAATGGAGTATTAATTTGAGGAGAAGATGGCGTATCTAAGTAGAGAGCATTAATTATCATTTACACGCAAAATGCGAAAAGAACATATTTCTTTTAGTTTATATTTGTTTTATGTAAAGGTGTCCATGGTCCCTAAAACTCTAGAACCGCCGCGCATATTTCCTCTTTTTTACATCCACATCACTTGCTATAACTCACCAAATAAATTCCCACTGTTATAAAACGTCTACAGTAAAACAAACAAAAGAGGCAATATATGAATTTAAGAAACGTTCATTAACTCAATAACCCGTACTAAACAAAATACAAATGCTCAAAACACAAGACAAAGCAGCTATCAGATTTCCATTGTCCAGCAGGCCAACACTAAATGCTCCTTCAAAGAGTTGAACTCGTAACTGGAAATTGCATTACACAATAATAGTAAGGAAACAGAATAGGAAAAAAAACAAAAAAAAATACAACCAAAACGAATCTGAGTTTCCACTGAGTCTTCGTCCGTAGATATCAACGACCGGAAGAGATATTTGTGGTTACCATAAGTGTGAATGCCAAAGGATTGAAGTTGCCCTGAGGTTGAGAACATCATTAGTAGATCCACTCCCACCACCGTGAACCGCCCCATTGGGGAACTGGCACTGGCGGCTCCAACATGATAGTTCAAAGAGGAGTTATATTAGTGACGTTGGTTTTAGTAATATAAGGTTGATGGTCGAGTATGGTTGTGTTTTGAGAGCAGCATATGTAAGAGAATGTGCTTCCTTTTCTTTTGGGTTTGCAGCATCTTCCAAGGGATATGCGGCGACCAACTCCACTGCACCACATTTGATGACCGCACTTTTGGTTAATTTCTATATTTTTGATTTAGCTGTTTATCTTATTAATGAGGTTCTTGTTAACATGTGTGAACTCAGCTCATGCTAACAACCTTTATATAACACACACAAAAGATGAGGCAAGCACAAACAAAAAAATGAATATTTCTAAGCATCTATATATATCGTTTCCGAAATAAATAAAAACTTCCATTATATATATATATATATATATATATATATATAGGGAGAGGTTCATAAGTGAACTTAAAAGATGAACTTTTTAATGAACCTTAACAAAAATACTTAACAATTAATTAATTTTAATTCCTATGTTGTAATTGGTACGCGCCAGTGGTCCCCAACCCACCCACCCAGGCGCCCCCTCACCCCACCCCCATGGCAGCCCTGCTGCCAAAGGGCTGCTATAAGGGCTGCCATGGTGAGGCTGAGGGTGGGGGGGTGGGGTGCCGGGGGGCGAGGGAGTTGGGGATAGATCGACACGCGTGTTCGTTGCCGCTGGCGCGGACCAATTACAACATAGAAATTAAAAGTAATGAGTTGTTAGGTGTTATTTTGTTAAGGTTCATTAAAAAGTTCATCTTTTAGGTTCACTTGTGAACCTCTCCCATATATATATATATATATATATATATATATATATATATATATATATATATATAGGAAGAGGTTCAAAAGTGAACCAAAAGAATGAAATTTTTAATGAACATATTAAGACATTAAAAAATTGATCTGTAATTTCTTGTTATAATTGGTCCGTGCCAGCGACAATGGATAATTTTTAAATCCCCCTACTGGCGCGGACCAATTACAACAAGAAATTCAGGATCAATTTTTTATATCTTAGTAGGTTCATTAAAAAGTTCATTCTTTTGGTTCACTTTTGAACATCTCTCTCTCTATATATATATAGGGAGAAGTTCAATATATATATATATATTTATATATATATATATATATATATATATATATATATATATATATATATATATATATATATATAATAATACTTCTGTGCGGACTAATCCGCATTTTAAGAATGCGGACCGGACATGTGTCACCTATCGGTGCCCCTAGAAACTATCGCCTAAATTATAGGCACACTATCTCTCTTTTATGGGCTCATCGCTAGGTGACACATGTCCGGTCCGCATTCTTAAAATGCGGATTAGTCCGCACAAGAGCAGGACTGTATATATATACAGTCCTGCTCTTGTGCGGAGTAGTCCGCATTTTAAGAATGCGGATCGGACATGTGTCACCTAACAGTGCGCCTAGAAATTATCGCCTAAATTATAGGCACACACTCTCTCTTTTCTGGGTCCACCGCCAGGTGAATGTCCGGTCCGCATTCTTAAAATGCGGACTAGTCCGCACAAGAGCATGACTGTATATATACTAGGCGTGTCCACGTGCGTTTCACGTGCGATCGAATCCGAGTATTCAATTTAAGCATTAATAGTAGGGAATGCCGAAATGTGTACTAATTCTTAGAATAGTTTAGAATATTCTAGATAATGTCAACTATTAAATATAAGTTATTTCATATTAGATAAGATAGAGCTTACTTGTAATGTATAAAATATTCTAAAATTTTAGGGAAGTATGTAGGCTTCTAGAATGTTCTCATAAGGAGGTGGGAACCTTTTGGAGAATTAATCTAGACCATTGATGTACTTTAATCTCCACCATCCATTAAGGAGGTGAGATGCCTATAAATAGGTGGTGAGGTCATTTGGCCAAACCATCCCAATCCAAGCTAAGCATTGTAAGCTATCATCAAGTCTAATACAAAAACTTTCCTTCTTTTTCTATATTCCCAAATTCTCCTCAAATAACTTACTAACTAATTCTCTCCCTCTAAATTCTTGGTTGCCCATATCTAGCAATTCCAATTTCCTAAAAGTAAACTACATTCCAAACTACCTCCTAAAACTAACAGGAAACAAGACATTATAAGTATAGAAATCCATTAACACCTCAAAAATCTATACAAATCTGTGATGTGTTCGTGAACACAAATATTCCAAAATAAACTTATAACTTATTATAGGCGCATATTTCTAATAGATAATATTGTACAAAATGACATGTTTGACCAGTTGATGTACAAATTGATCATTGTGATGTTAACAATTTTCCATCTATTACTTTATTAAACTCATGTTGCACCGGTATTTTTCATCCTTACTTTGATTCGTAAAAATACATATAAACTAGAAACTGTGTACTTTATTATATGTTCAAAATGTGAATCAGATGCATACAAGCCTGAACCTGTGTACCTTGTGTGTACCTTGTGCTCTATTCAAAATGAGAATTAGATGCATAATAACTATTAATAAGACAGATCATATGACCTTCTATTTTTCTATATTTTTTGTTTAATGAGAATATAAATACACTAAGTTGATATGCCATATTGCTGTTATGAGAAAAGAATATAAACATAATAATATCATAATTTCTCAAATTCCTCTCATAACTACTTGTCATGCAATTGCTAACCAAGAAGTTGCCAAATTTTAATTGGTAAATAGTAAAAACACATTCAAACAATTAAAAGCAAAAATAAATTAGAAATTTAAAAACACTTACACTTACCTTTTTGAAATAAAAGCAGTTCTGTTATCGTCCTTCATGAGAGGTACATAAATATCCACTAAATCACCACAAATTTGTAAATACATAGCCAAAATTGTACAAGTCAGACATCCAAAAGGCTAAAAAAACTTACAAAAATAAACATAAAACCTAATATTCTAAATAATTCACAATGTTGATCTTCAAATAAAACATTATATGATGAAGAAACAAACGCATAACCTAATTACGTTTCTGTATTAATGACCATGAACATTCATATAAAAATAATTAGATGCTACTTTTGACATAAATTAATAAAGTAAAACTATAAGACAACCTTAGTCTGCAAATGAATCTGAGAAGATATGAAATTATATAACATAAGGCTTGACCAATAAATTACTGAAATTAGATACGAAACACAATTTTATCTCTCGGGCCAAAATGTGACTCGTAGGCAGGAAGCAGTACAACATACAAGAAATGCAAAGAGATTTTTTGTAACTTAGAATTTCTATATAAAAATTACTATTATATATCTAAAGTTGTTACAAATTAACCTCCAAGTGAAAAGAATCCTTTCTAGCCATGAAATGCTAAACCTTTATCATAATAACACGCCATCGTTTCATTGATGACACGAAGATCAAACGATAATTTGAAGAAATTTGGGAAGTATACCGATGACACCATCTTGCAATCTACGCAACCGAAAACGTAACAATTTATTAGACATGTAACGTATACTGATTTCAAAATTAAGCAACCAAACATTCAACAAAAAGCTCAATTTAAAATATTATCTTCGTAAGTTGAAAGTTCTAACTGTAATTAAGGGAAAGGAAGTGCAAATTAGGGGAAGGGGTGTGCTGCTGACTGAAGTTACAGAGGGATTGGAGGTCAAACACTTTGGAACGTTGTGGCCCGTGAAAGATGGTGTTCACAAGGTCGAGCAATAGTTTTTGAAGTACCGTGGCAGTAGTAATAGAGTGGGCCATCATAATCCGACTGACATGAACAGAAGGGCCAGAGTGAGTTTGGACTCACCTGCCATACACTTGCTCAAGCGCATCCCCCTCGCAATATCAATTATGTAAAATAAAAATATATTAATTGTTATTTGATATATAAAAAATTAAATTGTAAATGGACAAAAGTATAGAAACTTAGAAGTTGAAAAATGTATTATCTCACAACTCAACTTTATAAGTTATAAATAAAAATAAGTATAAATTTAAAAGAGATGTCAAGTTAAAAAAAAAGTTAAAAATCACCTGATACTTATATTTTCATATATAAGTTTTACGGTATTGATTTATAACCTACATTATGCAATATTGGTAAAACATAGAATTTAATAATCCTATAACAACTGTCTTAAGAAGTGAAGAACAATATTATAAGAACATGAATTATGAATCCAACATAACTATATATGTCTTAAGAAACCCAACACCACCATGTAAAGGTTAGCCATCAACATTTTAAACCATAATAAAGAAAAAAAGAAAACAGAATGAACATATTATACATAAACTAATCATTTTTTTTTACTTTAATACATCCTAAATTAGTCACTTTTGAGTTTGGTACCTTTTTTTATTGACTTTGAGTTTTTTACCTTTTTTCGTTATTGAACCGTTACATTTAACGGTAATTTGACTTTCATGCGACCTTTCAAAAAAAAAAAAAAAAATCCACAAATGAAAAAGAACTGAAAATACAAATCAAATAATAAAAAATAGGAAATATAAAACAAAAACAAAAAAAGATATTTTCGCACCCTCCACAACCCCACCACTACCCCTCTGCCCCTGTTCCTTTCCCCCATCGCCTCTTTAGCACCTCCCTGGACTGAAATTATAGCATAACCACCACTCCTCCCAAATCTGATTTAATCGTGGGAGGGGCGGGAGAAGTGGAAAAGGCAGCGGGTTGGGTTCGAATGGTTATTGTCGTTTGGGGGGGAAGGGAGGATAAAGAGATACGGGTGGGGGAATTGTGGTGGGGGGGGGGGGGGGGGGAGGGGATGGGTTAGGTGTTTTGAACTTTATTCTTTTTCACATTTTTCTTTATTTTTTATAGTTTTTCTTTTTTTTCTCTTCTTTTTTTTTTAATCCTTTTTAAGTCACAAGTTATGTGTAATGCACATGACCGTTATCTTTAACGGTTCAAAAAAAAAAATTGTACTAAACTCAAAGTCAATTAGTAACAGATACCAAACTCAAAAGTGAGTTTAGAACGTATTAGAGTAAAAAAAACCCATAAAAAAGACAACATTTTCGACTTGGAAAATGTGTAAACATATTAAGCATCAATTGTAGACAATTATAAACCAAAATATAGAATAATAAGCATTCAAATATAAATCAACATCATAAAAGTACATGATTCTTTTTGTGCATAGATTTTTCCCAATTACTACATGGAATTAAGAACCAGGTATAAACAAAGTCGAATAATGAAAAATTGCAAACGTTATACAAAACGAAGAATAATCATTTATCGTGTCATAATCCACACAGCTGACCAATTGAAGTGCAACACGAATAAACGACATTTTTTACTCACCAGAGGAGATTGAGTCGAAAGAGCTTATAAATGATAGCCCCTACAATAGAAAAATAATTTGAAGCATAAAAAAGTTAAATTTTTGCAGCTAACTAACTACACTAAAAACAAATTCAGAAAAGGAAAAAAATGCAAAATCTGAATTAATCAGGGTATCCCTAAATTTTGGTCACATGTAAATCAGTTTTCTTATTCTTGGTCACATGTAAATTAGGGCATCCCTTAATTTTGGTCACATGTAAATCAGCAAATATAATGACCACTAATTATAACAAAACATAGATTCCTCACAACTAGCAATAAGAAAAATATTATACATACCAAAATGAAGCCACAGAAGGTAATGACAACAGTGGAGCCAATGTATAACGGTTCCAATTGTAATCTACACATCCAATGTAAAAAAATTCGTTTATTCGTGTTGCACTTCAATCTCCACGAAACTGCCTTCGCAATTTTTTCATATGCGGGAATGAATTGGAGAATGAATTTTAGGACAACTGACTTTTGATTTCTAGGGTTGAAAGATGTATGTATTTGGATGGTTTGATATGTGTAAATGAATATGTGAGAGATGGGATGAATGAATGTGGGTATTTCGTATGAGAGAATGAATAGGGGAGAGATATGTCAAACTATTATTAAAGGTATGATAGGAATTTTAAATTTAATGAGTGATAAGCACCCAAAACTGTAAATTTTATGCCCCGAATAGACATTCTTTAGTTGCTTATTCTCGGCAATATGGGTCTTATGTGCTTAAATGTTAATCTTGTAGGTCAAACATCTGTTTGCGGTGTCAAAAAATATATATCGAGGCAAATGTGCATTTTATGGAGCTAATTACCAATCCCGTAACCAAACCCGAGCCTAAACCTAGTCCAAAGCATCATCCCAAGTGTTGATACCAAAATTAGTATGCTGATACAGACGAATAATAAGAAGACACGTGTCGATCTACGTGGCACAATAGAAACGAGGAAGTCTATTTCCCCGACCAAGTCATACTCACTCCGAGCAGCAAGTATACTCCGAGGAACACCAACACTCCGAGGAACTCCAATACTCCGAGGAACTCTTGAACGACGAGCAACTAAGGCGGTCCGAGCTGCATCTCGGCCACAGCATTGATTGCCAGATAATCAACAGTTCAACTATTCATTGAATGCTAATCATACAGACGTATACTCTTAAAGGGAATTAATTGTTTACCCTTTCACATGTACAGCCCAAGGGCTATAAATACATTGTATCACCCTCATTCAAGGGGACCGGAATTTCTTGATAGAACTACATATTGAGAATTCCAAAACACTTGGCAATAACAGAAACAGTGGACGTAGGCCATTCTTATAAGGTTGAACCACTTTAAAATTCTTTGTATCATTTATATTTATCTGTGATTAAATAATTAGAAGCAATCTAATTTCTTACATCAACAGATTGGCGCCGTCTGTGGGAATGTCTGTTGTTATCGTTTTTCACCAAAAATCATTCATCATCAATGGCAGATAATTCGGAATCCAGCAATCGAAACGCTGGAAATGCTGAAAATCCTCCAAATCCCTCTGCACCTCCAGATCTGGCTGGGATTATGACGAATCTGGCTCAAGGACAAACCTCCATGCAAGAAACAATGCGGCAACTCATACAGACCCTTCATGGCGGTGCACCTGCACGTTCGGGATAACGAAGTGGTTAGAGGCAAACCTATTTACTTTCTTCACGATCCAGGCGTACTGAGACATATCGTAATGAGGAATCTGATGATTTCTCTTATCAACCTGGGCGAACTTCGTCAATAAGGGCTACAGATACTGATCAACGTATCACTCTCTCTCCAGAGAAACCCAGTGCATTGGAAAGACTGAGTAGGGTGTCTCCTTTCAGTTGATTAGGCCCTAAGAGGAGGAGGAATAGGAGTCCACCTAAGACCATGTCGAGGAGTTTTCGACAACCATCAGATCTAAGAGAAGGATCAGCACAATCACGACCAGTTGCTCGTCAAGATAGATCTCAGGAGGCCACATCAGAGCAATCAATTGCTCGAACTAACAAGCCCGAGGAAGGAAATGATGCATGGAAAGGTTACATTCAGCGGTTGGAGGATAGATTGGGAGAAATGGCTAAGGCGAAGAATCCCCTACAACGAACTTTTGTTCAAGGGACACCTTTTGTCCAGGCCATTGTGGGTTTTTCTACCCCGTCAAAGTTTAAAGCACCTATGGTGACCCCCATATATGATGGAAAGACAGATCCTGTTCTTCATATAGAGCAATATCAAGCTGCCGCCGACATTTATGCTGTCCCCGATGAGATGAGATGTAGAGCATTCTCAGGAACTCTTACTGGATCTGCCTAGATATGGTACAACAATCTTCCTAGGGGTAAGATTTCAACTTTCTTTCAGTTGGCCGAGTTGTTCATCGGCAATTTCTATTTTGGAGCAAAGCCAGTAAAAAGAGTAGCACACTTGTTAAGTGTTAGACAAAAATCTGGTGAGAGTACTAGAGATTACATAACTCGTTTCAATAACGAGAAGCTGGAAGTCATAGATTATGAAGAAAAGACAGCAATCACCACCTTGATGAGTGGGTTGTTACCTAACAAGTTGTATTACACTTTGGCCAAAGAGCCACCTACAACTATGTCAGAGTTGATGGCAAAAGCGGCCAAAATCATGAATGCCGAGGAGGCTATGGCTGCAAAGAAGAATATGGATAAAGAAACCAAGGTGGAAGATGACAAATCTAAGAAGAAAGAGCATATGGGCAATGGCGGTGACAAGCATTCCAAGAATAATAAATCGTCATGGGAAGTCCTGAAGAAATTCGATAATTATACTCCTTTGAAAATGGGTATTAATCATGTCTTGGAGGAAATCAAGAATAACAAGGAAGTAAAGTGGCCAAAGAAACTGAGGTCAGACCCTGACACGAGGAATAGGGAGAAATATTGCGAGTTCCATAAGGATCATGGCCATATGACCAAAAATTTCATAGCTCTTCAGAACGAGATTGAAACACTCATCCGAAGAGGGAAACTATCAAAGTATGTTGATCGGGGAGGTGAAAGAAGAAATAATGACCGAACTAGAGAAAGGTCTAGATCTCCTCGTCGAGTAGAGGAGAAAAAGAAGAGAAACCATGAAGATGATCGAGATGATGACCCCGATCTTCCCAAGAAACCAAGGCAGCCAGAACGAGAGGTATTTTCAATACGCTTTGGGTCATTTGATTGTAATGTCATTACAGGAGGAGATGCAGGAGGAGGAGACCTTACTGCAGAAAGAAAAGGTTACCTCGGTGAGGCTCAGGCTTGCTCATACATTCAACGGATAAATTTGGCTGAAGAGGATCGCCCGAGGAAGGTAAACAAAGAGAAGCTGGTCATCGGTTTTTCAAAAAATGATCTTGCAGGTGTTCATTACCCTCACGACGACCCTTTGGTGATCAAAATGAGGATGAAAGAAGTAATGATTTCAAGGGTTCTGGTAGATAATGGTAGTTCGGCAGACATCATGTTCTACTCATGCTTTGACAGTCTAAATTTAAAGTTATCTCAATTGGAGCCTTATCACAGACCTCTCCTGGATTTTGCTGGCGAGAAGGTTTTTCCACTTTGGACGATCAAGTTGGATATATTCATTGGAACTTGGCCTGCTTGTCGAACAGAAAGAATACACTTCTTTGTGATGGATAAAAATGTGCAATCAGCTTACAACATCATCATGGGAAGAGTTGGTTTGAAGAAGTTCGAAGAAGTTCCATCTACAGTACATCAGTGTTTAAAATTCCCTACAAATTTTGGAGTAGGAGATGTGAAAGGTGATCAAAAAGTAGCTCGGAAATGATATTATTCGTCTGCCGAGCAAGAGGAGCTTGAAGAGTCAAGGAAAAAGACTACTACCTACCAGGTGGATGAAGGTACAGAAATTGAAACACTGGATCCCAGAGACGAATCCCAACTTGTAAAAGGACAGGTGGTGGAATCTACAAAAAATGTTATTCTGGACGACGAGCACCCTGAACGAATAACCCAGATAGGTTCAACGTTGGATGCTTCAATAAAACAGGAGTTGATAACTTTCTTGAGAAACAGAAAGAAAACTTTTGCATGGAGTCATGAAGACATGCCAGGAATAGATCCCAACTTCTTATGTCATGAGCTCAATGCGAATAAGGAGATCAAGCCTGTAAAGCAGAGAAGAAGAGTGTTTAGTCCCGAGAAGAATCAAGCCATACAAGAGGAGGTCGAGAAGCTCCAGAAAGCCCAATTCATTGAAGATGTGAAATATCCAGACTGGTTAGCAAATGTGGTGATGGTAAAGAAGAAAAATAATAAATGGAGAATGTGTGTTGATTTCACCGATCTCAACAAGGCATGCCCAAAGGATCACTTTCCATTGCCCAGAATTGATCAACTAGTGGATGCTACCTCGGGACACGAGCTGCTCAGCTTCATGGATGCTTACTCTAGCTACAACCAGATCAAAATGAAACCTGAAGACAGGGAAAGTACTTCTTTTATTACCCCTAGAGGAACTTATTTTTATAATGTTATGCCTTTTGGTTTGAAAAATGCAGGAGCGACATACCAGCGGCTGATGAACAAGGTTTTTGCCAAACAAATCAGTTGCAATATGGAAGTCTATGTCGATGATATGCTGACAAAGAGCAAGAAAGCTGCTGATAATCTAGTTGACTTAGGTCAGACCTTTGATCAACTGGATAAATACCAAATGAAGCTCAACCCGACGAAGTGCACCTTTGGAGTACGAGAAGGAATGTTCCTCGGGTAAATCGTCAACCAGCGAGGCATTGAGGCGAATCCAGAAAAGATCAAAGCTCTTTTAGGGTTGCGATCTCCAACGACGAAGAAATAGGTGCAGAGTCTTACAGGACGAGTTGCAGCGCTCAACAGATTTGTATCCCGAGCAACTGATAGATGCCTCCCATTATTCAAAACACTTCGAAAAACTTTCAAGTGGAATGATGAATGTGAAAAAGCCTTTCAAGACTTGAAGAAATATTTGGGAGCACCTCCACTGTTGTCCAGGCCAGTAATGGGAGAAAAGTTGTACTTGTACCTGGCGGTATCAGAGAATGCAGTCAGGTCGGTATTGATCAGAATGGAGAACGGAGTCCAGAAGCCAATTTATTACACAAGTAAGGCTTTCCGAGGTGCAGAGATCAGGTACCCAAAGCTGGAAAAATTGGCATTGGCATTAATTGAGGCAAGTAAAAGAATGAGGCCATATTTCCAGGCCCATACCATAGTCGTGTATACCGACATGCCATTGAGACAAGCCCTTCATAAGCCAGAAAAATCAGGGAGACTGATGTATTGGGCAATAGAGCGCGGTGAATATGATATTGTGTATGAACCCAGATCATCACTAAAAGGGCAGGCTGTAGCAGACTTTATAGTAGAATTTACATATCCTGATACCCCCGAGGAACAAAAATTGCTCACTGATCAACCTGTGGATGTTACAGGATCAACAAACACAAGCTCAGACGAACTCCAGTTGGTAAAAGGGCTTGTAGATATTGAAAGATCACCAAATTCGAGCCCAGACCAACTCCGGTTGGTAAAAGGACGAGAAGAGATAATCGATGAGGAGAGAGAAATATCAGGGGAGGATGAAAGAAAATAACAAATATTTCACCGAGGAACTTTGTCAGATAAGAAATTTGAAGACGAGTTACCTATATGGAGGTTATATGTAGATGGCTCAGCTTGCACTACAGGATGTGGCGCGGGAATAGTTCTGAACACCCTAGACGAGATTGGTATGGAATATGCCTTTCGATTCCAATTCAAAGCCTCCAATAATGAGGCTGAGTATGAAGCCTTGATAGCAGGTCTTAATTTAGCAAAGATTATGGAAGCGCAATAAGTGATGGTATTCAGTGATTCTCAATTAATTGTGAATCAGATGATGGGAACATATGCAGTTAAAGGAGAATTAATGGTCAAGTATCATGCAAAAGCGATGGAGTTGTTCGAAGAATTTGATGCCATTCAGTTGATCAGAATACCAAGAATGGAGAATGCACAAGCAGACGCACCGGCCCGACTAGCATCAGCTACTCGTACCGAGCTGCGAAGAACGATACCAATTGAGGTGTTAGAAAGTCGAAGCATAGATGAAGACCTGACGATGAACATTATTACCCTTGATTTAGGACCATCTTGGATGGATCCCATCAGGGCATATGTTGAGGAAGGAGAATTACCGGAAGATAAGCTCGCTGCCAAGAAATTGAAGTTTAAAGCTGCTCGGTATGTACTAACTAATGGTGTTTTGTATAGACGAGGAATTATGGTAGGTTTGCAAAGATGTGTACATCCCTCCGAGGTGAAAGAATTGATTGAAGAGATCCATGAAGGGTCCTGTGGAGCCCATGTAGCAGGTCGGACACTTTTGCAAAGAGTGATGACGCAGGGATACTACTGGCCAACGATGAGGGCTGATTGTATAGCCTATGCTAAGAGATGTGATAAATGCCGACATTTTTCCTCCATCCGACGAACTCCACAAGCATTGTTGACACCCATAACTTCCCCTTGTCCATTTTCCATGTGGGGAATGGATTTGGTAGGACCACTGCCAACAACCCGAGGAAGATTCAAGTACCTCGTCATCGCAGTGGATTATTTTACTAAGTGGGTAGAAGTTGAGCCTCTGATTGATATGACATACGAGAAGGTGTACCAGTTCGTTTGGAAGAACATCATCTGCTGATATGGTCTCCCTCATTCCTTCATCACAGACCATGGAACACAATTTGATAACGAGAAGTTTATCGCCTATTGTCATCAGTCAAACATTTTGAAGATTCATTCAGCACCAGGCCATCCTCAAAGCAATGGGCAGACTGAAGTGATGAACAGAACATTACTAAATGGTTTGAAGAAGAGGCTAATTGAGGCTAAAGCTAATTGGATTAATGAGCTACAATTAGTATTGTGGGCTTACCGAACAACTCCTCGAGCAGCAACTGGAGAATCACCATATATGCTGACATTTGGAAGTGAGGCCGTAATACCTGCCGAGTTGGGTCTTCCAACACACAGAGTGCTGAATTTCAATTCCTCAGTCAGCGACTTGATGAGGAGATTAGATTTGGACATGCTCGAGGAAGTTAGAGAAGAGGCAGCCATTAGGAATGCTTCTTATCAACAACGAACAACCCTGTTCTACAACAAGAGGGTGAAAAAATGCGACTTAAAAGAAGGAGATTACGTGCTAAAGAAGGTCATTCAGAAGCACAATAAGTTGGAAGCAAACTGGCATGGACCTTACTGAGTTACAACAGTTGTCCGACCAGGAACTTATCGAATAGCAACTCTAGAAGGAGAAGAATTTAAGAATGCATGGAATGCTGAACACTTACGCAAGTATTATCAGTGATGTAAAATGTAAAGCAGTTCCATCAATATGAATAAAACGACGATATTTTGCCATCTTCTTTCTTTTATTGAAAGTTTTTCGGGGAATACTAGTGTGTAACACTACGCTGATCGACAGTAAAAACAACACGATAGTTCGAACTCAGACCAAATCCGGTTGGTAAAAGAGCGAGAACAAACCATACTCCTTTGGTTAGGGGGCGTACAGTAGCTCAGACTAACTCCGGTTGGTAAAAGGGAAAGTGGACATGATAGTTCTAACTCAGACCAATTCCGATTGGTAAAAGGGAAAGAACACGATAGTTCGAACTCAGACCAACTCCGGTTGGTAAAAGGGCAAGAACAAACCATACTCCTTTGGTTAGGAGGCTGACACTGGCTCAGACCAATTTTGGTAAAAGGGCGAGTGGACATGATAGTTCGAACTCACACCAACTCCGGTTGCTAAAAGGGCGAGAACAACATCAATATTCCTAAAAACGCCAACGTGTTTGGTTAGGAAACAAGATATGCTCTCAAATGCCAACTTATGTTGGTCGGGAGGTAAGTTTATTACATAAAAGTTCCTCGAAGAAAAAAATATTCCAACCTGAATCAAGTATGGTTGGTCGGAGATAAAAATCCACTAACTGTAGTTGGTCGACGAGGAGAAAATATTTTTAACAGTACCAAGTATAGCTGGTCGGGGATAAAAACCCATTAACTATAATTGGTCGACGAGCACAATTTAACAACCTTGGTTGGTTGGAAGAATTTTTAAACATTTTTATACTCATTACTTTATTATTAAGTGATCGAGCAATATTACTAATACTTGTAATTTTTTATTACTAAGTTGGTCGATGAACCACACAATATTGTTATGCAAGCACAAATATAAAGTGTTTGACAAATACAAGAGCAATACAAATTTGCAAACAAAAATGGAATTCTTTCATTAAATTCAAAATGAATTACACAAATTTATTACATTGATAATTGTGTACTAATTATTACATCAGAATTTCCTATTCTATTGGCTTTTTTCCTTTTGCTTTCGATATAGGCTCCTCGCCAGCAGGAGGATCTTCTAGGAAAAGGGGAGAATTAATGAAGTTAATATCTCGAAGCATTCTGACGTTCATTACTGAAGGTGTGTCCAGTAGATGCTCGGGACGAGATACCTCGATCTGAGAATGAAGATTGTAGTCACCGAGGTATTTTGCAATTAAGCTCCGAGGAATGGCACGAGCTGGGATCCATTCCATGTCCAATTTATATGGTGGCACAGGCAAGTCAAGTACCCCAGGATCATAATAGTCCCACAGGTAATGTCCTTGTTCGAGCTTCAGCACGCCCAAGGCATTCAGCCAACCTTGCTTGTAGCCCTTATTATTGGCATTCTAGATACGATCATCTAAATGAAATTGTGCTTCGTTGTATCCACCCATCCAGAACTCCCTAGGCTGTTTGTGAAATTGAAAGGTCAACCTTGCAATCTTCTCGTTAAGACTCTGGATGAAAATTTCATTAGTCGCCGATGCTGATGTCTTTGAAGAGAGTTGTTCTTCCAGTTCTCTAATTTTCTTTGACATGTCAGACAAAGCTTGGTTCTTAGCCATTAATTGGAATGCTTGATTTTCCAACGTTGATCGAGTACGAGCTTCTTCAACAGTACGACTAAGAGCTCTTGATCCTCCCCGAGCAGGTCAAGAACTTGGTTCCTCGACAACATTCTGAGCAGCTCTTCCTCGTCCACGAAAACCTCTTCCTCATCCCCGAGTAGTAGTAGAAGGACCACCTCTTCTCAAAGTCTCCAACTCTTCTCCCAACTTGGCATTTTCCACTTCTAAAAATGAGAATCCATCATCGGTGACCGGTACCAAGGCAGTGGAAGAGGAAGCAGCAGACCTCAGCTGAGCTAGTTCTTTTTGCAGATTGTTGTTTTCCTGCTCCAATAGCTCAGCGATTTGCCTATGCCCCTCGGCATCTGCTTTCAATGTTCTCTTTCTCACTTCATAGACAGCAAGCATCTTGTCGTAGCCTTTTTCACCAAGTTGTTTGAGTTTCTTCTCATACCCTTCATGCAAAAGAGCTGAAGACTCTTTATACTGCTGCTGAAGATCATCGATAGTACCTTGCAAGTCTTCAATCATTTCATAATAAGCCACATTATTAGCCACAGCTCGGTCAAGTAAGAATTTCAGATACTGATAAGCTTCGATTGCCTGCTCTGAAGCATCCTGACCAAGGATATCGGCAACCTCTGATACACTCAGGTTTGTGTGACCAGCATTATAATATTCATGACATTGCTGCATCAGCTTTGTATCATTAGCAGATAGCATATCCATCTTGGCCAGAAACTAGCAGAGAAAGAAAAAGTAATCATAAAAAAGAAGATCAAGACAGAGTATAGAAGAGAAAAGAGACAATCATATGGAAGAAAAGAACTCAAATTTTATTAGATCATAGTGCAGAGTTACAAAGATCTTGATTACACTTGAAAAAGAAAAAAAATAGAAAAAGAATACTGAACAACTTCACACCTTTTCCTTGTCTCCCAAGACTTTCTCGAGAGGCTGGGATGAGGAGCTCGGTTGCTCGGTGGGAAAAATGAGTTGGTCGGCTGGAACTGGAACTTGTTCAAGAGGATCAGGCAAAGATGAAAGCTCCTCGTCAGTAGGCTGGGTAAGGATGAGATCACCCACTACCATTGAAGATTCTTCGGAGGCAGCTTCATCCTCTTATTCATCTTCAATAGCTGGAGGAGGACCAGGGAGATGTTGTTAAAACAGTTCTGAGTCCTCATTAACCTTCAACTCTTGCAAAGCAGCCACCCAACCATCTCGGAAGTATTTCAAACTCCCATACTGCACCTGAGTTATCATGGCTGCTACCCCCTTGTTCCACCCTTTTTCCCAACCTGTGTTGAAGGACTTCTTTATTGCCATTTTTCTTTTTATTTTCTTCGAGGAGAGCTTCTCGGATAGAAGATCCTCGGTGGCCTTCAACTTAGCCTCTACCTCCTCCTTCTGGCGATTTACTTCTCGCAGAAGGGTTAGCTCTTCCTCAGCCAATTTCAACTTATTTTCAAGATCCCCAAAGTTCGTGAGCTTCTCGGCGTACTTCTTTTTCTCTTCCTCCAAGTCTTTCACTTTTTTTTCCAACTGCACCTTTTCTGCTTCAACTGCAGTCAACTTCTTCTCCCATTCAACCCTATCCTCGTCATACTTTTGACGAGAATCCTTCAAAGATTTGGTTAACCCCAAGAAAGCATCATCTACTCCAGACGAGGAGCTAGAAGCCTTGATCGCTTCATCTTTCTTCACAATGGTGTTGAAGAAACTCACCAGCTGAAAAAAGGAGATAATAATAAGTCAGCACAGAGATACATGTATTGATGGAAAGAAAGAAAATTCAGAATATGAGAAGCTTACTGAAGCAATGTGACGAGTAGCCAAGGATGTAAGCATATCCCTAGACATACTCTCCTCGATTCCTTGGACTTCAGGAATAGTCAAAGTCTTTACCGAGCTCATTGCAGAGCTCGGGGGAATGATAGTTGGAACACCATCTCCACTAACTTGGAGCTGGGAAATATTTTCAGCCAAATTGATCGAGGAGGATTTCTTCAGTCTCCTCAGTGGCATTTCAGCAGTTTCAACCAAAGAACTTTTGGTGGGGGAGATGGTGACCACTTCCACAGAAGCACTTTTCTTGCTCGGAGCCACTGGGGGCTTCTCGACAGCCTTCTGAGGAGCAACATAACGGGAATCATCTACTATCTTTGTCCCCTTTGGGACATCATCCTTGTTCCTTTTTCCATCTCCAGCAGAGGTAGTATCCTCAAAGAGAGCAGGAACTCTTCTTTTACCAATTTTCTGACTTAGAGGAATATGAGATTCTGGAGAAGAGTCCTCAGGAATTGATGCTGGTTCACTGGTGCTGACCACATGACGAGCAGTAATGAATGTTGTATAACTCCTATACTGTAACAAGTATGAAGCAGACCTGATATGCTCGTCTGCAACTCTTCGATGAAAATTCCAGATAAGTTTCAAATGTTTGATGTTAATATCAGCTTCTTTTGGAGTTTTTCTCTTACTATCAACTGCAAACAAATACATAGTGAAATATCAGTCACGCATTTATTCAAAATGAAATCATAATTTCAGAAATAAAATAAGATGAAAATAACCTATCCCATTTTCATATGGAGGGCATCTAGGACCCTGATATACTTCATCTCCAGTCAAAGGGGCATGTTGCCAATTTTTTATAACTACCCCATGTTCAAAATAATCCCTATTAGCATCAGGGAGGTTGACTACTAAAGCCCTATTCAAAAATCTAGTTTTTAAATAAAAAACATTGTCTAGAACAGCCCATCTATAACAGTACATAATCTCAGGAATTCCTATACGAGTTCCATGAGTTTGATTTAACCTATACACCCCATTAACTATCCTCCATGTGTTGGGGGCTCTTTTTGCAAGGACAACATCGAAATAATGACAAAACTCTAAGCACAAAGGGTTTGGTGGAAAAGAAAATCCATATTCAACAATTAAGAAGCTGGGGAACCAATGTCCCTCAGCCAAATTAAAATAATTTGAAGGCTCAGAAAGATCCTCCAGAGTTACCCAAGATGGAATAAAAAAATCAGAGAGGAATTTCTCGAGAGACTCAATAACATAAACCATGGCAAATAAAAGAAATGAAGAAGAAGGAAGAAGATCTTACAGGAAAAAGCGAGATCTGTTGACAACGAATGAAGAAATGGACAAAAAGTGCGCGAAGATCGAAGCGCTTATAAATATTCAAAAAAGCGGATTCGGCGAATTTGGAAGGACATTCGAATACGAAGAAAATGCTCCTAAAAACCAGGAAGGTCATTTAATATTGCCATATACCGAGAAGGAATGTTCCATACTCCTCAAAGTTCGAAATATGAAACATTGGGGGCTTCTGTTGATACCAAAATTAGTATGCTGATACAGACGAATAATAAGAAGACACGTGTCGATCTACGTGTCACAATAGCAACGAGGAAGTCTATTTCCCCGACCAAGTCATACTCACTCCGAGCAGCAAGTGTACTCCGAGGAACACCAACACTCCGAGGAACACCAACACTCCGAGGAACTCCAATACTCCGAGGAACTCTTGAACGACGAGCAACTAAGGCGGTCCGAGCTGCATCTCGGCCACAGCATTGATTGCCAGATAATCAACAGTTTAACTATTCATTGAATGCTAATCATACAGACGTATACTCTTAAAGGGCATTAATTGTTTATCCTTTCACATGTACAGCCCAAGGGCTATAAATACATTGTATCACCCTCATTCAAGGGGACCGGAATTTCTTGATAGAACTACATATCGAGAATTCCAAAACACTTGGCAATAACAGAAACAGTGGACGTAGGCCATTCTTATAAGGCTGAATCACTTTAAAATTCTTTGTCTCATTTATATTTATCTGTGATTAAATAATTCGAAGCAATCGAATTTTTTACATCAACACCAAGCATGTTTATATTTAGTTTGTGTCTTTTTATATTTTTTAGATTTTTAGTTTGAGTCATTTTATTTTTTAGGTTTATTTTAGATTTATTTAGAATTTTTAGGTTTTATTTTCTAATTTATTTTTATTCATATAATTTTATTTTATTTTGATTTTTATTAGCTTTTAGTTTAGTCTTATTTTATTAGGATTAGTTTTTTGGAGTTTATTTTTAGTTTATTAGATTTTATAAAAAAAAAATTGGACTTTAGTTTTCATTTAAATTTTAAGTTTTTATTTCTTTTTTTGGTTTATTTTAATTTTTATAGCTTAGGATTTTATTTTTTTAGTTTTAATATTTTTATTTTTATTATTTTTAGTTTGTTTTATTTTTAGTTAGATTTTATTTTTTATTTTTAGTTGAGTCTTTTTATTATTTTAGTTGGGTACAAATTAAACACACACACACAATCTTCCATACACACTCCTACGCCCTAACACTACCTATCCTCATCCTTACCTACACCCTAACTTCATATACCTTACCACACACAACACTACCCACTTCTTTTTGAACCTCAAACACCCCACATTCTTTTTCCTCTCTATCCACCATTACCAACTCAAAACAAACAGTAAAACCTAACACCACAACAAATACCAACCCACCTCACCAAAATCCCACAACCGTGTCCAACAGCCCGAAAATCGAATCCCCCGAATCTAACCCAAGAATACCTCCAACCGGATTCAACCCCACCTATTCCGACTGGTGACCTACTGGTGGCGCACCTCCCAACCCAACCCAGACCCGTCGTTGCCAACGTCCTGACCCACTCCGGCAAACCCCAGCATCCACCTGCCCCGCGGCCACCTTCAGCCGAACTTTGAACCTCGCCCACCTCCGGCCAGCACCTCCCTTATACCTCCCAACTCTAGACGCCTACCCAAAACCACCTGAACCCACAACCCCACTACAATTCCAACCAGCCGGTGACCCACCTGTCAGCCCCAACGCCGGCGAGACCCAGATCCATACTCCCCTACCCGTCCTCCTACCCGATCGCCCCTAGACCTCATATCCGCCAACCCCCTGCCATGGTTGAACCCAACTCGACTCCAACATACCAGAATCCTTAACCCATTTCCCATTCCAACCGAAACCCATTTGCATAACCCAATTGACCCACTTTAAACCAAAACCCATTCCTCCAAATAAAAAGCCACAACCTGCCTAAACAAAACCAACAATTAAACCCAATTCCCACATGTGCCATTTAAAATCCCTTTTACCATTACCCATTTTAATCCCAACTAACCAACTTAACCCCAATTCCAAAATTACCCTCATTCTCTCAATTATCATGACCTCACACCCAAACCACATGCACCCTCCATTAATTCCTAAATTATCCCTCAACCACACCTTATACAACCTCTTGCACCTTTATCCACCCTATTTTACCCCTAGCTCCATGCCTACTATATACTGAAGATAGAAGACTCCATTTGGGGGGGGGGGGGGGGGGGGGGGGAGGGATCAAAATAGCAAATTAGGGTTTTAGAGAGTTAGAACAAAGAGAAATTTTTCGTTTTAATTTTTTTTCTTTACCAAAAAAATTATTGAGAGATTGTAATTGAAGATTCTATTTCAAGTTGAAGGCAAAATTGGGTTTGATTAATTCTTCTCTTTTTAATCATTCTATGCTATTACTTGGTTTCAATTATTCTTGAATTATGACTATGGTTGGCTAATTACTCCATTCAAGGAGTGAAATGAAGCCCCATATATTCAATTTAATGTATTAATTAATCTAGTTTACTTTGTTTCATTTAGTTAATTCTCTTTTCATTCCTACATGAGTTTATGCACGGAGAAATGGTAAACTATCCTTGAGAAAGAATTAAAATCTAATATACTCTTAATTTTTGGATTCAAACTAGAGATAGAATGACTCACTAATTAGAGTATATTATATTTTATTGTACTCATACATTAAATTTTTGTTGGATTTATGATTTATTATATGAATCTACTCTAGCGAGTGATTTATATAATTTTTTCTGAATCAATTATTCAATTGAGTTGTGGGGATGAAAATTGGATTAACTAATTTTATATTAGTTTGTTTTGTCAAATGATGAGAATCAATTGATAAAATAAATTAATATTTGGAAAATTAGGAAACTAGAATAATTAACACATTTAATTGATAAAGTGGAGGTTAAGTTTCATTTCTTGAATATTTATCAAATTTAAGTTCATCTCAATTCTTATTACTTAGTTCTTATTTAGCACACTAGTTAGTTTATTAATTTCATCTCTTATATTAGTTTCGTGTTACTTCACATTTTCACCTAAAAAGTGTTTTAGTATTTAAAAAACATAAAAAGAATTAGAAAAACCCAAAAGTAAAAAAAAAATTAATCAATTGAATTATATTCATTATCCTCTTATGTTTAGCATGTTCATACCTTAGATTAGGATTGCCATCCTTACTTACCACTCTACACTTGAGTTTGTTATATATTTGTAGGTAATTAAGGTTTTGATTGAAGAGCTTTTACAACAACGACACACCAAAAAGTAATTCATCAATGAGGGTAGTTTACTCCTTTGACAATTGAAGAGGAACTCCCCTCTTTTTAAGTAGTAGATGTACACTCATGCTCTTATGCGGACTAGTCCGCATTTTAAGAGCGGGAACCGGACATGTGTTACTTGGTGGTGCGCCCAGAAAAGAGAGAGTGTGCCTATAATTTAGGCGATACTTTCTGGACGCACCGTTAGGTGACACATATACGGTTCGCATTCTTAAAATGCGGACTAGTCCGCACAAGAGCATTATATATATATATATATATATATATATATATATATATATATATATATATATATACTGGGTGAAAAGCCACGCGACGCATGGGATCATCATGGGCGGGGGCGAATGGCATAGGGCCCAAGGGGGGCGGCGACCCCAGTTCAATTTTTAAAAATATATAGGTTTTTTTAGTAAAACTTCAAAGTTCAAGGTATACCTCTAATTATTTATAAAACTGTAGTTTAATCTGAATTTTTTGTATTTGTATGTGGTCTCAAATTTCTGTAATTTGTACTTTTTTGTAGTCTGAATTTTTTTTATGCCCTTAATAGCAATCAACCTAATTTTTTGTACTATGTAATTTTTTTTTATATGCCCTTAATCTGTAATTTTTTGTATTTTTATATTCGCTTAATGTGTAATCTGTAGTTTTTCTTTAAATATGTGGTTTATTATGTGGTGATATATGTAGTCTGAAATATTTGATTTTTTTTAATAGGAAGTCATGGAGAAAATTTTTTAACGTAAAAAAGAAGACAACACACAAACCATATCTAAAGGCTGATATTCAATCATCTTCCAATGCGGAGTTCGATAATCTTCTCCATCAAGCTATAATTTGTATAAATCTCGAATTAAAGCTATAATTTGTAGTTGTATGGGCATTATTGGGGTCAATTTGAATGAACAATAATTTGTATAAAACTCGAAATAAAGCTACAATTTGAAGTTGTTTGTGCATTATAAAGCTATAATTTGTATAAAACATGAAATAACCTAAAAAAAATTCCCCCGAGGGGTCCCGCCCCCGAACCCCCGGCACCACTCGAAACTTTCGCCCCGATTGAACAAAAATCTTGGAGCTGCCACTGATCATGGGTCATTCATACAGATAAATGGATGTATAAGCAAATATGAAAGTTGGGACCGTAAATTATAAGACGACCACTAAAGTTGAGGAAAATTGTTATAGACGGCATAAAAAGGTATTTCCTTGAATAGCCAAAAATATTACACTACGTATTTAAGATTGAAAATAACAATAGTTTAAGAATTTTTCAACCGCTACATTTCAAATATTGATTCTTAACAATCAAATCAAAGGTTTATAATGAAAAAAAGAAAAGTAACAATTTATGTTTACTTCCTAGGATCTAAGTACATTTACACGTAGTCCACCTTATTTTTTAATATTCTAAAAGTTTCTTGTCAATATTTTTTGACAAATTTTACATAGAATTTAGGATAAGATGGAAAATAGTTTATGTGAGTGTTTTATATTGTGAGTGACTTTTTGAAAAAAAATAAACTTTGAGTAAATAATAATTAATAAAATGTCAAGGGTTTTTTAATAGAATGATCCCCAAAAATAGGAATAAAATCACAAAAACAAAAGAAAACACCAGAGCTCAAAATATAAATGATATGTATGTGTATGTGTATAGCAACTTGCAATCAAAATCTTTTCGCCATTAGATGAATAATACCATTAACCCATCTTGTATGGAATTAGCTACTGTTGTTAACTTCATTTCCTCATTCCATTTAAGCTTCATTCCGAGGATCACTTAGAATATGTAGCACACAATTTTTCAACTATTGGATATTACTCATAGATGACAATAAAGATACCATGCCAAATTAACACAGTAAACAATAATACAACTAATGGAAAAAGCTATAACAATGAACATGAGAAAATAAAATAAAAATAAATAAATAACTATTAATTCACACACACACACACACACATATAAATATATTAGAAAAAATCTATTAAACCAAATAAGGGTATACAATACATGAACTAAACTCTATAGAAAGTAACAAATATTGTTTTAGAAATTCAGGATAAATGATTCTCAACAAATTGATAATCCAAATTTGAGCGGAAACTCTACACTTGATTTCAGAGGCTAGTAAGAAAGCTAAGCTCGGTATCGAAGAAGAGTTGAACAGAAGCCCTATGCGAACTCTGATTGATGTCAAAGCACGATGTCGATAGCCGATCCCCTTTGATTATCTTTGGATGATCTTGTGATGTTGCTTTCATCGTCAATTGCCATTTCTGCAGACTGTGGTAAATAAGAATTAGTCATAATTCAAGAAATTTGAATCAATGTGAGAACATATGAGAGCTACTTTTCCCTAGAAGTTAATGTATTTGAAAAGAAATAACATAAATGCCTTATACTGGCAATATAAGCCTCAATGTCAGTTGCTTGGTGCAGTTATTAGACAAAGGTTGTTAAATTGATTTTAAATTATTCATGAAAAGGAAAAATTAAAGTGAAAAAAGAAAGAGAGGACGTTAAAACTGTGAAAAGCAAACAAGTCAAAAGGGCTATGCAATTTAGCAGTATTTGAAGAACACCATACCCTATATACGCCCAACCTAGCTTATCAAAATGTTTGGAATAAACAAATAATATAGTCTCAACTCAGCCCAAAATGAATTCAAAAGACAAAAAGAAAAACAGATTAAAGCAGCCTTTGTCCTGCAGTAAAACACTGGAACCACCTATTGATTTGTTGAATTGTCATTCTCTAATACATAGCTTCCTTGAAGCCCAACTTTATCAGAAACATATTTTTAAAAGGATGTTGCACCACCACCTCCTGTTCAGTGTGCTAGACCTCGTAAGCAACCTCTTGGGTGGTGGAAAAGCATGGTATGAAAGAGTGTTTGTTTTAGGCCTTTTTTCAGGTTTTGACCAAAAGCCCTTCAACTGATGACCTAACATTATCGCTCGAGACATAAAGGTTGACTATTACCAGAATCAACAAAGTCACCAATGAGAATCAAACCATGGTTTTAAAATATCACCTTCCCCTTGATCTTTCGCTATCAATCCATGATCTCCTTCTCCAAATGGTCACTCAATTGTTAAGGGATTTGTTTCTTGTATACCAAATCTGATGTAAATCAAGGTGCTGAAGCATAAAACCCATGCTCGCAAGGCACTAAGATTCTCTGATAAACAACTTATTAATTACCTTAACTACCTAAAATAATTAGAGAACTACAAAGTATGTAAAATCCTTAAATTGATTATGATTCTAAATCAAAAGATATGATGGCCTAAAAAAACTAAATCTATTAATTAACATCTTGATAATGCAAACAACATTTTATTTTGTAGTTTGATGAGAGCATACTGTTCTGATATATTAAAAGAAGAGATAGCTTGTTTGGTGATTTGAACAATAGAGAGGCAAAAATAATGGTATCTTAACAAATTTAGGAGCTAGTTAGTTATTTACTTCTTTCACACCCTTTTATGTTAAGATTTGAATTCGTTGTATATTTTCATGTATAGGTCCGTATTGTCAAAAAAGCCTAGTTGAATGTACTTTATACATCAAGTTCTAACAGGTACTGTATTAGGACAGCAAAAACATAACGGTCTTATATCGGGACTATGATTTTTTTTTTGAAGTTTATCAATGCTTTATACTGTCAATATGCTATTTATGTTGAGCTACATGGATCTAAGAAGATGTTAATTTTGTTCAGTTACAACTATTAATTTTAAAATGTTGAGTTCTGTACGAGTCAAATTTTCGTATGTGAAATGGGTGAAAGAATAAACACACATGATTGTTGATTTTGGTAGTGTTCACTCACAAATTTTGGTATCCATAGTTTTGTTTTAAATTGTGAAACTAAAGTACTATATCAGATATAAAGTCGAGTCCAAGAAGGTTCTTGTAGCAAGTGTTATTCCGTGGTAAAATAATCGAAGACAGTAACTACATTATGCATGTATAGAAATATATCGACATAAATTTCTTTCAATATGCCTGATTTTTCATTGGATTGATGAACTAAATGCATTATTGTGTGTTGTTAACTATCCGATAGGTTTCTTTCATTTATATTTTTTCAACTGTAATCATACATGATGACATGTGCCTCCTTATTTGAAGATTTTAGATGAGCATATTTGAAATATTGACAAATTCTTATTTGGATGCAAACCATTTTTTATATTTTAAGTTATTTGGAATTATAGTGAAATAACACTATGGATTGTAATTGAAGTGTGTAAATTACCCCACTTGTTTCCATGTTAAAAAATTAATTCCAATAGTTATGATCAATTCCTAGTGTAATGAAGCAAAGACAACCACTATGAGAACTAATATTGATCTCGCCTCGAGGAAACGAATTCCAGAAATGCTAATGAAATGATGAGTGATGACAGTTAAGAAGAAATTTTAGATGTTTATGAAGATGTGGTCATGTTCACAAAACAATATAAGAAGATATGTTTGCAATTGTTAATTCCAAACGAAGGTTGTTTAGATGAATTTGAAATTCATTTACCTTTGAGGTAGAGTCTTCTTTTAACTGTTTTTCCAAAAAATCATCTGTCACAATTCTTGTAACTATGTATTTCTGCCATCCTTGCAGCAAGTTATTCGATGTCAATTTCAGTTGGAAATTGTGCGTACCCTGGATGACATTTGTAAGTTCAGTCTGTATACCACTTTGGGTCACTTGAAATATGCATTATTTTCAATTCCTAGTGCTGATATTTGTATACAATATGCAACAAAGAACTTCAGCATGAGAATGAAATCTATTACAGTGTTATATATCCCTCTTCTATAGAGTTAATATCTTTTAAGTTCCATTAATTTTTAGATTTATATTAAAAATTGTAGTATTCCATTGAGTATTAGATATATTGCAGTGTTCCATTAATTTTTAGATGTATATTCAAAATTGAAAATTATTTCCACTGCCGTAATAAATTGTATCTATTTGATTAATAGCTAGACTGCCACACAGAGGTGGCGACACTATCCTACAGGACAAAGTGTTTAGCGTAGGTTGGCTTTTACCCATTGTCCCACAACAACTTCAATAGTGCATCCAAAACCAGAGCAAATCAATGCTTTTATACTCAACTGTTACTCCCTTATAAGTGTTTATAACAGTTGTTCAAAGTGCGCATGACAATTAATTTTCCTTAAGAATATATTACAAAATATTAAATAAATTTTCAAATTAGTAAAAAACATTGAGGAACACTCGATACAAATTACACATAAAGAGAAGAGAAGTATTTTTAAGCATATCAAATAAAGTTTAGCATGAAGGTTCCTTAAATTCATCTAGCCATCAAAAAATTAACCTATCAAGAATATTAGATAGAACCTTTTACAAAAATGTCAATTAAAAAATAGTTGACCACAAAATGAACACCAAACTACCCCATCACGCTTACCTCAACACCAACTGCAAGAGCTTCCATGAACTACTTGGTACCAAAATATAAAATACTACTAAGATTGTTGAGAAAATATTCATATTTTAGATAATATAAAATCTTTTATAAGCATATCATTTCCAAGAACCAAAAACTGAAAAATATTTAAACTATTATTTACTTGACTATCATTTCCAAGAACCAAAAACTGAAAAATATTTAAACTATTATTTACTTGACTTTGTCATTCCAGCACCACTGTCAACTATTGTCAATGTGGTGTTGTTCTTGCCATATGCCCTTTGAATTTCACGTATGCCAAAGAATATATATTTTACCGGTTCTCTAGATTCGAAAGAATTGAAGATCGTCAGATCTATATGCAAAAAAAAGGATGCTAAATCATTAGATTACCAACTCAAAGTGAGAAACCAAACAATATCCGCACATAATATATAATTTCCCATCTAAATATTATCAATCTCTCCATTTGTACGTTGTTCAGTGATCAAATCCAACCCCAAAAATAACAAATTCCTATGAAGTAACACAAGTTCTAATCAAAACGTAATGACAAATTATATTACAAGAGACTAAAAGCAGTATTATTACATAATAGGCAAATTAGTGGCCTACAGAGTCGAATCCTCATTAGCACGAATAAAAAGAGGATTATCGATGTGGAATGGAAGCAATGCTAAGAATATGGTGACAGAAATTAGAGATGGCATTCAGTATAGTGACCTTTGACATCGATGCAATCGAATATCTTGACGCTGGGATAAGGCATTAAAAAGTTTTGGGAAAACAGAGGTTGGGCTACTCATGTTGGTTAAAGGAAGCATGCACGTGTCTAAGATGGAAGGATTAGGTTAATTAACCTAAATAGAGATGGTTTGTATTAAATTTGGAAGACGAAGGGATGTGTTTTGTAATTGAGAGACAGAGATAACCGGTAACTGAGAGTCGGGGATAGAAAGAGAATCTGAGAGAGACAAAGAGACTTCTAGCGTTCTGATTCATTGGATTAGAAATGGATTAATCATCAAGTAATTATTCTTGGATAAAGGGGTATATTGGTCTAAAGAATTTTGTGCTTTTAGGAGTAATTAAATGTTGGAGATTTAATAAAATAAGTGAGTAAGAGTTTTTGGGTGTAAGAGCTTAAAGAGCTTGTCCCACATTGGAAGTGTGTGGAAGAGGTGGGAAGTTAACCCAAATATAAAAAGGGATAGTGTCCCACATTGGAAAATGCACAAAACTAAGTGTCACCACTAAGCTATAAAAGGAGTGGGCAACCTTTGAGTTCCACATTGGAAAAATATTAAGAATTTGTGCACTTAATAAGTACAAATGGAAGATGAAGAGTTAATTTATCTAGCATTTAATAGGCTACTCAAGAGACCTCAATACAGTGCGAAGCACCGTACGCACACACGCGCGCGCGGGGTAGTGGAATGTAGAGGCGCTAGTGGCGCACTTTGCACTTCACATGCTGCGTGTCCGCAGTGGTAGAGGGTTTTCGAAATTCGTCCGAGTCAGATCACAATAGCTCGAGCGCGATCACTTTTTGATTGACCCGTAGAAAATCGATTCGGTATTAATTGTACCTGTTCGGAAAAGACTTAAGACTGTTGGTAATCAATAGTCATACCATTACAGAATTGATTAAGACTGTTAATCCAACAGTCATGACTCTTGAAGACAAAGCTTTACATTATCTATAAATAAAGGTTGCGTAAAACGAAATTGCATGTAACAAAAACCCAGTTTCAGATTTTCAAACCCTGCTATTACTCTCTTACAATTTTTAGGAGATATAAATTATCTTATTCTGTTTAGTGCACATAAACCGAATAAGAACTTGATTGACTGTTCTTCGCTACTGCATCCAAAGGCTGTCTTCAAATATACAGGTTGTAGGCAGTGCAAGTTGCTTCATTGTATCTTGAGTACGGATTTTCGGATTCCCGTTCGTATACCGAAGTTATTCGTGTGGGGCAAATACTATATTTAGGAAAGTGACATCAGGCCTTGAAGCTTTTTAGTATCTATTCAGAAGTTACATTATTGTATTGAAGTTGACATTACTGTGATATATAAAGAGT
This sequence comes from Sambucus nigra, assembly GCA_949130495.1. Taxonomy (NCBI): domain Eukaryota; kingdom Viridiplantae; phylum Streptophyta; class Magnoliopsida; order Dipsacales; family Adoxaceae; genus Sambucus; species Sambucus nigra. Next base: position 197,778,229 of record OX422217.1, on the reverse strand, counting down.
TCCATTTCTGTATTTTCATTCATATTATCCAACAATCTAAATACAGTATCATCAGAAATGGCCGACTCTTCCAAATCACTTCGACAAATAACATAAGGCTTTGTCAAGTTGGACCATTTTGATGGTGGTAATTTTCTGCATTGGCAGAAAAAGGTTCATTTTCTTCTAACAACATTGAAGATTGTATATGTCTTGTCACAACCGAAACCAAATGAAGATGAAGATAAATTGTGGAACAGACTAGGCAACGCACAAAATGAGAGACCGATGATTACTTGTGTCGTGGTCACATTCTCAATGCACTTGCTGACAATTTATTTGACTTGTACCAAAAAGTTGGGTCTGCAAAAACTGTGTGGGAAACATTAGAGACCAAATATCTTACGAAAGACGCTACAAGTAAGAAGTTCCTTATCGGTCAGTTTTTAAGCTTTAAAATGCTTAATAATAGGCCTGTGCTAGAAAAATTTCATGACATCCAATGCATCATAAATCATTGCAAATTGATAAATTTAAATTTGGATGATAATGTAATTGTTGCTGCCATAATTGAAAAACTTCCTCCTTCTTGGAAATATTATAAGAAAGAACTCAAACACAAAAAGGAGGATCTTTGACTTGAAGAATTAGAGACTTATTTAAGAATTGAACAAGAGTCTCGAATTCTAGATGGTAAAGAGGAACAAGAAAAATCTATTTCTAAGGTTCATGTGGTAGAGGAAGGAAAAGAGAAAAAATATGGCAATCATGGAAAAAATAACAAGTGGAGGAATTTTTCAAATAATTCTAAAGAAAACAAAAAGAAGAAAGGAAATTGTTTTCATTACAACAAACCAGGTCACTTCAAGAAGGATTGTCGTGAATTCAAGAAACTAAAGGAAAAAGGAGAGACATCTGACACAAAGCAAAAATTTGCTCCTATGATTTCCGAGGCTAATATGCTTGGAGAAGACAACTCTTAGTGGGTTGATTCTGGTGCCAGAAGGCATGTTTATCAGGACAAGAACCTGTTCTCTTCCTATGAAACAGTGTAAGGAGATGTTCTCTATATGGGAAATTCATCTACTGTTGCGGTTAAAGGCAAAGGGACAGTGGATCTCGAATTCACTTCCTGAAAAATTCTTAGCCTCACCAATGTTTTTCATGTTCCTGATGTTAGGGAAAATTTAGTTTCTGGAAGTCTTCTTAACAAATTTGGCTTTAAGCTTGTATTTGAGTCAGACAAATTTATTCTGACTAAGAATGGTACCTTTGTTGGCAAAGGATATTTGTATGAGGGCATGTTTAAGCTCAATATCAATGAAAAAGATTCCTCTGCTTATATCGTTGATTGTCTTTCATTATGGCATAGTCGTTTAGGACATGTTAATAAAAAGAAAATGAATTTCATGGCTAATTTAAATTTAATTCCTAAATATGAGAATGATATGAATGAAAAGTGTAAAATATGCATGAAAATAAAAATAACAAGATTGCCTTTTCAAAAATAGAAAAAACTACATCTTTGTTGCAATTAGTACATAGTGATGTTTGTGATTTCCATGGAACACCTACTAGAGGTGGTAGTAAATATTTTGCTACATTTATTGATGACTTTTCAAAATATTGTTACGTATATCTTTTAAACTCTACGGATGATGTGCTTAATAGATTTAAGACATATAAAAATGAAGTTGAAAATCAATGTGATACTAAAATAAAATATCTTAGATTTGATAGAGGTGGTGAATATCACTTTCCTCAATTTTGTGAAGATATGGGAATTACACATGAAGTTACTGCACCTAATACACCACATCAAAATGGAGTAGCAGAAAGAAAAATTAGAATACTAACTGAAATGGTTAACGCTATGCTTTCTTATTCTAGTTTAAGTAAAGGGTTTTGGGGAGAAGCACTTTTAACTACGTGTTATATTCTGAATAGGATACCTGTTAAAGATAATAAGAAAACTCCTTACGAATTATAGAAGAATAGAAAATCTAATTTAGGTTATCTTAAAGTTTGGGATTGTAGAGCTATTGTAAGACTACCTAAAACTAAGAGAAAGAAATTAGGAAGCAAAGGTGTTGAGTGTATTTTCATAGGTTATGCACAACATAGTAAAGCTTATAAATTTTTGGTTAGTGAACCTAATGATTCCGTTGAGGTAAATACAATAATTGAATCGAGAGATGCAATTTTTTATGAACAAAGGTTTTATTTTATTCCTAGAATTAATAATGAAAAAGAAGTTAGCACTCCTTCACAATTATCTGATACTCCACCTGTGGAACAAGAAGAGATTAGAAAAAGTAAGAGACCTAGGAAAGAAAAAAGCTTTGGTCCCGACTTTGTAGTCTATCTTGTTGAAGGAACTAGAGACACATCTTGTAATCTATTTGCTTTGACTCTTAGCGTTGAAATGGACCCACAAACTTATAGTGAGGCTATTAAGTCTGTAGATTTAGCATTTTGGAAAGAAGCTATAAATGGTGAAATGGATTCAATCTTGGGAAATAAAACTTGGAAGTTAATAGACTTACCTCCAGGATCTAAACCCATCAAGTGTAGATGAATTTTAAAAAAGAAAATGAAAATAGATGGAACAATTAATAAATTCAAGGCTAGATTGGTTGCTAAAGGTTTTACACAAAAAGAAGGAATTAATTATTTTGATACCTATGAACCTATTGCAAAAACCTCCACTATTAGAATTTTAATTGCATTAGCATCTATATATAATTTTGAGATTTATCAAATGGATGCGAAAGCTGCCTTTTTAAATGGTGACTTAGAAGAAGAAATTTACATGGAACAACCTGAAGGGTTTGTTATGCCTGGACAAGAAAATAAAGTATGTAAACTTATCAAGTCCTTATATGGCCTAAAACAAGCACCTAAACAATGGCATGAAAAATTTGATAAACTCATTACTTCTTATGGTTTTGAAATTCATGAATTTGATAAGTGTGTTTATAGTAAATTTGCTAATGGTAAAGGTGTAATCATTTGTTTATATATAGATGACATGTTAATTCTTGGTACTGATTTAGAAAGCATTAATAATACAAAGAGTTTTCTGTCTTCTAAATTTGATATAAAAGATATGGGTGTAACTGATGTCATATTAGGAATGAGAATAATAAGGATAGATAAAAATATAATTCTCACTCAATCTCATTATGTTGAGAAAATTTTAAAAAAATTTAATCAGTTTGATTGCACACCTGTTAGTACACCTTTTGAACCACAGCTATAGATGATCCCTAATAATGGTAGAGCTACTTCACAATTACAATTTGCACGAGTAATTGGTAGTTTAATGTATCCCATGACATATACTCGACCTGATATTTCTTATGTTGTTGGTAAATTAAGTAGATATACTAGTAATCCAAGTTTATTGCATTGGCATGTTGTCAATAGAATATTAAAATATTTAAAAGGAACTATGGACTATGGTATATACTATAATGGATATCCTTCAGTATTACAAGGGTTTTCTGATGCCAATTGGATAACTGAGCAGGAGGATCATTCGTCAATAAGTGGATGGATTTTCACTCTTGATGGAGGAGCTGTTTCTTGGGGATCAAAGAAACAAACTTGTATAGTTGATTCTACTATGGCAGCTGAGTTGTAGCATTAGCTACAACTAGTAAAGAGGCAGAATGGTTAAGGAATTTATTGATTGAAATTACAGTTTGGCCAAAACCAATACCTCCAATATATATACATTGTGATAGTGAGTCTACACTTTCCAGAGCTTATAGTAAAGTGTACAATGGAAAATCTAGACATATTGGACTGAGACGTAGTTATGTCAGACAAATGATTACAGATAGCGTAATCACAGTGGATTATGTAAAATCAAGTCAAAATTTAGCTGATCCTTTTACAAAATGTCTTGCAAGAGGACTGGTGTCTAATACATCAATATGGATGGGACTAAAGCCCATTAATAAATAAGCGCTTTAGATGGAAACTCAACTTGAAACTCTATATATTCATGTCTCAAGTTCAATGATTAAAGTACATCATACGACGTGATTGTAAGCACTATAAAATTTAACATCCCATGGATAAATGCTTAGAACATGTAATGAATAATGAAAGAGGATGAATTTAACCTTAAAAAATTTATGGTGTTTTAAGTTACATGGACACCTATGATAATCTACCTATATGAGTGCGGAAGTGGTGCCGCTTCCTATGAGAACTGGGCTTGACTCTAAAGCACTCATGAAATCAAGGTATAGACACAAGGCCTAATATAAGTGTCGGCTTATATGGATAATCAGTGACTAAAAGATTTGTGTGTGAAGATAAATTCGGCTGATCAATATGAATTGATAGTTCAAAGACAAGTCTACTACACTTTCATGGTTAGCCTTGACGAACCTTCACAAGGTACTGGTTCAAGTCATGAGACACCAATGCTTATACACAGTCTTACAGACAATCAAAGATTTACAAAACTTATTTTGAAAATGGTGGAGGAATGTTGGAGATTTTATAAAATAAGTGAGTAAGATTTTTTGGGTGTAAGAGCTTAAAGAGCTTGTCCCACATTGGAAGCGTGTGGAAGAGGTGGGAAGCTAACCCCAATATAAAAAGGGATAGTATCCCACATTGGAAAATGTACAAAGCTAAGTGTCATCAATAAGCTATAAAATGAGTGGGAAACCTTTGAGTCCCACATTGGAAAAATATTAAGAATTTGTGCACTTAATAAGTACAAATGGAAGATGAAGAGTTAATTTATCTAGCTGTTAAAAGGCTATTCAAGAGACCTCAATACGGTGCGAAGCATAATACGCACACGCACACGCACGCGCGAGTGCGGGGAAGTGGCTTGTAGAGGCGCTAGTGGTGCACTTTGCACTTCGCATGCCGCGTGTCCGCAGTGGTAGCGGGTTGCAGGGATTCGTTTGGTTCAAATCACGGTGGCTCGGGCGGGGTCACTTTTTGGTTGACCCGTAGAAAATAGATTTGGTATTAATTGTACCAGTTCGGAAAAGACTTAAGACTTTTGGTAATTAACAGTCATACCATTACAGAATTGATTAAGACTGTTAATCCAACAGTCATGACTCTTGAAGACAAAGCTTTTCATTGTCTATAAATAAAGGCTGCCTAAAACGAAATTGCATGTAACAAAAACCCAGTTTCAGATTTCCAAACCCTGCTATTACTCATTTACAATTTTCAGGAGATATAAATTATCTTATTCTGTTTAGTGCACATAAACCAAATAAGAACTTGATTGACTGTTCTTCGCTACTACATCCAAAGGCTGCCTTCAAATATACGAGTTGTAGGTAGTGAAAGTTGCTTCATTGTATCTTGAGTACGGATTTTCAGATTCCTGTTCGTATACCGAAGTTATTCGTGTGAGGCAAATACTGTATTTAGGAAAGTGACATCAGGCCTTGAAGCTTTTTAGTATCTATTAAGAAGTTACATTATTGTATTGAAGTTGACATTACTGTGATATATAAAGAGTTCCATTTCTGTATTTGCATTCATATTATCCAACAATCTAAATACAGTATCATCAGAAATGGCCGACTCTTCCAAATCACTTCGACAAATAACATAAGGCTTTGTCAAGTTGGACCATTTTGATGGTGGTAATTTTCTGCATTGGCAGAAAAAGGTTCATTTTCTTCTAAGAACATTAAATATTGTATATGTCTTGTCACAACCGAAACCAAATGAAGATGAAGATAAAACCGTGGAACAGACTAGGCAACGCACAAAATGAGAGACCGATGATTACTTGTGTCGTGGTCACATTCTCAATGCACTTCCTGACAATTTATTCGACTTGTACAAAAAATTTGGGATTGCAAAAACTGTGTGGGAAACATTAGAGATCAAATATCTTACGGAAGACGCTACAAGTAAGAAGCTCCTTATCGGTAAGTTTTTAAGCTTTAAAATGCTTGATAATAGGCCTGTGCTAGAAAAATTTCATGACATCCAATGCATCATAAATCATTGCAAATTGATAAATTTAAATTTTGATGATAATGTAATTGTTGCTGCCATGATTGAAAAACTTCCTCCTTCTTGGAAAGATTATAAGAAAGAACTCAAACACAAAAAGGAGGATCTTTCACTTGAAGAATTAGAGACTCATTTAAGAATTGAACAAGAGTCTCGAATTCTAGATGGTAAAGAGGAACAAGAAAATTATATTTCGAAGGTCCATGTGGTGGAGGAAGGAAAGGAGCAAAAATATGGCAATCATGGAAAAAATAACAAGCGGAAGAATTTTTCAAATAATTCTAAAGCAAACAAAAAGAAGAAAGGAAATTGTTTTCATTGCAACAAACTAGGTCACTTCAAGAAGGATTGTCGTGAGGTCAAGAAACTTAAGGAAAAAGGAGGGACATCAGACACAAAGCAAAAATTTATTGCTATGATATCCGAGGCTAATATGCTTCGAGAAGACAAATCTTGGTGGGTTGATTCTGGTGCCACAAGGCATGTTTGTAAGGACAAGAACTTGTTCTCTGCCTATGAAACAGTGGAAGGAGATGTTCTCTATATGGGAAATTCACCTACGGCTGCGGATAAAGGCAAAGGGACAGTGGATCTCAAATTCACTTCCGAAAAAATCCTTAGCCTCACCAATGTTTTTCATGTTTCTGATGTTAGGAAAAATTTAGTTTCTGGAAGACTTCTTAACAAATTTGGCTTTAAGCTTGTATTTGAGTCAGATAAATTTATTCTGACGAAGAATGGTACCTTTGTAGGCAAAGGATATTTGTATGAGGGCATGTTTAAGCTCAATATCAATGAAAAAGATTATTCTGCTTATATCGTTGATTGTCTTTCATTATGGCATAGTCGTTTAGGACATGTTAATACAAAAAAATGCATTTCATGGTTAATTTAAATTTAATTCCTAAATATGAGAATAATATGAATGAAAAGTGTAAAATATGCGTGCAAACAAAAATAACAAGATTACCTCTTCCAAAAATAGAAAAAACTACATCTTTGTTGCAAGTAGTACATAATGATGTTTTTGATTTGCATGGAACACCTACTAGAGGTGGTAGTAAATATTTTGCTACATTTATTGATGACTTTTCAAAATATTGTTACGTATATCTTTTAAACTCTAAGGATGACGTGCTTAATAGATTTAAGACATATAAAAATGAAGTTGAAAATCAATGTGATACTAAAATAAAATGTCTTAGATCTGATAGAGGTGGTGAATAACACTTTCCTCAATTTTGTGAAGATATGGGAATTATACATGAAGTTACTGCACCTTATACACTATTACAAAATGGAGTAGCAGAAAGAAAAAATAGAACACTAACTGAAATGGTTAACGCTATGTTTTCTTATTCTAGTTTAAGTAAAGGGTTTTGGGGAGAAGCACTTTTAACTGCGTGTCATATTCTGAATAGGATACCTGTTAAAGATAATAAGAAAACTCCTTATGAATTATGGAAGAATAGAAAATCTAATTTAGGTTATCTTAAAGTTTAGGGTTGTAGAGCTATTGTAAGACTACCTGAAACTAAGAGAAAGAAATTAGGAAGCAAAGGTGTTGAGTGTATTTTCATAGGTTATGCACAACATAGTAAAGCTTATAGATTTTCGGTTAGTGAACCTAATGATTCTGTTGAGGTAAATACAATAATTTAATCAAGAGATGCAATTTTTTATGAACAAAGGTTTTATTCTATTCCTAGAATTAATAATGAAAAAGAAATTAGCACTCATTCACAATTATCTGATACTCCACCAGTGGAACAAGAAGAGATTAGAAAAAGTAAGAGACCTAGGAAAGAAAAAATCTTTGGTCCCGACTTTGTAGTCTATCTAGTTGAAAGAACTAGATACACATCTTGTAATCAATATGCTTTGACTCTTAGCGTTGAAACAGACCCACAAACTTATAGTGAGGCTATTAAGTCTGTAGATTTAGCATTTTGGAAAGAAGTTATAAATGATGAAATGGATTCATTCTTGGGAAATAAAACTTGCAAGTTAGTCGACTTACCTCCAGGATCTAAACCCATCAAGTGTAGATGGATTTTTAAAAAGAAAATGAAAATAGATGGAACAATTGATAAATTCAAGGCTGGATTGGTTGCTAAAGGTTTTACACAAAAAGAAGGAATTGATTATTTTGATACCTATGCACCTGTTGCTAGAACCACCACTATTAGAATTTTAATTGCATTAACATCTATATATAATTTTGAGATTCATCAAATGGATGTGAAAACTGCCTTTTTAAATGGTGACTTAGAAGAAGTAATTTACATGGAATAACCTAAAGGGTTTCTTATGCCTGGACAAGAAAATAAAGTATGTTAACTTATTAAGTCCTTATATGGCCTAAAACAAGCACCTAAAGAATGGCATGAAAAATTTGATAAAGTCATTATTTCTTATGGTTTTAAAATTCATGAATTTGATAAGTGTGTTTATAGTAAATTTGCTAATGGTAAAGGTGTGATCATTTATATATATGTAGATGACATGTTAATTCTTGGTACTGATTTAGAAAGCATTAATAATACAAAGAGTTTTCTGTCTTCTAAATTTGATATGAAAGATATCGGTGTAGCTGATGTCATATTATGAATGAGAATAATAAGGAAAGATAAAAATATAATTCTCACTCAATCTCATTGTGTTGAGAAAATTTTATAGAAATTTAATCAGTTTGATTGCACACCTATTAGTACACCTTTTGAACCACGACTAAAGATGATCCCTAATAATGGTAGAGCTATTTCACAGTTGGAATATGCACGAGTAATTGGTAGTTTAATGTATTCCATGACATATACTCGACCTGATATTACTTTATGCTCTTGGTAAATTAAGTAGATTTACTAGTAATCCAAGTTTATTGCATTGGCATGCTGTCAATAGAATATTAAAATATTTAAAAGGAACTATGGACTATGGTATATACTATAGTGGATATCCTTCAGTATTAGAAGGGTTTTCTGATGCCAGTTGGATAACTTAGCGGGAGGATCATTCGTCAACAAGTGGATGGATTTTCACTCTTGGTGGAGGAGTTGTTTCTAGGGGATCAAAGAAACAAACTTTTATAGTTGATTCTACTATGGCAGCTGAGTTTGTAGAATTAGCTGCAACTAGTAAAGAGGCAGAATGGTTAAGGAATTTATTGATTGAAATTTCTGTTTGGCCAAAACCAATGCCTCCAATATCTATACATTGTGATAGTGAGTCTACACTTTCTAGAGCTTATAGTAAAGTGTACAATGGAAAATCTAGACATATTGGCCTGAGACATAGTTATGTCACACAAATGATTACAAATAGTGTAATCACAGTGGATTATGCAAAATCAACTCAAAATTTAGCTGATCCTTTTACAAAAGGTCTTGCAAGAGGACTGGTGTCTAAGACATCAATAGGGATGGGACTAAAGACCATTAACAAATAATCACTCTAGATGGAAACTGAACTTGAAACTTGATATATTCAAGTCTTAAGTTCAATGATTAAAGTACACCATACGACGTGATTGTAAGCACAGTAAAATTTAACATCCCAAGGATAAGTGCTTAGAACATGTAATGAATGATGAAAGAGGATGAGTTTTTAAGTTACATGGACACCTATAATAATCTACCTATATGACTGTGGAACTGGTGCCTCTTCCTATGAGACTGGGCTTGACTCTAAAGAACTCATGAAATCAAGGTACAGACACAACGCCTAATACACGTGTCGGCTTATATGGATAATCAGTGACTAAAAGATTTGTGTGTGAAGACGAATTCGGCTGATCAATATGCATTGATAGTTCCAAGATAAGTCTACTATACTTTAATGGTTAGCATTGACGAACCTTCACAGGGTACTGGTTCAAGTCGTGAGACACCAATGCTTATACATAGTCTTACAGACAATCAAAGATTTACAAAAATTATTTTGAAAATGGTGGAGGAATGTTGGAGATTTTATAAAATAAGTGAGTAAGATTTTTTGGGTGTAAGAGCTTAAAGAGCTTGTCCCACATTGGAAGTGTGTGGAAGAGGTGGGAAGCTAACCCCAATATAAAAAGGGATAGTGTCCCACATTGGAAAATGTACAAAGCTAAGTGTCACCACTAAGCTATAAAACGAGTGGGAAACCTTTGAGTCCCACATTGGAAAAATATTAAGAATTTGTGCACTTAATAAGTACAAATGGAAGATGAAGAGTTAATTCATCTAGCATTTAAAAGGCTATTCAAGAGACCTCAATATGGTGCGAATCACAATACGCACATGCACACGCGCGCGCGAGTGCGGGCCAATGGCTTGTAGAGGCGCTAGTGGTGCACTTTGCACTTCGCATGCCACATGTCCGCAGTGGTAGCGGGTTGCAGGGATTCGGTTGGGTCGGATCGCGGTAGCTCGGGCGCGGTCACTTTTTGGTTGACCCGTAGAAAATCGATTCGGTATTAATTGTTCCTGTTCGGAAAAGACTTAAGACTGTTGGTAATTAACAGTCATACCATTATGGAATTGATTAAGACTGTTAATGCAACAGTCATGACTCTTGAAGACAAAGCTTTTCATTATCTATAAATAAAGGCTGCCTAAAACGAAATTGCATGTAACAAAAACCCAATTTCAGATTTTCAAACCCTGCTATTACACATTTACAATTTTCAGGAGATATAAATTATCTTATTCTGTTTAGTGCACATAAACCGAATAAGAACTTGATTGACTGTTCTTCGCTACTGCATCTAAAGGCTGTCTTCAAATATACAAGTTGCAGGCAGTGCAAGTTGCTTTATTGTATCTTGAGTTCGGATTTGCGGATTCTCGTTTGTATACCGAAGTTATTCGCGTGGGAGAAATACTGTATTTAGGAAAGTGACATCATGCCTTGAAGCTTTCTAGTATCTATTCAGAAGTTACATTATTGTATTGAAGTTGACATTACTGTGATATATAAAGAGTTCCATTTCTGTATTTGTATTCATATTATCCAATAATAATGTGTGGGATAAACATAGGTTGTGTTGAACAATGATGCGGTATGCACTTGTGTTACCAGTGGGGCGGAAGCGAATGGGATTTGTTTCTGCCAACATCATGCATGCCTCGTCCTTAAGAATCTCATTTCACAGTGTCAATTTTTAGGTGAAGGGTGAGCTAAGGGATATCATAACTACCGAGCCATAATTGTTTGATGATATTCCCTTAAGTGCAACCTCAAATATAAAAGAAATATTAAATAAAGTAATCAAAATTAACTATGAAATGATATCTTCCATATTTAGATTAAAAAGTGATAAAATAGAGGGTTTAGGTAGAAAAGGGAGTTATCTGCCATATTTAGGTTTAAAAGAAGTTACCTCCCAAAGACTTGGCGTTCTTAGTTTCTCCAAACAATCCATACACGGTTACCTTTTCAATCTTTAATTTGGTATTGACCTACTAATACATGGACAACATGAAACCATAAGAAAGTATCTTGGCAATTGAACACATAATATCATCAATTTTACATAGAATCTCATAATATATTAAAAAAAATATGTAAAACGTGTTTGGTAATTATTATATAATAGCATATTTCACTTAGGTTCTTCATACATTAAATATAAATTTTAACCTCCCCATTTTCTCTTTATCTTTTTACGAAACAAATTAGACCATAAAAGGAGAACTAACCTATGAAAACAAAAAAAATTACCAATCATACTTTAAAAATAAATAAAAGCATATTAAAAACATTTACAGACTATATAGTTGCCAATTTTGGGGTAACCTATCCTTCCAAAGGTTTCATGAACAATATATTCGTGTAATCCATGTTAAAGATACAAATGTAAACAGTGCAAGTAACATAAAATAAGAAAATTCAAGATTACATCAACTATTATGAAATTAAATAATTAGTATAGATGTGACAACAAATAGGCTAAAATTGATTTGAGTTTTATAATTTAGTATGGTTTAAATAAATTTTAAAACAAACACCTTGTACACATAAAAGCAAATTGTTATATTACTCCATACAACAAAAGATTATAATGTTATAAATGTTCACATAGCCTATATAGTACAGGGAAATGGAAATATTTCTTTACATGGAATCCAAAATGCCCATACCATCTTATGGATCAATACAGCATAGTTGGGTACAATAATTTTAGGCATAACAATATTGCAAAATCATATGCATTAAGATGTTGAGATTTACCTCCAATAATGGCTTTTTCAGCAGGAGCATCTGTGAAACATTTAAATTTCCTTCTCGACTTTCAACCTAAGAAAATGAACAAATTGTTAGATGTGTGTAATACCTCATATTTTTATGGCTTTTAATTTGGGGATTTATTAAATTTAAATTGAGATGTTAATTTATTATTAATCCAAAAATTTATTTTTAATATTTACTAGCGTGATGAGAGTTAGTAATTATTGGAAATTTGTTGAATATTACTTAATGAGTAAATTAATATGTGGAATTGAATTTATTAAAATTGTCACGAGTAAATAACATGACAATTATGGAAATTAAGTCGAGACTTGCCTATGTCGTGTCGGGACTAAATTATTATTAGAAAAGTGAATAAATTATAAGTCACACATATGGTCATTTCGAGTGCGCCAACTTATTCGGAAGGGTCGAGATAGTCAGAAAAGTGTACCCGGGGGTTTAATTTGGGTCTTGGGGCGTTTTTAGGCCTAACTGGCATACCGGGAGGGTATTATAGTCATTCTGTATTTTTGGGTAATTAAACCCATGAATTTTCCTAAGTTATATCACCTATTAGAGTTTTAGCTTTTAGGGTTAACAATCACAGAAACATAGAACATCCATTAGAGTAGAAAGGTAGAGATCTTTTCAAGAATTGATCACAAACCATAGCACCTCTTTCAAGATTAACACCACCAGGGCATAGATCGTAAGACGAGGAATGCAGCCATATCCTTATCACCAACAAATGAGACCTTCGAATCCCAGGAAAGTATCTATCTTGCTAATTTTCTAGTTAATGTTTCACCCATGTTATAATATGATTGATAAATATATGTTTCATGAAAGAATTTGATGATGTAGGGAATTTAAATTACATGCTTTAGAGGAAATAAGTGTATTCCGGAAATCTCAACATATGTAGAGGATTACCCATGAAATTTTATTGATTTAGAAGTGAGAAATATGGAAAAAAAATTAGAAGATTGGAAATTTAATGTAAAACTAGGGTTCTTGATAATTATGATGAATTTTCCCCTTAATTCGATATCGTTGATGAATTTGTACATGCTTCACGTAAGAAATCATGTATATATGTGTATTTAATCAATAGTAAACTTGTTTGGGAGTTTGGGAATCATTAATGATGTTTTGGAGAATTTTCTTGAATGAAAATCGCAGGTCGGATTAACAGTTTTTGGGCAAGGACAGCTTGATCGATCGATCGACCCAAGAATGTCGATCGATCAACTGATCGATCGATCGTCCCCTTTCCTCGATCGATCGACCCCTCCTGGAAAACTGCATGTTTTCCCCTTTTTTGTTTAATCCGGATAAAATACGTAGGAACCCTTGAATATCATTTAAAGAGTATAATGGGCCATGAAGAGGACCAGTAGGGTCTAAGTAGACTCCGTTGAGTGAAATTTTATATGGGATGAAATCATGGGTTAACGGGGGGGGGGGGGGGGGGGGGGTCATCACACATTGAAAATTGTGCGTATGTTCACTAAAGAATTGAGAGAGTCGTGAAAGACTTAGACCAGAATGTTAGAGAGGGTGTACCTACTGAAATTATCTTTAGTAAGAGAGAATACTTAGAGAGATGAGAAGTAAGTATGAAATGATTATAATTGAGAATAAAAGAGATGAATCCTTTATGCGAGATAATTGGGTAAAATTGTACCAAGTACGGTTAATAATAATAATTATGGGTCGTGGGCGAACCTAATTGGAAAATGTGAATATTTATATATATGGCCATGTGACTGTGTGCATATACTAAATATTATATTTGTGAATAATCATACCCGCACTACTTGATATCACAGAGGTTATCACCCCGGGATAGTCTTATCTCGATGGGACCTTTATGGGGAATATTGACTTGTACCCTAGAACATAGGATGCCTTGGTACAGGTTATCTGAGAATGATAATCAGACGGTCCTAAGAGACGTGAGGGGTATGTGCTGACATCTTAATGACTTGGAACTATACTTCGCTGTGACAGCCCGCCTACTAAAATAATAGGTGGCCAGCCTAATACTCTAATTATCACAGGAATCATAGGTGGTCCATTCTCAGCATCACTGTCGATTAAAATAATAGTATGAGATAACCACCAATCATTTTAGAAAACAGTATGTCAAATTTAAAATTTAGAAAGTAAAATAAAAACACTTAGACAATCCCATTTGTAAAAATGGTGGATACCAAAAATCGATGATTAAGAATGAAAATATAATAAATATCACCGAATAAGTTGTCGGTGAACAGACCAATACAAATAATAAATCGAGTATTCCAATCCACTATTTACAATATAATGAATGAGTGAAAAACCCTGGGCAAAACACGCCTGAATAAATATACTGAACATAACTAGAGTACAATAGAAAGAAGCATCTAATACAAGTAACCTACAACATCCGCAATATGATGTAGCTCCATGACAACTGAAATGGAAATGTAATCATGGGTGTCCATGCGGTAGAGCACCTGTAACGACAAAGAATATGCAGAAACAAAGAAATATAGATACGGGCCAGGGCCTGGTTTGATATGATTACCATGTGACTAAAAATGCATGACAGCTAAGTGCGTAATTCTCTCGTAGATAACAGTAATATTTCTCACCTCTCAATCTAGCAGCAACCTAGCACAGTATTATGAGATGATATAGTTAACCCTAATTACTAAGGGTTAACTTCTCCCCAGTCTCAACACTATGCCCTATTCGTGCGTGGGGTGTCTTGCAAAGCTAAATCCAAACAAGGAACCCCCCGATACACTACTACTTAGGCAAGGTTGATCGTCGAGATCCATTAGATCCTTAGCACGAAATAATCAATAAATGTATGTGTGTGCATAAGTGTGGGAGGTCACATCTACATCTATTCAAGGAATAAAAATATAAAATAAAACCCATCCACCATCTAATGGTACAATTCCTAATTCATCTTTAGGAACATATATAAATGGTACAACATTTTATCAAATGTTTACCAAATTACTTTCATCATATACTATTTCATTTCGAAATTCTATTCCTTATCAGGAAATATAATCATAGCTTTTATGCTCTTTATGGCATTTCATCGTGCTCTTTATGGCACTTTCTCATTTCAAAACTTTCTTTGCCAAATTTTATTTCCTTTCTTCCATCCAGGAAAATACATAATTTAAAGAAAGTTTTATTATCATAAAAATGCTTTACTTTCATTTCATATCATCCATTTTCCTTCTTCCATCCGGAAAATGTATTTAACATCCCATTTCCCTTCTTCCATCAGGGAAATGTAAATTAAAGCCATTTATTATCATAAAATGCTTTAATAACCGATAACGTCCCACATTATTGAACATAGTTATATATCATATAATATAACGAAATCTAAGACCGCCCGTCCGGGTTTCCCCACTGTGCGTGCCCCTAAATGGCTATCATCTTCCAGGGCCTATCACCAAGACAACCTGGGATCCTATCGAAATGTCGGGAAGCGACCATGTGCCTGCGGGATAGTCAAGACCACACCCGGAATCTCCTAACCATCGCAGAAAAATATACAATCACAAGCGCTCACATGGTCTAGGGACTATATCCACCCTGCATTCATTATCCAGGGGGTTTCACCACAACGCGCGCAACTTCCCTTATGATAGCGATTTAGAGAGGTGTGTATCCATAAATTAACATTTCTGAAAAATATTACTATTCCATTTTGAAAACATCATATTTTATATTTCCAAAAATCATCCATTTGTACTTATTCATTTAGTACCATATTTTATAACATGCATTCTTTATTCATTAAGTCATGTTTATTAATGATCTAAGACCCAAAGTTCCACTAACCTCAAAATAGCCTCCAAGAGTTCATATTATTACATAAACCCTAAAAGTGAATCTCCATAATGGAGTGTCTCCCAAAAGCTCAACGTTAATATTTTAACTTCCAATTTATCTTTAGGTTAACCTCCTATATCATTCGGACATTAAACTATACAAACTAGCCCTCGGGTAAGTCCAAATATCCACTCTTAGCCTAGGATATTAGTCTACCCAATACAACCCTCTAGGACTCCCCATTACTTCCCAAAGGAAGGTTCCTAAACCTTGAACCTAAAAGAAAAGGGCTAAAACAAAACTAGAAAAATCTCACCTTTTCAGAAGGGGTCGATCGATCGACCCCTGGCCATCGATCGATCGAAGGCTTCGATCGATCGATCCCCCAGGTTTGATCGATCGATCCTGGCGGACAACTTCTTCTCCGAGAAGCTGTTTCGGCCATTAACGAGCCATCCAAGCTTCTACCCACTATTTCACCCAACCATAACAACAAATAATGCTACCCAATCACTTCTAAACATCATACAATTAATTATTTCTCTTCCAATCAAATTAAACTATAAGATTTAGGATTAAACACCCAAAATCAACCAAAACCCATTTATGGTTTAAACCTCCCAAAACTTAACTACAAATGCAGATTTATCACATTAAATAAATATCTAGCAAGTAAGAAACTTGCCTCGAGGTTCGTAGTCTCGGATCATCTCCGGTAGCGTCCGAATCCGGCCCAAAATCTTCATTTTCTCTCTTTCTCCCATTTTCTCCTAACTCTCTTCTCTCTCTCTCTCTCTCTCTCTCTCTCTCTCTCTCTCTCTCTCTCTCTCTCCTTTGGCTTCTCTCACACAAATGAAGAAAAAGAAAGGCGGTGGGGGACTTATACGGGTCTCAAAACATAAATCCCCACTTTTAATTGTTAATACACCACTAAAATGACTCGTAACCACTTAATTGAGCCATAACGCGTAAAAAGTGCCCGAAACCCAAAAATACAACGTGGCACTTATTTCGACTATTCTAAAAACAACCGCACCCCCTATTTTGGCATTCGGGAAAGTGTGAACTATTTTTATGTTCCAATTTCATTTTATTTCATTAATTATACCCAAATTTAAATATAGGTCATAACCGTCGTGTTACATATAACGACGCAATAATACACAATATAATGCTATTTACCTTCTCATAACGGTAAATAGACAAAACATAGTAAATATTATCTCTAAGTCTCACGGGAAATAATATTTACTCCAACATCCCCTATTTTATAAAATTAGCCCATTAGGCAAAATAGTATAAAATAGTCGGTCAAAAACCTGGGTTGTTACATACTCCCCCCCTTAAAGGGGAATTTTTCCCTCAAAATTCTGGCGTAACCCATAACCATATAAAGGGTATACTATACCAAAAACTGTGCTACCATACTAGCAAACCCCTCTGCAGTGCAACGTCCCCGTAGGACTTAGACTAAGGTCATTACTATTTGATCTCAGTCCACAACATTATGCTATAACATAGCGCCAAATCATTCCTCATGAACTATCGATCCCACCCTTCTACTAAGGGAGGAGATACCTACACAACCTCGGCACAACTTGCCTTACTTTCCGAAACATGTTACACCCTTACTAGGGAATAACTACACTAACTTACAATCGCTAACCCCAATACTACAAACCTTATTCGCATTGGCGTAGCCCTTAGAATTCTACTTCTCAATGAGCCCAATCTTGAAAAAGATATTCTCGGACTACTCTAAGCCCAAAAATATACTATTCGTCGTTTCCATTCCAACAAACAGACAAGGTACACTGCCAATTATACTAGGCTACACACATCATCATGCTTATCAAAAACTATCCGAATTATTGTACGGAAATTCGATCCATAAGAACTACTACTCCAATCCTTCCTTTAAATCAAACCCACCTATCAATTTACGGGTGGTAGTATATACCCCATATCCACACGGTTCCCATTTTTGGGAACTCTACCAGTACCTTGACACAAATGTCTCATCATAGTTCACCACTGTTTGATAGGAACTTCATACAGATCTAAAACTCCACCATGCAGGGCTGGGCGCACTCTCCTGTACTTAGTCCGCCCGTTTCCATTGAGTAAGCAACGATTGGTCCAATGATCCACAGTTTTCTCAACTAGAATCATGACCATTTCATTATCGTCAATTCGATAAAAATGTCCACGGATATACCCGTCCTCGTTCCACACTACTCTCTACACACAAGTAGGTGAAAGGGTCAATCACGGACATAAATGCTCTTATAATAGATCCCCCTCGGTTTAACTCACTCCATTGGCATTCCATGCCACGACTAAACTCTCAGACGGTTTTGTACTCGGCGCTTATAATACTCCCATTCGCATTGCCTTAGCGAAAGGGAATATCCTATCGATAGTCCTTCACAATCACAAACTTGTTGCTCATGAAAAGACCCAATTTCCTTCCCAGGAAGTAATTCCTCTAATTCTTTAAGGCGAATACTACCGCTACGAATTCCAAATCAAGCGTGGGATAATACTTCTCACGAAGTTTTAAAAGTGTGGGACACGTGAACGATGGGTCCATGCTCCCATATTAATACTTCCCATTCCTGGAAAAGACTCGTAGGTTATATCTACTCTCGATCATAACAACACGAGTCCAGGGGAAAAAGTCGGCTCATACTTTAACTCTTCGAATGATAGATTACCGACGTCGCAATCTATCTAAGAAAGGCCTCATCTCCTTTGGCCCAACATCCCGAACCTCTCGAGATCCTTTACTTCTCGTTCTAGGGATAAAATCCTACTTAGAGTTAACCTACAACCTATTGTGGTTAACTCCCAACCACCTTCCTAAAATAATTTCGCATGCCCTAAGGGCCTAGCGTCCTAAAAATCCTAAGGCCGATCTATATTCTATCTAGTCTAGTCGTATAAGTATAGTACTAAATATATCCCTAGTGTCCAAGACCTTTCCCGACTTCCGACATTCTCTCGGTTTCATGCGTGGGACGTCTCGCCGAAGAGAAATCCAAACAAGGAACCCTCCCGTTACACTACTACCTCGCATTGTCGGTCGTCGAGAAGTAACGGTCGAAGACACATAATCGGGAACAACGAAATCCTAACTCGTAACTCTACTAATACATATTTACTTCTACGTCCTACCATAACAATCGACTGAGGCATTTACTTTTTTGTAAGATGCCAAAAATACTTTATCCCAAAATACACATATACCTCTTTACAAATGGCCTCCTCATTAAGGCACAACCATAAGTCTCTATCGGACTTTCATAATCTTAATCTTCCCCACATTGTTCAGAGGAAAACTATCATAGTGCTCATATATTGCACATCAACTTAGCCCTTAATCACTCACATACGTGATTCTTGGCTAAACCTTCCAACCCAGCACTTAACCAACAGAAAAAGAAAAGAAAGAACAAGAAAGAAAAGAAAATGCACATCTCTCCACTCCCAACGTCGTTAAGGTTCATGCATGGAGCATCTCGCCGAAGCGAAATCCAAACAAGGAACCCCTCCACACAATCCCCTTAACTAGCCGGTCGTGGAGATAAGGCACAACATACACAAGCAAATCAAACAAAGCAAGTAAACAGAATAAAAATAAAAATAAAGGAAACTATTTACATACCGTAAACCACCTCTACAAAGTCTCGACCTGTATCCAGGGGAGATATTATAGAATAACTAGTCCTTCTTCAAGAACTAGAGATAGGATAGCCCCTCACTTGATTCTCTTGCTATCACCCCAACCCAACCAAAAATATCTCCACTCGTATATTACATATAATACAAGTAGTACATACCACACATATCACCACTCGCCCCATAATGAGTGAAAGAAAATATAGAACTCCATATCCTGGAAGTCATATAATTATACTTACTATATAAAAATATACACCGATACTATCACAAGCTCGATATACACACACGGACCTAGGGTTAACACCATACTTCTCCATCTTATCTTAAGGAATTCACTTCTCTCACCTAAGTTGTAAAGTATCACCAACATACTAGCCAACCTCCTTGGCCTCTACCAATGGTTCCAAGACACGGCATTTTAGTCTTACCTGAACCAAACAACTTCCACCAATGTCCCAACTAGGAGTCCCATCCTTGTTGGTTATCTTCAATCGACAAGATCAGAACGCGTAGTTTCCTTAACCTCTTCAGCAAGGAGGACATTCTACCAGCCTCCCCGACCTTAGTTCCACGAGTCTTCCCCGGGTGGATGTCCACCAATAGGGTCTCATGAACACTACTACTCTAGAAGTGTTACCAACACTTACTTACGAGCCTATCATTTCCACTGAAGGGCCTTCTCTCTATGGGTAAAACATTCTGCCCCACCATAAAGAGGCGACTACCATTCCTGCCACTTCAATCTTACTCCAATGGGTGAAAGGTTTTTCCTCAAACCCTCACACCTGGGCACTTCCATACCCATCTCGAGGCCAAAACTCTCAGGCCTTACATTCTCACCGAACGAGGTTACACTTCCTCTATCCAATCGAACTTCAACATGTGGTCCTTGTCAAGGACCTCTCAACTCCAAATTGACATTGCTTGGAATCCCAAGCATAGTACCACTCTCTACTAACAACGGTACTTGGGAAAACTATTTCCACTCTACTTAGTAGTCACGGCAGCAATATAGAATAATGCTACAAAGGAAGAGACCTCTAAAGCGGCCCTCATCCCCGACTACAGTTCACAGCTTATAGTAATTCCGCCTCGTGACGACTTCACAATGGCCTTCCACAACTCCCTTCATCTGACGACTTACAAGTCTCACACGAACGCACAAAAGATATTTGGGGTTCTCACAACATAGCAGGAGAACGAAATCTCACAAGAGAATTCAACGACCCTAAATCTTAAGGCTCTACATCAATTTAGAGATAAACGACGAAGACGTAGAACATTCGCACAGATTCCTAAGGATTCTAGAACCTAATGCTCTAATACCACCTGTGACAGCCCACCTACTAAAATAATAGGTGGCCAGCCCAATACTCTAATAATCACAGGAATCATAGGTGGTCCATTCTCAGCATCACTGTCGATTAAAATAATATTATGAGATAACCACCAATCATTTTAGAAAATGGACTATCAAATTTAAAATTTAGAAAGTAAAAGAAAAACACTTAGACAATCCCATTTGTAAAAATTGTGGATACCAAAAATTGATGATTAAGAATGACAATATAATAAATATCACCGAATAAGCTGTCGGTGAACAGACCAATACAAATAATACATCGAGTATTCCAATCCACTATTTACAATATAATGAATGAGTGCAAAACCCTGGGCAAAACACGTCCGAATAAATATACTGAACATAACTAGAGTGAAATAGAAAGAAGCGTCTAATACAAGTAACCTACAACATCCGCAATATGCTGTAGCTCCATAACAACTGAAATGGAAATGTAATCACGGGTGTCCAT
The DNA here is from genome assembly GCA_949130495.1 of Sambucus nigra. Lineage (NCBI taxonomy): Eukaryota > Viridiplantae > Streptophyta > Magnoliopsida > Dipsacales > Adoxaceae > Sambucus > Sambucus nigra. Next base: position 197,756,678 of record OX422217.1, on the reverse strand, counting down.
GCGGTAGAGCACCTGTAACGGCAAAGAATATATAGAAACAAAGAAATATAGATACGGGTCAGGGCCCGGTTTGATATGATTACCATGTGACTAAAAATGCATGACAGTTAAGTGCGTAATTCTCTCGCAGATAATAGTAATATTTCTCACCTCTCAATCTAGCAGCAACCTAGTGCAATATTATGAGATGATCTAGTTAACCCTAATTACTAAGGGCTAACTTCTCCCCAGTTTCAACACTATGCCCTATTCGTGCGTGGGGTGTCTCGCAAAGCGAAATCCAAACGAGGAACCCCCCCCGATACACTACTACTTAGGCAAGGTTGATCGTCGAGATCCATTAGATCCTTAGCACGAAATAATCAATAAATGTATGTGTGTGCATAAGTGTGGGAGGTCACATCTACAACTATTCAAGGAATAAAAATATAAAATAAAACCCATCCACCATCTAATGGTACAATTCCTAATTCATCTTTAGGAACATATATAAATGGTACAACATTTTATCAAATGTTTACCAAATTACTTTCATCATATACTATTTCATTTCGAAATTCTATTTCTTATCAGGAAATATAATCATAGTTTTTATGCTCTTTATGGCATTTCATCGTGCTCTTTATGGCACTTTCTCATTTCAAAACTTTCTTTGCCAAATTTTATTTCCTTTCTTCCATCCAGGAAAATACATAATTTAAAGCAAGTTTTATTATCATAAAAATGCTTTACTTTCATTTCATATCGTCCATTTTCCTTCTTCCATCCGGAATATGTATTTAACATCCCATTTCCCTTCTTCCATCCGGGAAATGTAAATTAAAGCCATTTTATTATCATAAAATTCTTTAATAACCAATAATGTCCCACATTATTGAACATAGTTATATATCATATAATATAACGAAATCTAAGACCGCCCGTCCGGGTTTCCCCACTGTGCGTGCCCCTAAATGGCTATCATCTTCCAGGGCCTATCACCAAGACAACCTGGGATCCTATCGAAACGTCGGGAAGCGACCATGTGCCTGCGGGATAGTCAAGACCACACCCAAAATCTCCTAACCATCGCAGAAAAATATACAATCACAAGCGCTCACATGGTCTAGGGACAATATCCACCTTGCATTCATTAGCCAGGGGGCTTCACCACAACGCGCGCAACTTCCCTTATGATAGCGATTTAGAGAAGTGTGTATCCATAAATTAACATTTATGAAAAACATTACTTTTCCATTTTGAAAACATCATATTTTATATTTCCAAAAATCATCCATTTGTACTTATTCATTTAGTGCCATATTTTATAACATGCATTCTTTATTCATTAAGTCATGTTTATTAATGACCTAAGACCTAAAGTTCCACTAACCTCAAAATAGCCTCCAAGAGTTCATATTATTACATAAACCCTAAAAGTGAATCTCCATAATGGAGTGTCTCCCAAAAGCTCAACGTTAATATTTTAACTTCCAATTTATCTTTAGGTTAACCTCCTATATCATTCGGACATTAACCTATACAAACTAGCCCTCGGGTAAGTCCAAATATCCACTCTTAGCCTAGGACATTAGTCTACCCAATACAACCCTCTAGGACTCCCCATTACTTCCCAAAGGAAGGTTCCTAAACCTTGAACCTAAAACAAAAGGGCTAAAACAAAACTAGAAAAATCCCACTTTTTCAGAAGGGGTCGATCGATCGACCCCTGGCCGTCGATCGATCGAAGGCTTCGATCGATCGATCCCTCAGGTTCGATCGATCGATCCTGGCGGACAGCTTCTTCTCCGAGAAGCTATTTCGGCCATTAACGATCCATCCAAGCTTCTACCCTCTATTTCACCCAACAACGACAACAAATAATGCTACCCAATCACTTCTAAACATCATACAATTAATTATTTCTGTTCAAATCAAATTAAACTATAAGATTTAGGATTAAACACCCAAAATCAACCAAAACCCATTTATGGTTTAAACCTCCCAAAACTTTACTACACATGCAGATTTATCACATTAAATCAATATCTAGCAAGTAAGAAACTTGCCTCGAGGTTCGTAGTCTCGGATCATCTCCGGTAGCGTCGGAATTCGGCCCAAAATCTTCATTTTCTCTCTTTCTCCCATTTTCTCCTAACTCTCTTATCTCTCTCTCTCCTTTGGCTTCTCTCACACAAATGAAGAAAAAGAAAGGGGGTGGGGGACTTATACAGGTCTCAAAACATAAATCCCCACTTTTAATTGTTAATACACCACTAAAATGACTCGTAACCACTTAATTGAGCCATAACGCGTAAAAAGTGCCCGAAACCCAAAAATACAATGTGGCACTTATTTCGACTATCTCGACTATTCTAAAAACAACCGCATCCCCTATTTTGGCATTCGGGAAAGTGTGAACTATTTTTATGTTCCAATTTCATTTTATTTCATTAATTATACCCAAATTTAAATATAGGTCATAACCTTCGTGTTACATATAACGACGCAATAATACACAATATAATGCTATTTACCTTCTCATAACGGTAAATAGACAAAACATAGTAAATATTAGCCCTAAGTCTCACGGGAAATAATATTTACTCCAACATCCCCTATTTTATAAAATTAGCCCATTAGGCAAAATAGTATAAAATAGTCGCTCAAAAACCTGGGTTGTTACATTCTCCTCCATTTTGTGTGTATTGTGTTAATACAGTTCGCGAGTGATTCCGAACTAGTATTTCCCTTAGTACGAGAGATATGGGGACTTGATAGCAGAGTATGCCAGCACCATAGATTTTATGTGGGGTGCCGATAGTATATATATTATATGAGTGATATATATATATATATATATATATATATATATATATATATATATATATGGAAATCTTCTACTGTGCGTATAAGTAGTTAAGTATTGAATAAATGCTCCAAATTTTATAATAACTATTCGAAAACTTTATAACAGTACTAAGATATATTAAGTAACGTAAGTAATCATGAAGAGATTGATCTCTAAACTAAATATCATACCTTTGTGACTTCTCAAAAAAAATCATCAGGAGATAAGTTAGATAGAATTATGAGGCATTTAGTAGTACGGTAGGCGTGCACACTAAATGAGAGGTGAGAATTCTCAAGAGAGTGTCGCGTACTAACATGGTGGTTATATTAGCCGGTTAGCATTTTAAATACTTGCTAAACTATTTTTGTTTTACACTCGGTCTCTGACCAATTTTTTATCATTTTCTCTCTCTCATGTATATATATATATGTATATATTATAGGTGCTCAGCCACAGGGGCGTCGGGTGTAGAATCATTTGACTGGACGTGCTGTAGCTTGTGTGGGAGTTGCAGGTCATTGCAGTAGGCGCTTCCTCCTTTGGTTCCTCAGACTTCTGTTTAGCTCTTTTAGTTAGGGCCTGTGTCGCCCATTTCCATACTTGCTTAGACTTGATACGTATTTCATTATTCTATCATTTCAGTACTCTGTTTTCATTTAGGATTATTTTATATCTCACATTATCTGTTTTTGTGGTTAAATATTTGGATTTGATAATCTAGTTGGCATGGTTCGTTGGATGATTGGTATCTTTATCATTTGTATTATTCAAATTTGATTATGTTTAAAAAGGTTTTACAACAGAATTAAATAAATGAAGACTTTAAATTGTTTTGACACTTAACTTAATTATTGAGGGTGTTTAAATTGGAAATAATTATTTTTGCGACAGTGATGCTAAGAATGAACCAACCGTTCACCTTGATTTTAATTTAATAAAGGACCGATCACCGAATATTTAATTAGGTGGGATATTACAGGTGGTATCAGAGCATTCGGTTCTAGTGTCCTTTAGGATCTATACGACTTATTTCGCTTTCAGCTTAACGTCTTTAATATAGAGCCCTATTTTTAGGATTGTTGTATTCTTGTGTTTACGCTTACGTCTTCATCTATTTGAGATTTTATAATAACTGTAGACTAATAAACTTCCTTCTCATTTCATATTCCTCCGAGATGCGCACCCCGAGACAGGAATGCCCATCCCGAGCAGCCAACAGCTCCGACTCAGGGAATGATAAATATAACTGAAGTATCTGCTATTGTTGCTCAGGCGGTGAATGCCGTATTAGCGGTGGTGTAGAAGGCTCCACCCCAGGTTCAGGCAGTAGCGCCAGTACCAATATAACTTCCCACTGCATGGGAGCGGGTAAGGGATGCCTTTCAGAAGGCGCATCCCCCTGAGTTCTCAGGTAGTTCGAACATCATGATTTCTAGCCAATGGAAGAAGGATAACTAGAGGCATCTACGCATGTATGAGTGCATTGACGTACAAAGATAGTTACTGGCTTCCTTCAATCTAGTGGGGTCCGCTTTGAAGTGGTGGAAGTTCACCACCACCTTGGAAGAGAGGGACATCATTTCGATTCAGTCATTCTGTGTGCAGTTTGATCGCAAGTATTTCCCATCTGCCGTGCAGACTAAGATGAGGCGAAGGTTACTGAATCAGCATGACCATTGTTGAGTATGAGGACGAGTTCACTAAACTTCTCACTATAGTGCTGGATGACTCACCCACTGAGGAGAAGAAGATATTGGTATTTCTAGATGGATTGGCCTAGAGGATTCGTGAGCACCTCATAGGTAATCTATCGTTGGGTACTTACACTAACATACTCAATGCCACTCTATTTCACTGTCAGGATCACAACTTCTATTAGTAGGGAAGCAAATTAGCAGGGGAGTTTAGACAGCAGGGATGGACATGGGTCAGCAGTACTAGTGGGGCACCAGCAGCCCAAGGACAGACCCATCACACTGAGCAGAGTTCCCATCAGGGATACCCTGCCAAGCGATTCCGATCAGGTGATTCCAGGTAGCGATTTGGGGGATTTAGACAAGTCCAGTAGGTCCAATCTAGTCAGCATATCCAGCAGGGCTAACATCGCCAGCAGTAGGGCCATCAGGGCCAACAACATTTTCAGTAGGGCCAGTGGCGGGGTGGTAATGGCCAACATGGCCTTGGTCAGAGGGGAGGAAACTTCAGGGGCATGTGTTTTGGATGTGGAAAAAATGTCCATAGGCGTCAGGATTACCCAGAGGGGGATAGGTCCCCTTAGCAGCAGGGTGCACGTAATGAGCCACAAAGGCCACTCTTTTCATCCTTCCTCCCAGCGCCAGCTTAGATGCCAGCCTACCAGCCATCCCAGTAGCCCCAGTCCAGCAGGGGCAATTACAGTATGTACGTGTCTATAACGTCCACCAGGACGTAGCACCTCAGGCACCACCCGCGATTGAGGGTACATTTCCTATCCATGGCACTATATGTCGAGTTTTATTTGATACTGGGTCATTACACTATTTTATAGCTACTCACTTTGAACGGGACTTAGAGTTATTGGACATGGCAGAGAGTATAGTCACATGCATAGACTCACCACTAGGGAATGGGTCCTTGATTTTCTTTATATATCGGTGTGTAGGTATAGAGATTGGTAGCTTGATTTTACCTGTGGACATGCTAGTTCTAGATATGCATGAGCAAGACGCCATTATTGGCATGGATTGGCTCGCTGCGTATAGAGCCATAATAGATTATTTTGGTAGGAGTATTATCTTTACCATTCTGGGTCAAGAGATATTTTTGGTGGCGATTCCTCGCCCAGAGGGAGGATCTTCCACCCATTTTTATTACATAGAGGAGGACACCTCTAAGGAGATTGTGATTCCCTTAGATTTAATTCTAGTTATTCATGAGTATTCGAATGTATTCCAGGAGATACCGAGCCTACCCCAGTCGAAAGATATATTTTGTCATAGACCTGATGCCGGGAACTTTATCGATAGTACATGCATTGTACCGTATAGCTCCAGTGGAGATAAGGGAGTTACGAGATCTGATAGAGCAGTTATTGGGCTAGAACTTCATTCATAGGAACACCTCATCTTGGAAAGCACCAGTGTTATTTGTAAAGAAAAGAGATGGTTCATTGAGTTTGTGCGTGGATTATCGAGAGTTGAACAAGGTCACGATACGAAATAAATATTTGTTTCCTCAAATCGATGACCTGTTCGACCAATTGAGAGTATCAACCTTCATTGCGAAGATAGATTTGAGATCGGGATACTATCAGCTACGGATTAGGGAGAAGGATGTGTCGAAGACTGCTTTCTTGACGAGATATGGATCCTATGAGTTCAGAGTCATGCCATTTGGGCTGACAAATGCTCTAACCGTATTCATGGATTTAATGAACCGAGTGTTCGGAGAGTTCTTGGGTCAGTTTATCATCATCTTCAAAGATGGCATCCTTATTTACTCATATACTGATGAGGAGTATGCCAAGCACTTTAGGCAGGTTCTTCAGAATCTACGAGAGCATTAGCTGTATGCTAAGTATGAGAAGTACGGGTTCTGGTTATGGGAGGTACAATTTTTGGGGAATATTATATCAGAATTGGGGATATCGATTGACCCGAGCAAAATGTCGGTAGTGAGAGAGCGGGGATAGCCCATAACACCGATAGAGGTGCATGGTTTCTTAGGCTTAGTTTGGTACTACAGGCAGTTCAACCGAGGCCTTTTGAAGATAACGGAACCATTAATGAATCTGACTCATAAGGGATTACGGTATATATGGGATGATGCTTGTTAATTGGCTTTTGACGAGCTGAAAGATAAGCTGACTTCATCGCGAGTTCTAGATTTGCCCAAGCCGGGAGTGGAGTACCTGGTGTATACTTACGCCTCCTTACAGGGACTCGAGGGATTACTTCAACAGGAGGAATAGGATATAGCTTTTTCCTCCCGCAATCTTAAGCCTCACGAAAGGAATTACCCTACCCACGGCATGGAGCTAGCAGTGATCGTGTTTGCATTACAGATTTGGAGACATTACTTGTTGGTGGAGAAGTTTCGCTTGTTCACAGACCACAAATCATTGTAATACTTGTTCACTCAGTGAGAGTTGAACATGCATCAGCGCAGGTGGTTGGAGTTTGTGAAAGACTACCAGTTCAAGATACAATACCATTCGAGGAAGGCTAATGTGTTTGCTAATGCGTTAAGCCGTAGACCGGTAGGTGATGTAGAGGAAGTATGGAGAGCAAAGTGGAAAGAGTTGGGTCACCAGGATGTGGTAGCTCGTTCCTTTATATCTGTTATGTCAGTCACACCCGAGATTATTAGGGTGATACAAGGACAAATAGCGGATATATTTTTCCAGGAGAAGATTGTATGGCTCTTTGTTGGGGGCGCTGAATCATATTCAATGAGTTCTGATGGGGGTTTGAGGTTTAATGGGAGATTGGTGGTCCCAAAGGGAGAAGACTTACGTTATGCAGTGATGACACAGTCGCACGAGTCAAGATTTGCGGTATATCCCGAAGGGGATAAGATGTACCAGGATATGAGGCAACAGTATTGGTGGAGTGGGATGAAGAAGGACATTACTGAGTTCATGTCCAAATGATATACCTGTCAGATGGTAAAGGTGGACCAACAGAGACCGCCAGGGTTCCTTCAACCGTTGGATATACCTATGTGGAAATGGGAGAGTATTTCCATGGACTTCATTACTGGGTTGCCTACATCACAGCGGGGTCATGATTCCATATGGGTTATAGTGGATCGGTTGACCAAGGTATCTCATTTTCTGCCAGTACGGACATACTACACCGCGGGCTAGTATATAGAACTATTTATTGCCGGGATATTTAGGCTACATGGGGTGCCCCTGGATATTGTGTCTGATAGAGAAAAGATTTTCGTGTCGTGCTTCTGGGAGAGCTTTAAGGAGGCCATGGGTACATAGTTGAGATTAAGTTCATCTTATCACCCACAGACGGATGGACAGATAGAGCGTACCAATCAGATGTTGGAGGATATGCTACGCATGTGTGCCCTTGATTTTGGAGGAAGTTGGGAGACGTATCTTACACGGGTGGAGTCCGCTTATAATAACTCCTATCAGTTCACGATCGGCATGGCCCCATTTGAGGCATTGTATGTCAGGCCTTGTCATTCTCCTATTTATTGGCTAGAGGTGGGGGACAACAAATTACTCGGGCCAGAGGTGATTCAGGAGACTTCAGTTAGGATTGAGCTTATCAGGAGTTGCATTCGGGTAGCCCAGGATCGACAGAAGAGCTACGCAGATGCAAAGTAGTCCTTTCGAGAGTTTAGCGTGGGGGGACCAAGTATTACTGCATGTGTCTCCTATGAAAGGAGTAATGAGATTCAGGAAGAAGGGGAAATTGGATCCGAGGCAAGTGGGGCCATTTCCCATTATCGAGAGGATAGGGCCGGTGGCATACAAATTGGGGTTGCTAGATCACTTGCACCGTATTCACGATGTATTCCACATCTCGTCGTGGTGATGATATGGACCACATCCACATCGCGATAGAGGAGATTGACTTATAGCCCGACAGTTTTTATGAGGAGAGACCAGTGATATCCTAGACCATAGAGAGAGAAAGTTGAGGTCGAAGGTAGTTCCACTTGTACGGGTTCTGTGGGAGCATCATAATGTGGAGGAGTCCAGTTGGGAGAACGAGGCAGATATGCGCGAAAAATATCCAGATCTATATTTACCAGGTATGCCTTCTTTTCTGAATTTCGGGACGAAATTCCGTTATTAGGGGGAAGTATGTAATACCCCGTATTTTTATGGCTTTTAAATTTGGGGATTTATTAAATTTAAATTGATATATTAATTTAATATTAATCCAAAAATTTATTTTTAATATTTACTAGTGTGATGAGACTTAGTAATTAATGGAAATTTGTTGAATATTACTTAATGAGTAAAGTAATATGTAGAATTGAATTTATTAAAATTTTTCACGAGTGAATAACATGACAATTATGGAAATTAAGTCGGGACACACCTGTGTCGAATCGGGGCTAAATTATTATTATAAAAGTGAATAAATTATAAGTCGCCCGTATGGTCATTTTGAGTGGGCCAACGTGTCCAGAAGGGTAGAGATAGTCAGAAAAGTTTATCTGGGAGTTTAGTTTGGGTCTTGGGCATTTTTAGGCCTAATTGGCATCCCGGGATGGTATTATAGTCATTCTGTATTTTTGGGTAATTAAACCCATGAATTTTCCTAAGTTATATCAGCTATTAGAGTTTAGCTTTTGGGGTTAACAATCACAGAAACATAGAACGTCCATTAGAGAAGAAAGGTATAGAGCTTTTCAAGAATTGATCACAAACCGTAGCACCTCTTTTAAGATTAACACCACCGGGGCATAGATCATAAGATGAGGAACACAGCCATATCCTTATCACCAACAAATCAGACCTTCGAATCCTACGCAAGTATCTATCTTGCTAATTTTCTAGTTAATGTTTCACCCATGTTAGAATAGGATTGATAAATATATGTTTCATGGCAGAATTTGATGATTTAGGGAATTTAAATCACATGCTACAGAGGAAATAAGTATATTATGAAAATCTCAACATATGTAGAGGATTACCCACAAAATTGTATTGACTTAGAAGTGAGAAATCTGGAAAAACAATTAGAAGATTGGAAATTTAATGTAAAATTAGGATTCTTGATAATTATGATGAATTTTCCCTTTAATTCGATACCGTTGATGAATTTGTACATGCTTCACGTAGGAAATCATGTATATAGGTGTATATAATTAGTAGTAAACTTGTTTGGGAGTTTGGGAATCATTAATGGTGCTTTGGAAAATTTTCTTGAATGAAACCCGTAGGTCGGATTAACAGTTTCTGGGCAAGAACTGCTTGATCGATCGATCGACCTAAGAATATCGATCGATCAAATGATCGATCGATCGACCCCTTTCCTCGATCAATCGACCCCTCCTAGAAACTGCATGTTTTTCCATTTTTTGTTTAATCATGATAAAATACGTAGGAACCCTTGAATATCATTTAAAGAGTATATTAGATCATGAAGAGGACCAGTAGGGACTAAGTAGACTCCGTTAGTGAAATTTTATATACGATGAAATCATGGGTTAATGGGGGGTTTCGTCACACATATGAAATTGTGCGTATGTTCACTAAAGAATTGAGAGAGTAGTGACAGACTTAGACCAAAATGTTAGAGAGGGTGTACCTACTGAAATTATCTTTAGTAAGAGAGAATACTTCGAGAGATGAGAAGTAAGTATGAAGTGATTATAATTGAGAATAAAAGAGATGAATCCCTTATGCGAGATAATTGGGTAAAATTGTACTAAGTACGGTTAATAATAATTATTATAGGTTGTGGGCGAACCTAATTGGAAAACATGAATATTTATATATATGGCAGTGTGACTGTGTGCATATACTAAATATTATATTTGGGAATAATCATACCCGCGCTAATTGCTATCATGGATGTTGCCACGTCGGGATAGTCTTATCTCTATGGGACCTTTATGGGGGATATTGACTTATACCCTAAAACATAGGATTCCTTGGTACATGCTATCTGGGAATGATAGTCAGACGGTCCTAAGAGACCTGAGGGGTATGTGATGACCTCTTAGTGACTTGGAACTATGCTTCGCCTCCATTTTGTGTGTATTGTGTTAATACAGTTCGCGAGTGATTCCGAACTAGTATTTCCCTTAGTACGAGAGATACGGGACTTGATAGCAGAGTATGCCATCACCATAGATTTTATGTGGGGTGCCGATAGTATATATATTATATGAGTGATTAATATATATATATATATATATATATATATATATAAATGGAAATATTCTACTATGCGTATAAGTAGTTAAGTATTGAATAAATGCTCCAAATTTTATAATAAGTATTCGGGAACTCTATAACGGTACTAAGATATATTAAGTAACGTAAGTAATCATGAAGAGATTGATCTCTAAACTAAATATCATAGCCTTGTGACTTCTCGAAAAAAAATCATCGGGAGATAAGTTAGATAGACTTTTGAGGCATTTAGTAGTACGGTAGGAGTGCACACTAGATGAGAGGTGAGAATTCTTAAGAGAGTGTCGCGTACTAACATGGTGGTTATATTAGCCGGTATGCCTTTTAAATACTTGGTAAACTATTTTTAAAAATATTTTAAACTCTGACTCGTTTATGTCATTTTCTCTCTCTTATATATATATATATATATATATATATATATATATATATATTAAAGGTGCTCAGACATAGGGATGTCAGGTGTAGAATCATTTGACTGGACGTGCTGTAGCTTGTGTGGGAGTTGCAGGTCATTGCAGTAGGCGCTTCCTCCTTTGGTTCCTCAAACTTCTATTTAGCTCTTTTAGTTAGGGCCTGTGTCTCCCATTTCCAGACTAGTTTAGACTTGATAGGGATTTTATAATTCTATTATTTCAGTACTATGTTTTCATTTGGGATTATTTTATCTCTCACGTTATCTATGGTTTGTGGTTAATTATTTGGATTTGATAATCTAGTTGTCATGGTTCATTGGATGATTGGTATCTTTATCATTTGTATTATTCAAATTTGATTATGTTTAAAAAAGTTTTACAATGGAATTAAATAAATGAAGACTTTAAATTGTTTTGACACTTAGCTTAATTATTTAAGGTGTTTAAATTGGAAACAATTATTTTGCGACAGTGATGCTAACAATGAACCAACCGTTCACCTTGATTTTAATTCAATAAAGGACTGATCACCCGGTATTTAATTAGGCGGGGTGTCACAATGTGTTAAAACTAATTTTGCATTTTAGTACTGTTCAGTTTATGTACATAGGAAGGGATGTGTGAGTATTTTTTTTTGTGTGTGTGTGTGTGTGTCTATATATATATATAAGAGGTGGCCATCCCGATACTCCAATAATCACGGGAATCATAGATCGTCCATTCTTAGCATCACTGTCATTAAAATAATAATACGAGATAGCCACCAATTATTTTAGAAAACGGACTGTCAAATTTAATTTTGTAAGTTAAAAGAAAATCATTTAGATAATCCAATTTTAAAAGAAGGTGGATATAAAAAACGAGTAATGGTATAACAATAATGTATAAAGTAATAACCGAATAAGTTGTTAGTTTATAGACCAATACAAACAGGTTACACCGAGTATTAAAATTAAATATCACATTATTTTAAACAAGTACAAAGCTTGGGTATCACACCCGAGTATGTGGACATGTCATAACTAAAGTACAAATGATAGAAGCGTCTATAACAAATAACCTACAACATTTGCAAAATCTTATAGCTCTAGCACAACTGGAATGGAGAGGTCAATACGGGCGTCCTTGCGGTGGAGACCCTGGGCGAACAAAAAATTCATGCAAAACAAAGAGATATAGAGGGGTCAGGGGGGGCCGGTTTGATATGATCAGCATGTGAATAAAATGCATGACAATTATGAATATCTTATCATCATCATGAATTAAACTTTCTCTCACAAGTAATCATAAAATTTCTCACCTCTCATTCTAACAGCACAACCTAGCGCAATATCAATGACAATGCTTAACGTTCATATATGCATGGGAGAACTCATCTACTTTCACTCAATGCTATATCATTTCAGTTATTCACAACTTAAATGCATGGTTCCTTTTCTCTTTAGGAAATTATATTTAAAGAAATTTAGCGCACAAAATGCTTCACCAATACCGTTTTATACCATTTAACTTCATAGTTCCCTTTCTCTCAGGGAAACATATTGAAAGCAGTTTATCACACAAAATGCTTTACCATATCCACTTTATTTAGAATATTTATAATCACATATATATAACGATTCTAAGACCGTCCTTTCGTGTTGCCCTAATGGACGTGCCCCTAAATGGCTATCATCTTCCAGGGCCTATCGCACAAGATAACCTGGGCATCCTATAATGCAACGTCGGGAAGCGGCCATATAGCTTTGACAGTGAATCATAACCACGCCCGCAATTACTCCACTCCAAAAAATAATCACCCAATAATAACAGGTCATATGGCCGAGGGCTATATTCACCCTGCATTCACTAGACAGGGGACTTCACCTCATGCGTGTAAGTTCCCATATGATAGCAATTTGGAGAGGTGTGTATAAGTAAATTATCATTTACAAAATTAATTTCCCCTTTGAAAATAATCACTTTTTACCTTCTCAAAACCATTTATACTTAACCATTAAGTACCAATTTTAGAATAGGCATTTCTTATTCTCAAAGTCATATTTTATTAATGACCTAGGACCCTAAGTGAAATTTTCCTCACACTAGTCTCAAAGATTTCAAAGGAATACCCTAATCCATCAAAAGAAATTTCCCTCAATACCAGTCTCCCAAAAGTCCCAAACATTTCCATTCTACTTTTCGTGCGTTCTAAGCTAACTTCCTATACGAAGAGAAAGATTAACCTCTATGAACAAACCCTTGAGATAAGAAAAAATATCCCCATGTTAATCTAGGATATTAATATCCCTAAGACAAAACTCTAAGACCCTTTATTACTTCCCAAGATAAGGTTCCTAAGCCTTAAACCTAAAATAAAATGACTAGGAACTAAGCTAGAAAACCCTATAAAAACAGCAGGGTTTCCGAATATATTCGCCCTAGCCGAATCGATTCGATCTTGAAAGCGAATCGATTCGAACTAGCTGAATCGATTCGGTCAAGAAGAACAAACTTTCTGCATGTTTGTTGAATCTATTCGGACTATCCGAATCGATTCTCCAAGCGCAGACCTGTATCCTACCCCTTTAGCGAATCAATTTACCAGGGGCGAATCGATTTGCCTGGTTCAGTTTGCCCTGTAAGGGCTACGGTTTAACATAAACCCTAAATCCCCAATTCCTATTTCTTCCAAAAAATTCCAACATTTACAACCAATAATTTCATCAAATCATTTCTACACATCTACTCACTAATATATTCTCCTCAAATCAAATTTAAATCAAAGGTTAAGGTATTAAACACCATAAATCCCCCAAACCAATAAATGGCAAAAATTCCAAGAACACGACTATAAATGCAATTTATCTAAATTAAATCATACTCTAGAAAGTAAGAAATTTGACTAAAGTTTATAGTCTCGGATTTCCTTCCCGTAGCAACGATTTCAGGTTCAAATCTTCAATTCTCTCATTTCTTTCCATTTTCTCCCAACTCTCTCTTCTCTCTAACTCTCTATAAGTTTATAACATGAAATGAGAAAATAAAAGGGGTTTGGGAGACTTAACCGGGAACTAAACATTAATTCCCCCTTAAACATTGATACACCATTAAAATGACTCGTAACTACATAATTGAGTCATAACCTGTCAAAAGTGCCCGAAACTCAAAAATACAATATGACACTTATTTTGACTCTCTCGAATATTTCAAGACTAACCTCACCCTTTAAATTGGCATCCGGGGTATCGTATAATATATTTTGTTCCAATGTCATTTTATTTCATTAATCACAATACAATTGAAATATATGCCATAACCGTCGCTTGAAGCACAATGACGTAATAAAACATAACATGATGCCATTTACCTTTTCTCAACGGTAAATATGCAAAACTCAGCAAATATTATCTCTTAAATCACTTAAAATAATATTTACTCTAACTTCCATTATTTTATATAATTATCTCACATGGCAAAATTATATAAAATCAATAACCCAAACGTAAGGGTTGTTACACTCTCCCCCCTTATAAGAAAATTTTGCCCTCAAAATTTAGGTGTACCATATAACAAGATCAACTGTGTACTTTTCTAAAATATCATTCTTTCATCTATAGAAATTTCTAGGCATTTTGTTGTCCCTTACAGGACTCGATCGAAGGATACCACTTCAATCTTTGTTCACACTCTTCATAAAGCTAAACTAACATCTGGTTGCTCCTCATGAACTATCGATCCTACCTTTTCAACAAAGGAAGAAAAGGCCTACATCGAGCCTACGTCACACCCTTCCTCATGAATAACGAAACCAAAACTTGTTCTCCAAACTCTAATATTACATAACCTCTATTCGCGCAGGCATAGCCCTTCTAACCATCTTGGAAATTCGTAAGCAGTTTCTAATGAGATGTCTTGGATCATTCTAGGTCCAAAAATCTTATTGTCTCCTACTTCCAACCAACAAGAAGGTGATCTACGCGGCTTGCTATACAACACCACCTACGGTGCCTTACCCATTTTGGGTTACCGATTCAACTAGGAGAATGTGTTGCTCAAATTCATACGTTGTTTCTCCCCGTTTTGACCAATTGTTTTCGGGTGGTAGAAAGTACTCATCCTTAATCGGTCCTTATTATTTCTTGGAAACTTCTTCAAAAATGGGACACGAAAATCTTATATCGGTTCGAGACTATATTGATTGGTACCCCATAAGGTTTCATAAATTCCAGATTATAATCCATCCATACTCATGACCACTTTACAGCATCGGTAATCTATGTTTCAAACTCTCCCAGTCTCGCACCGGTACTTCTAATGGTTGGAACAATCCAATCAGTTGTCGGTGGTCCACATTCACCAATTGACACGTGGTGCATAGGGAGCCAAACTCAGAAACGTCCTTTCCTTGATCATCCATAACTCTCAGCTTAATAGCAGGCATAACGATCAATCGTTGATATAAGCGCTATAGTAACAGCATATTTCTAATTAAGCTCCTTCCTTTTGTCTTTCCCTGCCATCGCTAATTTCCCCCATGGACTTTCTACTTAATATCCGCTATCACCTCAAATTGATAGTCTTTTATGAAATCAAACCACTGATTTTGCCACAACATTTAACCCTTCTATAAGAACAAACCTAATATCAACTTGTAGTCTATGAAAAGACTTAAGTTCTCTCCCAAGAGGTAATGCCACCACATCTTTAAGGCGAACACTATTGTGGCATGCTCTTAGTCTTGCATGGGATAGTTCTCCTCACAGGGTTAAAGACATAAGATATATATGCAATGGTCCCATATTCTTGTAGTAACCATTTTTGCGGAGACGCGTCTAAAATAACCATATAGTCTACTTCCGAACTTAGCAATGCAAATCCACGAGTAGGAGTCAACTTGTCCTTCATCTAATCAAAAACTAAGTCATAGATGTAACAGTTCCTCTAGAGATGGGCCTCGCATTTTTCTCTGGATGGTGGCCTTAGGTAACTAAAGAGTCTATTTTCCTTATTCCTGGGAACACAATCCTTCTTAAAATTCACCCACCAATCTTCTCGTGGTTAACTTATTACGACATTCTTAAAACAACACCACATGCTCCATTTGCCTTACTTCCTAATAAACTTAAGGTTAATGCGTTTTCCTACCCACGTGAAGTAAGTACTAAACTAACTATGTCCCTAGTGCCCTAGACCTTTCTCAGTCTCCAACATTCACTCGGTTTTATGCGTGGGACGTCTCGCAAAGCGAAATCCAAACAAGGAACCCTCCCGTTACACTACTACCTCGCATCGCCGGTCGTCAAGATATAACTGCCTAAGGCACATGATCAAAACCTCTACAATCTTAACTCGTAATCCTACTTACACATTTCTACTTCTATGTCCTACCATTTCGGTGAAATGAAAATCTAACCAATCGAGCGCCTACTTTCTGCAAAGTGTTACGAATCCTCTATCCAAATATATATACATCTTCTTAAACGGCCATCTCATCAAGGCATAACTATAAGTCTCAATACGACTTCTTTATCTTTGTCTCACTCACATCTATCAGATGAGATAACTACGTTTAGTGCTTCCGCACCGCACATTAACTTTTTATTAGCCCTTAATCAATCACGTGATTCTCGGCTAGAACCCTCAAAACCAACATCTTAACATAAAGTAACATCTTTCCACTTCCAACGTCGTTAAGGTTCATGCATGGAGCGTCTCGCAAGAAAAATCCAAACAAGGACCCCTCCGATACACTACTACTTAACTTTGTTGGTCGTGGAGATAAGGAAACAACAAACACAAACAAAACAAAAAGGAAATAAATTTTTTTTTGCATACCTTAAATCATCTTTATAAAGTCTCAACCCGTATCCAAGTGAGATATTATAGAACAACTAGTCCCACTCTGGAACTAGAAAAATGATAGCATTTCAATCATTTGCCTACTATCTCTCCGACAAATCAAAATAGTTCAACTCGTATAACACATATTATACGAGTAGCACAAACCACATATACTTTCTAAAATATCACCACTTGCTTTATAACAAATGGAGAAAAACAAAACCTCGCTACCATGGAAATCATATAGATACACTCTCTCTAATAATATCGATACTACCACGAGATAAATTACACACTCGAATCTAAGGTTAATAAAATATTACTCCATCTTATCACACATAATGCACCACCCTCTATCGAGGTGGAATTACCAACAACATTCTTGCCAATTACCCTAGCCACTACCAATGGTTCCCATATACAATATTCTAGTCTTATTTGAACCAACTACTTCCATCAATGACTCAACTAGGCATCCTATTATTGCCCTTTAACTCCGATCGACAAGGTCAAAATTCATGGTTCTACATTCCACGTCATAACCATTTTTCCATCTATTGCCATCCTGACCACGTTAAGGGTTTCAACATCTCAGAATCTATAACCTCTACTATGACAATTACCCACGTAGTTCCCTTAACTTCCTCAACAAAAGACAACATACTATTGGTTTCCTTTCCATTACCAATGTGATTTCATGAGCACGACTTCTCCATAAGTGTGAGCAACACTTACTCATGAGCCTATCATTCCACTGAAGGGATCTTTCTTCCTTGTACCAACCCTACTTAGGCGCAAGGTTTCCTTAACCCTATAACTCTTTGTTCATAGTCGGCCTCTGACCGATACTCAGGTGAATACTTGAGAGCCTACATTCTCTTCATTTTGGCTAACTTAGAGGAATTTGCTATTGAAACCATCTACTAGGTTTTCTCTAGGAGCAAAAATTCCTGCTCCCCCCCCCCCCAAACTGACGACTGCCGTTGTCACCACTTCAACATTACTCCAACGGGTGAAAAAAATTTCCTCAATTTTTCATATTTGGGCATTTCTATACCCCTTTCTAGGCCCAAGCTTTCAGGCCCTACACTTCCACCCAAATGAAGTTACACTACCTCCACCTGACTTAACTTCCACGTGTGCCCTTATCAAGGGCTTTTCAATTTCAATTTAACGTCGCTAGAAATTCCAAGCTTAGTACCACTCTCTACTTGTAGCGGTACTTAGGAAATTTTAGCTACTATATCCTTGTAGTTGTTATAGCAATCTAAGAAAATGCTACAGAGGGATATCCTCCAATGCTATCCTCATCCCCGACTTCGATTTACACTAGTAATTAACCCATGTCTCCTTGTGCCATCATAACGGCCTTTCCTGGTCGTCCTTTAACATTCAACACACGAATCTGTAGCGATCGCGCAAAAGATTTTCTGAATTCTTACATTATAGCTGGAGAACAAAATCTCACAAGAGAAATAAACCATCCTAATCTTAAGGTGCTACATCAAATCAAAAGCAAAGCGTAGTACGTCCGCATTGATTCCCAGGAACACTAGAACCTGATGCTCTGATACCATCTGTGACAACTCGCCTATTAAAATAAGAGGTTACCATCCCGATACTCCAATAATCATAGGAATCATAGATGGTCCATTCTTAGCATCACTGTCGTTAAAGTAATAATACAAGATAGCCACCAATTATTTTAGAAAACGGTCTGTCAAATTTAATTTTGTAAGTTAAAAGAAAATCATTTAGACAATCCAATTTGAAAAGAAGGTGGATATAAAAACCAACGAGTAATGGTATAACAATAATGTATAAAGTAATAACCGAATAAGCTATCGGTTTATAGACCAATACAAATAGGTTACACCGAGTATTAAAATTAAATATCGCATTATTTTAAACAAGTACAAAGCTTGGGTATCACACCCGAGTATGTGGACTGATCATAACTAAAGTACAAATGATAGAAGCATCTATAACAAATAATCTACAACATCCGCAAAATGTTATAGCTCTAGGACAACTGGAATGGAGAGGTCAATACGGGCGTCCTTGCAGTGGAGCACCTGGGCGAACAAAGAATTCATGCAAAACAAAGAGATACAGACGGGTCAGGGCCCGATCTGATATGATCATCATGTGAATAAAATGCATGACAGTTATGAATATCTAATCATCATCATGAATTAAACTTTCTCCCACAAGTAATCATAAAATTTCTCACCTCTCATTCTAACAGCACAACCTAGCGCAATATCAATGACAATGCTTAACGTTCACATATGCATGGGAGAACTCATCTACTTTCACTCAATGCTATATCATTTCAGTTATTCACAACTTAAATGCATGGCTCCTTTTCTCTTTAGCAAATTATATTTAAAGCAATTTAGTGCACAAAATGCTTCACCAATTCCGTTTTATACCATTTAACTTCATAGTTCCCTTTGTCTCTGGGAAACATAATAAAAGCAGTTTATCACACAAAATGATTTACCATATCCACTTTATTTATAATAATTATAATCACATGTATATAATGATTCTAAGACCGTCCTTTCGTGTTGCCCCACTGGACGCGCCCCTAAATGGCTATCATCTTCCAGGGCCTATTGCACAAGACAACCTGGGCATCCTATAACGCAACGTCGGGAAGCGGCCATATACCTTCGACAGTGAATCATAACCACACCCGTTATTACCCCACTTCGAACAATAATCACCCAATAATAACAGGTCATATGGTCGAGGGCTATATTCACCCTGCATTCACTAGCCAGGGGACTTCACCTCATGCGCGTAACTTCCCATATGATAGCGATTTGGAGAGGTGTGTATAAGTAAATTATCATTTACAAAATTATTTTCCCCTTCGAAAATATTCACTTTTTACCTTCTCAAAACCATTTATACTTAACCATTAAGTACCAATTTTAGAATAGGCATTTCTTATTCTCAAAGTCATATTTTATTAATGACCTAGGACCCTAAGTGAAATTTTCCTCACACTAGTCTACAAGATTTCAAAGGAAAACCCTAATCCATTAAAAGAAATTTCCCTCAATACCAGTCTCCCAAAAGTCCCAAACATTTCCATTCTACTTTTCGTGCGTTCTAGGCTAACTTCCTATACCAAGGGAAACATTAACCTCTATGAACAAACCCTTGAGATAAGCACAATTATCCCCATGTTAATCTAGGATATTAATCTCCCTAATACAAACCTCTAAAACCCTTTATTACTTTCCTAGAGAAGGTTCCTAAGCCTTAAACCTAAAATAAAATGACTAGGAACTAAGCTAGAAAACCCTATAAAAATAACAGGGTTTACGAATCGATTCGCCCTAGCCGAATTGATTCGATCTTTAAAGCGAATCGATTTGGACTAGACGAATCAATTTGGTTAAGAAGAAAAAACTTTCTGCATGTTTGCCGATTCGATTCGGACTATCCAAATCGATTCGCCAAGCACAAACCTGTAGCCTACCCCTTTAGCGAATCGATTAGCTAGGGGCGAATCGATTTGCCTGGTTCAGTTTGCCAAGTAAGGGCTACGGTTTAACATAAACCCTAAATCCCCAATTCCTATATCTTTCAACAAATTCCAACATTTACAACCAATAACTTCATCAAATCATTTCTACACATCTACTCACTAATATATTCTCCTCAAATAAAATTTAAATCAAAGGTTAAGGGATTAAACACCATAAATCCCCAAAACCAATAAATGGTAAAAATTCCAAAAACATGACTATAAATGAAATTTATCCACATTAAATCATACTCTAGCAAGTAAGAAACTTGCCTCAATTTTGTAGTCTCGGATTTCCTTCCCGTAGCAACGATTCCAACTTAAAATCTTCAATTCTCTCATTTCTTTCCATTTTCTCCCAACTCTCTCTTCTCTCTAACTCTCTCTAAGTTTATAACATGAAATGTGAAAATAAGAGGGGTTTGGGAGACTTAACCGGGCACTAAACATTAATTCCCCACTTAAACATTGATACACCATTAAAATGACTCGTCACTAAATAATTGAGTCATAACCTGTCAAAAGTGCCCGAAACTCAAAAATACAATATGACACTTATTTTGACTCTCTCGACTATTTCAAGACTAACCGCGCCCTCTAAATTGGCATCCGGATCGTATAGTATAATATGTTCCAACGTCATTTTATTTCATTAATCACAATATAATATAAATATATGCCATAACCGTCGCTTGAAGCACAATGACACAATAAAATATAACATGATGCCATTTACCTTCTCTCAACGGTAAATATGCAAAACTCAGCAAATATTATCTCTTAAATCACTTAAAATAATATTTACTCTAACTTTCATTATTTTATATAATTATCTCACATGGCAAAATTATATAAAATCAATTACCCAAACGTAAGGGTTGTTACATTCTCTTCATGCGTGATGTTTATGATTAATTAAATAATCTAGGTTGAATATTTTTGAACCAAAGTTCTAATTACGCATTGTTTAGCCCATGGCGGGGATGTGACCCCAACTCTCGTTTTTCTTTATTCTTATTTATCTTTAACTTCATATTTTCCCCCTTTTCCCTTTGTAACCAAATCACCCTTTACACTTTTATTTGAGAAATAATCAATCAATTAAAGTCTATTAAACATTCCCTATAGATTATTGATACCCGGACTGGCCGCTATACTCCATTGTTGAGTGTAGTCATAGTTTAGGTTATTTTTATACTGAGGTGGTGAACTGAAAACAACGACAGTGCTTCTATACGAGCACCCGGTTCACGCCCGATCAGTGACACCTCGCGTATTAATTTCTTAAATTAAAATAGGAATGTCAAATTGTTCATTTTTCGCATCACTGTCGAAAAACCAATTAATTACTAACCACCTATTATTTAATTAAGCCTTGTGTTAATTTGAAACTTTAATTGAATTATCATAAATAATATCATTAACCATGCACCATTCCAAATGAATAAGTTGTAACACCCCGCCCGCCCGGGGAGAGCGAATGGAGCGCTAATGTGATAAAATAAATCCAAATCCACAAGTGACAAGGTATAGAGCATCTAAATAAACCCACAATAATATAAATCCACTAATCTCAATCTATTCAATTACAACAAGTCTCTCGAATAAATACAACATCTAACTCGAAAAATAAATACAAATATCCAAAGCTCTATACATCAAAATAATACAAATCTTTCCCAAACAATCCTCGCTAAAATCAATCTCCATAGCGCCCCAAAATCCGCGCTAACCTGCCACTAAAAGAAAATATGGGGAAGTACACAATACGACAAGAAATATGCTCAACAAATATATTAACTATGAATAAAACGTAACAACACAAGTACGAATATTCAAATCAAAATGCAAATCTCAAAGCATTTATCAATATAATTTCTCAACAACACTTTGACCGGGTCACCTGGCCTCACCACATCCGTATATGCTTTATCAAGCCATAGCCTGGGAAACAGGAATTTTGGCGGGTGCCCAACATCCGTGCCATATTAAAATCTCATGGAAACGTGCTCAATAACAATATAATGATACCACAAGAATCAAAATAATTTCAATAATTATTTTCCAGATTTCAATGAATTTATCAATTCAAATATGAGTTCAATTAACAAGAATTCAAAGAGAATGACACTCGCGAGATTTAAGGAGCATATTGTGTAAAACCCCATACCTCAAACCATGATGAGAAACCAACGATCACATCCTCAAGATCAACACAAAAGATATACAAAAGATCCTCCAAGAACCTCCAACAAAATAGCCCCAAGAACACCTCTAATCTAAGGTTGGAACTCACAAATCTCAAGGGCCGAAGTACAATTAAAAAGGAGAGGAATATAAAATATATTTGCTGCCAAAATTTGTGCCAAAAGTAGGTTAAAAAGGTTGCCCACGACTTCCTTTTATAATGCAAAGAAATGAAGAATTGGAATCCAAAAGACTCCTTTAAATAAGGCAAAGAAATGAAGATTTGGAAGTCAAAACAACTCCAAGAGTTAAAAACATTTAAAAATCATTTTAAAATCCGTATTAACTCCGTTTTTGAAACCGTTCGAAATTCTCGCCTTTAAAAATAATAACCAACATATTTGAGCAATAAAAATAATTTTATCAAAAACTTTATTTTTCCTCTTTATTTTGAAAATAGCCCAAAATTATGCGGGTTGTTACATAAGTAAATACATAATAACACATTTAAATCTGAATACTAGAATAAAATAAAATCCACTAAACCATCGATTTATAATCCACTACAATAATCCAATAAGTTAAATTGAATAAAACTGAAATAAGAACTGAATTGGGAGACATACCTGAATAATAATTGACTGAGTCATATTTAGAATCTCAAAGATAGAAAACGTTTAACCTATCCCTGCAACACTCCATAGCTACTGCAACTGTGATGACATGAAAATGATAATCATGCTTGGCGGTCCTGTGGCTGGATACCTAAAAGTTTTGAAAATATTGTGATACGGGTCATAGCTCAAAACCTTTTGAAAATATTTTTCAACTGTTTAAAATACATTATAAATATGTCTTGTAATCTTTCATATCTAAACTGGTGTCTCACTCCCATGAGACACCCCTTGCCCCTCATCTATCGTGCGCACCTAATGCATATATTCTAGACACCCTAGTTACGCTACCTATTCTAATGAGTATCACTTTTTATCTTAATCCGATACGTTGCCTTATGCCCCACGTATAGTTTTATTTAACTTGGAGTTCACATTAAGCTTTTTCATGTGCTTATTCATTATAAATCACATTTATAATCTTGTCAATTTATTTCACATAACGTCGCTAATTATTAGTTCAATGTTCACACATTAGTGTCATAAATATTTTTCTTCACATTTATATATGTATTTTCATATCACTTAAAGTCTACATACATATATATCACTCATTATGTATGTGTGTGTGTGTGTGTGTGTGTGTGTATATATACTCGGCTAACCGTGCATGTCACTCGTAGCACTAACCTATTATTCTCGAGTCTAATCCCGACTCTCGAATATATAAATAATCTTATATTTTATTCATTGACACATATAATAATATTCCTGGATAATTAACCATTCCCAACCAATCCTTATCCAAGTATATCCGAATTTTTCATCACAAATTCATCAGTTATTTTTCTTGAGTGTTTGCATCCTAAACACCCTAAATTTCATCCCGAATTTATCCCAACCATCCCAAGGTAATTTATCACATTTCAAGTACTTTTATAGAAGTCCTAACCTCATTTATGAACGTCCTAAACCATCCCAAAATCAACCTGATCAACAAAATCCATTAAAATAAACAAACTAGCTAAGGCATGGCAACTGAAGAGAGTCAAAATCCACAACTGTAGGCCTGTTTTAAAAATGTAAAAAAATTAGATCAAAAAATTATCCAGATCACTAATATGACTTCTGATTTGGATTTTACATGAAAATTGAGTCATGTATATTTTTTGAGTTTTTCTAAAGCCTCTTCCCAAAGCACTCAAAAAGAAGATCTAAAACTCTTCAAAGTGACTCTTCTCGTTCCTCTCGTTTTTTCCTCTTTGGAGTTTCGTTTTTGGTCTCTCTATGTTCTCTTCTTACACTTAGAATCATCCATAATATTACTCATCATCAATATACATATTTTCACAAATTCATTGATGTAATAACCATTTAAACAAGCGATCCAACATAAATTTTTCCAGTATTAATTCACATCTTAATTCTAATATTAAAATTCATTATTTTTCCCTATTTATCAATTAGGATCACATATATTCCTATCATGATTGTAATTTAGATTTTAGTTAGATTTTTAAATAAAAATTCTAACCTTTATGTAGGATTCATCTCAGATTTCATATAATTTAGTTCTCAAATTAATTTTCATGAAATCTTTTCCAAAACCCATTTTGACACGTAAATCCCACCCAAAAGTTCATATTAATTTTTCACCTATCATGATATGAACTAAAGTACAATATATAATATCAAAGCAAGTTAAAAACTTGCCTCTAATTTTAGAAATCTTATCTTTCTCTTTGAAATCCTCAACCCACAATGATCCAAGCCCTAGAATTGTTTAAACTCCTCCTGGCATGGCATTTTTGAATTTTCTCTTGAATTCCCCATCTCCTTTTACCCCCCTCTCTCTCTCTCTCAAGAGAAAATGATTTATAATGATATATGGACGCCTACCTTCTCTAAAACCCTTTTATCTTCCCATAATCCCGAAATTAGGTTAAATAATAACATTAAAATAACCTCAAATACTAGTGTAGAGGTCCCATATAGCATAAAACTCCCCAGAACCCGTTTACAACCCTCAGGTACCTAATTCTGACCATCTCGACCCATCCTAGATTATATGTGCACTTGAAATATCCATCTGACTCGCATACTATCCATTTACCATATTATTCCCAACACGACCCTACACACGTGCCCCGAATAAGATCATGTCGCTTTTACCCACTTACGACATAATATAAAATAATACAATTTCATTTACTTATCGCACACGTAAATATAATAACACATTAATATTAATTGTTTCTTGCTAATTAATATTTCTTCACTTCAGTTAATTTTTCAATTAAATTGCTATGATACGTGTAATATAAGTATTCCCAAAAATATGTGGTGTTACATACTTCCCCTCTTGAAAAGAAATTTCATCCCCAAAATTCGAATATGACTGGTACCAAAAAACTTTGGATACTTACCCGCAGGACATTCGAACGAACTCAAAATTAAACAATGGTAACATTATGGTGCTTCTGCTATGCACCCGTTGGTGGTACTATCCTGACTGAAGGCCTACTCACTACGACCTAAGATTAGCGACATGTCTGTTCAAATAATTTCATACCGATATATTCCATCTTTCTTAAGGTCTCATCTTGATGGTGATACATAAAACCATTATGAACTGACAACACTGCTCCAATAATACGAGCCTATACACCACTGACTCTATCGTCTCAATTCTAGGAAAAAGGTCCCACTTCCCTAGGTTCTAACTCCCATACTATCTAAACAACATCACTATCTTCATAGGAGAAATCTGCAATAACACATGTCTACTAATGTTAGACTTCAAAATCTTCAGTTTACGATGACGTAACTCTTACGATGTTTCCTCGACAACACTAGAAAATTTCCTATTAACTCAATCCATGCCGAAAGACTCTAAATCATGTCTGGCCCGCAAAACTTTTTATTCCCCAACCTATAACCAACCAAAGGGTGTATGAAAAAGTTTCCAACACAAAGCCTCCAAAGGCGCCTCGTCAATAATAGCTTATTATGAGTTATTACACGCAACTCTACCAATGGTAATTACTCCTCACAATTACCCAAAAATTTAGAATTAAACTTCCTCCAACGTCTTAGTCACCCTTCTCGTCTTCTCCTCGGTCTACGGGTGATACGTCTTGTTCAAAATTAAACTTCCTCCTCATTACCTCTTGTTAATCCCTATCATAGTTGGAACTCAAGGATCTCATCCTAATCCACAATAATGTTTGGTAAAACTTTGTTCCATCTCATTCCTTCCTTCAATGCAATCTTAGGCACACTGCCCAACAGGGGAACTCGCCCAAATAAATGATAACTGCTACATCTTGGTCAACCAATTCCACAAACCCAACGGAAATATTGACCTTTTCTCAATGTTTGTAACCTAACATTGAACTCCATCAGTCAGCCTATCCATTCAATCACTGGAATCACCAATAACTGCAAAATTTTGGATGACCACCTCTGACCGCCCTCTTTTTTCCCATCTACTAGTGGTGCACCTAGAGAAAACTTATGTAGGTCTCACTCCACCCTGATCCACACGCTCAACCTCCACGCCAAGTGGTATATCTTATTCCTCATCCCATGTGTGATAACTCTCCTTGTTCTTTGTATATATCCGGACTATCTCCTTCGTCAATCGAAGTTCAGTCCATCATATTGTTCTAACTCTATTTATAACTTCCCTATAGGCATACATCTCACACTTTTATTATAGCTTCCCCTTATCCGGGATGATTTTTAAAATCAAACTAATAGGGCTCCCACACACTTTATATTTCGTGCATATCTGCACCAACATCGTTGATGTAACATATTTATCTTAAACTTGGCCTCGCATGCTCGACGTGGCTATACTGTAAGGTTATACTTAGTTACCTTACTAATCAAGACTTAATTATCCTCAAAATTGTCCCACCTATCCACTAGTGTTTTAAAAATTTCCCTAGTGCCTCCTCCATAGCACTACCCGACTTCACTAGTCTTATATCATATAATAGCTTGCATCTCAAAGTGTTTCTCCACATGTACAAGGATAATTATTCAAACACGATAATCTATCATCCAACAATGTCTCCCAACACCCGACGTTTATTAAGGTTCATGTATGGAGCCTCACTCAATTGAAATGTAGCTAAGGAATTTACCCAATGCCATATCACCTGTCATTGTCGATTATCGAGGTCCTTTAACCCAAAGCACATAATCGAGACACTCAAAACTCTATCCCTAGACAAATATGTTTAATCCTCAACTCACACATCTCTAAAGGAGTCTTTAAATACGGTAATCGCACTATCACTAAGTCATCAGCGCTAAATCCATAATGAGTTAAATCTATCTATTTGGTGGTAAACCTGATATACACTGAATTACATTAGTCCCGTCCCTAAGCATCAGGATTGAATAATATGAGACAACTATACAATTCGAAGTGTCCACTTCAATATAGTATATACACGGGCTCGACTCTATTTTAGGTGAGACATCGTATAAATAACACATCCTCCCCTAGAACAGTGAACATGATAGCCTTACTATAACAATCCACCATTGCACAAACCATCAATAACTAGTCCATTCCTAGGACAACATCATACTCACATAACATACATCTCGTATACAATCAAATCCACTAAAACATATCATCTCAGTGTTTGCACCCTCTCTCATGAAAATGGAACCAAAGATATCCCCGTTACTCAATGGTAAATATATACACACAATAGTGATACTAACAATTAATCCACTAAACCCATCTCATGCGCAAATCTAGTAATAAAAAATACAGTGATGCACTCATGTCACAAAAGCTTACCCCATTTGCCTAAGGATAAATCATAGATTCCATTGCCAATGGAACTTTCTATTCAAATGGTTCATTGACATAGTACACACGTTTAATCTAAACTAAAAACTCCTATAAGTGTTGCCCCTGCTGGGACTGCGGACAAGATCGACGCATGTGATCTTGCTCTCCACATATAAAACACCTTCCTATATAATCCTCCTATCTCTAGCCCCACTCGCCATATCAGGGTTTCCTTACTCTCTGGCCTTAGTAGCCTCAGCTTTGATGGTTACCCCAATTTTTTCTCTTGGCTTCGTGTAACAACCCGCCTTTTTGGAAATAATTAAATTTCATAATTAAATATAAATTGGATATTTGAGGAATTTCCCGAAATAGTGATTTTTGGGATTTTCAAGGATTTAATGATTTTCGATGGAAGTTGTGATCACTTTTGGACTATATAGGTCGCAATAATTTAATTTATGTCGCCGTGGAGAAAATTGACAAAAAGGTCAGATTTTAAATTGGAAAACTCGCATTTACTTTTATGAGTTAGAATAGTCATTTGCAGTCAAGTACCTCGGATGGAAATTTCGACTGCGCCATGAGTCTCGGAATGTCCGAGATAGTCCGAAAAGAGTGTCCGATTGTCGAAATTGAGTTTCGGATAATTTTAGAGGTAAAAGTAACTCGTAATTGGGTAAACGAGTCGTTTTTGGGTTTTAAGGGTAAAAACCCTTTTATTCCTATTTAAAGAGGGAGAGGGGAAGAGAATAGAAAGAAAATAAAGAAAAGAGAGAAAAGAGAGAGAGGAGGAGAGAAAAAGAGGAGAACGGGGAGATTCCGACCAAACTCCGCGGGATTCGGCTCGAGGTCGTCGGATTATATCCACGAGGCAAGTGTTTACTTGCTTTATTTCCCTTTTTGCATAAATATCTCATACCGTAGTTTGGTATAAACAAACCCTAAAGATTTTGGGTTGGGGTTTCATGGATAAAACGGGTTTTTGGGAGTTAAAACAACTAAACCCCGATAATATTTCAATTTGTGGAACTTAGGTTTTAATCGAAATTAATGGGTGGTTTAGGGTTCTAGTATGTTTAGAACCATTTATATATGTGTGTTTGTAGTTGGTTGAGGTTTTAGGACGTTGGGTGAGGCGGCATAAGCTTGGGAGAAGCTTTAATGGTCGAAACCGTCTCGGAGAAGACGATGAACAGTAGCCAGCGTGCTTCCCGAATCGATTCGGCCTAGAGGCGAATCGATTTGGCTCTAGGTCAAAAAATAAAAATTGTATATATTTTCGACGCGGTCGCGTGGGCGCCGACCACGTATTTTTCTGATTTTTTTTGGAATTATAGTGATTTTTCTACGGAAAGCTGTCCGAGATTGAAATCATTAGTTAGAACTTATTGGAGATAGATATTAGGGGTTCTCAAAAGAATTGTTAGGACCTCTAAAGAATCTTAGGAGATATAAAAACTTTGGGTTTGTAGTAATAAAACTAAGTTAGGATTTAAATGGATATTGGATTGAATTTTGGGTATTTTGGAGATTGAAAAATCGCCCAAACTGTAGCCCTCGAACTGGCCGAATCGATTCGGGTACAGGCCGAATCGATTCGCCTAAAGGAAATTGGGTTTCTGCAATGGGCCGAATCGATTTGGGTACAAACCGAATCAATTTGCCATTTACAGACCTATTTGCAGAATACTTTCCGAATCGATTCGGATTGGGAATAGAATCGATTCGCCCACCCGAATCGATTCGCTAAAGGGGCGAATCGATTCTCTTAGGTCAGAATTTTTAGTTTTCTCCCTTTAAGAGTATGGGGAGTTAAATTATCATTTGGGATTTTTATGGGGATTCCTAAATAAGGGTTTTGAGGATAAATAAACCTTTAAGAGATGATTGAGGTAATTAGTATTGAACAAAGTAAGGAAATACTTTGGGTTTAGTATCATGCTTAAATGAAAGCATGGTTATGATTCCTCGAGGGAATCTTTGGGATTAATGGTCATCGCTATATATAGTTGGCAAATATGGCCATTTATGTACATTCGAGGATGAATATATGGTGTATGTATATACTATGTGATTAAAGTATATATGACACAATGTAAATGATTTTGAAAATAAAATATGAATGTTTTCAAAATGGAAAGACAAATGATTTTCATAAATAATAAAAATGAGGATACACACCTCTCTAAATCGCTATTATAAGGGAAGTTGCGTGCATATGGTGAAGCCCCCTGACAAATTAACGCAGGGTGGATATAGTCCTATAGGCCATGTGAGCGCTTGTTGATATATATTTTTCTGCGATGGGTAGGAGATTTCGGGTGTAGTCTTGACTTCCCCGCAGGCACATGGACGCTTCCCGACGTCTTGTGTTGTAGGATCCCAGGTTGTCTTTATGAGAGGCCCTGGAAGATGATAGCCATTTAGGAGCGCGCACAGTGGTGAAACCCGGACGGGCTGTCTTAGAACGCGTTATATATTAAAGCAATTCATGATAATGGATTGGCTTTAATTACATTTCCTGGATATAGGAAGGGAAATGGGTTATATAAATTGGATTCGGTAACACTTCCCGGATGGAAGAAGGGATGTGGAAGCATATGATATGATCAAAGCATTTTTATGATAATGAAAATGGCTTTGAATACATTTCCTGAATATAAAAAGGGAAATGGGATATTTTGAAAAGGAAAAGCATTTTTATGATAATAAAATTGGCTTTTAAAAAGTATATGATTTGTTAAAGAAATTCATGATAATGGATTGGCTTTTATATTTACATTTTCTGAGTATAAAAAGGGAAATGGGAAGTTTTGAGAAATGAAAAGTATTGATAAATACTTGGTAAATGTATTCTCATTCCGGGAGATAGATCCGGATGTATATATTAAAATGTATGTATATGTATAAATCGAGTGCCGAGGATTTAATGGATCCCGACGATCGACCGTGCCACATAGTAGTGTATCGGGGGGGTTCCTTGTTTGGATTTCGCTTTGCGAGACACCCCACGTACGAATATGGCACTGTGTTGAGACCGGGGAGAAGTTTAATCCTTAGTGCTCTAATATTAGTATTACTTGTGGTATACATATTTATTTATATATATATTATGTACTGAGGGACTGGCGGATCTCGACGATCGACCTTGCCGCATAGTAGTGTATCGGGGGGGTTCCTTGTTTGGATTTCGCTTTGCGAGACACCCCACGCATGAACATGGAATAGCGTTGAGACTAGGGTGAAGTTTAGCCCTTAGTACATTTCTTGGACTATCTAGGGTAGATAGTGGTTGGGTGATAGACTAGTTTATACGGGTAGCTTGACTAAGATGTTTAGAGGGATGCGTTAGGAGTGCACTGTTAGTGGAGAGGTGAGGGGTATCTCATGGGAGTGCGATACCAAACTTAAATATGAGGTAAACCTTTTTCAAAATATTAAGGCATTTATACACTTGAAAAATATTTTCAAAACTCGGGCTCTGACCCGTTTATCTACTTTCCTTTCTTGTTATATTATATATATAAATAGGTGTCCAGACACAGGGACGCCTGGATGGCACTTTTTTTGAGTCAGATGTCAGTTGCAGCAGCTGTGGATGCGTGCAGGATGTTCAGTATTTGCTTCCATTCTTGTACTCTAGATAGGAGGCACTGTATAAATATTCGGATCAATGGTCCAATTGCATTTATTTATTCTTTTAGTACATCATTCGATATGGTTGTATATTTTGACCGAGTGTTCGGTTACTTTATTTCATTTCAGTTTCATTTTTGCAAAACTGTGTGGATGTTTTATTTATTGTTGTTAAAAAGAGTAGTAAAGTTAAAATTTTAACACCGGCCTAATAGGTTATTAGTAATTAAATGGATTTTCGACAGTGATGCTAAGAATGATCCATATGAGACTCCTGTTTTAATTTAATATTGGAGTGATCGCCCGGTATCTTATTAGGCGGGGTGTTACAGATGGTATCAGAGCATCAGGTTCTAGTTTCCTTAGGAATCTGTGCGGACGTACTACGCTTTCAGTGTTGCTCTCATTTGTTATAGAGCCTCAGGACTAGGATTGTTGATTTCTCTTGTGAGATTTCGTTCTCCTGCCATATTATGAGATTATAGAAATCTTTTGCGCACTCGTTTGAGAATCTTGTGTGGAGCTTGGATGGTAGCAGGAGGTGAGGCTTAACTGGGGCAGCTGGTAGAAGGTTGGGATGAGGGACTTAGTAGAGGTCACTCTCCTTGTGGCAATTACTAAGGAGTTTGGTGGCGGCTACTGGAGAATAGTAGTCATGAGTATTGCAGTACCGCTATAGTAGAGAGTGGTATTAAGATTGAATTTTCAGTAAAGTTAAGGGTTCGAAAGGGATCTTACGGATAGCCTTAACCGTGAGTCCCCACGATTTAGTCGGAATGAGAAGGATGTTGTTATGAGTTTTACCTCAATCGAGGAGGTATAATTGGCGTGGCTAGATAAAGTCACGGTATTAGTTAGCCCTAGACTCGTGTGTGTAATTTGAGTTATGGCGGTCACGATAACATAATATCATGCGTGTTTATGTGTTTTTTTCGCAATAGCGGAATTTTATTTTCCTTCATTCGCCATAGAGGCGGGTGTTGATATATTGTATATATATATATCTGGGTTGTGATACTCATTTTATATGTCTATACGAGTATGGTATTATGGTGAGAATATAATGTATTTGGTTGATCGAAGCGATAGCAGGCTAAGAATGGCAAGACTATCGTGTCCATGGTTCCTGGAGGGAACGGGTTGTTGTTGAGGTGTCTCGCCTAGATATAGGTTGAGTTCACCTTATTTATTATGGGCATATGAAACTTCGATGAGTAGAGGATTCATTGTTGTGATTTGTGTATATGGAGACCTTATATATAGGATTTAAGGCCGCAGGATGAGTGTTGAGCTGAAGATAAAGCTCATTATTGTTTGCGCAAGGACTTAAAAATGAGTGCAAGCGCAGGGTGGTATGACTCTTAGTTAGAAATAGGAGTTCAGATCACCTTTTTGTTGGATTAGGGGATAGGGATATCCCGGTTGCATGTTGAAATGACGGAACTCCATAACCAACGAAGTCAAGGGTTAATGTGTGGAGGGGTTCCTTGTCTGGATTTCTCTTTGCGAGACACTCCACACATGACTCTTAACGGCGTCGGGAGTGGGGAGTTGTTATGGGATGCAAGGATGTTGATTTTGTGGAAAGGTCTTATAGTGTGGATGAACCACTATAGGCTATGAGCCACATGATGTTGATATATTTATGGAAAGATTGTGCTATGAAAAAGCACTTAAGTGGTCCCCTCGCCACAAGTGGGTGGGTGAGGTTGTAATTAGAGAAATTGGTTTGAGGATAATAACCACCCTTAATAAAAAGGAAAATTTTGAGAAGGTATGTGTTGGGTATTATGTACGTGACACTTTTATAGAAAGTGGGCACTTCGATTGATTAGGTTTCCTTCCGTATGGGCGGAAGGATAAGATAGTAGAAATGCGTTCGTAGTTTAGCGTAGGCAGTATTTAGGACGTCCCGCTAGTGTGCCTTGGGTCACTATATCTCGATGACCGACTACGCGAGGGAGTAGTGTAACGGGAGGGTTCCTTGTTTGGATTTCGCCTTGGCGAGACGTCCCACGCATGAAACCAAGCAATTGTCAGGAGTTGAGAGAGGCCTTGGGCACTAGGGACATACTTAGGATTATATTCGTTCTGTGTACGTAGGATGTCGCATAGACTTTATTATTATTTAGGACATAAGTTCGTTAATGTTAGTGGCACCGAGATTAGGAGAATTGATTTCGCGGGTTGGGAGGACCCATAGGTGAGTATTTCACCGAGGAAAGGAGATCCTTATTGGGAGAGAGTGTTACGTGTTAGACGTTCACTATCGATGTGCAGATGTGCACAGGTTAGAAATTTGTATGGGCACCTTAGTAAGTTTGTTTATATACCGCCTGAAATTGAAGGGGCGTAGTATATAAAGTTGAAATTATGCCGTGTGGCACTAGTAATGATGAATGCTATGTGATGTATTAGAGTCACTTTACGATCGTGGTAGTCGTGTAGCTTATGGTTATGAACCATTGGGTTAGTATCGTTTCCCTTGAGGTATTAGGTTTCGGAACGATTCTAGGATTTGTGGTGTAAGTTGTATCCGAATTTCGAGGATGAAATTTCGTTGTAAGGGGGGAGTATGTAACAACCCGCCTTTTTGGAAACAATTAAATTTCATAATTAAATATAAATTGGATATTTGAGGAATTTCCCAAAATAGTGATTTTTGGGATTTTCGAGGATTTAATGATTTTCGATGGAAGTTGTGATCACTTTTGGACTATATAGGTTGCAATAATTTAAGTTATGTCTCCGTGGAGAAAATTGACAAAAAGGTCAGATTTTAAATTGGAAAACCCGCATTTACTTTTATGGGTTAGAATAGTGATTTGCGGTCAAGTACCTCAGATGGAAATTTTGACTGCGCCATGAGTCTCGGAATGTCCGAGATAGTCGGAAAAGAGTGTCCGATTGTCGAAATTGAGTTTCGAATAATTTTAGAGGTAAAAGTAACTCGTAATTGGGTAAACGAGTCGTTTTTGGGTTTTAAGGGTAAAAACCCTTTTCCTCCTATTTAAAGAGGGAGAGGGGAAGAGAATAGAAAGAAAATAAAGAAAAGAGAGAGAAGAGAGAGAGGAGGAGAGAAAAAGAGGAGAACAGGGAGATTCCAGCCAAACTTCGCGGGATTCGGCTCGAGGTCGTCGGATTATATCCACGAGGCAAGTGTTTACTTGCTTTATTTCCCTTTTTGCATATATATCTCATACCGTAGTTTGGTATAAACAAACCCTAAAGATTTTGGGTTGGGGTTTCGTGGATAAAACGGGTTTTTGGGAGTTAAAACAACTAAACCCCGATAATATTTCAAATTGTGGAACTTAGGTTTTAATTTAAATTAATGGGTGGTTTAGGGTTCTAGGATGTTTATAACCCTTTATATATGTGTGTTTGTAGTTGGTTGAGGTTGTAGGACATTGGGTGAGGCGGCATAAGCCTGGGAGAAGCTTTAATGGCCGAAACCGTCTCGGAGAAGACGATGAACAGTAGCCAGCGTGCTTCCCGAATCGATTCGGCCTAGAGACGAATCGATTAGGCTCTTGGTCAAAAAATAAAAATTGTAGATCCTTTCGACGCGGTCGCGTGGGTGCCGACCGCGTATTTTTCTGATTTTTTTTGGATTTATAGTTATTTTTCTACGGAAAGATGTCCTAGATTGAAATCATTAGTTAGAACTTATTGGAGATAGATATTAAGGGTTCTCAAAAGAATTGTTAGGACCTCTAAAGAATTTGAGGAGATATAAAAACTTTGGTTTTATAGTAATAAAACCAAGTTAGGATTTAAATGGATATTGGATTGAATTTTGGGTATTTTGGAGATTGAAAAATCGCCCAAACTGTAGCCCTCGAACTGGCCGAATCGATTCGGGTACAGGTCGAATCGATTCGCCTAAAGGAAATTGGGTTTCTTCAATGGGCCGAATCGATTCGGGTACAGACCAAATTGATTCGCCATTTACCGACCTCTTTGCAGAATACTTTCCGAATTGATTCGGATTGGGAACCGAATCGATTTGCCCACCCGAATCGATTCGCTAAAGGGGCGAATCGATTCGCTTAGGTTAGAATTTCTAGTTTTCTCCCTTTAAGAGTATGGGGAGTTGAATTACCATTTGGGATTTTTATGGGGATTCCTAAATAAGGGTTTTAAGGATAAATAAAACTTTAAGAGATGATTGAGGTAATTAGTATTGAACAAAGTAAGGAAATACTTTGGGTTTAGTATCATGCTTAAATGAAAGCATGGTTATGATTCCTCGAGGGAATCTTTGGTATTAACGGTCATCGCTATATATAGTTGGAAAATATGGCCATTTATGTACATTCGAGGATGAATATATGGTATATGTATATACTATGTGATTAAAGTATATATGACATGATGTAAATGATTTTGAAAATAAAATATGAATGTTTTCAAAATGGAAAGACAAATGATTTTCATAAATAATAAAAATGAGGATACACACCTCTCTAAATCGCTATCATAAGGGAAGTTGTGTGCGTATGGTGAAGCCCCCTGACAAATTAACGCATGGTGGATATAGTCCTATAGGCCATGTGAGCGCTTGTTGATATATATTTTTCTGCGATAGGTAGGAGATTCCGGGTGTGGTCTTGACTATCCCGCAGGCACATGGCCGCTTCCTGATGTCTTGCGTTGTAGGATCCCAGGTTGTCTTTATGAGAGGCCCTGGAAGATGATATCCATTTAGGGGCGCGCACAGTGGGGAAACCCGGACGGGCGGTCTTAGAACGCGTTATATATTAAAGCAATTCATGATAATGGATTGGCTTTAATTACATTTTCTGGATATAGGAAGGGAAATGGGTTATATAAATTGTCTTCGGTAACACTTCCCGGATGGAAGAAGGGATGTGGAATCATATGATATGATCAAAGCATTTTTATGATAATGAAAATGGCTTTGAATACATTTCCTGAATATAAAAAGGGAAATGGGATATTTTGAAAAGGAAAAGCATTTTTATGATAATAAAATTGGCTTTTAAAAAGTATATGATTTGTTAAAGCAATTCATGATAATTAATTGGCTTTTATATTTACATTTCCTGAGTATAAAAAGGGAAATGGGAAGTTTTGAGAAATGATAAGTATTGATATATACTTGGTAAATGTATTCTCATTCCGGGAGATAGATCCGGATGTATATAGTAAAATGTATGTATATGTATAAATCGAGTGCCGAGGGTCTAATGGATCCCGACGATCGACCGTGCCGCATAGTAGTGTATCGGGGGGGTTCCTTGTTTGGATTTCGTTTTGCGAGACACCCCACGCACGAATATGGCACTGTGTTGAGACTCGGGAGAAGTTTAATCCTTAGTTCTCTAATATTAGTATTACTTGTGGTATACATATTTATTTATATATATATTCTGTACTGAGGGACTGGCGGATCTCGACGATCGATCTTGCCGCATAGTAGTGTATCGGGGGGGTTCCTTGTTTGGATTTCGCTTTGCGAGACACCCCACGCACGAACATGGCATAGCGTTGAGACTAGGATGAAGTTTAGCCCTTAGTACATTTCTTGGACTATCTAGGGTAGATAGTGGTTAGGTGATAGACTAGTTTAGCCAGGTAGCTTGACTAAGATGTTTAGAGGGATGCGTTAGGAGTGCACTGTTAGTGGAGAGGTGAGGGGTATCTCATGGGAGTGCGATACCAAACTTAAATATGAGGTAAACCTTTTTCAAAATATTAAGGCATTTACGCTCTTGCAAAATATTTTCAAAACTCGGGCTCTGACCCGTTTATCTACTTTCCTTTCTTGTTATATTATATATATAAATAGGTGTCCAGACACAGGGACGCCTGGATGGCACTTCTTTCGAGTCAGACATCAGCTGCAGCAGCTGTGGATGCGTGCAGGATGTTCAGTAGACGCTTCCATTCTTGTACTCTAGATAGGAGGTACTGTATAAATATTCGGGCCAATAGTCCAATTGCATTTAATTATTCTTTTAGTACATCATTCGATATGGTTGTATATTTTGACCGAGTGTTCGGTTACTTTATTTCATTTCAGTTTCATTTTCGCAAAACTGTGTGGATGTTTTATTTATTGTTGTTAAAAAGAGTAGTAAAGTTAAAAATTTAACACAGGCCTGATAGGTTATTAGTAATTAAATGGATTTTCGACAGTGATGCTAAGAATGATCCATATGAGACTCCTGTTTTAATTTAATATTGGAGTGATCGCCCGGTATCATATTAGGCGGGGTGTTACACTTCGCTGGTCATGATGGCCCCGTCTGAATCCATCTTCACTCAATCGAAATTCCCTTGTTAACTGTACCCAAAATTTCTCGATATTTAAAGTATATCTTTTATCCGATGTGGTGACTGACTCCCACCACTGGAAGGCTGCTCATACGAGCTAAACAAATTTCCAAAATTTATTTCTCAATGTCACTGCACTTTACCATACTCAAATGACTTTTCATGTTCCCCTTCCATTAGCTAGTTAATACAACGCCAACATTTTTCGGAGGCTCGGAAGGATTGCCCTTATGAATGGACCCACTAAATATCTCCCATTTAGACTGAACTCGGTGAGTCTAAATTAGATCCATCATCATATGTGGTGGTTCTTAACAAACGGTTGCATCATAGTGGTCTTCATTGCATTAACTGCTTGAGCAATAGTAGTGGCGTTCCATGTGCTAGTTACCGTTCCCTGAATAGCTTGCGGCTCCAACCTCTCCTCTCCTCCTGAGGTCCTCCTAATGGCCTTCGCCGATCTTCCTCTATTGTTCGGAATATCCAAACCAACTGAACTCGTATAAGATTCAGTTTAGTTATACACAATAGTAGGATAATATAAATCACAATACGAATCGACAATCCTAAGCATAAGGCACTATATCAAAGAAAAGCAACGCTAAAAACGTAGTAAGTCTTCACAGATACTAAGGATATTAGAACCTAATGCTCTGTGACACCCCGTATATTAATATAATGGGCGGCCATCCCTTTACTAAAATAAAACAGGAATCTCAAATGATTCATTATTAGCATCAATCTAATGAATTGTTAACCACCTATTATTTAATCAAGCTTTGTGTCAATTTTATACCTTAATTAAATTATCATAAATAACGATTCACCATACACCATTCCAAATGAATTAGTAAGTACAAAATCACATAATTAAATCTAAATAATAGAATAAAATAAAATTCATTAACCTAATAAACCATTGGTTATAATCCACTATAATAATAATCTAATAAAGCTAAATTAAACAAAACTAAAATAAGAACTGACATTGGGTGACATACCCGGATAATAACTGATTCAGTCCAATCTAGAACCCCTCTTATTAAAATAAGGGGTGACTAGCCATTTACTAAAATAAAATAAAAAAGAATCTCAAATGGTTCACTCTTAGCGTCACTGCCAAAAAATCAATTAATTACTAACCACCTATTATTTAATCAAGCCATGTGTCAATTTTAAACTTTCGTTAAATAATCATAAATAAAACCATTCACCATTCACCATTCCAGATGAAGAAGTAAATATACAATCATATAATTAAATCTGAATAGTAGATTAAAATAAAATCCACTATTCGAACAAACCATCGACTTATAATCCACTATAATAATCCAATAAAGTTGAATTAAATAAAATTGAAAGAAGAACTGACATTGGGTGACATCCACGGATAATAAGTGACTTATTCTTATACTCGTATATATTATTCTTCACATTTATATATGTATTTTCATATCACATCAAGTATACATACATATATATCACTCACTATATATGTATAACTGCAATCCCCGGAGCATTACCTCATGGATGCGATCACTAGCAACCTATCAAGGTCCAGGGAATACACACCTCAACCATAGCAACCCGGTCAGAATCTCACCACCGAACCCAAAAAATAAACACAACCCGGAGACTGTCATAGTCATATATATGTGGGGTGTAACCATACAACATAAACCCCACAAGACTCTAAACTTGCACACAGGGTAGTCATGCGACATACCTATGACCCAAGGGACCGATACTACACTTGTTGGGATTCCCCAGGAGAGATTATTCACACCGCACAACCTCCACCGATAGAATATTCGTTATTATTGATATTGTTCATATCAATATATCATACACACAGATATAATCTCACACACACACACACACACACACACACACACACACACACACACACACATATATATATATATATATATATAAACTCGACTGACCGTGCATGTCACTCGTAGCACTAGCCTATTAATCCCGAGTCTAATCCTAACTCCCGAATTTATAAATAATCTCTTATTTAAGTCATTCACCCATCTATATGATAAGTAATAGAAGTGTTAACACTATTCAATAAGATGATAAGACAATTAGGGGTGAGGATTTTGCCAACAAGGCTAGAAATGGAGGGTTTAAGTTATTTTATTACATTTTCCTATTTTGACCTTTCATTTTTTGATTTCCCCACCTTTTCCCTCACTAATAATTAGTTCCCCTTATTTTACTTTAATTCAAAACAAGGGCTAAATTAGGAAGTGTACCAAAATATTTCTTCCCATCTTAGGTTCCCCCTCTTTTTGACCCTCGTATTTCTCTCCCTCTTTCTCTCGGCTCATCGTGGTTCCCGATTATTCATCGTCATCATTTGGTACAATTTTGATCTCTTTGTCTTTGAATTGTTGGTTTCTTGATTTAGTCGTTTTAACCCGACACTCCATCAGGTACGATTTTCATCTTTTAATCATTGGTTTCTTGATTTAGAGTTGTTCATTTTTCATTTAGAGTTGTTTATTTTTCATATTTTGTGTTTTGGTTTTCTAGGTACTAATTTACTGATTATATTTGTATTTATTTGGTTTTGCAAATCAGGTATACTCTCATATCTCTTTCTCCCCATTTTTTGAATGTACGATGCTACATAAGGGTTTTTCAAGTTAAATTGAAGTATCATGATACCAAAATTAGTTTAACAACAAAATATGTGTGTTTTCTTAGTAGAAGAGAATCGTAATACAATCGCTGGATTGAATTCTATCATTGTGGTAATGACTTGGAAGGAATTTAATTTATTGGCATATCGTGAATGGTTTAGATGTCTAAGATACTGCAATTTTTTTAATTTTGTTTCAAGCTCACACTTTCTAGATCTATATCAAGAAGTCAGGGGGGGTGCCTATTTTGAACAAGCTCTAGTTTTTTTCCTTTGGTTTTTTGGTTTTACCATTTTTCTAAGAGTATTGATTCAATGTTATATAGGTTGTGTATTATACTTGTTAACAAATGCCCAATTAGGCATTTTTTTAGTTCTACCTTTAATATTAGTTTGGTTCATTCATATTTGAAGGCAACTACTTTGATTCATATTTAAATAAATAGTAAATTAATAGTTGTTCTTATATGCTTCTAGGCTTTTGGTATATATATATATATATATATATATATATATATATATATATATATATATATGTATCAACTCATTTAATTAAACTCCAATTTTATAACCAGTTTTAACCAAGCTTAGAACATGCAACTAAGTGATTGAAAGTGATATATATATCTAGCAAATAATCGAACAATTACAAAAACAATTTCAAGAAAAATCCCCGAAAGGGGAAAAACCTTTTTATTTCAGTATTGTATGTAAACTTCGACTTACATATACATAGAAAAATACAGACGTTTTGACACACAAATATCCCTCAAGCCTCGATTCGTTGTCTTCAGCAAGAGCTCCCACGAGAAATCCATGAACAACAATGGAGACATCTTCTCCCCAAGTATCACTATAAGACGTGATAATATGAGGATAATGGTTTCTAAATGATTCACACATGTGATAAGGGAGGTTTGAGTGAATCAAAAAAAATTGGGCCTTAAAAAGTGAGGACTTAAAGTGCAGCAGGTCTGCAAAATGCAAAGTTAAAAAATCTTATCAAATACCTTATAAGAGCAGGGATTTATAAGCAAAACAAAATTCAAGGAGACAGTATATCATTCGAACGACTTCTCAAGGTCGTTAAAATGGCATCAAGATGTCATTTAATGATGCTTTGAACGACCTAAGAAACGACCAAATAAAAATCAAAGCAGTACGGGTTTGTTTTATCCATATTCGATCAGGGGCTTTAAACGACCCTTC
Source organism: Sambucus nigra (assembly GCA_949130495.1). Classification (NCBI taxonomy): domain Eukaryota; kingdom Viridiplantae; phylum Streptophyta; class Magnoliopsida; order Dipsacales; family Adoxaceae; genus Sambucus; species Sambucus nigra. The sequence goes on along the minus strand of OX422217.1, from coordinate 197,714,765 downwards.
GAATGACATGAGCATGTCGTTTGAATGACATATCCATGTCGTAAGAATGACAGTTAATTTTTTTTTTATTTTAAATGCAAACCTTGTATTTGATAAAATAAAATCAGTTGTTAAATAGAAATAAAAATCTCCCAAATATAAGTGCGAATATTAAGAACTCCAAATAAAACAATACCATTAACGTAGTGGAGTAGTGGTGACCGGTTGTAGTTGAACATGATGCACGTTGAAGATAATGGGTGCGTAATGATGAGCATGTTGCCAATGATTCGGATAGTGGACATAATGGATGATAGTGTGTATACATGCCAAAGTATCGGTATACGTCATATCATATGTGATCTAGGAAAACTCCAACAATTCCTAGATTTTAGCGGATAAAGACAGAAATATTGTCCTTACTACATGATAGGGAAGTTTTTGAATTATCTACACATTGTAATGGTAAAGATTAATGCCACCTCCTTACACATTTTTTCAAAATAGAGGGTTGAGATCAACTCCCTCCATTAATTTCAAATTTAATTTTTGTTTTTTGCTTCCCCCATACTTTTTGTTTCCCCCGATTTTTTCTACCTTAACTTTTTCTCTCACCTCAGTCTGGGTTCCCTTCACCTTAAGGGATACAAACCCTCCCCAATTCACATACCCTCACATCCTTTGTCTTCTTCGGTGCTCACATTTCATAATCAAAGTAAGGTGTGCTAATTTCAATGTTATGGTTTGGAAATGTTGGGGTTTCTTGGGTTATGAATTAAACTTTGCAGTGTTTTTAATTTGTTTCAAACTCAGTTTCTAAACTTTGAATGAAAGAAACTGACATGGTTCATAGTTATGTAGAGAAGATCTTCAAATATAGTTATGAATTAAAGAAGATTTTAGTTTCAAGCTCAGCTTGTTCTCATATATGTTTAATGTGTACAATTGGTATTTTATCTTTCATTTGTTTGTAGGTTGCAAAATTAGGTATTCTATTCCCACACCAAAACTGGAGGTTTATTTCTCTGATGTGTATTGAGAGAGGTACATTATCTTTTTATTCTTTATTTGTGAATTGAATGTTCATTGACTTTAATGTATATTTGGTTCATACAATTATTTTTCCAGAGTGGATACATATATATCTAGACATACATGTTTATTTTTCTATTGTGTACAAAATTTAGTTTGTACAAATTAAAGAAACTGATTTTGGTTTCAAACTCTGTTTGCATATATAGCTAGAAGTACACATGGTTCATAGAGTTTTCCATTGATAACCTACATGTATATTTGGTTTATTTATCTCTATACTCTGTTGATGTGAAGGGGTACTAATGTTTCAATGTTGTGTTCAGTATGATATGAGTTGTCGTTAATAGATAAACTCTAATACTGGACCTTATATATAACAGAGAGGCGTGTGATCAGATATATATTTTTTTAAGGGTGTTATTCCTCATATTATAATAAACGTGTATGAGGGTGTTGGTTTTATGTCATGCGTTATCTTTGGTTCTTCTTCTACTAAAAATTTGTTAATACTAATGTTGATGAAAAAAATAGACTAGGCCTAATTGATTGATCACAGATAAATAAATTTAAAAAAAACAAATAGGACAAAGGGACTTTTAAAGTGGTTCGGCTCAATGGAAAATCATATGTCCACTGTTATGTATTGAATGCCTTAATTTGTTTTCGATCCCTTGCAATGAGGGTGATACAATGTATTTATAGACCAAGAGGGGTACTGATAGTTGTCGTGTGAAATGATGGAATGTTTTTATTTTTTAGCCATTTTCATCAATACATAATGAGAATGAAATATACTATTATTGTCGCTTCACTGTTTACAAAGGTTGTATGACTGCTGTCACTTCGTTGGTTGTACAGGCTGGATTTCCGGTAATTGATTGGTCGTCCCAATTGCTCGGGATTCCTCATTAGTTAGGATAGCCTATTGGTCAGGATTCCTCGTTGGTTGGGCTTTTGCCTCATGCTGACTTGGATTTGAGCCACACTAGATGACATGTGTTAGTTTATAATTAGTCCACGTAAGGTGGTAAATTTTGTTATCAATAGAAGCCCCCAATGTTTCATACTTGGAGTTAATGCGAAAGTGTGGAATATTATGTTTTAATAGTAGTTTGGGATGCTTGGTCAGCTGCAGACCTTCCTGACTTGTGAAATTTATCCACTTGATTGACGATTTTTGAGTGTGAATGGAAATTTTGTAAATATTTCAAATTTTAGCGAACTTTTGTGGGGTATCTTCATTTTTTCCTTTGTTAGACGTTGTAAACTCAACCGTCGTTCACTTTAATCATTACTTTTCCCAGTTTCTGATGCGTCTTACAAAAATAGCGGTAAAACTTCGGTCATTTTCTACCTCTCATTTTTTATTCTGCCGTTGTGTTCTTTGATTTTTCGTGCGATCATTTTCTTTTTTGTCTCCAGTTCTTGCTGAATCCTTAAACCTTTGTAAGAATTTTTATTCTCTTCTTCTTAGTTTTTTTCATCATGGTTTATTCAATCGAGTCACTTAATAAGTTTAGAATCGACTTTAACATTCCACCATGGGTCGTGTTAGAATATCCCACTTTACTTCTGATTTTTTCTCTCTTGCTAAGGGCTATTGGTTCCCTTCCATCTTTATTGCTGAATGTGGGTTCACATTTCTTCCCAATCCCCTGTGCCCGAAGTTTTGTCAATATTTTGACATTGTTCTTGCAAGAGTGTCTCCTTACACATGAAGAGTAGTGAATGGAGTATATAGGTTAAATCAAATTTATGGAACCCATCTAGGGATTCTAGAAATAATGTTTTGTTATAAATGGGTAACTAGTGATACCACTTATTATTTAAAAACTAGGGAAGTTTTTAAAGCTTTAGTAGTTAACCTCCCTGATTCTAAGAGGGATTATTTGATTATGGGGTAGTTGTAAAAAGTTAGCAACATGCTCCTTTAATTTGAGGTGCTAAATATCAAGGACCTATATGTCTGCTCTTTGGCCATAGAATAGGTTGTTTTGTGTTTTCATAATTTTCCCCTGTTTATATTTGATAAAATGTCATACTGACTGTTGCTTTATAAATTGAATTTCAGTTTACCAAAAAAGAAAATCCCCCAAAGAGAGTGAAGTAAATTTGAAAGAATTGAAGTTTATCTGGGGACTTTACAAGATAGTTTATGAGGAGTACGTTAGGTCCGCCTCCTGTTTGCTTCAATACAGAAACACTATTTCTTCTTTTATTGCCAGACCTACTACTTCTCCTATTCTAGTAATTGATCTTGATCAAGAGGATGCTGCTGATTCAGACACTCCTCTATCTGAAATCATGAAGAAAATAAAGTTTCCTGACCTTCTCAGTGGTAGTACATTGGGCTCCCAAGCACCTGTTGAAGGAGCTAAGAAGAAAATAGGGGATGTTATGAAGCCCCTAGTCCCCAAGGATCTAGATCCCAAAGACCCAGTCCTTAAAAACACATCCCTCAAAGATGTAGCTCCCAAAGATAATGAAGTTCCTTTGAGGAAACTTAAGAGAGGGCTTGCAGAGAAGCAAGTCGACCAGGTGACTGATCAACTATCCTTGGTTGAATTACCTTTTTCTGATGATGTTCCTCTAACATCTATTACTCCTGTGTTTTTCCAGGAAGTTGATCAATTATGGTACTCTTCCAGACCACAAGGGTGTGGACGTCATGCTCTCCTGAGCGAGGGTTTCTGAATTGGCTGCTCAGAGCCTTGCATTAGTAAATGGTTTCCATTTTCTTGGTTTGGTATCCTTTTATATTTCTCATATACTCATCTCAATCTTCATCTCTTGCAGTTATTGGTACGCTTCAATAATATGCTGGAGAAGGATGATGCGATTATGGCTTCTTCTTCAAACGATGTGGAAGAAGCCTCGGTTGGCTTAAAGAAATCTTTGCTCGAATCTCAGCAAGCCTTGGAGACTAAAAAAATTACTTGGGCAGATAAACTGAAGACAGCTTAACCTTCTCGACAGACGTTTGATAAGAAGGACCTTGAAGCTGAGCATAGGGCCAAGGAAGATGATTACAAAGGAAATGAGGTTGAGCGTAAGGCAGAGGAAGCTAAGCGTAGGGTAAAGCAAGATGAGTGTAGGGATAAGACTGTTGAAGAGCTTATATCCTCTGTGAGATATAATAGAAAGTCTGTTGTGAAGGTGTCATTTAGTGATGGTTAGGACAAGGGCTGGAACAAAGCCATTTGTGCTACCTCTGCTCAGATTTAGTATGCAAAGCAAAAATGTTTCAGAGATGGTTGGGTTGATGCCCTTCATGAGTTTAACACAACTGAAGGCTCTGAACCTTTTCAGAGATATATTCATGGTCCTCCTTCAGTCATTGAGGATGAGTCTGAAGATGAAGCTGGTTCTGAAGATTTTTCTCTAGTGGTTAAATCTATTGCCGATCAACTTAAAATCATTGAATCTTCTCTTCCTCCAGTTGAGCAAACCGAGCAACTCCAACCTATAATACCTTCTCCTGAGCAGGATAAGAAGGTTGAGAATGATAGGGAGACGTTGTATGTGACACGCCGCCTAATTAAATACTGGGTGATCAGTCATTTATTAAATTAAATCAAAGTGTCTGGTTGGTTCATTCTTAGCATCACTGTCGAAAAACAATTTTTTTAATCACCTAATAAGTAATTAAGCTAAGTGTCAAAACATTTAATTTTAGATATTAAGTCATATTGTTATGATTTAATATACGAATCCATTTTCATGAACACGAATAATATTAAAAACCAAACCATCCAAATGAAAGAAACATGCTATATAAATAAATCTATATAAAATATCCCAAATCACAGGACAATATAATAATCAAAACCAATCCCAACTAAAACAGAATATTGAAATAAATCAAGAGTACAAATCTCTCTGAACTAGATAAAACTGGAAATGGCTGACACATGCCCTATCTAATGATGACTAAATAGAAGACTGAGAAGAGAAGGATGAATTCATCTACTGCAAGGACTTGCAACTCCCACACTGGCTGCAGCACGTCAATAGTCCAAAGATCTAAGCATGACGCCCCTGTGGCTGGGCACCAGTAATACATATATATATACAAGAGAAGGAAGAGATGACAGGAAACGGGTCAGTTCCCCCGAGTGTAAAATAACTTTAAAATAGTTTATCAATTATTTAAAATGCTTACCATTTGATATTACATACATGTTTGTACCTCGACACTCACTTGGGAATTTTCACCCCTCAAATAGTGTGCATGTCTAACGTACTAATGAACTAATCTAGATAAAGCCGACCCAATTCACTAGTCTAACCCAATACACTAGTCTAACCCAATTTTCCCTTAACAAATTTTGTTTCAAGTAATCGCATGATTATAGTTTATATCAGATAACCTTTTCTTATGAATATATTAAGCTAGTTATATTCATCTCAATACAGAATTAAGTTCGTAACCACTTAATTCATTTAATATTAATTATTCATTTTGTATATACTTACAAGTACAGTAGATTAATCATAGGTATATATATTTATTACTCACAATATATACTAAAAATACACCCCACATAAATCAATGGTGCCAGCATACTTTGCTATCAAGTCCCCGTATCTCTCGTACAAGGATAAATACTAGTCTGAAATCACCCTCGAACTGTATTAACACAAAACACACATATTGGAGGCGAAGCATGGTTCCAAGTCACTAAGGTGTCAGCACATACCCACACGCCTCTTAGGACTGTCTGACTATTATTATCAGATAGCTTGTGTCCAAGGATGCTATGATCTAGGGTACAAGTCACTATCATCCATAAGGTCCAATTGAGATAAGACTGTCCCGACGCAAAAAACTCTGTGATAGCAAGTTGCACGGGTATGATTACACACATAAATATATATAATAAATATTCACACAGATATTTATATTATCTCCATTCAGATAGGTACACACACGACTCACATAATATTCTGACCATACGTGACACGTAGTGCCCGAGTGCCACTTATAATTAATCCACTCTTACTTTCTCAATTTTTCGTAAGTCCTTAAGTGTTTCTCGACTCTCGAAGTGTATCATCATGATAAATATAAAATAAGTAAGTGTAGTCTCTCTACCCTACTGGTCTAAGTCATTCTTAATACTCACAAGACCTAAATTTAATGTTCGCACAAGTTCCACTCCATTTCATACCCCCGAAATCCCACGGTTAAATTTCATATATCAAGCTTTATTACCCGGACCTCGCTTATACCCTAATGGTCCTTCCCAAGTCCCATTATGATATTTAAATATTTTCTAGGGCTGGTCCTTATTCATTTGGGTTAGATTAACATTTAAAGGGGGTAAAAGTTTCAATTTCCAGGAGGAGTCGATCAATCGATGAAAAGGGTCGATCGATCGATGAAAAGGGTCGATCGATCGACATTCTTGAGTCAATCGATCGATTATATAGTTAATGCCCAGAATTTTGTTTATCAAGACTACGGGTTTCTTCCAATATAAATCATCAAGCCTCCATTAACATGTTCCAAACTCCCAACCAAACATCATGGACGTTACAAAAACCAATATGGATGATTTTTAACGTAAAACATTCATCAATTCCTCAAGAATCATCATCAAATGGATTAATTCAAGAATTTATCATTCAACTCTAGTTTATCAAGTTTTCTTAAGAAATCCATTAGTTTCCAGATATATATCTCTACTCGGCATCAAATTTTGTGGTTAATATCCTACATATAACAAGATATTCATCCTAACATGGTTTCTACTCCAAATTGAAATAATAATCTCCCAGACAACATTATATTTTCATGATACATAAAATTATTATATACTACACTAGCATGGATGTATTATCAACTAAAGAACAACATGTTAGATAATTGCCTAGAAGTGGTGAGGATGGTGTAGGGTTGGTGGTTCTCCTCCATGGGAACCTTCTATCTTCTCTCTTCCTTAGCCTCTCTGCAACTCCAATATTTCTAACCCTTGAGGAATATAAATCCCATCAGATACAACCCTTTAATTTTTGCCATTAATTAAGGCCCCAAATAGAAAATTACTATAATGCCCTCCCGAGTTGTCGGTTTGGCCTAAAAATGTCCCGAGACCCAAACTAAACTCCCGGGTACACTTTTCTAACTATCTCGACCCTTACGAACACATTGGTGTACTCGAAATGACCATACGGATGAGTTATAATTAATTCACTTTTTATCCCATTAATTTAGTCCCAATGAGACTCACACTCGCGTCCCGACTTTATTTCTATAACTGCCGTATTATTCACTCACGATAATTTTAATAAATACAATCTCATATATTACTTTACTCAATAAGTAATATTCAACATAACTCTTATCAATAATTACTAAGTCTCGTCACATTAGTAAATATTCAATTTAAAATTAGGATTAATATAAAATTAATTAATCCTAATTAAATTTAATTAATCCCATAATTAAAGGCCATAAAAATATGGGGTATTACATACTTCCCCCCCTAATAACGGAATTTCATCCAGAAATTCATAAAATAAGGTTACCTGGTAAAACAATTATGGATATTTTATCAGTACGCAAAACTAACTTCAAAGTAAGGCGCTCAATCACTTACAACAAGCATGTTTAATGCTCTCAACACTTTACCAGTTATAGGGTCACACCTCAATAACGACACTTCACATTGTCCTCATATCTATCGATATTTGAATAAGAGGATCCTATACATCATTGGCCCCCATTATCTCAATATTATTGGGAGGTCTCACCTCACTATGCGTTAACTACTCATATTTATCTTAATACAAAACTCCCATCCTGAGAGAAACCATATGAACATATGAACACTCTTGTCAGTTCTTCAAATTTCAATTTCTGACGACGTAACTCTTACGACAGTCAAAAGCCACCTAAAAATAGTATGTGGTAATTCCACTATATTCATCGGACTCTAATTCGACCAATCAAAAATTCTTATTATCCGCTCACCTCTAAACGACCAGAGGGAGAATAGTCAAGGTTTTTCTACACAAAACCTCAATAAGCACTTTGTCCACAATAAACAGGTATGAGTGCTTACACGCAACACTGTCAAAAATGTCCGGTTGGTTCATTCTTAGCATCACTGTCGAAAAATAATTTTTTTTAATCACCTAATAAATTATTAATCTAAGTGTCAAAACATTTCATTTTAGAGATTAAGTCCTATTGTTATGATTTAAAATACGAAACCATTTTCATGAACACGAATAATATTAAAAACCAAACCATCCAAATGAAACAAAAATGCTAGATAAATCAATCTAAATAAAATATCCTAATTTGCTGGACAATGTAATAATCAAAAGCAATCCCAACTAAAACACAATATTGAAATAAATCAAGAGTACAAATCTCTCTGAACTAGATAAAACAGGAAATGGATGACACATGCCCTATATAATGATGACTGTTGGTACCAAATTTAGTCTGCTAACATGGACCAATCACATGAAAACACGTGTCAATTTACATGATAAATACGAATACTCCAGATGAGCAAATCAAGACCACCGAGAAACTCAAGATCTCTGAGAAACGAATGAGTTTCGAGCAACTCAAGTGTGACAAGAAGCTCTTGCTCGTTCCCAAACAACTCAAGCTCTCCGAGCAACTCAAGCGTGTCGAGCAGCTTAGGCGGTCCGAGCAGCTTAAGCGGTCCGAGCTACATAAGTGTACAGCGTATCCAAATTAAGAGAATCCAGGATATAATTGCGCAATAAATGCTCATTAATATAGTACAGATGTACATGTCTACTGGGTAATAGCGCGTTGTACAGCCTCAAGGCTATAAATACATTATAACCTCCTCATTAGCAGGGGACTCGAGATTTCTTGGTAAATCCTTTATCGAGAATACTGCAAACAGTCAGCAATAACAAATATAGTTGACGTAGGCCATTCTTACAAGGCTGAACCACTTTAAAAATATTTTGTCTTAGATTTTTATATTAATTTTTATCTTTGATTGAATAATTAGATCAAATCTAGTTTTTTACATCAACAAATTGGTGACGTCTGTGGTACACGACTGTAATTATCATTTTTCACCAAAACAATTCATCACCAATGGCTGATAATCCTGAATCCAGTAATCGAAACGCTGGAAACCCCCCAAATCCATTTGCTCCCCAAATGTTCAAGATATGGCTGGTATAATGGCTAATCTAGCCCAAGGCCAGACATCCATGCAAGAAACTATGCGATAATTCATACAAACTGTCCAGGGTGGAGTATCTATTCATTCAGGACAACGAAGCATTCAAAGAAACACTCGTTTACCTTCTTCGTGTACTAGGCGAACGTTATTCCCAGAGGAATCTCGATCCAAACATACCGATTCATATCGCACTGAGAGATCTATGATTTTTCTTATCAACCTGGTCTAACTTCATCAGTACGAGCTATAAATACTCAATAAAACATCACTCTTTCTCCAGAAAGGACTAGTGCATTGGAGAGGTTAAGTAGGGTCTCTCCTTTTGATCGTTTTGGACTTAGAAAGAATAGAAGTCCTCTTAGGATCGTGTCAAGGAACTTTCAACGGCCATCCAATCTAAGGGAGGGTTCTGCCCAATCACGACCAACTGCTCGTAATGAAAGATCCTAGGAAGCAAATTCAACACGATCAGTTGCTCGACCCAATAGGCCCGAGGAGGGAAATGATGCATGAAAAGGCTCTGTTCAAAGGTTGGAAGATAGACTAGGGTAAATGGCTAAGGCCAAGAATACTCTACAAAGAACTTTTGTCCAAGGGACACCTTTTATCCAGACAATTGTGGATTTTCCCACACCATCAAAGTATAAAGCACCTGTTGTGACTCCTAAATATGATGGAAAAACTGACCATGTCCTTCATATAGAACAATATCAAGCTACTGTCGATATATATGCCATCCCAGATGAGATGATATGCAGGGCATTTTCGGGAACTCTTACCGAATCTGCTCATATATGGTACAACAATCTTCCTTGAGGGAAGATTTCAACTTTCTTTCAACTGGCCGAGCTCTTTATTAGAAATTTTTGTTTTGGAGCAAAACCAATTAAACGATTAGCACACTTGTTAAGTGTTAGACAAAAAGCAGATGAGAGAACCAGGGATTATATAACTCGTTTCAATAACGAGAAGCTCGAAGTTATTGATTACGAGGAAAAGACAGCAATTACTGCTCTGATGAGAGGACTGTTACCAGATAAATTATACTACACTCTAGCCAAAGATCCGCCTAGAACCATGGCAGAACTAATAGCAAAGGTAGAGAATATGAATACCAAAGAGACCAAGGTGGAGGTTGATAAGGCTGAAAAGAAAGAGTATAAGAACAATGGTGGTAACAAGCAGTCAAAAGCAAAGCCAGCATGGGAACTATTGAAGAAATTTGGAAATTATACTCCTTTGAAAGTAGACATAAACCACGTTCTAGAAGAAATCAAGAACAGCGAGGAGCTAAACTGGCCAGAGAAAATGAAGACATATCTTGACAAGAGTAATAAGACCAAATATTGTGAGTTCCATAAAGACCATAGTCACACGACAAAAAATTGCATAGCTCTTCAGAATGAAATTGAAGCACTCATCAGATGAGGAAAGCTGGCCAACTATGTTGATCATCGAAATGATGGAAAGAGCAACGATCGAGCAAGAAAGAGGTCTAGATCTTCTAGTCGAGAAAAAGAAGATAAGAAGAGAAGTCACGAAGAGGATCCGAATGATGACCAAGACGACCCCGATCTCCCAAAAAGACCAAAACAGACAGAACGTGAGGTATTTTCTATCCATTTTGGATCATTTGAATGTAATGTCATTACAGGTGGAGATGCAGGAGGCGGAGATATGACTTCTGAGAGAAAAGCCTACCTCAATGAGGATCAGGCTTGCTTGTATATTCAACAGATAAATCTGGCTGAAGATGATCGCCCGAGGAAGGTGAATAAGGATAAGGTGGTCATTGGTTTCTCTATGAACAACTTGGCAGGTGTACTATATCCTCATGATGATCCATTGGTGATCAGGATGAGAATGAGGGAAGTGGTGATTTCAAGAGTACTGGTGGATAATGGTAGCTCGACAGATATCATGTTATATCCTTTCTTTAACAGTTTAAATCTAAAGATAGCCCAGTTGGAGCCATATCATAGGCCCCTCCTTGGTTTTACTGGTGAGAAGGTTTTTCGACTTAGGACGATCAAGTTGGATATGCTTATCAGTACATGGCCTGCTTGTCGAACAGAAAGAGTATGCTTTTTTGTAATGGATAAAAAATTCCAATCAGCTTACAACATCATCATGGGAAGAGTAGGTCTGAAGAAATTTGAAGCAATACCATCTACTGTGCATCAATGTCTAAAATTCCCAACCAATTTTGGGGTGGGAGTTGTGAAAGGCGACCAGAAAGTAGCTCGGGAATGCTACTATTCATCTATCGAGCAGGAAGAGAATGAAGAATTTAGAAAGAAGACTACTACCTACCAAATAGAAGATGCGAAGATTGAAACATTAGACCCTAGAGACGAGTCCCAACTCGTGACAGGGCAGGTTATGGAGGCTACTAAGAATGCCATTCTGGACGACGAGTATCTATAACGAACAACTCAAATTGGTGCATCCTTGGATGAATCAATAAAATAATAATTGATAGAATTCCTAAGGTGAAGAAAACAGACTTTTGCATGGAGTCATGAAGACATGCCAGGAAGAGATTCGAATTTCTTGTGTCACGAGCTCAATGTGAACAAGGAAATCAAGTTAGTAAAGCAGCGAAGAAGAGTGTTCAGCCCTGAGAAAAATCAAGCTATACAGGAGGAAGTAGAAAAGCAGCAAAAGGCCTCTTTCATTCAGGATGTTAAATATCCTGACTGGCTAGAAAATGTGGTAAAGGTAAAGAAGAAAAATAACAAGTGGAGGATGTGTGTAAGCTTTACCGACCTTAACAGGGCATGCCCAAATGATCATTTTCCTTTGCCCCGAATTGATCAACTGGTGGATGCTACCTCGGGGAACAAACTATTAAGTTTCATGGATGCTTATTATGGTTATAACCAGATTAAAATGAAGCCTGCAGATAGGGAGAGTACCTCATTTATTACCCCAAGGGGAACTTATTGTTATAATGTTATGCCGTTTGGACTTAAAAATGCAGGTGCTACCTATCAGTGATTGATGAACAAGGTGTTTGCAGAGCAAATCAGTCATAACATGGAGGTTTATGTTGATGATATGCTAAAGAAGAGCAAGAAAGCTACTGATCATCTAGTTGACTTAGGCCAGACCTTTGATCAACTAGAGGAATATCAAATGAAGCTGAATCCCACCAAGTGCATATTCAGAGTACGAGAAGGCATGTTTCTCGAATATATCGTCAATCAACAAGGTATTGAAGCAAACCCTGAAAATATCAAGGCCCTATTAAGGCTATGATCTCCAACCACGAAGAAGGAAGTACAAAGTCTCACAAGGTGAGTTGCAGCACTTAATAGATTTGTATCACGAGCAACTGATAGATGTCTCCCATTGTTCAAAACACTCCAAAAAATGTTTGAATGGAATTATGAATGCGAGAAGGCCTTTCAAGAGTTGAAGAAGTACCTGGGAGCACCTCCACTGTTGTCCAGACTAGTGATGGGAGAAAGATTGTACTTGTATCTAGTAGTTTCGGAGAATGCAGTTAGCTCGGCATTGATAAGAATGGAGGATGGAGTGCAAAAACCAATTTATTACACTAACAAGGCCTTCCGAGGAGCAGAGATCAGATACCCAAGACTGGAAAAGTTGGCACTAGCATTGATCAAAGTGAGTAGAAGAATGAGGTCGTACTTCCAAGCTCATACCATAGTCGTGTATACCGACATGCCGTTGAGGTAAGCTCTTCATAAACCCGAAAAATCAGGGAGATTGATGTACTGGGCAGTATAACTTGGTGAATATGATATAGTTTATGAACCCAGATCGTCGCTTAAAGGGTAGGCATTGGTAGATTTTATTGCAGAGTTCACATATCCTGACACCTCCGAAGAGCAAAAGTTGAATACCGACCAACTTGTGGATGTTACAGGATCATTAAATTTAAACCCCGACCAACTTAAGTCGGCTGGCAAGCAAGAGAAGATGGTCGACGAGTAGTAAAAAGTTCTAGAAGAGGATATAAAGAAGCAAAAAATATTCCACCGAGGAACTTTATTCGATAAAAAATTTGAGGATGAAGTACCTATATGGAATCTATATGTGGATGACTCATCTTGCACTACAGGCTGTGGGGAAGGGATTATTTTAAACAGCCCAGACGAGATCGATGTGAAGTATGCTCTGCGCTTTCAATTTAAGGCTTTTAATAATGAGGCTGAATATGAAACTATGATTGCAGGTCTTAGTTTAGCAAAAAACCATGGGGGCAGAGTAGGTAATTGTATTAAGTGATTTAAATCAAATGCTTGGGGTATACGCGACAAAGGGCGAGTTAATGATTAAGTACCATGCAAAAACAATGGAGTTGGTATCGAGTTTTGTTGATGTTCAGCTGATCAGAACACTAAAATTGGAGAATGCAAGAGAAGACGCCCTAGCCCGATTAGCATCAGCTACACGCAGTGAGTTGCGAAGAACAATCCCAATAGAGATTGTAGCTGGTCGGAGCATAAACGAAGATCTGGTTATGAACTTCATTGCTCTCGATTTGGGACCATCATGGATGGATCCCATCAGGGCCTATATTGAGGAGGGGAAATTTCCAACTGATAAACTCGCAGCCAAGAAGCTCAAGTTTAAAATTGTTCATTATGTATTGACTAATGGCATTTTATACAGACGAGGAATTATAGTAGGTTTGCAATGATCTGTTCACCCCTCTGAGGTGAAAATTTGATAGAAGTGGTCCATGAAGGGTCTTGTGGAGCCCATGTAGCAGGTCGGACACTCTTGCAAAGAATGACAACGCAAGGTTATTACTGGCCGGCAATGAGAGCTCATTGTGTAGCTTATGCCAAGAAATGTGATAAATGTCAATGTTTCTCTTCCATCTGAATAACTCACCAAGCATTGCTAACACCCATCACGTCTCCTTGGACATTCGCCATGTGGGGAATAGACTTGGTCGGGCCGCTTCCAATAACCCGAGGAAGATTTAAATACCTCGTGGTCGCTGTGGATTATTTTACTAAATGGGTAGAAGTTGAGCCTCTTATTGATATGACGTATGACAAGGTATATCAATTTATTTGGAATAATATCATTTGTAGATACGGTCTTCCCCATGCATTCATCACAGATCATGGAACTCAGTTCGACAACGAGGAGTTTGCTGCTTATTGTCATCAGTCAAACATATTGAAAACCCACTCTGCACTAGGCCATCCCCAGAGCAATGGAAAAACTGAGGTGACAAACAGAACGCTACTGAATGGTTTGAAAAAATGACTGGATGATGCAAAGGAAAATTGGATTAACGAGCTACATTCTGTGCTGTGGGCTTATCGTACAACACCACGAGTAGCAACAGGAGAATCTCCATACATGCTAGCATTTGTAAGTGAAGCCGTCATACCACCTGAATTGGGTTTGCCCAAGCAAAGAATACTGAATTTCAATTCTCCTATCAGTGACTTGATGAGAATATTAGACTTGGATATGCTCGAGGAAGTTAGAGAAGAAGCAGCAATCAGGAATGATGCATACCAACAACGAACAGCTCTGTTCTACAACAAGAGAGTAAAGAAGGTGATTTGAAAGAAAGGGACTATGTGCTCAAGAAAGTAATTCAAAAGCACAACAAACTGGAAGCTAACTGGCATGGACCCTACAAAGTAACAGAAGTTGTTCGACCGGGGACATATAGGATTTAAACCTTAGAAGGAGAAGAGTTTAAGAATGCATGGAACGCAAAGCATCTGCGCAAATATTATCAGTAGTTAAAATCCCTATGTAATGCAATTTTATTCAATATGAATAAAGTTTTGGATGTTTTACCCAATTATCTCCTTTTGTTGAAATTTTTTGGAGTACTAGTGCTACACACTACGCATCAAGTCTAGGTAAGAAATCCGCCAACTCCGGTTGGTCGAGAATAAAAATCCACCAACTCCAGTTGGTTGGGAATTAAAATCCACCAACTCTGGTCGGTCGGGAATAAAAATCCATAAACTCTAGTTTGTCGCGAATAAAAATCCACCAACTTCGGTTGGTCGGGAATAAAAATCCACCAACTCCGGTTGGTCGGTAAGCCAATTGCAATCAACTCCGGTTGTTTAAATTAAGCAATACCATGGAATGTAAGTTGTTCTGTTGCTTAGTATTAAAAAAATCACTAAAATGAGATAAGTATGTCATAAACATATATATAATTACCAACCAATAAGCGAAGACATTCTGCAAATTACTTAGAAGAAAATGAAATGACAAAAGACAAAAACTTTTCATTCAAATCGAGAAGGATTACATATGCTGAAAAAAGAAAAAGGATTACATAAAAATCCTATTCTACTGGTTTCTTTCCCTCTGCCTTTGAAACAGGTTCTACTCCAGCAGGAGGATCATCTAAGGCATAAGGGGAATTTATGAACTTCAGATCTCGAAGCATCCTGACATTCATCACAGATGGCCGATCAAGCAAGTGCTCCGGGCGAGATATCTCAAAATTAAAATGAAGGCTGTAGTCGACGAGATACTTGGAGATAAAGCACTAAGGAATTGCTCGAGCAGTAATCCAGCTCATATCAAGTTTAAAAGGTGGCACGGGCAACTCAAGCAATCCAGGGTCATAGTAATCCCATAGATAATGGCTCTACTCTAACTTTTACACCCCCAGTGCATTCAGCCATCCTTGCTTGTAACCCTCGTTAATTGAATTCTGGATCCGATCATCAAGATGGTAACGGGCTTCATTATATCTAGACATCCAAAACTCTCTGGACTGTTTGTGAAACTGGTAAGTTAACCTCTCCAATTTCTCGTGGAGGTTCTTCACTAAAAGTTCTTTATTCTCCAAGGCAAAGCTTTGTGTGGAAAGTTTCTCGTTGAGGTTCAGAATCTTCTTAGACATCTCTGACAAAGCTTGATTCTTCGCCACCAACTGGAATGCTCGAAGGTTGCCTGCATTCTAGCTTCTTCAACAGTAACCCGAGCAGCCCTTGCTCGTCCTCGAGAAGCTCTTGCTCGTCCACGAGCAGAAGTAGAGGGTCCAGTCCTCTTTAAGGTTTCCAATTCATCTCTCAAATTGGCATTTTCGACCTCCAAGAAAGAGAAACATTCGTCATTAACAGGGACCAAGGCTCCCGAGGTAGATGCTGCAGATTTCAGTTGGGATATCTCTCCTCACAAAACATTATTTTCCTGCTCCAGCAGTTTCGCGATTTGCATATGCTCCTCGACCTCAACCCTTAGAATTTTCTCTTTCTTCTCATAAGCAGCGATGAACTTATCATATTTTTTGTCAGCATTTAGTTGCTGATATTTTTTCTCCTACCCCTGATGTAAAAGGGCAGAAGATTCCTTGTATTATTATTGGAGTTCCTCGATGGTACCTTGGAGATCTTCAATCATCTCGTAATATGCTACATTGTTGGCAACTGCATAGTCGAGAAAGCACTTCAAATATTGGTAGGCTTTAACTACTCGTTCAGAAATATCTGGACCAAGGGTGTCAATGATTTAAGCTTCATTCTAGTCAGCATGGCCAGCCTTGAAGTAGTTATTGAATTTTTTCATCAGTTCAGTATCGTGAGCTGACAAGAGCTCCATTCTAGCCATAAACTAGTAAAGAAAAGAGATAGAAAGAATTAATAAGAATGCAGACAGAGCAAGAAGAGGAAGAAGTCAAGATAAACAACCAAAAGCTTGAATTTTCATTTCCTCATAAAAGAAACTACAAAAGTTGAGGCTACATCCAATAAAGTGACAAAATAAACACCCAAACTGCTCTACACCTTCCCTTTATTTCCTATAACTTCCTCAGGAAGTTTCTGTATGGAATCTATATGTGGATGACTCATCTTGCACTACAGGCCCTGGGACAGGGATTATTTTAAACATCCCAGACGAGATCGATGTGGAGTATGCTCTGCGCTTTCAATTTAATGCTTTTAATAATGAGGCTGAATATGAAACTATGATTACAGGTCTTAGTTTAGCAAAAAACCATGGGGGCAGAGCAGGTCATTGTATTCAGTCATGTAAATCAAATGCTTGGGGTATACGCGACAAAGGGCGAGTTAATGATTAAGTACCATGCAAAAGCAATGGAGTTGGTATCGATTTTTGTTGATGTTCAGCTGATCAGAACACTAAAATTGGAGAATGCAAGAGAAGACACCCTAGCCCGATTAGCATCAGCTACACGCAGTGAGCTCCGAAGAACAATCCCAATAGAGATTCTAGCAGGTCGGAGCATAAATGAAGATCTGGTTATGAACTTCATTTCTCTCGATTTGGGACCACCATGGATGGATCCCATCAGGGCCTATATTGAGGAGGGGAAATTTCCAACTGATAAACTCGCGGCCAAGAAGCTCAAGTTTAAAATTGTTCATTATGTATTGACTAATGGCATTTTATACAGACGAGGAATTATTGTAGGTTTGCAAAGATCTGTTCACCTCTCCGAGGTGAAAAATTTGATAGAAGTGGTCCATGAAGGGTCTTGTGGAGCCCATGTAGCAGGTCGGACACTCTTGCAAAGAATGACAATGCAAGGGTATTACTGGCCGACGATGAGAGCTGATTGTGTAGCTTATGCCAAGAAATGTGATAAATGTCAATGTTTCTCTTCCATCTGAAGAACTCACCAAGCATTGCTAACACCCATCACGTCTCCTTGGCCATTCGCCATGTGGGGAATAAACTTGGTCGGGGCGCTTCCAACAACCCGAGGAGGATTTAAATACCTCGTGGTCGCTGTGTTTTATTTCACTAAATGGGTAGAAGCTGAGCCTCTTATTGATATGATGTATGACAAGGTATATCAATTTATTTGGAAGAATATCATTTGTAGATATGGTCTTCCCCATGCATTCATCACAGATCATGGAAGTCATTTCGATAACGAGGAGTTTGCTGCTTATTGTCATCAGTCAAACATATTGAAAATCCACTCTGCACTAGGCCATCCCCAGAGCAATGGAAAAACTTAGGTGACAAACAGAACGCTGCTGAATGGTTTGAAAAAATGACTGGATGATGTAAAGGAAAATTGGATTAACGAGCTACATTCTGTGTTGTGGGCTTATCGTACAACACCACGAGTAGCAACAGGAGAATCTCCATACATGCTAGCATTTGTAAGTGAAGCCGTCATACCAGCTGAATTGGGTTTGCCCACGTACAGAATACTGAATTTCAATTCTCCTATCAGTGACTTGATGAGAAGATTAGACTTGGATATGCTTGAGGAAGTTAGAGAAGAAGCAACAATCAGGAATGATGCATACCAACAACGGACAACTCTGTTCTACAACAAGAGAGTAAAGAAGGTGATTTGAAAGAAGGGGACTATGTGCTAAAGAAAGTAATTCAAAAGCACAACAAACTGGAAGCTAACTGGCATGGACCCTACAGAGTAACAAATTTTGTTCGGCCGGGGACATATATTATTTAAACCTTAGAAGGAGAAGAGTTTAAGAATACATGGAACGCAAAGCATCTGCGCAAATATTATCAGTAGTTAAAATCCCTATGTAGTGCGGTTTTCTTCAATATGAATAAAGTTTTGGATGTTTTACCCAATTATCTCCTTTTGTTGAAATTTTTCGGAGTACTAGTGCTACACACTACGCATCAAGTCTAGGTAAAAAATCCACCAACTCCGATTGGTCGAGAATAAAAATCCACCAACTCTGGTTGTTCGGGAATAAAAATCCATCAACTCCAGTTTGTCGTGAATAAAAATCCACCAACTCCGGTTGGTCGGGAATAAAAATTCACCAACTCCGGTTTGTCGAGAATTAAAATCCACCAACTCCGGTTGGTCGGGAATAAAAATCCACCAACTCCGGTTGGTCGAGAATAAAAATTCACCAACTCCAGTTGGTCGGGAATAGATATCCACCAACTCTGGTTGGTCAGTAAGACAATTTCTATCAACTCCGGTTGTTTAAATTAAGCAATACCATGCAATGTAAGTTGTTATATTGCTTAGTATTAAAAATCACTACAATGAGATAAGTATGTCATAAACATATATATAATTACCAACCAATAAGCGAAGACATTCTGCAAATTACTTAGAAGAAAATGAAATGAAAAAAGACAAAAACTTTTCATTCAAATCGAGAAGGATTACATATGCTGAAAAAAGAAAAAGGATTACATAAAAATCCTATTCAACTGGTTTCTTTCCCTCTGCCTTTGAAACAGGTTCTACTCCAGCAGGAGGATCATCTAAGGCATAAGGGGAATTTATGAACTTCAGATCTCGAAGCATCCAGACATTCATCACAGATGGCCGATCGAGCAAGTGCTCCGGGCGAGATATCTCAAAATTAAAATGAAGGTTGTAGTCGACGAGATACTTGGAGATAAAGCACTAAGGAATTGCTCGAGCAGTAATCCAGCTCATATCAAGTTTAAAAGGTGGCACGGGCAACTCGAACAATCCAGGGTCATAGTAATCCCATAGATAATGGCTCTACTCTAACTTTTACACCCCCAGTGCATTCAACCATCCTTGCTTGTAACCCTCGTTAATTGAATTCTGGATCCGATCATCGAGATGGTAAAGGGCTTCATTATATCTAGCCATCCAAAACTCTTTGGGCTGTTTGTGAAACTGGTAAGTTAACCTCTCCAATTGCTCGTGGAGGTTCTTCACTAACAGTTCTTTATTCTCCAAGGCAGAGCTTTGTGTGGAAAGTTTTCGTTGAGGTTCAGAATCTTCTTGGACATCTCTGACAAAGCTTGATTCTTCGCCACCAACTTGAATGCTTGATTCTCCAAGGTTGCCTACATTCTAGCTTCTTTAACAGTAACTCGAGTAGCCCTTGGTCGTCCCCGAGAAGCTCTTACTCGTCCGCGAGCAGAAGTCTAGGGTCCAGTCCTCTTTAAGGTTTCCAATTCATCTCTTAAATTGGCATTTTTGACCTCCAAGAAAGAGAAACATTTGTCATTGACAAGGACCAAGGCTCCCGAGGTAGATGCTGTAGATTTCAGTTGGGATATCTCTCCTCGCAAAACATTATTTTCCTGCTCCAGCAGTTTCGCGATTTTCCTATGCTCCTCGACCTCAACCCTTAGAATTTTCTCTTTCTTCTCATAAGCAGCGATGAACTTATCATATTTTTTGTCAGCATTTAGTTGCTGATATTTTTTCTCATACCCCTGTTGCAAAAGGGCAGAAGATTCCTTGTATTATTATTGGAGTTCCTCGATGGTACCTTGGAGATCTTCAATCATCTCGTAATATGCTACATTGTTGGCAACTGCACAGTCGAGCAAGAACTTCAAATATTGGTAGGCTTTAACTACTCGTTCAGAAATATCTGGACCAAGGGTGTCAATGATTTAAGCTTCATTCTAGTCAGCATGGCCAGCCTTGAAGTAGTTATTGAATTTTTTCATCAGTTCAGTATCGTGAGCTGACAAGAGCTCCATTCTAGCCATAAACTAGTAATGAAAAGAGATATAAAGAATTAATAAGAATGCAGACAGAGCAAGAAGAGGAAGAAGTCAAGATAAACAACCAAAAGCTTGAATTTTCATTTCCTCATAAAAGAAACTACAAAAGTTGAGGCTACATCCAATAAAGTGACAAAACAAACACCCAAACTACTCTACACCTTCCCTTTATTTCCTATAACTTCCTCAGGAAGTTTCTATATGGAATCTATATGTGGATGACTCATCTTGCACTACAGGCTGTGGGGCAGGGATTATTTTAAACAACCCAGATGAGATCGATGTGGAGTATGCTCTGCGCTTTCAATTTAAGGCTTTTAATAATGAGGCTAAATATGAATCTATGATTGCAGGTCTTAGTTTAGCAAAAAACCATGGGGGCAGAGCAGGTCATTGTATTCAGTCATGTAAATCAAATGCTTGGGGTATACACGACAAAGGGCGAGTTAATGATTAAGTACCATGCAAAAACAATGGAGTTGGTATCGAGTTTTGTTGATGTTCAGCTGATCAGAAAACTAAAATTAGAGAATGCAAGAGAAGACACCCTAGCCCGATTAGCATCAGCTACACGCAGTGAGCTGCGAAGAACAATTCCAATAGAGATTCTAGCTGGTCGGAGCATAAACGAAGATCTAGTTATGAACTTCATTGCTCTCGATTTGGGACCATCATGGATGGATCCCATCAGGGCCTATATTGAGGACGGGAAATTTCCAACTGATAAACTCGCGGCCAAGAAGCTCAAGTTTAAAATTGTTCATTATGTATTGACTAATGGCATTTTATACAGACGAGGAATTATAGTAGGTTTGCAAAGATCTGTTCACCCCTCCGAGGTGAAAAATTTAATAGAAGTGGTCCATGAAGGGTCTTGTGGAGCCTATGTAGCAGGTCGGACACTCTTGCAAAGAATGACAACGCAAGGGTATTACTGGCCGACGATGAGAGCTGATTGTGTAGCTTATGCCAAGAAATGTGATAAATGTCAATGTTTCTCTTCCATCTGAAGAACTCACCAAGCATTGCTAACACCCATCACGTCTCCTTGGCCATTCGCCATGTGGGGAATAGACTTGGTCGGGCCGCTTCCAACAACCCGAGGAAGATTTAAATACCTCGTGGTCGCTGTGGATTATTTTACTAAATGAGTAGAAGCTGAGCCTCTTATTGATATGATGTATGACAAGGTATATCAATTTATTTGGAAGAATATCATTTGTAGATATGGTCTTCCCCATGTATTCATCACAGATCATGGAACTCACTTTGACATCGAGGAGTTTGCTGCTTATCGTCATCAGTCAAACATATTGAAAACCCACTCTGCACTAGGCCATCCCCATAGCAATGGAAAAACTGGGGTGACAAACAGAACGATGCTGAATGGTTTGAAAAAATGACTGGATGATGCAAAGGAAAATTGGATTAACGAGCTACATTTTGTGCTGTGGGCTTATCGTACAACACCACGAGCAGCAACAGGAGAATCTCCATACATGCTAGCATTTGTAAGTGAAGCCGTCACACCACCTAAATTGGGTTTGCCCACGCACAGAATACTGAATTTCAATTGTCCTATCAGTGACTTGATGAGAAGATTAGACTTGGATATGCTTGAGGAAGTTAGAGAAGAAGCAGCAATCAGGAATGATGCATACCAATAACGGACAGCTCTGTTCTACAACAAGAGAGTAAAGAAGGTGATTTGAAAGAAGGGGACTACGTGCTAAAGAAAGTAATTCAAAAGAACAACAAACTGGAAGCTAACTGGCATGGTCCCTACAGAGTAACAAAAGTTGTTCGACCGGGGACATATAGTATTTTAACCTTAGAAGGATAAGAGTTTAAGAATGCATGGAACGCAAAGCATCTGCGCAAATATTATCAGTAATTAAAATCCCTATGTAATGCAGTTTTCTTCAATATGAATAATTTTTGGATGTTTTACCCAATTATCTCCTTTTGTTGAAATTTTTCGGAGTACTAGTGCTACACACTACGCATCAAGTCTAGGTAAAAAATCCACCAACTCCGGTTGGTCGAGAATACAAATCCACCAACTCCAGTTGGTCGGGAATTAAAATCCACCAACTCTGGTTGCTCGGGAATAAAAATCCATCAACTCCAGTTTGTCGCGAATATAAATCCACCAACTCCGGTTGGTCAGGAATTAAAATCCACCAACTCCGGTTGGTCAGGAATAAAAATCCACCAACTCCGGTTGGTCGAGAATTAAAATCCACCAACTCCAGTTGGTCGGGAATAAAAATCCACCAACTCCGGTTGGTCGAGAATAAAAATTCTCCAGCTCCAGTTGGTCGGGAATAAAAATCCACCAACTCTGGTTGGTCGGTAAGCTAATTTCAATCAACTCCGGTTGTTTAAATTAAGCAATACCATGGAATGTAAGTTGTTCTATTGCTTAGTATTAAAAAATCACTACAATGAGATAAGTATGTCATAAACATATATATAATTACCAACCAATAAGCGAAGACATTCTGCAAATTACTTAGAAGAAAATGAAATGACAAAGGACAAAAACTTTTCATTCAAATCGAGAAGGATTACATATGCTGAAAAAAGAAAAAGGATTAAATAAAAATCCTATTCTACTGGTTTCTTTCCCTCTGCCTTTGAAACAAGTTCTACTCCAGTAGGAGGATCATCTAAGGCATAAGACGAATATATGAAGTTCTGATCTCGAAGCATCCTGACATTCATCACCGATGGTCGATCAAGCAAGTGCTCCGGGCTAGATATCTCAAAATTAAAATGAAGGTTGTAGTCCCCGAGATACTTGGAGATTAAGCACTGAGGAATTTCCCGAGCAGGAATCCAGCTCATATCAAGTTTAAAAGGTGGCACGGGCAACTCCAGCAATCCAGGGTCATAGTAATCCCATAGATAATGGCTCTGCTCCAACTTTAACACCCTCAGTGCATTCAGCCATCCTTGCTTGTAACCCTCGTTAATTGAATTCTGGATCCGATCATCGAGATGGTAAAGGGCTTCATTATATCTATCCATCCAAAACTCTCTGGGTTGTTTGTGAAACTGGTAAGTTAACCTCTCCAATTGCTCGTGGAGGTTCTTCACTAAAGTTGTTTATTCTCCAAGGTAGAGCTTTGTATGGAAAGTTTCTCGTTGAGGTTCAGAATCTTCTTGGACATCTCTGACAAAGCTTGATTCTTCGTCACCAACTGGAATGCTTGATTCTCTAAGGTTGCCTGCATTCTAGCTTCTTCAACAGTAACCCGAGCAGCCCTTGCTCGTCCCCGAGAAGCTCTTTCTCGTCCGCGAGCAGAACTAGAGGGTCCAGTCCTATTTAAGGTTTCCAATTCATCTCTCAAATTGGCATTTTCGACCTCCAAGAAAGAGAAACATTCGTCATTGACAGGGACCAAGGCTCCCGAGGTAGGTGCTGCAGATTTCAGTTGGGATATCTCTCCTCGCAAAACATTATTTTCCTGCTCCAGCAGTTTCGCGATTTGCCTATGCTCCTCGACCTCAACCCTTAGAATTTTCTCTTTCTTCTCATAAGCAGCGATGAACTTATCATATTTTTTGTCAGCATTTAGTTGCTGATATTTTTTCTCATACCCCTGATGCAAAAGGGCAGAATATTCCTTATATTATTATTGGAGTTCCTCGATGATACCTTGGAGATCTTCAATCATCTCGTAATATGCTACATTGTTGGCAACTGCATAGTCCAGCAAGCACTTCAAATATTGGTAGGCTTTAACTACTCGTTCAGAAATATCTGGAACAAGGGTGTCAATGATTTAAGCTTCATTCAAGTCAGCATGGCCAGCCTTGAAGTAATTATTGCATTTTTTCATCAGTTCAGTATCGTGAGCTGATAAGAGCTCCATTCTAGCCTTAAACTAGTAAAGAAAAGAGATAGAAAGAATTAATAAGAATGCAGATAGAGCAAGAAGAGGAAGAAGTTAAGATAAACAATCAAAATCTTGAATTTTCATTTCCTCATAAAAGAAACTACAAAAGTTGAGGCTACATCCAATAAAGTGACAAAATAAACACCCAAACTACTCTACACCTTCCCTTTATTTCCTATAACTTCCTCAGGAAGTTTCGAGGAAGAGGCTGGTTGCTCGGTGGACACGAGTAGCTGCTCGGTAGGAGTAATAGTTGGTTGGGGTTGCTTGGAGCACAATTGAACAGCTGGAACAGTAAGGGCCTGATCTCCAATTACCATGGAGGATTCTTCTGAGGAAGCTTCATCATTTTCTTCTTCTCCAGAAGAGGGAGGAGGGCCATGAGTATATTGCTAAAATAGGTCAGAATCATCAGCGACTTTCAGCTCTTGTAAGGATGCCACCCATCCATCCCTAAAGTATTTAAGGTTGGAATATTCCATTTGTGAGGACATCGCAGCCAAACACTTATTCCATCCCTTGTCCCAACCTATGCTGAAGGATTTTTTAACAACTTTCTTCCTTTTAACCTTCTTCGAGGAAGTCCTCTCAGTAAGAAGTTTCTCCGCAGATTTCAGCTTCTCCTCCGCCTCCTACTTCTGGCGATCAACATGACGGAGTCTACCAACCTCCTCTTCAGCAGCTTTGAGTTTATTCTCAAGCTTTGTAGCATTCTTGAGTTTCTCCTCAAGATCTTCATTATTCTTCTCAAACTCCCCCAATTTCTTCTCCAAATCCTTAGAGGCCTCCACAGCTCGATCTCTCTCTTGCTCGACAGACTTAACCTGCTTCTCCCAAGCAATTTTATTCTCCTCATACTTCTGATGAGATTCCTTTAAAGACTAGTTCAATCCAGTAAAAGCTTTTTCTACACCACCCGAGGAGATTGAAGCCTTGATAGCCTCATCCTTCTTCAGAATAGTGTTGAAACATGTTACCAACTGGAAAAAGAAAATAACTGTAAGTCATTACGGGGACATAACATTAAAAAATGAAAGTTTAGATTAGTAATACTTACTGAGGCAATATATTGAGAAGCCAAGATAGTGACCCTGTCACGAGAAAGATTGTCTTCAATACCTTGGACCTCTGGGATAATCTAAGACTTCACCGAGCTCATAGCAGAGCTCGGAGGAACAAATGTGGGAAACCACCTTCAACATTTAAGGACTGAGAGACAGCTTATACTAGTCTCTCAAGAGAACTTTTCTTTAACCTCCTCGTAGGAGCAGTAAAATTCTCAACAAAGGATGTTGTCTTGGTTAGTGATATAACGATAACC
Organism: Sambucus nigra; assembly: GCA_949130495.1. Lineage (NCBI taxonomy): Eukaryota > Viridiplantae > Streptophyta > Magnoliopsida > Dipsacales > Adoxaceae > Sambucus > Sambucus nigra. The sequence continues at coordinate 197,688,900 of OX422217.1, read as the reverse complement.
TCGCTTGGAGGAGAAACAACAACAACCTTGCTCGGCGCCACTGAGGGCTTCTCAACAATCTTCTTAGCAGCAGGAAAGGATGCATCAATATTCCTCGTCCCTTCTTCTGGGACATTTGGCTTACTTTTCTTTGCCCCTCCAGCAGTAGAGGCAGACTTGTCAAAGAAAGAAGGAACTTTTCTTTTCTTCATTATGTCACTAATAGGAATGTTTGACTCTGAAGAAGAACCTTCTACACTAGTATCAGCAGTTGGTACTTGATCGAGACTAACCACCACTGGACGAGCAATAAAAGATGAAGTGTAGCTCTTGTACTACAACAAATAAGAGGCCAATCTAATATGTTCCTCGACAACAGATTGGTGCAAGCTCCAGATAAGTTTCAAATGCTTTAAATTAACCTCTGTCTCTTTTGGAGATTTTCTTTTGCTACCAACTGCAAATCATAAAAAGTTAAATGTCAGTGATACATTTTGTCAAACACCAAGAAAATAATATTTCAAAAATTAAAAACAACCTATTCCATTGCCATAAGGGGGACACCTAGGACCCTGATATACATCATGTCCATTTAATGGAGCATGTTGCCAATTTTTAATAACAACCCCATGCTCGAAGTAATCCATATTGGCATCTGGGAGATTGACAACTAAAGCCCTATTTAAAAACCTAGTTTTTAAATAAAAAGTAATATCGCTGACAACCCATCTATAGCAAAACATAATTTCTGGAATTCCTAAACGAGTTCCATGAATTTGGTTTAACCTATGGACTCCATTAACTATTATCCAGGTATTGGGAGCTATTCTTGCAGGTACAACGTCAAAATATTGACAGAACTCCAAACATAGGGGATTTGGAGGAAAAGAAAAGACACATTTAGCCACAAAGAGACTGGGGAACCAATGTCCCTCAGCCAAAGACAAATAGTCAGAAGGTTCAGAAAGTTCCTCCAAAATGACCCATGAAGGAATTGAAAATTCAAAACGAAATTTGTCAAGCGATTGAACAACATAAACCATGATGATCAAGGCAAAATAAAAGATAAGGAAGAAGATCTTACAGGGGAAAAGTGAACCAGTTGACAATAAATAAGGAAAGAAACGAATGCACAAGATAGAGAGAAAATGAAAAGTTCAGAGACACAGATTTGAAAAGTGAAAGACGATAGGATTTCTGCCGCGTTTAAATACTTTACCTCGGGAATAGAAAAAGCAATGAGTACCAAGATAGACGTTTGCGTATTCGGCGGCTAAAAATAAGAAAAGGGGCACAAAAATGAAGCGGTTATGGAAATTCAAAATATTTATGAGGTCTGATACTGTGCATTTAAAAAGGAGCTACATACAACGAATGCTTTCCTAAAAACCATACAAATCGAAAATCAAAGCAGCAGAATGTTCCATACTTTTCTTCAACATCAAACTACGAAACATTGGGGGCTTCTATTGATACCAAATTTAGTCTGTTGATATGGACCAATCACATGAAGACACGTGTTAATTTACATGGTAAATACGAATACTTCAGATGAGTAAATCAAGACTACCGAGCAACTCAAGCTCTCCGAGAAACAAATGAGCTCCGACCAACTCAAGTGTGACAAGCATCTCTTGCTTGTTCCCGAATAACTCAAGTTCTCCGAGCAACTTAAGCGTGTCGAGCAGCTTAGGCGGTCCGAGCTACATAAGTGTACAGAGTATCCAAATCAAGAGAATCTAGGATATAATTGTGCATTAAATGCTCATTAATATAGTACAGATGTACATGTCTACTGGGTAACAGCATGTTGTCCTTTCATTTGTATAGCCTCAAGGCTATAAATACATTGTAACCTCCTCATTAGCAGGGGACTCGAAATTTCTTGGTAAATCCTTTATTGATAATACTGCAAACAGTCAACAATAACAAATATCGTGTACGTAGGCCATTCTTACAAGGCTGAACCACTTTATAAATCTTTTGTCTTATATTTATATATTCATTTTTATCTGTGATTAAATAATTAGATCAAATCTAGTTTTTTAAATCAACAATGACTAAATAGAAGACCAAGAAGACAAGGATGAATTTGTCTACTGCAAGGACCTGCACCTCCCACACTAGCTACAGCACGTCAACAGTCCAAACATATAAGCATGATGCCCCTGTGGCTGGGCACCTGTAATACATATATATATACAAGAGAAGGAAGATATGACAGGAAACGAGTCAGAGCCCGAGTGTAAAACATCTTTAAAATAGTTTAGCAAGTATTTATAATGCTTACCAGTTGATAATACATACATGTTAGTACCTCGACACTCACTTGGTAATTCTCACCCCTTAACTAGTGTGCACGTCTAAAGTACTAATGAACTAATCTATATAAAGCTAACCCAATTCACTAGTCTAACCCAATACACTAGTCTAACACAATTTCCCCTCACCAAATTTTGTTTCAAGTAATCGCATGATTATAGTTTATATCAGATAACCTTTTCTTATGAATATATTAAGCTAGTTACATTCATCTCAGTACAGACTTAAGTTCGCAACCACTTAATTCATTTAATATTAATTATTCATTTAGTATCTACTTACAAGTAGATTAGATTAATCACAGGTATACATATTTATGACTCACAATATATATACTAATAGGACACCCCACATAAATCTATGGTGTCGAAATACTCTGCTATCAAGTCCTCGTATCTCTTGTACAAAGGAAAATACTGGTCCGAAATCACCCTCGTACTGTATTATCACAAAACACACATATTGGAGGTGAAGCATAGTTCCAAGTCACAAAGAGGTCACCACATACCCTCACGTATCTTAGGACCGTCTGACTATCATTCTCAAATAGCTTGTATCCAGAGATGCTATGTTCTAGGGTACAAGTCAATATCCCCCAATAGGGGCAATCAAGATAAGACTGTTCCGACGTGTAAACCTCCGTGATAGCAAGTAGAACTGGTATGATTACAGACATAAATATATATAATAAATATTCACACACATATTTATATTATCGTCATTCAGATAGGTACACACACGACTCATATAATATTATGACCATACGCGACACGTAGCGTCGAGTCCCACATATAATAATCTATTCTTACATTCTCAATTTTTCGTAAGTCCTTAAGTGCTTCTTGACTCTCTAAGTGTATCATCGTGATAAATAAAAAATCAGTAAATGTACTCTCTTTACCCTACTGGTCTATCATTCTTAATACTCACAAGGCCTAAATTGAACGTATGCACAAGTTACACTCCATTTCATACCCCCAAAATGCCACGGTTAAATTTCATACATCAAGTTTCATTTCCCGAACCTCGCTTATACCCTACTGGTCCTTCCCAAGTCCCATTATGATATTTAAATTATGTCTAAGGGTCCTTATCCATTTGGGTTGGATTAAAATTTAAAAGGTGAAAAAGTTTCAATTTACAGGCGGAGTCGATCGACCGATCCAGTTGATCGATTGACATTATTGAGTAACAGTTATTGCCCAGAATTGTGTTCATTAAGCCTACGGGTTTCTTCCAATATAAATCATTAAACCTCCATTAATATGTTCCAAACTCCCAACCAAACATCATGATCATTACATAAACCAATACAGATGATTTTTAACGTAAAACATTCATCAATTCCTCAAGAATCGCGATCAAATGGATTAATTCAAGAATGTATCATTTAACCCTAGTTTATCAAATTTTCTCTAGAATTCCATTAGTTTCTAGATTTATATCTCTACTGGGCATCAAATTTCGTGGTTAATATGCTACATATAACAAGACATTCATCCTAAGATGGTTACTACTCCAAATTGCAATATTAATCTCCCAAATAACATTATATTTTCATGAGACATAAAATTATTATCTCCTAAACTAGAATGGATGTGTTACCAACTAAAGAACAACGAGTTAGATAATTGCCTAGAAGTCAAAGGTCTGATCCGATGAATTTGAGTGGTATAGGAATGATCCTTTTCTTCTGATCTATGCGTTGGTGGTGGAATTGGTGAGGATGGTGTAGTGTTGGTGATTCTCCTCCCTGGGAACCTTCTCTCTTCTCTCTTCCTTAGCCTCTCTACAACTCCAATATTTCTAACCCTCAAGCACTCTAACTCCCATCTGATATAACCCTTCAATTTTCGTTATTAATTAAGGCCCAAAATGGAAAATTACTAAAATACCCTCTCGGGTTTTCGGTTAGGCCTAAAAATGTCCCGAGACCCAAAATAAACCCTCGGATATACTTTTCTGACTATCTCGACCCGTTCAGATACATTGGTGCACTCTAAATGATCATACGAGCGACTTAGAATTAATTCACTTTTTATCCCATTAATTTAGTCCCGGCGCGGCTGACACGCACGTCTCGACTTAATTTCTATAACTGTCGTATTATTCACTAGCGAAAATTTTAGTAAATACAATATCATATATTAATTTTCTTAATAAGTAGTATTCAACATAATTCTTATCAATAATTACTAACTCTCGTCACGCTAGTAAATATTCAATTTAAAATTTGGATTAATATTAAATTAACTTATCCTAATTAAACTTAATTAATCCCATAATTAAGGGCCATAAAAATATGGGGTATTACACTGTAAAGTTGTTCGGCATTTTTCCTTTTTCTTTTTTGTTTCTTTTTCTTCATTTTTATTGTACTTGAAGTCTTTGTTATCAATAAAAGAACATTTTGTTCCTTTTTGTCTCTTGTTGATTGTACATGTTCAACAAGATTCTTCTTGTTAGTTTATAGCGAAGATGGAATAATTGTCTCTTAATGATATTGAGATACTGAGGAAGTGCAATGATTTTTTCAAAGCAGGTCATATGGATTTGCCCGAAGAAGAAATTATTCAGTTGCTCGGTGATGATGTATCAGAGTAGGCTAAAGAAGCCTACAATTATTTGAAGTACTTACTTGATAAGGCGGTAGCAAACAATGTTGCCTACTATGAAGAACTTCAAGAAAAGCATAAATAATCTACTGCACTATTGCACCAGAGCTATTAGCAAAAATATCGAAGCTTAAGTGTAGATCGGGGCTTTGATAACTTTGTCTCTATTTATAATAAAAAGGAATTTCTACATAAGCGTAAAGTTGAAGAAACTAGAACTGTTGCCAAAAATCTAGAAGAGGAGAATAATAATTTGAGGGATGAAGTGAATCTTTTGAAGTCTGCATCTAGAGTTATTGTTGCTACTACTAATGAAGGTTACTCCTTTTTAGAGGCTAAAAATGAAACATTAAGGGATGGGTTGGGAGCCTTAAAAAATATTAAGACTACATCTTCCTCCCGAGAAAAAATAAGCCTAGCCGAGGAACCACAAAAGAAGTTAGGACTCAATAGGTCCTTACCAATCAAGTTGCTCAGTTAAAATCTCAACATCAAGATATTGCTGAGATGTCTCGGAAGCTGCAGACCTTGTTTGAATAATTATCCACTCAATCTTCCCAATTAAATGTTAAGAATGGAGTACTGAAGAAGCTGTAGTCGCAAGTTGATAAATCAATCTTTCAATTCCATAAGCAGCCAAGAGAAGTTTGGATGGATGGGTATAATCAAGCTCTGGTGCATCTTAATGATAGACTTCAACAGGCTAAGAATGAGTCCTGTAAATGGGGTTGGATGAATGCTTTAATCGTGATAAAGGTGGATCAGAATAACTTTTTATGGGATTGGTATGATTTGGGCATTTAGCAACTTGATAATCCTCCATTCAAGTTAGATGTTAACTGTATTCCTATTGATCGTATTCCTTAATGTTTGATTTTTAAATACTTGGAAGATTACGAGCTATATGATGAACTAGAGATAGTCCGACATCCTCATCTTCTTGATCGTCCCAGTACCAGCAACACCAGTATGCTTCAGAATTTTAACTTCATCAACTCTCCTTATACTTTGGATGATCCTCCGGTTGGCATGGATCATGTTTCTAAAGCTGAAGGAAAACGTCCTGTAGAATAAGGCTTTATATTTTGTTTCTTCGTATTTAAGAAACAATATGTAATCATTATTTTAATGAAAATCTTATTTTATAAATGGATCAAATTTTAGTCAATCTTTGCATTTATGAATGTCTCCTTAGTCTTTGACTATGAATGGATCAACTTTTAGTTAATCTCTAGTTTTTCATCGGTTCTATTTATATCCTAAGGATTATCCTAAGTATCATACCAATTACCAATGTTTCACTATGGTTCTACTAATGTACCTAAATTTTTAGGTAATTGCATTAGTTACCTTGGTTCCCAAGCGTGAGTGGAACATTTGTCGATCTTTTAGCACAGTTTAGATGCAAATTATTCATCCGGGTCTTCGTTAACCAAGGATTTGTGACTTACAATTTTGTCTTGCATGGTTTTTATGTATTTGACAACCAACTTTATTAGTTCCTTTATTGATACAAACCAACATTATTGGTGGTTTATGCGGGCAACCAACATTGTTGGTGGCCTTTATTGATACCTACCAACTTTGTTGGTGGCCTTTATTGAAACCGACCAACATTATTAGTGGCCTTTATTAATTCCAACCAACATTGTTGGTGAACCAATATTGTTGGTGCCTTTGTAATGTTTGTAATGTAGTGCATAACACTAGTACTCTGAATAAAATAACAATTTTGGGAATATCATATTCTCATTAATATTGAAATGAACTGAGTATCACATGACTACATCACTGATAATACTTCCTCAAGTGTTCTGCATTCTAGGTATTCTTGAATTCTTCACCTTCCAAAGTCTCAATTCGAAATGTGCCTGGTCGGACAACTGTTGTAATACGATAAGGACCGTGCCAATTGGCTTCAAGCTTATTGGTTTTCTGAATCACCTTCTTCAAAATATAATCACATTCTTTTAAGTTGCTCGATCGTACCCTCTTATTGTAAAAATATGTAGTCCGTTGTTGATAGGTTGCACTCCTTAATGTTGTATCTTTACGTACCTCTTCCAGCATGTCTAAGTCCAGCCTTCTTATCAAATCACTGACTGGGGTATTGAAGTTAAGAACTCTGTACGTAGGTAAACCTAGCTCAACAGGAATTACGGCTTCAGTATCGAATGCTAACAGGTAGGGAGTTTCTCCAGTAGCCATTTTGGGGGTTGTTCGGTATGCCCACAAGATAAGATGCAATTCATTAATCCAATACCCTTTAGTGTTTTCCAGCCTTTTCTTTAACCCATTCAACAAAGTCTTATTAATTACCTCTGTTTGGCCGTTTCTTTAAGGATGGCCAGGAGCAGAGTGAATTTTTTTGACATTGGATTGAACGCAATAGTCAGCAAATTCATCATTGTCAAATTGTGTACCATGATCAGTGATAAAGGCGTAGGGCAAACCATACCTGCAGGTGATATTTTTCCATATAAACTGATAAATCATAGGACATATCGATCAATGGTTTAACTTCCACCCATTTAGTGAAGTAATCAATAGCTATAACCATGTATTTAAACCTTCCTTGGGTGGTCGGCACATGCTCGACCAAGTCAATTCCCCACATAGAAAAGGGCCAAAGGGAAGTGATTGGTGTTAGGAGATCATGTGGAGTCTTGTATATGCTGGAAAACCTCTAGCACTTATCATACTTCTTAGCAAAAGCCACAGAATCTATTCGCATAGTTGGCCAGTAATACCCCTATGTGTGGATTCTTCGCAACAACGTTCCTCCTGCTACATAGGATCCACATGACCCTTTATGGACGTCTTCAATCAAATCCTTCACTTCAGTTGGATGCATACGTCGTTGTAGACCAATAGTTGATCTTCTTTTATATAACATACCACTATCTAGCATATATCTCACGACTTTGTATTTCATCTTCTTAGCTTCAAGTAGGTCAACTGAAAGAATCCTTTATTCAATATGTGCTCTTATGGGATCCATCAAAGATGGCCCCATAAAAACTGCAATAAAATTGACCATCAAATTTTCATCAATGCTCCTAATAGCAAGTAGCTCAATATGAATAGTTCTTCGCAGCTCAGTTCTGGTTACTAAAGCTAACTGAGCAAGTGCGTCTGTTTAGGCATTCTTTAATCTTAGAATCCTGATCATCTGGATAGCTAGCAAAGTGGTAATTATCTCCAAAGCTTTGGCTAAGTATCTGGTCATCAGTTATTCTTTAGTTGCATATAAGCTCAACACCTGATTTACCACTAACTGTAAGTTACTGTATACCACATCTTGCTCGGTATTCAGTGATTTAGCTAGATTTAAACCAATAATCACAGTTTCATACTATGCTTCATTATTGGAGGCTTGAAATTGGAATCATAGAGCGTAATCTATATTTATTTTGTCTGGAGTATTGAGAATGATTCCATCTCGATATCCAATTACACAGGATGACCCATCAATGTATAGGCTCCATATGGGGATATTACTATCAAATGATTAGTTTGTCTGATTCCTATGATGGACGATTTTATCCTTTACCTCCTCATATTTCCTTTTCATCTCATGTTCTCCACTGGAGGGTTCTAGTTGATCGGTGGTAACTTCTTATGTAGTTTCCCTTACTTGGAGTTGGTTGGACGTATCTCCAGTAGGTCTTCTGACTTCTAAATGTTACTCAGCTAGAATCCCTTGTTTCTCGAGGACCTCTGGGTAAGTGAATTCTGCAATAAAATCTGCCACATCTTGGCTTTAAAAAGTAGTCATTGGTTCATATACAAGGTCATATTCTCCTAACTCCATAGCCCAATACATCAATCTCCCAGATTTCTCTAGCTTATGCAATGTTTACCTTAGTGGCATGTCAGTGTATACCACTATGGTGTGAGCTTGAAAATATGGCTTTATTCGTCTGCTAGCCTCAATTAAGGCCTATTCTAATTTCTCCATTTTGGGATATCTAACTTATGCTCCTTTAAACATTTGTTAGTGTAGTAAATAGGATTTTGAACTCCATTCTCATCCCTGATCAAGGCAAAGCTAATAGCTGATTCAGATGCAGTCAGATATAAATACAACTTTTCTCCCAACACTATTCGGGAGAGTAGTGGTGGTGTTCCCAGGTACTTCTTCAATTCCATGAAGGCTTTTTCACATTTATCGTTCCATTCAAAGGCCATTCTGAGTACTTTAAATAATGTCAAACATTTTTCTGTTGCTTGGGACACAAATCTATTGAGTGTTGCTACATGCCTTGTTAGCCTTTGAACATCCTTTTTACAGGTTGGGGATTGCATTTTGATAAAGCTTTAATATTATCTGGATTAGCTTTAATGCCGCTTTGATTTACTATATACCCGAGGAACATTCTCTCCTGAACACCGAAGATGCATTTGGTCAGATTTAACTTCATCTGGTGCTTTTCCAATTGATCAAACGGATAGCTAAGGTCGGTAATATGATCAACAGCTTTTTGTTTCTTAGTCAGCATATGATCAACAGTTGTTTACTAGTATCAGATAAGTAAAACTTGCATTTTTTAGACAAAATGGCATAACGTTATAGCATTAAGTTCCTCAAGGGGTAATAAAAGAAGTACTTTATCTGTCTTTTAGCTTCATTTTTATCTGGTTATAACCAAAATATGCATCCATTTAACTCAGTAGGTCATGCCCCGAGGTATCATCCACCAGTTGATCAATTTGTGGTAATAAAAAATGATCCTTTGGGCACGCTTTGTTCAAGTCAGTAAAATCTACACACATCCACCACTTATTATTTTTCTTCTTTACCATAACTATGTCGACCAACCATTCCGGGTACTTCAGATCTTTAATAAAGGAAGATTTTTGAAGCTTCTCCACTTCTTCTTGTATAGCCTGGTTATTCTCCGGACTAAAAAACTCTTCTTTGTTTCTTTACAGATTTAACCTCCTTACTCACATTAATCTCATGGCATAAGAAGTTCGGGTATATACCAAGCATATCTTCATAGCTCCATGCGAACAGCTGCTTTCATTGTCTCAAGAAGGACACTAACACATATTTGAGAACCGATTCCAGTGACGCTCTTATTTGAGTAGTTCGTTATAGTTTATCATTGTCTAGAATAATGCTTTATGTTGCCTCCATCACTTGGCCTTTTACGAGCTCTGATTTATCTCTTGGATCTAAGTTTTCAAGCTCAGATTTATTGTTTGGCTTAGACATATCCACTTGATAAGTGGTGGTTTTTTTCTTTACTTCTAACATATCTTCCACCACGGAAGATGAATAGTAGCATTCCCGAGCTACTTTCTGATCTCCTTTTACTACCCACTCCGAAGTTGGTCAGGAATTTTAGGCATTGATGAACATTAGAAGGTACAGCTTCGAACTTCTTTAGTCCCACTCTTCCCATGATCATGTTATAGGCATAATGAACACTTTTGTCCATTACAAAGAATATCACTTTCTCTATCCTTCTTGTTGGACATGTCTAGCTTAATTGTTCCCGATGGAAATACTTTCTCTCCATAGAATTCGGTAAGGCTACAATTGACTGAGTTTCAAACCCATACTATCAAAACAGGGATAGAACATGATGTCTATCGAGATGTCATTATCCACTAATGTTCTTGCTACCAGTACTTCTTTCATCCAGACTCCGATCACTAAAGGATCATCATGAGGATACAATACTCTGAATAGATCATTCTTAGAAAATCCAGTTACGAGCTTATCCTTGTTAACTTTCCTTAGTCGGTCCTCCTCGACGAGGTTGATTCGTTGGATGTAGGAACAAGCTTGAGCCTCATTAAGGTAAGCTTTCATTTTAACTGTATAATCTCCTCCTCCTGAATCTCCACCTGTAATCATATGACAATCAAAGGATCCAAAAATACCTCGCGTTCAGGTTGTCTAGGCTTCTTAGGGAGATCAGGATCATATTATGGATCATCATCATGGTTCCTCTTATTACCTTCTCTAGGGTTAACAATTTATTTAGATTTTTGACAACCTCCACTTCCAGTTCTTCCACCAGCCTGCCAATCAACAAATCTATCCAATTTTTCTCTTTGGATGAGTGATTCTATATCATTATAGAGAGAAACACACCAATTGGTCTTATGACCATGATCTTTGTGAAACTCGAAATACTTGAACTTATCCCTCTTATTAGCAGGTGACCTTAACTTTTCAGGCCAACTCAAATCATTATTGTGCTTGATTTCCTCCAATACGTGATGTATATCCACCATTAAGGGAGTGTAATTAGTGGATTTTATTAGTCGATCTAGGCTTTCTTTTAGTTTCGAATTCCTGGGCTCATTGTGATTCTTGTTCTCCTTATTATCTGATTTTCCTTTTATATTTGTTTCTACATTTGTATCTAAATTCTTTTTAGTAGCCATAGCTTCCTCGGCATTCATAATCTTCACTGCTTTAGCCATCAATTATGTCATCATCTTCGGGGGATCTTTTGCCAAAGCTTAATATAGTTTGTCAGGGAGCAAACCACTCATGAGGGCAGTTATTGCAGTCTTCTCTTTGTAATCAATAACTTCCAGTTTCTCATTGTTGAAACGAGTGATGTAATCCTTAGTACTTTTTGTTAAACGAAAATGTATTTAACCCTTTAATTAATATTTAATTAGTTTAATTATAATTAGTGTACATTTTAGTTTAAAATAATATATTGATTTTGATGATTCCAAACATATAGTTATTAAGTAATTATGTAAATATTTCTTATTTTTATAATAGTTATAATATGATAGTACTTTTAACTAATTGCATAAATAGTATATTTTTGTAAATTATATTTTTACATGTTATCACCTTATATATTTTTTATATAACTTTTACTATTACTATTAGTTTATATTATAATTTATTTTCATTATATATATATATACTTAACAAATATTTAATGCTTTGCATATATTAACATTTACATGGAATTGAATTATTAGTCCATATCCTAGCAAGTAGGGCATTTTCTTGTTACATATACATATAATATAGTTTTTATATATTTTATACGTATTAGTTATATGTTTTATATAGAAACAATTTTTTATACACATTTTTTAAAATATAATTATCATTCTCTATATTTAGTTCCTTATAATTTTTTTTGTTTTACTCTATATATTTAGTTAGTTATATAGTTAGATATTTATATCTATATAATATATGTATATATATTTTATATAATTAGTTGAATATAAATTTATTGGTGTATTTACATTATTAAAGTTGCACACACACACACACACACACACACACACACACAATTATATATATATATATATATATAACTATACCATATGCTTTAGCAGTTATAGAAGTGGCTGTAAATTAGATATGATTTTTGTTATGTTTGATATGACATTGACGTCCTATTCTTGGAATATGTAAATATTAACTATCTATATTTTTTTGTGTAACTTTACATAAAAATTATCTTATAATAATTTTTGTACATACTATTGATAATATATTCAGGATACTAGTTATTATTATTTGTTACATCTATATTATATGATAATTAGTAATTATATTAATTATATATATTATATATATATATATATATATATATATATATATATATATATATATATATATATATATATATATATATATATATATATATATTATTTATACAACATATATTTCGTTATAATTTTTTTGAGTTAAATATATGTCTTTAATTAAATTTTTTAAAGAATAATTTTTTTTACTAACTTTTACTGAATATATTATATTACATATACATTTTGTTTGTAACACCCTTATATATATATATATATATATTTTAACTTTTATTTTTTTAATAACTAGAGTCCACTAGTTTATATAACTATATTATAATTTTTTTTGTTAGTTATATATATTAAGTAAGTTTATTTTTATATTTTTGTTTAATTATTAATCATAATATTTATTTAATTATATATGTTATATACCTGTTACATTTTTTTTATATAATCCTTTTACATCTTTAAAATAGTCTTCATCTTTTTATAACATTTGTTTATGGTTCCAAAACGATTTTAACAAATAAGAAGTTTGAAGACTTGTGGTCCAACTCAAGTTTTCCATCACAAAAGTCTACCTACTTGTCATATGTGTTATCTCCTTTATTGGTCACCTACTTGTGAGATATGCAATATCTCTTCTTGGTCATTTCCAAGAAATGAAAGAGATTTGTTTTCGGAACACAATTTTTTTTATTTCTCTTTCTTCTCAAAGTGTACGAATTTTTGGGAACACAAAGTGTACGAAATTTTTGTTACTTATTTGATCTGTCCGGATTTTTTTAACGATTAATTTTATTTTATTTTTTTTGTTAATTTTTTTTAACATTAATGTCAGCTAACTTTTTTTAAAATATCTTTTTTTATTTACATATAAAACATCTGCACATATTTTTATATGTCAAATCTTTGTTCAAAAGCCACTCCTAATTTGAATATCTTTTACAGTCCCACTTGGACTTAAATTGAATCCTGACAAAAGCTTATTAGGTCTTGTTTTTGCAGCTACATCATGTCAAGAAGATAATGTCTTCTACAAAGTTTTACATACATACACGCACATTATATGTCTGCTCTACCGATGCTAAATATGCTTTCATATTTTTTTAATTATACATCCATATATATATATATATATATGTATATATATATATATATATATATATGTATATATGTATATATATATATATACATATATATATATATGTATATATATATATATATCTGTGTGTGTGTGTGTGTGTGTGTGTGTGTGTATGTGTATATATATATATATTTTTTTTTGCCGTAGTTCCTCTCTGCATATTAAACTCAATTGGCATTTATGTAGAATTTAATTTTTAAATGCATCTGAAAAAGAATATTTACTTGCAAGTTACTAATTTTTTTGGGATACATGTGTTATTATTTGACAAGTTGATGACAACTTAAGCTTGAATAAATCTTACGCCTATACATACATATACATATAATTTATTACGTTCAATTGTTTTGTCTATTCAATATATTTGGTCTATTGGTTCTATTAGATCATTTTTTTTTTGTCTTGATGTGTCCGAACTGATTGAAACGAGGCTCTTAGACATTTGAATTTTTTTATTTTATTTTTAGCCACGTACAGATATTGTTTTATTTATAACTTTTATATATTAGTTTGTTCATTCTTCAAAGACCAAGTAGTCTGTGATATCAACCAAGTGGGTCCCATTTACATTGATGGGTTATATTTTGTTGCAGATTTAGTATTATCTATTATATTCATCAGATGTGATATGTTGACTGATGGTTGATGGATGACTCATAACACTTGCAACTCACAACGATTTAATGTATACTTCTTCCTTTTTTTGCTACTAACCTCTCTCCAGTCTACAATATTTTTTTCTTAGACAGCAAGAAGTGTATCATCAGATACGATTTCGCTTTCCTAGATTATGAGCATTTAATGCTCTCTCAGTCTACAGATTTTATGGGGGAGACCCATGCTCTCAATCAAAATTTCTTTTCACTATTTATGGAGAAGAACTCATCTACACTTTTCTTCCAACGGTCATCTTGTTTTTGGAACTACAAATACACAAGAAAAGGATCAGTTGAAGTAGATCTCAACACAGACAAGACACGAAAATATCCATAAGTGAGCAACCAGAAAATTTTATTCAGCTCCACGTACACACAGAAAAGAGAGCAAACGAAAATTTGCATTCAGCTCTACTCAAGTTTAAGATAACTATAAATTTATATACTCTTCTATTTGTTGAAGATGAAATTGAAGAGAAAAACAATCTTTATATGCTACAAAGATTTCAAGTGAAGACTTGGGCCAAAATCAAATTCATTTGAGAAGTCTCAACTAAGAAGAAACTCGTTCTCATTTTGTATCTTTAAAGAGTTTCAGAAACTGGACATCATTTCTACTCCATTTGTGTAAAAATTTGAAGCTTTTGTTTTCTCTTCGGTGGTTGTACTAGTAGCAGGTTTTTGTTGCTCGGTTGTACAAGAGGTAGTTTGATCCGACCTTCAAGTGGATCAGGACTAGTGAAGCGCGGGAGATGGAAGCTTGCTCTTGGCGCGTGGACGTAGGCCGGGATTTGCCGAACCACGTTAAAAATACGGTGTTATTTATTTTCAGCATTTAAATTTATTTTCATGCTTGTGATTGATTAATTTTTTTAATCACTTACACTTGGAAGTTATTTAAATCCGAAAGTTTGGTAAATCTATTTTAAGATTAAAATATTTATTTTTGTAATAATTAATTTATTTTCAGGATATTAATTTTTATTAATTACGAAAATTGTTTATAAAATTATTGGGTCTTATAATCTTGAAATATAACAACTTGTTTAATTTATTTTAGAGTATATATTTGATTTTTTCTGTGTGAATCATCTAAGATTAATTGTAGAAGATAAATTATTATTAATTGCAAAAATTGATTAAATATTTATTTGGGTGTTGAAATCTATGATTTATCTTGTTTAAATTGATTGGTGGTATTTAGTTAATTTTCATTGGCCAAATAATTTAAATTTTATTAATTCGAATTTTGGATTAAGTGTTTTAAATTAAATATTTATTGAAATTTTAATTTAACTCGAAAAGTTTGTAAAATCTCAATTCACCCCCCTCTTGAGTATTTTTCTGGGCAACAATTGGTATCAGAGCTAAATCTCTAATTTATATATTTTGATTTAGCAATCTTAGAGTTAAAGATCATGGCAAACTTTTATGTATTTATTTTGAATAATGCACTTTACATTTTTATTATTTGTATGCTAAAATGTTTGATCTCTTGTAGCTACTCCTTATTTCATTATGTGAAGAGAAAATGGATAGATTATCAACCTTGTATTTCAAGATTTATTTTGAAGAAATACTCTATTGAAAGGTTGGATGTTGATACACAAAGTAAAAATATGTGCACCCCTTGCCCATATGCCAATGTTGATGAATCAAGCATTGAAGAATCTATTACTCCCTGTCTCATGGCAATTGGTAATGAAGAGGTGCAATCTAACCCTTGCATTAGTAATGATGAATCATATTCTACTCATAGTGAAAATCATGATATTGAAGATGATATTGTTGATGATTATGATGAATTACAAGATGCATTTAATGAGTTATATGAAAAATATGAAAATATTGGAAATAAATTTATTACACTTAAAAAGGCTCATGCTAAATGTGATTTTATTTCAAAATATTTTGATAATCTAAAATTAGAAAATGAATCTTTAAAAAGTGAAATTATGTCTTTGAAAAAGGAAAAATCTGTAAATGTTACTCACCCTCTTGAAATTGAAAATAGTGAATTAAAAAGGGAGATTGATTATTTATAGAAATCTTTAGATACCTTTACTAAAGGAAATGAATATTTTTATAAGATTGTGGAAAATCAAAGAATTCGGTTTAATAATAATGGTATAGGATATGATGAACAAAATGAGAAAAAGAGTTATTCTAGTTTATTTCAAAATGATGCCTCATCTAGTCATTCCAACTCTTTATGTTCATATTGTGGTAGACATACCCATTATTCCAAATTTTGTAAATTTAGAAAAAGAAAGTATAACACTAAATTAGCTTGGATTCCAAAAGAAACAATCATGTATGCTAACCCTAATTTTCTACACTCGTATTGGGTTCCAAAAGATAAAGTTTTTACGTGCAAAACTAGTATTGGGACTTGAACAAAAATTTATGAGAATTTAATTAGTGTTAGATTTTTTTTGTTTCTTAAGTTGAACACCTTCTTTACTTGATAAATATTTTGATATGTTGTTTTCATATGATTTTTGGATTTTATATGCTTATTCATAAATAATAATCTGATTAAATTAATGTTATTCCTAAATGTATCAATTGTTTGAAAATGTGAATACCCTCATTTTTTTTGTCCAAGACAATGTATACTAAGGATGATAAATTATTTATATATCTTGATGAATAATATATTTTTGTATATGATAAAATTGACATTGATGATTAGTATTTGTTACGTACATTCTAGTATGTCATAAGTTGCGTATGTCATTATTATTCTTGATGATTATCTCTTATTATGACTACGCTTGAATTTTTGATAAGAAAATGAATTATGAAATTTTCTCTTTAATATTGCTTTATGGATCTAACACCTTCTTGGATGTAAAAGAGAAAATCTTGAAAGTTGTATAGGTTCCAAATCGAGATGATTTATGGATTATGGATTTTCAAGCCTATGATTTGGATAGCAAGAAAATTTGAATATGTAACACTTCCTAGTGTTAAGAATGCCATACAAGGAAATCATTTCATGGATATATGACTTGGTATTGGTAAGATTGTGAGGTACACCTTTCTTGAATTATAAATATCATATATTTATTAATGGTATGATCTTATTTGATATTATTCCATACTTAGATTATTTGTTAACGCATATAAGCTTGTTTTAGATGATTTAGACATCACATGTTAATTTATACATTTGATATTCTCGATTGTTTTATGTTGTAAGACATGCACTTGATTTTGATGATAAATTTTTCGTTGGTGAATATTCAAAAAAATAATTGTATTACATCTTAACATATATTTGTTGATAAATTATATTGCATTAATTCACGACTTAATCGTATATTAAATTGAAACAAAAATGTCATTTGAGAATATTTTGATAAAATGTCATTTGTATATTTGTTAGTCATATGAGCTACTCGTTGATTTAATGATATGCACTCATTAATTTTGATGATATGAACTTTTTTATTTTTATGAGCTAAATTTATGACATGCTACATGTTTTGTTCCATTAATTAAATATTAGTGACATTTCATGAAGTATATAATTTTTTTTATATAGTTAACATTTGTGTTACTTGTGCTTTCTTGAAAAATCAGATGATTATTGAGATTTTTATGTTTTAGTTTCATGGCATGTTATATGACCCAATTAGTTGAAGAGTGTTGTCTTTTATGAAGAACACTATTTTTTTGGAACATTCTTATAATGCTTGTGCTTAAATAAATAAAAAATATTAGTCTTTTTATTAATGGGTTTTTGAAATATATTGAAGTTGATTCATTTATGTCACATCCATTATTTAGAAATTTATTTATTTATTTATTTGAAAGTTCTTGAGCAAATAGTTGAGTTATTTGTTGAATACATGAAATTATTGATGAGCTTCTTGCTATATAAAAATCTGAAATTATTGAGTTTAATTTCTTATGGCCTCATGATATGTTTCATTCTTGAAAAATTGACTTAATGACTTTCATTGAAAAATTACATCTTATTAGAAGATAACAATTGAGAAAGAAAATATTGATAATATTCTTTTTATCTCATGAAAAAGATGCACGTTATTTGTTATATGCATATATGCCTTTATTGGTATCCCTTGGGGGGAGATAAATGATTTTTGGAAATTATTTGATTAACGGAATAAACTTGATCTTACATATTAATATATTCGCTTGCATTAATATGCATATTACAATGTGATTGATTATTTTGAGAATCTTATGCTCGTATCTTGAAAATGGCGAAAGCTGGAACAAAATGCAATATTTTTATCTATATGCCGCTATCTTCTTCTAACTCATGTGTGCTTTATTTCAAATTATTTGAAAACATCGAGTTATGAAAAGTTTATTTGTTGTGCACTTGAAAGTTTATATTAGGATGATTTATACAACAATTGATATTGCGCCTATTGAAAATTTATGTTGCAATTTTTTTTTCATTATTGAGAGAATTAATTATGCAAATTGATATATCTCTTATATATGCATTATTTAAAAACATTGAGTTATGATTTCTATTTATGCATAAAAATTTGTTCTGAGAAATCATTGTGTGCAACGCACAATTAGTGTGTGACTGCAACAATTGGTATCATTTGTTATTTACTATCCAAAAAAATTCTAATGCATTATTTGAGATTTTTTTGCCTATTGAAAACTTCATGTATGCCCCTTGTTTTTTTTTTGGTTGAATCCCATGAAAAAATTATTTTTGATAGGGGGAGCTTCGCACTTTTACCCGATGACACTCGATTTATAAGAAATATCTTTTTCATAATGTCAAAGGGGGATAAATATTTATGATTCACTTATTGCGCTTAATATTTCATTTTATGAATATTTGTGAATCGTTGTTTGTCATCATCAAAAAGGGGGAGATTGTTAAACGAAAATGTATTTAACCCTTAAATTAATATTTAATTAGTTTAATTATAATTAGTGTACATTTATGTTTAAAATAAATTATTGATTTTGTTGATTCCAAACATATAGTTATTAAGTAATTATGTAAATATTTCTTATTTTTATAATAGTTATAATATGATAGTACTTTTAACTAATTGCATAAATAATATATTTTTGTAAACTATAGTTTTACATGTAATCACCTTATATATTTTTTTTATATAACTTTTACTATTACTATTAGTTTATATTATAATTTCTTTTCATTATATATTTATGCTTAACAAATATTTAAAGCTTTGCATATATTAACATTTACATGGAATTGAATTATGAGTCCATATCCTAGCAAGTAGTGCATTTTCTTGTTACATATACATATAATATAGTTTTTATATATTTTATACGTATTAGTTATATTTTTTTATATAGAAACAATTTTTTTATACACATTTTTTTAATATAATTATCATTCTCTATATTTAGAACTCCTCATAATTTTTTTTTGTTTTACTCTATACATTTAGTTAGTTATATAGTTAGATATTTATATCTATATAATATTTGTATATATATTTTATATAATTAGTTGAATATAAATTTATTGGTGTATTTACATTATTAATGTTGCACACACACACACACACACACACACACACACACACACACACATATATATATATATATATATATATATATATATATAACACTATACCACATGCTTTAGTAGTTATAGAAGTGGTTGTAAATTAGATATGATTTTTGTTATCTTTGATATGACATTGACGTCCTATTCTTGGAATATATAAATATTAACTATCTATATTTTTATGTGTACCTTTACATAAAAATTATCTTATAATATTTTTTGTATATACTACTGATAATATATTCAGGATACTAGTTATTATTATTTGTTACATCTATATTATATGATAATTAGTAATTATATTAATCATATTTATATATATATTACACAATTCATTTTACTCATATATATATATATATATATATACAACATATATTTCGTTATAATTTTTTTTAGTTAAATATATGTCTTTAATAAAAAAAATTTAAGAATAATTTGTTTTTTACTAACTTTATTATATTACATATACATTTTGTTTGTAACACCCTTTTATATATATATATATATATATATATATATATATATATATATATATATATATATATATATATATATATATATATATATATATTTTTTTTTTTTTTTTAACTTTTATTTTTTTAATAACTAGAATCCACTAGTTTATATAACTATATTATAATTTTTTTTTTGTTTTAGTTATATATATTAAGTAAGTTTATGTGGGTACCAAGAATTAAGACCATGGGCCTGGACGAGTAGCCCAGTTCTAATGGCCCAAAGTCTAGGCCCCCACCTCTTATTTTGATTCGGTCTCTTCCCACGTTCCCATGAAGGGAAGTTATAGGAGAGATGGAAGACGTGGGGGAACCCATCACCCCCACTCACCTAAATGTACATGTATATATTAAACCCTAGGTCCGGGGCAAAAGGACAAGTTGTATTCTCTGTAATCACTCCCCGGAGTATATAGAAATAACACCAACTGCACCACTGTGGACGTAGGCACTTCTTTGCTGAACCACGTACATCCTTTGTTGTGTGATTGTCATTTTACATTCCTTGTTCTTATTTAGGACTTGCCTTTCTCTCATTTATTTGTGTTGCACAATAATTGTCACCACAATTGGCGCCGTCTGTGGGAGGCGTTATCTTCCCTGAGAAAAGCCCACACCAAAAGAGGAGTTTAAGATGTCTGGTCATAGCAGCAATGCCCCCCAGGCAGGGGATATTAAATAACCACCTGCTCCTCGCAGGATTAGGTCTGAAGTTCGACGTTTAGATCAGAGGGCTCGCTTGGAAAGGCCAGCCTCAGAAGAAATCGAATGACCAGTGAGGTCTATACAGATATCCAGATTGATTGATGCATACGAAGTAAGGCTCCACGAGCAGAGGGAGTCTTCTCGCAGATACGAGGCTGAGAATGCTCGCCTGAAAAGAAGACTGGAAAAACTGGAGAGGGAGCTTCGTCCTGATAACAAGAGACATCCATACCGCACTCCTAGCCCTCAGGCGAGCAAGTCTTGCAGCCGAGGAAGGATCCCTAGGCTAGGATCTCAAAAGGTCGAGGGAGAAAATCAGACGACGACCTCCGCGAGCAGCTGCGAAGAGCTCGCCGTTACCAGAGCCCTGCTCACAGCAGCAAGAACATACGAAATCTGGTCCGTAGGGAACATCCTACCCACCACGGTACCAGATCAACCAGAGAACTCGCAAGGTGAGCTCTCAAAACCCAGATGAAGTCACCCTTCACGAGGGAAATCGAAGATGAAGAAGGCCCCAAGAAATTTTCCATTCAAAGGTTCAAGATTTATGACGGTAAGACTGATCCCATCGATCACTTCAGGCAATACCGATAAGCCATGACCCTCTGGAATCACCGGGAGGCACTGATGTTCCGCATTTTCCCCTCGACCCTGCATGATGTGGCGCAGAAATGGTTCGAAAGACTCCCCCACCGTTCCATCAGAAGTTTCAAATCCCTAGCCGAGCTCTTTACTGCCCGGTTCATCACTAGCAGCTCCAATCCCAAAAGGATGGATGATTTACTTTCAATGAAGAAAACTCCTCAAGAGACACTCCGAGACTACGCGAAGAGGTACTGGGAGTTATTCAATGAGGTCAAAGATTGCTCAGAACAAGTGGCAGTAG
Source organism: Sambucus nigra (assembly GCA_949130495.1). NCBI lineage: Eukaryota > Viridiplantae > Streptophyta > Magnoliopsida > Dipsacales > Adoxaceae > Sambucus > Sambucus nigra. Next base: position 197,666,991 of record OX422217.1, on the reverse strand, counting down.
CCTCTTTCAAAATTGGGCTACCCAGCTCCTCCCTTCTATACCAGTCCCTGACAAGAAGGAAGTTATGACTATTGACGACCTAATGGCTCGCATCGAGAAGTACGCTAAGGTGGAGGACGTCACCCGCCTTAGCACAGGAGAAAACGGTCGAGTTAAACTCACTACCAAGGGAAGTGACAAAGCTGAGAACCAGAAGAAAGGAGGACAGAACGGGGGCAAAAATGGCTCCAAGAACGGAGGGAACAATGATGCGTCAAAAGCATTCCAGGCGATCAACACCGTCTTTAAAAAACCAATTTATAAAGTTCTCGTGAAGATCAAAGACGAGCCATTTATCAAATGGCCCAGGAAGATGGGAGGAGATGCCTCGAAGAGGAACAATGCGCTAAGATGCACTTTTCACAAAGAGGGAGGACATAAGACTGAGCACTGCAAAGCTCTTAAGTCTCACCTCGAGGAGCTAGCCCAGTTTGGGCATTTGAACGAGTTTGTGGAGAAAAGGGCAGAGAAAGTGCCTACCAATAGAGAGACGAGACCTGACAACGTGTTGGAAGATGACGCTGTACATGAGTTCGCGGTAATTCACGGGGCATCTGATGCCAGGCAGATACAAGGAAATTCAGCTCGAATGGAGATGAAGAAACTTACATCAGTAATGCAAGCTTTTCAGATCGATCCAGCAAAGTCACAGTCAGGAAAGCGTCGACGAGCAGATGACGTCAACTATAACAAGCATATTGTCTTCACATATGAAGATCTGGTAGGAGTAAGGACCCCACATCATGATGCTCTGATCATTACACTCAGGATAGCCAACTTTGACGTCAAAAAGCTGCTCGTCGATCAAGGAAGCTCGTCCGAAGTAATGTATCTCGGCCTATTCAGGAAATTGAAGTTAAGCATCGCCAACCTAAAGGAAGATACTGTACCTTTGGTTGGCTTCGCTAGAAAAATGACTATGCCCCTGGGAAAGATTGTACTACTAGTGCGTGCTGGAAACGTCTCCAAGATGATCGAGTTTTTGGTAGTTGACATCGACTCGCCATACCAGGCCATCCTCGGCAGGGGATGGCTTCATGCGATGAAGGCCGTCTCCTCAACCTACCATTAGAAACTCAAATACGTAACCGAGCGAGGAGTAATGGAGATCCACGGTGATCAGGCAATGGCGAGAAGGTGCTTCATAGCAGCCATCCGTCCAAAGCCAGAGAAGAAGTCCGAGCAGCCTAGCGAAAAAATTGAAGAAGGTCTGACACCTTCTAAATAACAATTAAAGTATGCGAGACCTGGAGTAGAGGAGACCAGGCTCCTCCCCTCCGAGCGGGTCGTCGAGGACCTCGTAGAAGTTATGGCTGGAGATGGTGATAGTAACAGAGTCTTCTTAATTGGAGCATCTCTTACCAACCAGGAACATAAGGAATTGATAACCTTGCTGAGGCGCAACGTAGATGTTTTCGCATGGGAACCATACGAGCTACCTGGAATCGATCCTGGTATGGTCTGCCATCAGCTGCACATCGACCCCACCTTCAAGCCAATCACGCAGAAGGCACGGCAAACTGCACCCGAGAAGGCTAAAGCGGTCGAAAAATAAGTTGAAAAATTATTGGATGCAGGATCCATACGGGAAGTACAATTCCCCAAGTGGCTATCCAACCCAGTAGTAGTTTCGAAGAGCAATGGGAAGTGGAGAGTTTGCATCGACTTCACTGACCTCAACAAAGCATGCCCTAAAGATAGTTTCCCACTCCCGCAGATAGACCAACTAGTAGACGCCACCGCAGATCACGAGCGAATAAGTTTCCTAGACGCATACTCAGGGTATCACCAGATCCCCCTATATGCCCCCGACCAGGACAAAACGACGTTCATCACAACAGTTGGGTTATACTGCTACAAGGTCATGCCCTTCGGGCTCAAGAATGCAGGGGAAATCTATCAACGGCTAGTCACCAAAATGTTCAAAGGTCAGATGGGAGACACCATGGAGGTCTACATTGACGACATGCTCATTAAGAGTAAGAAGAAGGAATATCACCTCTTCGACCTGTCAAACACCTTCGAAATCCTCAGGAAGTACCGAATGAAGCTTAACGTGAGCAAGTGTTCCTTCGGTGTCCAGTCAGGAAAATTTCTTGGGTACTTGGTCAGTAAGAGAGGCATAGAGTCTAATCCAGACCAGATCGATGCAATCAACAAGGTGCAACCCCCTCGCACAATCCGGGACGTACAGAAGCTCACTGGTATGCTCGCTGCCTTAAATCGCTTCATCTCCAAATCCTCCGAGAAGTGCAAGACTTTTTTCCAGCTTCTAAAGTGAAGCAAAATGATAGAATGGAGCCCAGATTGCTCATAAGCATTGGTCGAGCTCAATTCCTACTTAAGCTCTCCACTACTGCTTATCATACCACATCAAACGGATTCTTTGTACCTGTACCTCTCCGTATCCAATCACACTGTCAACTCTGTGCTAATATGTGAGGTTGCAGGAATCCAGCACCCCTTTTATTAAGCAAGCAAGACCTTACTGGAAGCCGAGAAAAGGTACCTTCCATAGGAGAAGCTCGCCTTTGCGCTAGTAATAGCCTTAAGGAAGTTGAAGCATTATTTCGAAGCTCATACTATCATTGTCCTTACATCGCATCCCCTTAAGGCAGTCCTAAGGAAAGCGGATTTTTCGGGTAGATTGTCTAAGTGGTCATTCGAGCTCGGTCGATTTGACATCCAATTTCAACCAAGGACAACTATCGAGGGTCAGATCCTTGCTGATTTCATAGCCAAATTCACGGGTGAAGAACCCTCCGACCAACCTTAACCAACAAGGCAAAAGGAGAACCTCGCAAAAGAGGAAACTTGGAAACTGTTTGTTGATGGAGCCTCCAACTCAAAAGGGGCAGGGGTGGGCATTGTCCTCATTACTCCAGAGAACACAATCCTTGAACAAGGAATCAGGCTTGGATTTGCAGCCTCCAACAACGAAGAAAAGTTCAAAGCCCTAATAGCCGGCCTCCAAAAGGCGCATACTTTGGGAGTAAAATGTTTACAGGTGTTTGACGATTCCCAACTTGTCTCCAATCAGATAAGTGGAGATTATAATGCAAAGAATGAAAGAATGGCAGCCTACCTCGCCTTAGTGAAAAAACTGATGTCAAACTTTGAAGAGATCAACGTCCAGCAGTTTTTCAGGGGGTAAAATAGTCTTGCTGATGCCTTAGCATCCCTGAGTTTGGCAGTTGACTCTGACCGAAAAGGAGTCATCTCCATCGATTTCCTCATGTGTCCAAGCATCGACAGCAATCCACCAAGCGTGGAACAGGTACTCCAGGTGGGGTCAGCCCCCAGTTGGATGGACCCCTTAAGAGAATATTTAAAAGATGGCACGCTGTCGGATGATAAGAAGACCGCCCACCAGATAAGAGTCAAAGATGCTCGCTTTCACTTATCCCCCGAAGGCAACTTGTATAAGAAATCCTTCTCCAGTCCCTACCTCCGATGCGTCCACCCAGGGGATGTCGAGCAAGTGCTACGTGAACTTCACTAAGGAATCTATGGAAGCCACATCGGAGGAAGGTCTCTGGCCTTTCGATCAATGAAGGAAGTCTATTGGTGGCCATACATGCAAAAGGACTCTGTAGTGTATGTCCGCAAATGCCTGAAATGCCAACTCCACGCTCCTATAGTCCATCAACCTGCCAGCGATCTAAAGTCCCTGTCCAGCCCATGGCCATTCGCCCAATGGGGAATGGACATCGTGGGACCACTGCCTACCACTACCGGCAATCGCAAATATCTATTGGTTGCGACTGACTACTTCACCAGTTGGGTTAAGGCATAACCCCTGGGGAACATCCGGGACGCTGATATGATAAGGTTCATATGGAGGAATATAATCACTCGTTTTGGAGTCCCCAGAACCATCATCACAGAAAATGGAACACAGTTCGAAAGTGGCTCTTTTCAGAACATTTGTGATGAACACGGTATCAGACACCACTTCAGTTTGGTGGCCTACCCTCAGAGCAATGGCCAAGCTGAGGCTTCCAATAAAACAGTTATCAATGGATTGAAGAAGCGATTGGAGCGAGCCAAAGGCGTATGGGTAAATGAACTACCTCACATCCTATGGGAATATCGGGCCACTCCTCGGTGAGTAACAGGAGAAACCCCATTTTCGTTAACATATGGCATGGAGGCAGTCATCCCACTCGAAGAAGGTTTGCCGACAATGAGGTCCAACCTTGTCGACCAAGGCCATAATGATGTAGCATTACTCGTTGAGCTCGACCTAGCCGACGAGCGTCAGGAGCTAGCCCTAGTGAAACTAGCGAGCTACCAGCAACAACTCACGAGACATTACAACAAAAGGGTTAACGCGAGGGCATTCCGAATTGGGGACTATGTTCTAAGGAAAGTCATGGGCAGAGCAGTAAAACCATCAGACGACAAGCTAGGTCCCAACTGGGAAGGACCCTTTAAAGTAACCAGAGATGAACTGCAGGGCGCCTACCACTTGGAAACGATGGAAGGCAGAGAAATACCACAAGCATAGAACGCAGCCAATCTCAAGAGATTCTAGTTTTAGATCTTTATTTTATTCTTTTGTTATGAAACTAGGAGATCATTTCCCTTATCATTAATGAAAGTTATTTAATTGGTTACATTCTGATGAGTAACAGCTGCATTTATCGCACATCTTTTCCAAACAATAGGCACATTGATCACTACACTATAGCAGGACAATATCCCTCCTCAGGTCATCATTATGAAACACAAAGGACCTCTTAGCATTACCCCTGGAAATATATGAAGCCCTACAGGGGATCCTTAGGAAATATAACCAAATTTTGTATCGGTCATCAAACCTACCTCGGTTAAGTAAAATCCTGATCGGATAAAGCATCCAACACCAGGTGTGTCCTCGCCAATTGTCCCACTTAGGCTTAAGGGAGTGTGACGACACAACCTAAAAGGTAAAGTGGTACACAATGGTATCTCGGTATTATACTGGACTGGGAGGACACTTACATGACAAAACAAACTTAGAAGATTATAAAGCAGCAAGAATATGAAGAATATGATGCACACGTTTAGTTGGCAAAATTGCCCAAAACACAAACTTTGCATTAATTCATCATATTTACAACAATGGTGATACATGTTTAGTCGGCGAGCTCGCCCAAAGCATTTACATTGTAAAAAATACACAAAAATAACAACTGGAAAAATATGAATGGGGGGAGGCCTCTGAGAGAGATAATCAGCCACTCGAGCTCTTCGTCCGTCATCGGGAGCAGGAGCTAACTCTTCCACAACCTCATTTGCATCCGACTCCAATAATTGTCAAGGGATGGCATCGATGGGGATCCATCGATTATCCCTTCGGAAGGGGTTAGGCATCAGGGTAGAGGGAGACATCTCATGGAGATACCAGAGCATCCAGTTCCTTGGGACTTGCAGCTCCTTCAAGGCACTTAGCCACCCCCTGATAAAAGAAATCTCTTCGAACTTAGAAAACCTTATTGGAGCATCTGACCAACCCTAGTCGTAGTCGTTAGCCCATGCTTGTCGAGGACCTTTCTTGAACAAATGCCACAACCGAGTGACATCCCTTTGAAGCCCAGCAGCAATCACATATGCTCACTGGACATCACCACGTAGCTCTTCCATTTCCCTATCTTGACGTTCTTTCGCTTCCCTATTTTGGCTCCTGGTGCTCCTACCAGCTCGCGGAACGGGTGGGCGAGTGGAACCCCGCAGCATAGGAGGAGTAACACTCTGACCAGCTCTAGTGCGCAATGACGAGGAACCCTGTAATACTGCTGGAGCAGTGCTTGACGCATGCTCCTTAAGTCGTGAGACCTCTCTCCTCAGAACCTCATTCTCTTGCTGAAGCATCTCGCCGACCTGGTTGATCTCAAAAGCATCAAGAAGCTTTTCTCTCAACGAATTAACTTCTTCTTGCACTAATGCCCCAACCTCTTCCATCTCCTGGAGCCTATCCTTCAGCTTGGCCACAAGTTCATATTGCTCCTTATACTTTTGATTCCTAGACCAAAGGGATTCGCAAAGCCTAACAAAGCCCCGGCAAACCTCAGGACTCGCATTAGGACCAAGGGTCCTGCCCAGTTGAGAAGTATCAAGAATGTAATCATCAACATCAATCGACTACAAACAGTGAAAAGACAAGGGAGAGAAGAAGACATGTCAGTGCACAGAGAAATAGAAGCCTTTTTTATTAATGAAGACTGAAATTACATCGAACATTAAAAAGAAAGTTTACAGACTAAAAAAGCCAAAAATATAAAGTAGTCCTAGCAGATAACTAGTTAGCAACCTCTGGTGGCCCAGAGGTCGATGGCCCCTTCCCCTTATCGGCATCAGCAGGAGCACCACCCTCGGCAAGATTAATCTCTGTCGCCACAACGAGGGAGGCATTAGCAGATGACATTTGAGGAACAGGGTCGGCACCTTCAACAGCTAGGGCAGGGTCCTCCTCTACAACTGGCTTCAGCCCCGAATCGTTCTTGTCAAATAAGGGAGATACAACATCCATTCCGGCAGCTATGAGGGCCTTGTTCCAGCCCTTCTTGAAGTTCAGACGACTGATGTAGCCTATCTGAACCTCAGCATCCTCATATGCTACAGTCCAACCAGAATTGTATGAGTTCTCCTTGCCAGTGACAGCCTCAGACTCCTTCCTCTTTAGCTCTTCAGACATCACCCTATTGTCCTCAACAACCGCTAGTTTGCTCGAGCAAAACAGGTCGTACGCCTGTCGCAGCTCTTTCAAATCCTTTACTGCCGCATCCTTCTCCTTGTTGGCAGTAGGAAGAGACAGGTCGGAGGAAATCCGAGCAGCGTCAACAGCTTTAAAGCTATCCTTGAGCTCTTTACCCTTCATCATTAGGGCATCGTTTTCCTTTTCCAGCTCGCTGTTTTTCTTCACCAGCTCATCGCGTGGACGATACAGCATGACGAAGTCAGTAACAAACTGCAGAAAAAAAAGATATTAGAAGAGGGAAATGAGGGAGTTCATAAAAACCTGGGAGAGAAGGGAAAAACCTTACCAGAGCTAGCCTTTGACTAGCCTGAAGGGCCAACTGCTCAGACCCTACTGCCCTTTATCAGTTGGGAGGACAGCTCTCTCGAGCAAAGCGGGGGCCAATTGAGGGGAAATTATAACAGAAGTCCCCTCGGGCAACACGGACACCGGGACCAAGGGCTGCCCGGCCTTCGTCCTCGCTTCGGCCCTCCTCTTCTCTGTCATTTTCTTTCTTCTTCCTCTCCTCTACCTTCCTCCTCTCCTCCATTTTTTTCTTCTCTTCTTCCTTTTTTCTCTCTCCCTCCCTTACCTTCTCCTCTTCCTTCCTCTTTCTCTCCTACTCTTGAGTAGAGGATCGGGAACCAGTAGCCACAACCCCAGAATTAGCTTTTTGCCTCTTTGACCTTTGTTCAAGAAGCACATGGTCATCATCATCATCATCATCCCTGATTAAGTTCTTCCTTGAAGGAACCATCTCGTCGCTCGAACTGCTAGAAGTGCTCGACGACACTCGAGCTTCAGAAACCTCCTTACGATCAGAGGAACTACTACTGCTAGAACTCTCTCCCCGCAAATTGCTCACAGCACCTACGATGTCACTTCCTGAGCTTCTCTCCTCCTCGTCCAACTAAATAGGATACACTTTAGTCTCTTTCGAGGAATCAAACTCTGGGATAATATCCACAGGCCTTGCTATGAAGCTAGATCCAACGTTTTTCTACTTGAGCAGAAATGCAGCAGAATTGGGATGCTCGCCGTCACCCAAAGGCTCCCTAATATTCCAAGCCTTAACCAATTCCAAGATACGAACCTCATAGAGAGCAGGCTCCAAGTTCTTTGACATTGCTGTGGAAGAAAAAGCAAAGAAGAGTTAGAAAGATCACAAATCAACAAAAGTTGAAACAACAGTACAATGTCTACCTATGTATTCATCCCCATAAAAGGGAACAGAGAACCTCTCAGACCTCGACCCTTCAAATTGGGGAGAAAACTGTCAATTTCTAACAAGGAAACCTTCATTCCAGGAGTCCTTATGGGAATCAGGTAGATTTACTACCAATACCCTGTCAGGGCTCCTAGCTTTGAGGTAAAGGACACCAGAGCTAGTTCAAGAAAAGGAGTAGCAAAAACAGACCTCGGCGAGCCCTAACCTAGTACCATACAATTGATTTATCCTATGTACGCCATTTATTATTTTCCACACATTGGGCGAACATTGTGCAGGAACAATATTAAAATAGCCAAAGAAATGCAAGAATAAATCATTGGGAGGAAAGGTGAGTCCCCCCTAGGAAATCAACAAAACGTGGATCCAGTGGGCATCATCTATCTCTTTAACGTTTCTAGGAGGGGAAGCACAACACTCAATATCTACCCACTCAGGGATGTTGTAAAACTTCCTAAACTCAGAGACCGACCTATTCCCAATTTTCGCAATTGTTGAACCCTAGAAAACTACAAACTCAAAGAGAAAGTACAAAGAAAAGGTACAGGAAACTTAAAAGATAGAAGATCGATTCGAACAAGCACAGGCCCAAACGACAAGGAAGCAACGAGGATGGAGATTGAGAAAAGAAGGTACGAAGCGCTAGAACTCAAAGAGAATGAAAAAGTGCTGGGAAAGTTGAAACGACGATAGAAAAATTACCCATTCCAGAAAACCTTCAAGTTCTGCTAATCATATTGCACAAGATACGAAGCGGGTGCCGCCAGAATCAGCTTCACAGTTTTCGAGAAATTGTAAAAAACCATTATGGCTAATCATTTAAATTTATTGAGCCCGTGAACATAGCCCAACAAACTTAGGGGCAATTGTGGGTACCAAGAATTAAGACCATGGGCCTAGACGAGTAGCCCAGTTCTGGCGGCCCAAAGTCTAGGCCCCCAACCTCTTATTTTGATCTGGTTTCTTCCCACGTTCCCACGAAGGGAAGTTATAGGAGAGATGGAAGACGTGGCGGAACCCATCACCCCCACTCACCTAAATGTACATGTATATATTAAACCCTAGGTCCGGGGCAAAAGGACAAGTTGAATTCTCTGTAATCACTCCCCGGAGTATATAGAAATAACACCAACTGCACCACCGTGGACGTAGGCACTTCTTTGCTGAACCACGTACATCCTTTGTTGTGTGATTGTCATTTTACATTCCTTATTCTTATTTGGTACTTGCCTTTCTCCCGTTTATTTGTGTTGCACAATAATTGTCACCACGGTTTATTTTTATATTTTTGTTTAATTATTAATCATAATATTTATTTAATTATATATGTTATATACCTGTTACATTTTTTTTATATAATCCTTTTACATCTTTAAAATACTCTTCATCTTTTTATAACATTTGTTTATGGTTCCAAAACGATTTTAACAAATAAGAAGTTTGAAGACTTGTGGTCTAACTCAAGTTTGCCATCTCAAAAGTCTACCTACTTGTCATATGTGTTATCTCCTTTATTGGTTGTGAGATATGTGATGTCTCTTCTTGGTCATTTCGAAGAAATGAAAGAGATTTGTTTTGGGAACACAATTTTTTTTTATTTCTCTTTCTTCTCAAAGTGTACGAAATTTTTGGGAACACAAAGTGTACGAAATTTTTGTTACTTATTTGATTTGTCCAGATTTTTTTAACGATTAATTTTATTTTATTTTTTTTGTTAATTTTTTTTAACATTAATGTCAGCTAACATTTTTTAAAATATCTTTTTTTATTTACATATAAAATATCTGCACATATTTTTATATGTCAAATCTTTGTTCAAAAGCCACTCCTAATTTGAATATCTTTTACAATCCCACTTGGACTTAAATTGAACCGTGACAAAAGCTTATATGGTCTTGTTTTTGCAGCTACATCATTTCAAGAAGATAATGTCTTCTACAAAGTTGTACATACATACACGCACACTATATGTTTGCTCTACCGATGCTAAATATGCTTCATATTTTTTTTAATTATACATATATATATATATATATATATATATTTTTTTTTGCCGTAATTCCTCTCTGCATATTAAACTCAGTTGGCATTTATGTAGAATTTAATTTTTAAATGCATCTGAAGAAGAATATTTACTGGAAAGTTACTACTTTTTTTTTTTTGGATACATGTGTTATTATTTGACAAGTTGATGACAGCTTAAGCTTGAATAAATCTTACGCCTATACATACATATACATATAATTTATTACATTCAATTGTTTTGTCTATTCAATATATTTGGTCTATTGGTTCTATTAGATCATTTTTTTTGCTGTCTTGATGTGTCCGAACTGATTGAAACGAGGCTATTAGACATTTGAATTTTTTTTATTTTACTTTTAGCCACGTACAAATATTGTTTTATTCATAAATTTTATATATTAGTTTGTTCATTCTTTAAAGACCAAGTAGTCTGTGATATCAACTAGGTGGGTCCCATTTACATTAATGGGTTATATTTTGTTGCAGATTTAGTATTATCTATTATATTCATCAGATGTGATATGTTGACTGATGGTTGATGGATGACTCATTTTATGTCTACTAACACTTGCAACTCACAACGATTTAATGTATACTTCTTCCTTCTTTTGCTACTAACCTCTCTCTACTCTACAATATTTTTTTCTTAGACAGCAAGAAGTGTATCATCATATATGATTTCATCTTCCTAGATTATGAGCATTTAATGCTCTCTCAGTCTACAGATTTTATGGGGGAGACCCATGCTCTCAATCAAAATTTATTTTCACCATTTATGGAGAAGAACTCATCTATACTTTTCTTCCAACGGTCATCTTGTTGTTGGAACTAAAAATACACAAGAAGAAGATCAGTTGAAGTAGATTTCAACACAGACAAGACACGAAAATATCCATAAGTGAGCAACTAGAAAATTTTATTCAACTCCACATACACACAGAAAAGTGAGCAAACAGAAATTTGCATTCAGCTCTACTCAAGTTTGAGACAACTACAAATTTATATACTCTTCTATTTGTTGAAGAAGAAATTTAATAGCAAAACAATCTTTATATGCTACAAAGATTTCAAGTGAAGACTTGGGCCAAAATCAAATTCATTTGAGAAGTCTCAACTAAGAAGAAACTTGATCTCATTTTGTATCTTTAAAGAGTTTCATAAACTGTACATCATTTGTTCTCCATTTGTGTAAAAATTTGAAGCTTGGGTTTTTAGCTTCGGTGGTTGTACTAGTAGCAGGTTTTTTCTACTCAGTTGTACAAGAGGTGGTTTGATCCTACCTTCAAGTGGATCAGGACTAGTGAAGCGCGGGAGACGGAAGCTTGCTCTTGGCGCATGGACGTAGGCCGAGTTTTGGCCAAACCACGTTAAAAATACGGTGTCATTTATTTTCAGCATTTAAATTTATTTATATGCTTGTGATTGATTAATTTTTTTAATCACTTACACTTGGAAGTTATTTAAATCCGAAAATTTGGTAAATCTATTTTAAGATTAAAATATTTATTTTTGTAATAATTAATTTATTTCAGGATATTAATTTTTATTAATTACGAAATTTATTTGTAAAATTATTGGGTCTTATAATCTTGAAATATAACAACCTGTTTAATTTATTTGAGAGTATATATTTTATTTTTTCTGTGTGAATCATTTAAGATTAATTGTAGAAGATAAATTATTATTAATTGCGAAAATTGATTAAATATTTATTTGGGTGTTGAAATCAATGATTTATCTTATTTAAATTGATTAGTGGTATTTAGTTAATTTTCATTTGTCAAATAATTCAAATTTTATTAATCTGAATTTCGGATTAAGTATTTTAAATTAAATATTTATTGAAATTTTAATTTAACTCGAAAAGTTTGTAAAATCTCAATTCACCCCCCTCTTGAGTATTTTTCTGGGCAACACTTTCTCCTACCTTTTGTCTCATACTAAGAAAAAGGGCTACTCGCTTCACTGGTTTTGTTCCAAAGCAAAAATTACCAATGAATAGCTCGACGAGTTGTTGGAAGCAAAAAACTTTCCCCGGGGAAGACTATTATACCAGATTTGAGCTGATCCAGTGATTGTTCCTTAAAATGCCCGTACCTCATCTCATTAGGAACAACATAAATATCAGTCGTTTCTTGGTATTGTTTAATATGAAGAACTGGATCAGTCTTCCCATCATGAATGGGAGTGACCACTGGAGCTTTAAACTTCCTTAGGGATCTCTGTCAAGGCCTTATTCATTTCTCCAGTAAAAACAGTTGCAATAAAACCATAACAATTATTTTTTAAATTGTTAAGAGTGGTGGTATGGAATCTATCCAACCAACATTGATTAATCAAGCCTCTCTCAAGACTTTCCCCAATATAATTAGCCTCCCTATTATTAAACCATGTGAATTTTGAGCCAATATAGGCTACGTCATTTAGGCCTTCATTTTGAATGCACTTATTAAAGTCCTCCACTCCTACCTAATCAATATATATACCACCTGTTGATCAATTATGCTTAACATAACCAACAACCTTAAATTTTTTTTAGTTTTTTGTTTATTGCCTTACAGATATGGAGATATTTTGGATAAGTTTCAAAAGCATGACATTTCTTTAATGGGAAAGGACAATATATACCCCTGCTTAGTTTATGTTTATCATTGTTTCATTACATTCTATTTTTCATTATTTTCTATTTTTCATTATTTATAGGAGCAATGGCAAGACATGACTGGAGGAAGAAAAATATATCCGTTTGGTTTGGTTTTAGAGATGAATAAAATCATGTTTTTTGCACCAAACCTTTAATTTTTTTAAACTATTGTTTGGTTTGGTTTGGTCTTTACTACAATGTTATTTTTTTTATCACTTTCCATCTTATCTTACTGTGGTTTTTTCCTCTACGAGATCGGGACTATGTAAGGAATGTGGTGGAGACTATTGTATCCGTAAAGGACACCCCTAGAAACTTTTTAATCACACCACTAAGCACATTCCGAGGTAATTTTTTCACAATATTTGATTCCCTTTTCCTTATATTCTAATTCCTTATGTAAGTGGTTGTAGTTCTATGTTGATATGTCTTATAAGGTGTGTAAATGTTGCTTTTAGTGTTTGTTCTTCTAATTTTTATCTCATTTTCTTTTTAGCTATTCCTTTTTATGACAAAAGAAAATTGCAATACACTTTAAATTTATCAAACCTTTATGTTTGATTTTTAAAAAGAATAACAAAAAGTGATGTTGTATCAGAAAAAAAATAAATGATGTTAGTTTAACGACACAGAAAAAAGAGGAAAACGATAGTTCTAGGTCCAACTAAAAAATGTGACACATATTAGTGAGACACATTGACGTGCCACACTCGCATTAGTCTATGTCTTAGATCCACTCTTGTTGGGCTTGGATACGATCCAATATAGACGGGACACATCAGTGTGTCGCGTTTGTGACTCGGCGTAGAAGGACTTTAAAAAAATGTTTGTTATGAATGAAAAAAATATTTTCTACTTCATGGTGTTAGTTTGTACTTTGGAAGACCTTAAAGTTTCCTTAACACATGTGAAGCCTTATTTTGTTCACATTGTTAATGGTGATAGTGTCTTAAATGGAAAAAAAATGAGTGGCATCTTATTCCTATAGTTTTCTCTACTTTTAATAGTCGATGCACTTCTATTTCTTTGTATGACATGTTTGGCTGCTTAATAATCTCGATTAAGAAAAAAATTAATTATTTTTTAACTAATCATTTACTTGGTTTATTTACTTCCAAACAAACCAAAATTAGACATTTATGTATGTACACAAATTATTTTTCTGATGTGTATGAGGTGAAAGTTATGATGGTGGGAACATGATGCTTACAGAGAAGAGTCTCCATCCACGTCAGCGACAACCTTTTCAGCTAAATGTAGCAAGAGTCTTGATTAAAGGCAATTCATTTTTGTTTCCATGTTCATGTCATTTTCGAGAATAAACATCGTGTTGGGTTTATAAAGAAATGGGGATATATGTAATGGTCTCTACTTTCTAGAAGAAATATAGATTTATTGTGCATTTAGCTTTACAGATAAAGAATATACATTTGATTGGCCATTATGTTTATACTTTTGGGGGGTTATAACTAGTGAGTTTACACATATTTTTTGGAAATGGTTATGGTATGAACAAGTCACTTTTTAGCAAACATTGGCATCATGTCAAAAAAAATTATTCAATGTTAAAATTTTCATATTTTTTAATTATAATTTTCCTCAGTTTCTGTATCATAATAATTTATAAGCATTTCACTAAAATGAAATTTAAGTTTGATGCAAGTGGCACGTTTATCGCCTTTAAATGTGATGAATAAGTATAGTGTTGGTTGGACGCATTGAATTTTTTAACTTGGATTGTGTATAACGTCGGTGCGACACATATGATAGGTCGCAGACATAGTACAGTCACATAGGCAACACTAAAAAACAAAAATCTTTGCGACTTAAATTCAAGGATTATTTATGACAAGGGCTTCAGCCTCAGTAATTGTTGAAAAAACCTAACTAAGTTGTTTAACACAAGTTAAAGAGTCTAAAAGATTCCAAATATGTTTCTTGAAGAAACACTTTTAGAAACAAACTAGAAAGAACACTAGATGTGTTTAACAGTTATTGAACGAGTTATTTCACATATTAGAGAATAAGTTTTGAAAAAAAAATAATTTTAATTATAGCAGCAGTAGGTATGAGAGAATTTACAAACAATCATCGTACACAAAATTTTTAACATGGTAAAACCCCACGCAAATGGGGAAACATCCACGGAGATCTCTACACCTCAAAAAAAAAATCCACTAGAATAAGTTTAGGTTACAAGCAAGCAACGAATATTAAACATACAATACAGACCTAAATCTAAGTTAAGAAGTTCAACCAGATCCATTAGGTAACTCTAACTATTTAAGGCTCTGATTTGGTTCCTTCCTTTTCTTCTGCTTAGCTCCTTATGCTCCTTCTTTATGTCGACTCTGAAGTTGAAATCTCTCAACCAACACACTGATTTAAGTGTTGTAATGTGATAAATGTAGTGAGTGATGTGCCTATACATGCATGTACTCACACATGCTTATATAAACAATTCCTATGAATTACAAATATCTCTAAGTATAAAATGCAAAATTTCACACTACTCAAAATGGATTTGATCTTTAATACTTTGAAATTTTGAGACCTATTTTCTTGAGAGTCTTTAAAAAGGAAAGACCCTATGAATATTATTTATACACAAGTTTTTCAAAATGAAAATGAAAATCTAAAAGCTTTGAAATTCCTTTTTTAGTTTTTTAAAACAGAGAAGAGATTTGTTGGATAATTTTTTATAAAAATAATTTTAAACCAGATCCAACATTAGAGGTTGATTTCTAACCTAAAGAAATCAAGGCTTAACAAATTGCGTGATTGTATCACCTTAAATCAGTCCTAGAAGTTTCTATATGAAATAACGAGTTCTGATTTGAGTGATGGTGTTAAGAATATAGATAATAACCAAAGAGGGTTGAAATAGAACAATAGAAAGCCATTAAACTCTCAAACTCTCAAAACTATTTTCTGGGAAAATTTTACAAGAGTTTTTTTGGATTTCTGAATTACCCTCAATTTTCCTTCTCTCTCTCTCTCTCTCAAACCCTAAGGTTTACAAATATTAAAATTGAAGGAACGAAGGGTTCGATTTATAATAGTGATGGAAGGATCTAGAAGTAGGTCTCAAATCAATGTTGAGATTTGATTGAAAATTTGATTTGAAATCTTAGGGTTGTTAATGCACCGCAATTAAATAAGTGTTGATTGGTTCAAATGGATAGTATTGGGATCAAGATTAAGCGCATGCATACCCTTAATAAGGCTTAGATTACTCAAAGAATGCGTGTTTTTTATGTTTACAAAATCTCATTCACTACCCCAATATTATCTGTCGCATTCAGTTTCTACCCAACCTATATTTTAGGATGTTTTGAATATACAAATTCATCCCCAAACATTTTAAAAACCCTAAATTATTTTTAGAAAAATATTTTGAAATGTTGTAAAAATTCCTAAAAATTCCAATTAAATGTAGAAAAATGTTTGTAATTCAATTTTAACACACATACACCTCATAAATGTAGTATGCAACACAAAATATGCAATCTTAGAGTGTTGTGTGTTGATTTTCTACCTATAGGACCATCTCCTTGTTGATGTAGCTTTCTCTTTGAAGATTATGACAAGGAAATGAGGTTTAGGGAAAAAATAAAGATGACACAAATTATGTGTCTATTTTCAAACTCGACAAGATCCTATATGTTAGACTCAAGTAAGTAACATATATAGTTTGCTTCATCTCCCCCTTTGGAAATATGAGACAAAATATCCTTTGAGTCATCTAAAACTCTTAGGGATACAAGAAAATATAAGAAAACCTTATTCCTATACAAAAATTCTATCTACCCGATATCCTAGAACTGAAAAAGTAAATTACTCAACTATTTACAAACCAATACCCTAACAATATCTGATGAAAACATTGGTACTAGATCCTGAAAATAAAAACAACTAAGATCAAGAATTTTAGTTGAATTGTACAATAAATGTCCAAGATGGACTCAAACATTTCTCCCTCATTTTGTCTCAAATGGACAAAGGGTGAAAAAAATCACAAATAAGCATATATAGAGAATACTTGGAATATATATCTGTCAAATCACAATAATCAATGGGTCACATCATGGATCTCCTACGTAAAATAGATATATGAGGCGCATTTTGTCATTATTCAAACAAGCGTGCCCTATGCCCTCAAAGATCAATTATAAGCATGAGTATGACCGAAGGATATATTAAAAGAAGATAGATATTATTCGAGCAGAACCATCCCAATAGATTTCCTAAGAGATTCAAATCACAAGTTATCTAGAGGCTTATTGAACAAATCATCTAATTGAAGTTCTGTAGGTAAATAATTGATTTCCAATTCCTTAAATTCTACTAATTCACGTATAAAATGGTGTATTATTTTTATGTATTTGGTATGCGAGTGTTGGATAGGATTTTTGGAAATATTAATCGCACTTTGATTATCGCAATAGAGATGTAATTTGTCTTCAGTAATGTCATAATCTCTAACATCTGTTTTATCCACATTAATTGAGAACAACAGCTGCTAGCGACTATGTATTCAAATTCAACCGTGGATGGTGAAGGGCAGTTTTGCTTTTTACTACTTCATCCTACGAAGTTATTACCTATGTAATAACAAGTGCCTGAAGTGCTTTTGTTGTCATCAGAACAACCAGCCCAATCAGCATCTGTGTATCCTATAATAGTGCTAGATGTGTCATTTATGTACCATATTCCTAGATTTATAGTCCCTTTTATATATTTTATAATCCTTTTGACACATAGTAAATGACTTTCCTTATGATCATATTGATAACTGTCACACACACAAATAATATACATTATATCAGGACATGAGGCAGTAAGGTATAATAGGCTACCTATCATATTTCTATAGAGGGCAGGATCAATAGATTTTCCATGTTCATCTTTCGGTAATTTCATTGAAGTATTCATGGGTTTCCTAGCGTCTTTGGCATTTTTTAATCCAAATTTCTTTACTAACTCTAAAGCGTATTTTGATTGCAAAATGAACAATCCATTAGACTTTTGTTTGACTTGGAGACCTAAAAAGAGTTGTAGCTCCCCCATTAATGACATTTGGAACTCTCCATACATAATATTTAAAAAGTTTTTAAATTCAGTAGGGGATGTTGATCCAAAAATAATGTCATCGTGGTAAACCTGGGCGATTAAGACATGTTTGTTCATGAATAATGTCTAGTCATTTCCACCTCATTGAAAACCTTTATTGATAAGAATTGTCGAAAGGCGTTCATACCAGGCTGTGGGGGCTTTCTTTAAACCATATAACTCTATAGATGTGGTTCGGGTAATGAGGATAAATGAAGCCTTTCGACTGTTCGACATAGGGTTTCTCTGTTAAAATACCATTAGGAATAGTGGATTTCACATCCATTTGAAAAGGTGTGAAATGTAAATGGCATGCGATTGCTAAGAGTAATCGAACAGACTCGAGGCGAGTTAAGAGGGAAAATTTTTCCTCAAACTCTATTCCTTTAATCTTAGAGTAACCGTGAGTTACTAATCTGGATTTATTTCTAACTATCGTCCCAGATTCACCTGATTTGTTTTTAAGAATCCTTCTAATGCCACTTACCCTTTTATTTTTTGGTTGAGGTACTATATACCACACATCATGACTCTTGAATTGAGAGAGCTCCTCTTACATAGCATCAATCCAAAAAGAGTCATTTAGAGCTTCATTCACATTATTTGGTTTTACTAGGGATACAAAGCATGCAAAATAAGCAATATTTCGTAATTGAGATCTTGTACGAACAGGCTCATTAGGGTTACTAACTAATTTATCTAAGGGATGATCTTTAGAAACCCAGTTAGGTACTTTAGGCATCTCAGTTAGTAAAGAATCAACTATATCTAGCGAGTCACAATTTAAAACATTTTCACACTCATCCACTATAGTTGGCTCTGATAACTCAGATCTCAACATTAGTGTCACTAATAATCACATTTAAAGATTCCATTAGACTTTTGGTACACATATTATAAACACGATAAGCCCTACTATTAAGGGAGTGACCCAAAAAGATAGCTTTGTCGGCACGAGTTTCAAATTTAGAGAGGTGTTCTCTGTCTTTTCAAACATACCATATACTATCAAATGTTCAAAAATATTTTAAGTTGGGCTTTTTGCCTTACCAAAGTTCATATGGAGTCTGTTTGCTATTTTTCCTAAGATAAACCGTGGTTATTATGTGACATGTTGTCTGAACTGCCTCAACCCAAAAGTATTTTGGCATGCTCTTTGCATGTATCATTACCCTATCCATCTTTTGGATTCTGCGATTCTTACAATTGGATATACCGTTTTATTTTTGCATTTTAGGAGCACTGAATTCATGTTTGTAACCATTTTAGTCACAATATTCTGTTACACCCAAGTCTTTAAATTCACCTCCTCTATCGCTAGGAATTCAATTTACTTGGGTATCCTTTTCATTTTCAATATGTAAAAGGATTTTTAAAAACACACAAAAAGTGTAAGATTTTTGTTTTAAGAAAGCAACCCAAGTAAAACGAGTGAAATCATCCACCATGACTAGAATATAACTATATAGCTCTAGAAGGACCCATAAGATTCATATGGATAAGGTGTAGAGGTTATGTGGCTAAAATTTCTTTACCTTTCTTGTGAGTAGTTTTAACTATCTTTCCTTCTTGACAGGGACCACAAACAACGTTTGAAATAGATTTTATTTTGGGCAGACCTGTAACTATTTCTTAGGAGCTTAATTTTCCAAGGCTGTCGTAATTTATATGACCCAACCTATTGTGCCAGTTTTCATTATCTTTCATCCTGGATATATTACAAATCTCAGTCACTGGATTTACTATGTAACAGTTATTAGCAGTTCTAAGACCTGTAATGATGCAGCCTCCATTCCGTTTTAAAATTTTACAGTTTGTTTTTGAGAATGTGACTATGTGGTTGGAGTCGCAAAATTGCAATATACTTAGCAAGTTAGATTTAAGACCTTTTACTAAAAGGACATATTCGAGAATAGGTAGTCCATTTTCTTGGAGTGTCCTCTTACCTATGATATGAGATGATACTCCATCTCCAAACAATACTTTTCCTCCTAAGAAGTCAGTTTTGTTGGTTAGTTTAGTATCGTCTTCGGTCATATATTTGGAATAACCCGAGTCTATATAAAAATTGTGTTTAGCTTTTAAAGTGTTAATCACAATGTTACACTTTATTTGGGATATTAGATGATCTTTCCTAATCCAAATTGCTCTAGTTTTAAATATTTGCTATAGTTTTCTCGAATACTATAAAATTTGCGAGCATTAGATTTTCCATCAAAAGATTTGTGCGCCTTTACTTGAATTTTGTCAAATCTTTGAGCATTTGGTCTAGTCATGTATCTAGGACTCTTCCTCTTGGACTTTTTATTAGTATTAGATCATTTCCTCTAATTACTATAGTTAGAGTTCTTATCAGGTTGCCTATGAAGGACGTAGTTATTTTGGTTATGTCTAGAGTAGTTAAAGTTTTTTTAGACAGGTAAATTGAAGATGGGCTTATATAGACCTTTTTTAAAACATTCTTCAAGGTAGTGTCCATAAATGGCGCGGTAAGAACAATATAGACGGCTAGATGGTTTTTTAAGATTTTGAAAATCTTTAAAAATTGGTTTGTCCATTTGTTGGAGTTTGGTCTTATGTCTAATTGCAACAGGTTAAAAAAAGGGGTTTCCCTTCCTTATAGGAGGGCAAACATAATTAGCCTTAGGCTCAACTATAGACTTAGAACTATTTCACATATTGATGTCTGGTTCTTTCAAAGTCATTCTTTAATGATTGAAAATCTGGGCATAGGTCATTAGGTCTTATTCCTCCAGTAACAAATTTAACATTTGGAAAAGGTTTGTTAGGTGCCTTAGGTTTTTGTTCAAATCATATGCCAGTTTTATAATCATAATTGGTTTTACTTGACACTACACAATCTTCAAAACAATTAGCATTATTTTCAAATTTAGAAATTTATTTGAAGAACGTTGAAACCTTCAATTTAGATTGTTCCAATTCCGGTAAAGTATCTTTGCATTTATTTTCCAAAATCTCATTTGGCTCTGAAAGTTCTTTGATTTTTTCAAGAAATTACCTAATTTTATTTTCATTATCCAGATATTGAGTGGTGTAGTCCTTAGCACTCTGTTTTACCAAAAGACTTAGGGCTTCTATTTTCTCAGTAAGGCCCTTGACTATTTTTTCAAATTTGGTGCTCTTCCTAAGAGTTTGGGTATAGAGTATGTAAATATATGGGACGTTGTCATCATCGGAGTCATTAAGTATAATGTGTGGATTGTCCCCTAACGCTTCATTTTTAGGACTCATGCACACATTCAATTCATCATTCAAACGTTCCGTTTGACTCAAACACCTTATAGATGAACTATTAACAGTGTGAATAGCATTAGTAGTCTATAGGCGCAAAGCAAACAAAGCAGGAGGCAAAATATCACACGACATAGTAGGATTAGACATTTTATCATCACTTTCAACATAAATTGTAGGCATATCATCAGTATATACAATCTTAGTAAAGAATGACATGCAAGGATCAAACACTTTGGGTGATTTAGGCTCATCATTATCTGAGTTACTTGAGCCATCCTAAGTCCTACAAATATTGGCAATACTGTTTTTGTTGTTCTTATTCAGATTAACTCTGCACATGTTGGTTATGTGACCTAATTTTCCACATCTAAAGCATTCAACATTTTTAAGATCTTTGTTAGATTATTATTGTTTTCAGTCTCGTGTTTATCATGTTTTCTCTCGTGAGGTTTATTATTAGAGAAATTTTAATAAGCAAGCTGTTGATACCAAATTTAGCCTGCTGATGTGGACCAATCACATGAAGACATGTGTCAACCTATGTGGCAAATACAAATACTTTCAATGAACAGCATACTGTCACCGAGCTACTCAGACGCTCCGAGCAACTTAAGCATACTGAGCAACTTAAGCAGTCCGAGCTACTTAGCGTGCAGAGCATCCAAATTAAGAAAACCAAAAGGCAACTACGCGTTAAATGTGCATTATTATCGTACATATATATATATATATATCTACTAGATAACAGTGCATTATCTTTTCATATGTACAGCCTCAAGGCTATAAATAAATTATAACCTCCTCATAAGAAGGGGACTTTGGATCTCTTGGTAAACATATTATTGAGATTCAAGGCAAACAGTCAGCTACAAAACAGTGGACGTAGGCCATTTTCATAAGGCTGAACCACTTTAAAAATTCTTTGCTTTATTTATCTGTGATTGACTAATTAGATATAATCTAGTTTTTTACATCAACAGATTTGTATAGCCTCAAGGCTATAAATACATTGTAACCTCCTCATAAGAAGGGGACTTTGGATCTCTTGATAAACATATTATCGACATTCAAGGCAAACAATCAGCAATACAAACCAGTGGACGTAGGTCATTTTCATAAGGCTAAACCACTTTAAAAATCCTTTGTTTTATTTATCTGTGATTGACTAATTAGATATAATCTAGTTTTTTACATCAACAGATTGGCGCGCCGTATATGAGAAACGACTATACTTAGCATTTTTCACCAAATAACTCATCATCTATGGCCGAAATTCTAGAATCCAGTGATCGAAACACTGGGCTCCCTCCAAACCCCTCAACTCCACTAAATATCCAAGATCTGGCTGGTATAATGGCTAATTTATCCCAAGGTCAAATGACCATGGAAGAAACCATGCATCAAATTATACTAACTGTTCGAGGTGGAGTCCCGGCTCAATCAGGACATCGAAATGCTCAGAGAAATACCCATCTGCCATCTTCAAGAACTAGACGAATGCTATTCTCGAAAGTCTCTCAATATAGACGTACTGATTCATATTGTAATGATAGATCTAATGATCCTTCATATTAACCTAGACGGACCTCATTAGTACGAGCTACAGATTCTCAACGGAACGTCACTCTAACTCCATAAAGGACTAGTGCTCTAGAAAGGTTGAGTTGAGTCTCTCCTTTTGATCGCTTGGGCCCTAAGAGGAATAGAAGTCCTCCTAGGATTGCGTCGAGGAACTCTCAACGACCATCGAACCTAAGGGAAGGCTCTGCCCAATCACACCCAATAGCCCGTAATGAAAGGTCCCAAGATGAAAACTCAACGTGATCAGTCGCTCGAACAAATAGGCCTGAGGTGGAATATGATGCATGGAAAGGCTCTATTCAAAGGTTAGAGGACCGATTTAGGGAAATGGCTAAGGCCAAGAATCCTCTACAAAGAACTTTTGTCTAAGGGACCCCGTTCGTGAAGGTAATTGTGGATTTTCCCACACCATCAAAATTCAAAGCTCCTATGGTGACACCTAAATATGATGGAGAAACTGATCATGTCCTCCATATAAAACAATAACAAGCTGCTGCTGATATCTACGCGGTTCCAGACGAGATGAGATGCAGGGCATTTTTAGGAACTCTCATTGGGTCAACTCAGATATGGTACAACAACCTTCCTCGGGGGAAGATTGTGACTTTCTTTCAACTGGCAGAGCTTTTCATAGGGAATTTATATTTTGGAGCGAAACCAGTTAAACAAGTAGCACACTTACTGAGTGTTAGATAGAAGACAGATGAAAGTACTATGGACTATATTACTCGTTTTAACAAAGAGAAACTTGAGGTAATTGATTACGAGGAGAAGATAACAATTACTTCTCTCATGAGTGGACTGTTACCAGACAAGTTGTACTATACTTTGGCCAAAGATCCGCCTAGGACCATAGCAGAACTGATGGAAAAGGCAACCAAAATCATAAATGCTGAGAAAGCCATGGCTGCAAAGAAGAATACAGACACTAAGGAGACCAAGGTTAAGGCTAGTAAAATAGAGAAGAAGGAATAGAAGAACAATGGTGGCAACAGGCAGCCGAAAAGTAAGCAAGTGCTGGAGCAGATGAGGAAGTATGGAAATTATACTCCCTTGAAGGTAGACATAAATCACATTTTGGAAGAGATCAAGAACAGCGAGGAGCTAACCTGGCCAGAGAAAATAAAGGCAGATCCTGATAAAAGGGATAAGTCTAAGTACTGTGAATTCCACAAAGATCACAGCCACACGACCAAACGTTGCATAGATCTTCAGAATGAAATTAAAGCACTCATCGAGCGAGGAAAAGTAACTAAATATGTTGATCACCAAAATGGTGGAAAAACCAGCAACAGAGGAAGGCAAAGATCTAAATCTCCTCATCGAGCAAAAGAATATAAGACGAGAGATCATGAAGATGATCCAGAAGATGACCCCGATCTCCCCAAAAGACCAAGACAGCCAGAACGCGAGGTATTTTGAATCCATTTTGGGTCATTTGAATGTAATGTCATAACAAGTGGAGATACAGGAGGTGGAGATCTGACTGTAGAGAGAAAATCTTACCTCAATGAGGCCCAAGCTTACTCTTACATACAACTAATAAACTTGGCTAAAGATGATCGCCTGAGGAAGGTGAATAGGGACAAACTGGTCATCGACTTTTCTAAAAATGACCGGGCAGGTGTACTATATCCTCATAATGACCCATTAGTGATCAAGATGATAATGAAGGAAGTAGTGATTTGATGGGTACTGGTGGATAATGGTAGCTCTATAGATATCATGTTCTACCCATGTTTTGACAGTTTGAATCTGAAGTTAGCCCAGTTGGAGCCATATCATAGGCCCCTCCTCGGTTTTATTGGGGAAAAGGTTTTTCCCCTTGGGACGATCAAGTTGGACATGCTTATTGGTACATGGCCTGGTTGCCGAACCGAAAGAGTACGCTTTTTCATAATGGATAAAAATGTCCAATCAGCTTACAACATCATCATGGGAAGGGTAGGTCTGAAGAAGTTTGAGGCAGTACCATCTACTTTACATCAATGTTTAAAATTCCCAACCAACTTTGGAGTGGGACTTGTGAAATACGACCAGAAAGTAGCTCGGGAATGCTACTATTCATCTACCTAACAAGAGGAACGAGAATAATCCAGGAAGAAGACTACTACATATCAAGTGGATGAAACACAAGATGCAGATATTGAAACATTAGATCCTAGAGATGAGTCTCGGCTCGTGAAGGGCCGGGTCGTGGAAGCTATCTAAAATATCATTCTGGACGACGAGCATCCAGAATGAACAACCCAAATTGGTGCGTCATTAGATATATCATTAAAATAAGAACTCATAGCATTTCTAAGGCGTAGAAAACAAACCTTTGCATGGAGTTATGAAGACATGCCAGGGATAGACCCAAGTTTCCTGTGCCACGAGCTCAACGTGAACAAGGAGGTCAAGCCAGTGAAGCATTGAAGAAGGGTGTTTAGCCCTGAAAAGAATCAAGATATACAGGAAGAGGTAGAGAAACTACATAAAGCCTTTTTTATTGAGGATGTCAAGTATCCTGATTGGCTAGAAAATGTGGTGATGGTAAAGAAGAAAAATAATAAGTGTAGAATGTGTGTGGACTTCACTGATCTTAATAAAGCCATCCCAAAGGATCATTTTCCTTTACCCCGAATCGATCAGCTGGTGGATGCTACCTCGGGGCATGAATTGTTGAGTTTTATGGATGCTTACTCTAGTTACAACCAGATTAAAATGAAACCTGAGGACAGGGAACGTACCTCTTTTATAACCCCAATGGGAACTTATTGCTATAATGTTATGCCTTTCGGACTTAAAAATGCAGGTGCAACTTATCAGTGACTGATGAATAAGGTGTTTGCAGAGAAAATCAGTCATAACATGGAGGTTTATGTCGACGACATGCTGACAAAATCAAGAAAGTTGTTGATCATTTGGTTGACCTAGGTCAGACTTTTTATCAATTAGAGAAATATTAAATTAAGTTGAATCCCACCAAATGCATATTTGGTGTACGAGAAGGTATGTTTCTCGAATATATTATTAACCAATGAGGTATCAAGGTGAACCCTGAAAAGATCAAGGCCCTATTGGAGACACGATCTCTAACTACGAAGAAGGAGGTGCAAAGTCTCACAGGGCGAGTTGCAACACTTAACATATTTTTCTCACGAGCAATAAACAGATGCCTCCCATTCTTCAAAACACTTCGAAAAACTTTTTAGTGGAATAATGAATGCGAGGAGGCCTTTCAAGAATTAAAGAAATATCTGGGGACACCTCCATTGTTATCTAGACCAGTGATGGGAGAAGGACTATACTTGTATCTGGAAGTTTTAGAGAATGCAGTTAGCTCGGCATTGATAAAAATGGAGGCCGGAGTGAAAAAACCAATCTATTACATAAGCAAGGCCATTCGAGGAGCAGAGATCAGATATCCAAGACTGGAGAAGTTGGCACTAGAACTGATCGAAGCAAGTAGAAGGATGAGGTCATACTTTCGAGCTCATACTATAGTAGTCTATACTGATGTGCCATTAAGACAAGCTTTGTATAAACTGAAAAAATTAGGAAGATTGATGTACTAGGCGGTAGAACTTGGTGAATATGACATAGATTATGAGCCTAAGTCGTCACTTAAAGGACAAGCTGTAGTGGATTTTATCGCGGAGTTTACTCACTCTGATACCTCTGAAGAGCAGGAGTTTAATACATACCAACTCGTGGATGTTACAGGATCATCGAATTTAACACCCGACCAACTTCCATCTGTGGACGATCAAGAGAAGATAATCAACGAGTAGCGAGAAGTGTCGGGGGAAGACAAAAGGAAGAATCAAATATTCCATCGAGGAACTCTGTCTGATCAAGAATTTGATAATGAAGTACCAGTATAGAATTTATATGTGGATGGCTCTTCGTGTGCCACAGGCAGTGGAGCAGGAATTATTTTAAACAGTCCTGATGAGATTGATATAGAGTATGCTCTATGTTTTCAGTTTAAAGCTTCCAATAATGAAGCTGAATGAGGCTATGATCGTGGGTCTAAGTCTGGCCAAAACCATGAAGGCAGAGAAGGTCGTGGTATGTAAATCAAATTCTCGAGTTATATCCAGCGAAGGGAGAACTAATGGTCAAGTATCATGCAAAATCTCTGGAGGTTGTCTCGAATTTTACTGCAGTTTAATTGATCAAAATATCGAGATTGGAGAATGCAAGAGTCGATGCCCTAGCTCGACTGGCATCAGCAACACGCACCGAGATACGAAGAACAATCCTAATAGAAATCCTGATGGATCAGAGTGTGGATGAAGACTTGATGATGAACTTCATTGCCTTCGACTTGGGACCATCTTGGATGGATCCCATCAGGGCCTATATCGAAGAAGGGATTGTGCCACCTGATAAACTTGCATCCAAGAAACTAAAGTTTAAAGCTGCTCATTACGTATTGACCAGTGGCATTTTGTATAGAAGAGGAGTTATAGCAGGACTACAAAGATGTATACATCCTTCCGAAGTGAAAGAATTCATTGAATAGGTTCACGAAGGGTCATGTGGAGCCCATGTAGCAGGTCAGACGCTTTTATAGAGGATAACAACACATAGGTATTACTGTCCAATGATGAGAGCTGATTGCGCTTCTTACGCTAAGAAGTGAGATAAATGCCAACATTTCTCTTCCATCCGAATAAGTCCCCAAGCATTGTTAACACCCATCACGTCCCCTTGGCCATTCGCCATGTGGGGGATAGACTTGGTCAGGCAACTTCCAATGACCAAAGGAAGATTCAAATACCTCGTGGTTGTTGTGGATTATTTTACCAAATGGGTGGAAGTTAAACCTCTCATTGATATAACATATGACAAGGTCTATTAATTTATTTGTAAGAGTATTATTTGCAGATATGGTCTCCCACACACATTCATTACTGACCCTGGAACCCAATTTGACAACGAGGAATTCGCTGCATATTGTCATCAATCCAATGTACTGAAGATCCACTCCGCGCCAGGACATCCCTAGAGCAATGGGCAAACTGAAGTGACGAATAGAACCCTATTGAATGGTTTGAAAAAATGGCTGGATGATGCAAAGGGAAATTGGATTAACGAGCTACACTCTGTGTTGTGGGCTTATCGCACTACACCATGAACAACAACTGGGGAGTCTCCATACATGTTGACATTTGGGAGTGAGGCTGTCATACCTGCTGAATTGGGTCTACCCACACATAGGGTGCTTAATTTCAATTCTCCTATAAGGGACTTGATGAGACGATTAGACTTGGATATGGTTGAAGAAGTTAGGGAAGAAGAAGCAGTCAGGAATGCATCCTACCAATAACGAACAGCATTGTTCTATAACAAAATAGTGAATACGTGTGATTTGAAAGAGGGGAATTATGTGCTGAAGAAAGTGATCCAAAAGCATAACGAACTGGAGGACAACTGGCATGGACCTTACAGAGTAACTAAAGTTAGTCGTCCTGGGACGTATAGAATTGAAACTTTGGAGGGATAAGAATTGAAGAATGGATGGAATGCGTAGCATCTGCTCAAGTACTATCAATAATTAAAATCCATATGTAACGCATTTCTTTCAATATGAATAAAGTGATGCTTCACCCATATTTCTTCCTTGGTTGAATTTTTTTTAGAATATTGATGCTACACACTACACAAGCACACATTCAGAGCAGCAACCACCAACTTCGGTTGGTCGGCAACTCATTGACCACCAACTCTGGTTGGTCGGCAATTCATTAACCACTAACTTCAGTTGGTCGGCAACTCATTGACCACCAACTCCAGTTTGTCAGCAATTCATTAACCACCAACTTCGATTGGTCGGCAACTCATTGACCACGAACTCCGGTTGGTCGGCAATTCAATAACCACCAACTCCGGTTGGTCGACAATTCAATAACCACCAACTCCGGTTGGTTGATACCAAACTAGGCAAGAAGATGGATGACCTCTCGGGGCATCCACTGTCTAGGCAACAAGGTAATCCTGACAAGATTACTACAACT
Organism: Sambucus nigra; assembly: GCA_949130495.1. Taxonomy (NCBI): domain Eukaryota; kingdom Viridiplantae; phylum Streptophyta; class Magnoliopsida; order Dipsacales; family Adoxaceae; genus Sambucus; species Sambucus nigra. The sequence continues at coordinate 197,638,378 of OX422217.1, read as the reverse complement.
AAGCGGGAACATGGGATGAAAATCATTCTATTACTTAGGCCCAAAGAATGACAGGTCACTATAATCACTATAATCGTCCTTTATATATATATATATATTCACCAACGAATAAATGAGGACATTCTATAAATTATTTCGAAGACAATGAAATTGTAAAAGACTAAATTTTTCTTTATTAAAACAAAGGAGATTACATACAATATGAAATTTGATTCATTACAAATGTCATATTCTATGGGTTTCTTTCCCTCTGCTTTTGAAACATGTTCCACCCCAGCTGGAGAATCATCTAATGCATAAGGAGAGTTTATAAAGTTCATATCTCGCAGCATTCTGACATTCATTATGGATGGTCGATCCAGTAAGTGCTCTAGACGAGATATCTCAAAGTTCGAATAAAGACTACAATCACCGAGATACTTGGAGATCAAAATTCGAGGAATGGCACGGGCTGGAATCCAGCTAAGGTCAAGTTTGAAGGGAGGCACATGTAAATCAAGAACTCCAGGTCCATAATAATCCCACAATAAATGACCTTGCTCCAGTTTCAGGACACATGAGGTATTCAACCACCCCTGCTTATATCCTTCGTTGTTCGACTGCTGCAAATGAGCATCAAGATGATAAAGAGCTTCATTATACCCAACCATCCAAAATTCCCTGGGCTTCTTATGAAATTGATAAGTCAATCTCTCAAGTTGCTCGTGGAGCTTTTTCACCAGAATTTCTTTACTTTCCAGAGCAGAACTCTGATTGGAGAGTTGGTTGGTGAAAATTTGGATCTTTTTAGACATTTCTGCCAAAGCCCGATTCTTCTCCATCAATTGAATGCCTTGATTTTCTAAGGCCAATTGAGTTTTTGTCTCATCAACAGTAACCCGACCAACCCTTGCTCGTCCATGGGAAGAAGATCTTGCTCTTCCACGAGCACGTGTGGAAGGTCCAGTTTGTTTCAAAGTCTCTAAGTCATCCCGTAAGTTAGAATTTTTTATTTCTAAAAAGGAAAAACCATCATCATTAATTGGGACCAAGGCTCCCAAAGAAGAGGAGGCAGCAGATTTGAGTTATTTTATTTCCTCCTGCAATGCGATATTCTCTTGCTCTAGCAGCTTGGCAATATGTCTATGCTCTTTAATCTCAAGCTTTAACACACTTTCCTTTTTCTCATGAGCTGAAATATACTTGTCATATCCCTTGTCAGCACTTAATTGTTGGTACTTTTTCTCATAACTTTGATACAAAAGTGTAGTGGATTCTTTGTACTTCTATTGAAGTTCCTCGATCGTTCCCCTAAAATATTCAATCATTTTGTAATAAGCCACATTGTTGGCTACAGCACGATTAAATAGGCACTTCAAATACTGGTAAGCATCAATTGCTCATCCAGAGGCATCTGATCAGAGGATGTCAATTATTTGGGCCTCAGTAAAGTCTGCATGACCAACTTTGAAATAGTCATTGCATTTATTCATCAAATCTGTATCATGAGCTGATAAGAGTTCCATCATGGCCACAAACTAGCAAAGACAAAATGAAAAATAAAATCAACAATGATGCGAACATAGAAGGTAAGAGAGAAATTCCAGACGAACAACAAAAGTTTATTTTTATTCATCACGATAAAGAAAAACACAGTCAGGGGTTACATCAAAAAAATAACACAATAAAAGACCCAAATAACTTTACACCTTCTCCTTATTTCCTACGACTTCTTCAGACGGTTTGGATGAAGGGGTTGGTTGGCCGGAGAGCAATGGCAATTGCTCGGCGATATGCTAGCTTGTTGGACTTGCTCGGAGGGTTGAACAACAGCAATAATAGGGACCTGCTCTCCTATCATCATAGAAGACTCATCTGATGCAACTTAATCTTCTTCTTCTTCTCCAGGAGAGGGAAGAGGGCCATGAGTATGCTCCTGGAATAACTCTGAATCTTCAGCAACCTTCAATTTCTTTAAAGCTTCTACCCATCCATCCCTAATATACTTAACACTGGCATACTCCATCTGAGAAGACATAACATCCAAGCCCTTATTCCAACCCTTATCCCAACCAGCACTAAAAGATTTTTTAATAGCAACTTTCCTTTTTGCTCTTTCCGAGGAAGTCTTTTCTCTAAGGAGCTCTTCGGCAAATTTCAGTTTTTCTTCTACCTCTGTCTTATGTCGCTCAGCATCTTGAAGCTTAGCAACATTTTCCTCAGCACATTTAAGCTTGAATTCAAGCTCCTCTTTACAATGTTCAGCATCCTTTAATTTCTTCTCCAACTCTTTGGAGGCAATCACAGCTTGATCACGATTTAGTTCAACAGACTTAAATTGTTTCTCCCATGCATCTTTTTCTTCCTCATACTTCTAACGACATTGCTTCAAATATTGAGATAATTCAGCAAAAGCTTCTTCTACCCCACCAGAGGAGGTGGAAGCCCTGATGGCTTCATCTATCTTCAAAATACTATTGAAACAAGTCACGAGCTGAAAAAAGGAAGAATTTTAAGTCAATATATGAATATAGTACTAGAAGATAAAGGACTCAGGCTAACAATACTTACTGACGTAATGTGTTGAGTAGCCAAAGTAGTAATTCTCTCACGAGAAAAGGTATCTTCAATGCCTTGGAATTCTGGGACAGCCTAAGATCTGATTAAGCCCATAGCAGAGCTCGGAGGAATAAGAGCTGGAATATTACCTTCAACATTTGAAGGTTGAGAGATAGGGTCAACAGATCTCTCAGTAGAACTTCTTTTCAATCTCCTCAGAAGATCAGGAACACTTTCAATTAAAGGTGCTATCTCTATTTGTGAAATGGCAATAGTTTCACTCGAAGGTGCTGTCTCTTTTGGAGGCACATAGGGCTTCTTGCCAATTTCCTTAGCAGCAGTAGAAGGGGGTACATCTATATTCTTCTTCCCCTCATCTGGGGCATTTTGTTTGTTCTTTTTTGCCTCCTCAGTGGCAAAGGCAGACTTGTCAAAAAATGCGGGAGCTTTCCTCTTCTTCATCAGATCAGTAATAGGAGTACTTAAATCCGAAGAAGATCCTTTCACACTAGTTTTCAAAGTTGGTATACAATCAAGATCAACCACCACAGGACGAACAATGAAAGATGAAGAGGGGCTTATGTATCTCAACACATAAGAAGCACACCTCGCATGCTCTCCGATAATTGATTGATGCAAGCCCTAGATAAGTTTTAAATGTTTTATGTTAACGTCAGTCTCTTTTAGAAGCTTCCTTTTACTGTCAACTGTAACAAACAAAATTAATGTCAGTGATTCATTTCATCGAATACAAAGAAAACAAGATTTTAAAAATAAAAACAACCTATCCCATTGCCATAAAGCGGACACCTGGGAACTTGGTACACATCACTTCCATTTAATGGAGGGTGTTGCCAATTTTTTATCACAACCCCATGATCAAAATAGTCCCTATTGGCATCGAGAAAATTAACAACTAAAGATCTATTCGAAAACGTTGTTTTTAAATAGAAAGTAGTGACACTAGTAACCCATCTATAGCAATACATAATTTCTAGAATTCCCAAATGAGTTCCATAAAGTTGATTCAACCTATGTACGCCATTAACCACCCTCCATGTATTTGGAACTACTCTTGCAGGTACAATATCGAAATATTGGAAAAACTCCAAACACAGGGGATTTGGCGGGAAAGAAAAGCCACACTCAGCTACAAAAAGACTTGGGAACCAGTGTCCCTCAGCCAAAGAAAATAAATCAGAAGGACAGGGTAGTTCTTCCAAAATAACCCACGAAGGGATTGAAAAATCAGACCAAAATTTATCCAATGATTCAACAAGATAAACCATGGTGAATAAAGTAAATAAAGAAGAAGGAAGAAAATCTTACAGAAGAAAGAGAGATCAGTTGACAATGAATGATGGAAAGAACGAAGGCACAAGATAGAGAGAAAATGAAAAGTTCATAGATACAGATTTGAAAAGTGGAAGATGATAGGATTTCTGTCACACTTAAATACTTTACCTCGGGAATAGAGAAAAAAATGATTACGAGGGAAGACGTTTGCATTTTCGACGGCTAAAAAAAAGGCATAAATATCAAAGTGATCGTGAAAATTCAAAATATTTATAAAGCTTGATATTATGCGCTCAAAAAGGAATTATATACAATGAAAATCTTCCTAAAATTCATGAAGACCAGTAATCCAAGAAGTTTCCAAACAAAATGTTCCACACTCTTCTTCAACCTCAATCGTGAAACACTGGGGGCTTCTGTTGATACCAAATTTAGTTTGTTGATGTGGACCAATCACATGAAGACACGTGTCAACCTACGTGGCAAATATAAATACTTTCAATGAACAACATACTGTCACCGAGATTCTCAGATAGTCCGAGCAACTTAAGCATACCGAGCAACTTAAGCGGTCCGAGCTACTTAGCGTGCAGAGCATCCAAATCAAGAAAACCAAAAGGAAGCTACGCATTAAATGTGCATTATTATCGTACATATGTATATGTCTACTAGATAACAGGCATTATCTTTTCATATGTACAACCTCAAGGCTATAAATACATTGTAACCTCCTCATAAGAAGGGGACTTCGGATCTCTTGGTAAACATATTATCGAGATTCAAGGCAAACAGTCAGCAATACAAAACAGTGGACGTAGGCAATTTTCAGAAGGCTGAACCACTTTAAAAATCCTTTGTTTTATTTATCTGCGATTGACTAATTATATATAACCTATTTTTTTACATCAACACAAGATTTCCTTGTTTAGAAGCAACATCATTTCTAAATTTCAAAATCTTTTTAAAATATTTAGACATTAAGCAATATAATTATCCAAATGGTCCAAATCACATTCCTTATCAGAGCCTAACTCAATGTTGGGAACAACACACTTAGGGTTGGTCACTTTAGACTCGAAAACAATATTGGGATTGGAATTTTTCTTTTATCCATTGGACAGTTGTTTCTTAAACTTTAATTCCATTTCCACTGTTTTGAGTTTGCTACTGAGGAATTCTGGAGTGAGGTTTTTATCATCCATCTCCTCAATTGCATATCTTTTATTATCAAACTTTGGAGGAAGTGATCTTAGAATTTTAGATACAATTTTGTTCCTATCATACACAATGCCATTAGCATGCAGTTTGGTAATTTTATTAGTCAACCGAATATAAAAGTCATCAAAAGTTTGAGTCTCAGTCATGATGAGTGTGCCATACTACTGTATAAGCATTTGGGTCTTGGCAGCCTTAACATGTGTGTCACCTTCAAGGGTAGTGACCATCGTGTCCCAAGATTCCTTAGACATTGAACAAATAGATATTCTCTTAAATTCATGTTCATTAATTGACTTAAAAATAGCATTCTTTCCTTTATTATTATTACAGGATATCAATTTTTCTTCCTCTGTGAACTCACTGAGCAGTTTCTTAACTCTTTCATTACTACCTTCTGTTGTAGGTTTAGTAAGATGTACATATCCATAGCATCCCAGGCTCATCTCCCAAGGTCCCTTAGATTAAGGCTATCATCCTTACTTTCCAATAAGGGAAGTTTGTCCCATCAAATAGGGGAGGCCTGGACATATTCCCTAATCTCTCATATTTCTCGTCCATATATTTGTTTGAAAAATAGTTTCGAAAATACAAGACCTAAAAGATTTTGTAAAAACCAAATTCCAAGATCTGATACAATTTGAAAATACCTAACTATGTTTTTTCACACAACTTAAAGGAGTCGTAGGTTTCTAATCTTTTTCTTAAAGAAACTCTTTTAGAAAACAAACCAGAAAGAACACTAGATGTATTTATAAGTTATTGAACGAGTTATTTCAGATATTAGAGAATAAGTTTTGAAAAACAAAACTAATTTTAATTATAGCACTAGTATAGAAGTAGGTATGAGAGAATTAAAAAATAAGCACAATACATAAGGATTTTAACATGGTAAAACCCCACCCAAACGGAGAAATATCCACGGTCGTCTCTACACCTCAAAATAAAAAAATCCACTAGAATGAGTTTAGGTTACAAGAAAGCATAAAATATTAAACACGTAATACATACCTAAATCTAAGTTAAGAAGTTATACCAACTCCATTTGGTTACTCCAACTCTTTAAGGCTTTGATTTGGTTCCTTCTCATTCTTCAGCTTGTTTCCTTAAGATCCTTCTTTACGTCGACTCTGAAGTTGAAATCTCTCAGCCAACACACTGATTTGAGTGTTGTAGTGTGATAGGTGTTGTGAGTGATGTCCCTACACATCCATGTACTCACACACGCTTATACACACAATTCCTATGAATTACAAATATCTCTAAGTATAAAATTCAATATTTTACAGTACTGAAAATGTATTTGATCTTTAAGACTTTGAAATTTTCAGATCTGTTTTCTTGATAGTCTTTAACAAGGAAATGCGCTAAGAATATTATTTGTATACAAATATTTAAAAATGAAAAACTCAGATCTGAAAGATTTGCAATTCCTTTTTCATTTTTGTAAAATAGAGAAGAGATTTGTTTGATAATATTTGATAAAAACAATTTTAAACCATATCCAACAAGAGAGGTTGATTTCTAGCCTAAAGAAATCAAGGCTTAATAAATTACGTGATTTCATCACCTTAAATTATTCATACAAGTTTCTATATAAAGAAACGAGTTCTGATTTGAGTGATTGTGTTAAGAATAGAGATAACAACCAAAGCGGGGTTGAAATAAAACGACAGAAAACCATCAAAACTCTTGAACTTTCAAAACTATTTTTTGGGAAACTTTTATAAGAGTTTTGTTTGGATTTCTAAATTTCTCTCGATTTCTCTCTCTCTCTCTCTCTCTCTCTCTCTCTCTTAAACCCTAAGGTTTACAAATATTGAAATTGAAGGGACCAAGGATCTGGAAGCCGGTCTCAAATCAGTGGTTGAGATTTGAGCGAAAGTTTGAATTCAAATCTTACGGTTATTAATGCATCGCAATTAAACAAGCGTTGATTGGTTCAAACGGATGGTATTGGGATAAAGCTTAAACGCAAGCAGACCATTGATAAGGATTCATCCAAAGAAGATAATTGAATCTCAGCTATGTGAGAGTAAACAAACACAAATACCGACGTTCTAAGTTGAACACATATATGGCTTAGATTACTCAAAGAACGCGTGTTTTTATGTTTACAAAATATCATTTACTACCCTAATATTCTCTGTTGCTTTCGGTTTCTACCCAACCTATATTTTAGGAAGTTTTGAATATACAAATTCAGCCCCAAACATTTTAAAAACCCTGAAATTATTTTTAGAAAATGATTTTTAAATGTTTTAAAAATTCCTAAAAATTCCAATTAAATGTAGAAAAATATTTTAATTCAATTTTAACACACACACCTCATACATGTTGTATGCAACTCAAAATATGCAAGCCTAAAATGTTGTGTGTTGGATTTCTACCTGTAAGTCCATCTCCTTATTGATGTTGGTTTATATTTGAAGATTATGACAAAGCAATGAAGTTTAGGGGAAAATAAAAATGACGAAAATTTTGTCTCTATTTCCAAACTAGATAAGCTCCTATATATTAGACTCAAGTAAGTCACATATATAGTGTGCTTCAATTGTACTAATATAGTTAGATGCAAATGCCTCTATTAAATTTCCACCCCTATCCTTGATGATGCGCCCCTGCCTTATCATTAATTGTTAAACCACTAGTATTCAACTTCTAAGCCTCCCATTTTTCACGACTGGGTATTTAACACATGCCCCAAGAGAATTATAAAGAGATTTTTATTAAAATTTGAGTCAATATTCAGGTAATGGGCCATGAGGTGATGTTTTCATGAATGCATATTCATTCATATCGATAATAGGAATTATATTTTAATTATTATATAAAATATTATTCTATTGAAAAATTTTGTTCATATTGAGAACTTGGTGTTCTTTTGCTCCACTAAAAAATTGTATTATTATTGTTGTGATATATATTGCTTAATTTCTCAATGCAATTAGCTTTTTTAATACTATTGTATTATTTTTCTTCTTCTCACAACTCTACAAAATACGCTTGAAAAGATATTTGGGATTTATGATGTGAGATTTCAACCCCTAACTTCTTAACCATTATTTTTATGTACTAATCTACTATTTTTATTTTGTTCTCAAGATAGACTATTAATACTACTGATGTGGTATTTTTTATTTCTTAAACAAGGTGAATAATCTTATAAAGAAAGGAATCTTTTCCCAAATTTTCTAAATTGTTCACACTTATTTGCGAAACAAAAAAACTTTTTGACTTAGATTACCGATTGAATACTTATAATAATACTCCTGAATAATTAACCATTACCAAAGGGTTCTTATCCAAGTCTAACCGAATTTTGCATCATAAATTCACTATTTATTTTTTTCAAGTATTAATCATCCTAAACACCCCAAATTTCACCCCAAATTTTTTCCAATCATCTTGAGGTAATTTATCATATTTCAAGTAATTTTTCAAAAGTCCTAAGCTCATTTACGGACATCCTAAATCATCTCAGAATTAACCTGATTAGGCATAAATTCTTCACATTTATCCCCTTAATTTCAGTATTTTTATGATCCCGTGCGGTGTAAATAGCTTGGATTTATCTCATATCTATGCTACTAACCCTTTTTGGTAAGTATTTCGTATTTTTGTATCTCTTATGTATTTTACAGGTATTTCATGCAAGAAAGATGGAAAAGAGAACTCAAAATAGTGAAAGAAACCAAGAATCAGGGAGTTGAAGGGAATTTTCGTAATTTTTTAGCCTTAGTCCGGAAGTGGGGCCAACGGGAAAGTTGAATATCTTTCAATTACAAGAACACTGGAAAAAACGACACCTCAATCCGAGCTACGGTGAAAGAGTTATGATCCCTTGAAGTTGCGGAAAAATCATAGAAGAAAGACTAGAAAGGCAAGTTCAAGGGAATTTTTGTAATTCTTCAGCCCGATTCCGGAGATGGGGCCTTCTGGAAAGTTGAAGATATTGTAACAATGAGAATACTGGAAAAAACGTTACCCAAATCCGAGCTACGGTGAAGGAGTTATGATCATTTGAAGTTGAGAAAAAATCCAAGGAAGAAAAGAAGAAAGTTGGAAAATATTCTAAGTGTTGAAAGAGGCCCAGAAACCAGCCAATTCACCCGAACCGGTACACCCAGAACCCGAACCGGTTCGCCCATTTGTCACGCTCCAGAACCGTTACAAAATTAGTCACGCTTTCTAAGTGTGACAAATTGGCAGATACGGGATTTTTATTTTGTGCTTATCTTTTAGCCAAAAGAGTTTTATGTTATGGGGACTCTTCTAAACGACCTCTAGCCTATATATTTAGTCATTAGGACTCTTTTTATCAGGATTTCATTCATGTAAAATCTCCATAACAATTAGGAACATCTAGGAGAAAGATTCACATATTTTACACCATTAATTCAAGAGCTTTTCCGGTTTTTCTTCAATCTTTGATTTCTTCTTGCATGTTCTTGTTCTTCAATCATGGTAACTTTTATTTCCAGCACTTTTATTATTATTCACCATGTTAGTCTAGGTTTTTAAAGGTTGGTATGCATGAACCCAACCTGATGTCTTAATTGCATGTGTATAATATTAGTCCTCTGAATTTAATGATTGATTATGACCGTATTGCGTAGTTACACAACAATTGTAGATCTTTATATCTCGTTTGCCTCTGGGTACTCGTGATGATTTAGAATGCAATTCGAGTGCTACTATCGCGATACTGATTTACTCATCCTCAGATTAAGTATGACGCGGGCTTGAACCTCGTATACGTAATGCTTGGGAGTACTAAATTCCGGGTCAAATTAATCAGTTAAATTTACGATTAGTTTTATATCATCAATACACTAGGGTTGGGGGATTGTGTCTCTACCTTAATTTTTCCAATTAGTTTTAGTTAACTTCTTTATTTTTCCCTTTTTCCTTTCTCACTCAATCATCATCTTTTACATTTTATTTTTTGAAGTAATAAGTTAATTAAAATCTATCAAACATTCCCTGTGGATTCGATACCCAGACTCGCTTCTGTACTCTGCAAGAGTGTAGTTAAAGTTTAGGTTTTTTTTATATCGAGGTTGGAAGCCGACAACAACGACTAGCGTATTTACACGGACGCTCGGTTTTCGACTCGATCATAACCCGATAACCAAAATCCATTAAAACAAACAAACTGGCCAAAGACATGGCAGCCGAACAGAGTTAAAATCCACAACTGTAGGCATGTTTTAAAAAGGCAAAAAAAGAAAAAAAAAGCAGATTCAAATATTATGAAAACCACTAATCCAACTTTATATTTGGATTCTACACAAAAATTTGGGCGAGGTGTTTTTCTTTAGTTTTTCTCAAATGTCTTCTGAAAGCACTTAACAAAATCTAAAATTCTCCAAAGTGACTCTTCTCATTCCTCTCGTTTTTGCCTCTTTTGAGATTCGTTTTTAGACTTTCTATTTTCGGTTCTTACACTTAGAATCATACCTAGAATTACTTATCATCAATATACATATTTTCTCATATCAATTGATGCAATAACCATCTAAACATGTGATCCAACATAAATGTTTGCAGAATTAATATTCACATCTTAATTCTACTTCAAAATTCACTATTTTTCCATATTTATCAATTAGGATCACATATATTCCCATTATGATTCCAATTCAAAATTTTAAATAAAAATTCTAACATTTATGTAGGATTTATCTTAAATTTTATATAATGTATTTCTGAAAAAAATCTTCATGAAATCTTTCTTAATACCCATGTTAACAGGTAAATCCCACCTAAAAGTTCATATTAATTTTTCACCAATAATGATATGAACTAAAATATAACATATAATACCAAAGAAATTTAAACACTTGCCTCTATTGTACAAATCTGATCTTTCTCTTTCAGATACTCAACCCGCAAGGATCCAAATCCCGAGATTGTTTAATCTCCTCCTGGCATGGTGTTAGTGAATTTTCTCTTAAATTCACCATCTCCTTTTGCCTCTCTCTCAAGCTAAAATTATTTAGAATTATATATGGTTTCCTCCGTTCTCTAAAATCCTTTTTATCTTCCCCTAATCCCAAAACTAGGTTAAATAATAACTATAAAATGACCGAATACTCCCGTGCGGGTCCCGTATTGCTTAAAAATTCCCTGAACCCAATTACAACCCCGATACCTAATTCTGACTATCTCGACCCATAATGGATCATCCATGAACTCGAAATCACCAACCGATTTACCTATTATTAATTTACCATCTTAGTTCCAACATGACCCCACACGCGTGCCCCAGATAAGATCCAGTCGACCCGTTGTTTTTACCCACTTACAACGTAATATAAAATAATATAATTTCATTTACTTATCACACAAGTTAATATAATAACACATAAATATTAATCCATTTCTCAGTAATTGATATTTATTCACATAAGTTTATTTTTCAATTAAATTACTCTGGAAGGTGTAATTTAAGTATTTCCAAAAATATGGGGTGTTACATAAAAGCCCATTATATTCTCCCTATATTATTTTGGGTGGTTTTTTTATGCAAATATTGACTAAAATCATTGCATAATGTGTTTAAGCTACTAATTTTATCATTTCATACTTAATCTTGAGGTAATGAATAAATATCCATGTATGATATGTTATTGATGACATGAAGAATTAATTCAAGCTGAAATATAAGCACGAATATGAGAAGTTATATGTTCCCTTAATTTATCTATGCGTGTATGGCGTACCTTGTTTTTTGTTGATCTCTCAATTGTAGGTAGACTATAATGAACCACATACTCAGAATCAGCAATCCTAATATTTTTTATTCTATTGGCCTGTCAAAAAAAGAACATTAAATAAGAAGTTTGTTATATGTTAAGAATATAGAGAAATAATATAATAACTGCATATGGTTTCTATTGTATTTAGCATAATGCAAACAAATTGTATTTTCTTTATTATTTTTTTCACTTAAATGTATATTCTCTTATTTACACAGGTGAGGTATTTGGAGAAACATTAAAGAATGAAAATTGCTACTCAAAATGGTAATCATGATAGCTCATTCTCAGGCTATTCTTTTTGCAATGCTTTACTGCTCCATGTTTTGGGACACTTTTTTCTCTACTAGAATTATCGGGCTATAACTTAGGCATATTGCTCATTTTTATATTTCTTAGTTTTTATATCTTAAAGACACACACGTGAATTGAGTTTGAATCACCTTATACTCTTGACTCACTTGAGTCTAGATTGTATAAGCGCTCATCTAGGTTGGAAATAAGTGACAAAATTGTGTCCCTTCCTAGAATACAAAAAGGCTTAGAAATTATCTAAGATTCATTCCTCTTATTTGTCTAATCAAAGGTATATGTACCAACACTCACACACATTAGGATTACATTCATATCTTGTGTAGTGCATATAATTGGTTGTGTGCGTGTTTTGTGTGCTAATTTCCCTAAAATTGATTTTTAATAATTTTTGGAAATTTTAAATGATTTTTAAAACACTTTTGATCTTAATTAAAATTAGTTTTATAAAGTATTGGGGTCATTATGTAATTCTGGATTGTTGGCTTTATTGGTTGAAAGTTCACTTGGGTAGAAACTGAAAGCGCTAGAGACTACAAGGTGTCTTGGTAATTATTTTCAAAACTCGCTTTTTAGCTTTAATCCTAGCCCTACACTTGTCGCTTATATATCGGTTTGATTTGTGTTTCTTCTAAGAGATAATCCCTGTGATCAATCTCAACCCTTGGATCGTGTTAATCAACGATCTGCATGCATTCTAATTCAATCCTGGTGAATCCCTCTTAAAACCAATCAGAAGCGTTTTAACTACTTCTTATCTCTAACCCTTGGATCAAAGTCAAACTGCCTAGACCAAATCGTAGCCCTTGATTTGGATCTGCATTCTCGAATCTTCTCAGCCCCTATATAAGCAGCCTTACTCTCAGTCTTTTAGAAGCTTTTGGTCATTTCGTCATTTGTAGAGAGAGTAGAGAGAGAAGAGAGAAGAGAGAAGAGAGAGAGACACCAGAGAAAGTTATAAACCCTAACCCTAAAACGTCCTAACATCTTTCAAACCCTAACCTCTTTCAAAACCAGTATTTTCCAAACACAACCTTGAGTGTTTGAGAGTTTTGAGTGTTGATTTCTTAGTTGTTTAATGTTGTAACCTCTTCGTTCTCATATCTTGTTTTCAATTTAAACAATTGATTAGATATGTGTTTCTACTTTTATAGAAATCTTAGATCTAGTCGTTGCATGTTATAGTACATATTGATTTGCATCTATAGTTTCTCATCTTGAGAAAACTTTTGTTGATTTGTTTGTGTAAATATTTTCAACTTCAAAATCAACAAAAGCATTTTTTGTTTCTAGTTCTTTTGAAACAAAACCTTTGACCTAGTTGGAATCGCACTTGGTGATTTTCAATCTCAAAAATATTTTCAAAATCTGAGATTGATTAAGATCTTGAAACATCTTCCGAGCAAGATAGCCGTGGATTGTGGGTTAATATTAAAGATCAAATAAGGTTCAAAGTTTCCTAAGAAGAGAGAAACTGAAAATCACAGCATATAGATCTTATATGTAATTTTATAGGACTATTTGTATAAAATCAGCGTGAGTGTGTGCATGCATGTGTTAGAAAGAACCTTCACAAACACTAGCACCCTACCACACTAAAAGTGTGGGTAATAAGATCTTGAAGCAAGAGTCGACGTAAAGAACTGGAACAAATTGGATGTTAGCAAACTGGAGAACAACATCAACAAACATAACTGCTGAGAAGTTAGAAGGACACCAGTGGGTACATTCGTAAACTTTTATAGGTCTGATTTGTGTGCATGTGTATTATATAGGTTGTAAATGTTATAATTTTTTTTAATGGAATTTTTGGTTTACGCCGTAGAGGGAGTCGTGGATGTTTTCTCAGTTGGGTGAGGTTTTACCACGTTAAAACTATCTTGTAATTAATCTTTCAACATCTCCTCATCCCTTTCTGTTTAGTGTGCTAAATTAAAAATGATTTTAGTTTTGTATTTCAAAACTTGTTAATTAATCTTGAACAGATCTCGTGCATAATTTTTAAACACATCTTGTGTTTAAACTGATTTGATTTCTAGAAAAGTGTTTCTTCAAAAAATAGTTTGGAGTTACTTAAATAGTTTAATCCTGTATCAAACGGCTTTAGTAACAGTTTTTCAATTGGTATCAGACCTTTGGAAATCTTTTTAAAAGATCTTGTGTTTTTGAAATTATTTTCTTACAATCATAACAATGGACGAGAAAAATGAAAGATTTGGTTACTTGACCAGACCCCCACTCTTTAATGGAAACAACTTTGCTTACTGGAAGGTAAGGATGGTTGCTTTCATACAAGGAACCTTGGGAGATGATGTCTGGGATATTGTTGAAAATGGATACTCTTATCCCACTAAACCAGCCACTGAAGGAAGTAATGAGAGGGTTCAGAAAGCATTAAGTGAGTTCACACAAGAAGAGAAGCAGACTTTTCGTAATAATAACAAAGGCAGAAATGCTATATTTATGTCCATAAATGAACATGAGTGTTGATGTAAAAAATTAGATCACTCTAATTATTCAATCACAGATAAATAAATGAGACAAAGAATTTTAAAGTGGTTCAGCCTTATAAGAATGGCCTACGTCCACTGTTGTTTTATTCCTGAGTGTTTGGGAATTCTCGATTACAAGTTCTATCAAGAAATTTCGGTCTCGATTCCGGGTCCTCTACAGTGAGGATTGTACAATGTATTTACATCCCTGAGGCTGTAATGTGAAAGGGTAATACATTAAATGGGATACATGTGAAAGGATAATACATTTAATGCCCCTTAAGCGTGTGCGTCTGAATGATAAGCATTTAATGAATCAGTTGAACTGTTGGTTATCCCGCTATTAATGCTTTGTTCGAGGTGCAGCTCGGACCGCCTAAGCTTCTTGGTACTTAAGAGTTCCTTAGTGAGGTCCTGTTCCTCAGAGCGTATGAGTTCCTCGGGGAAGTAGTGTTCCTCGGGGAAATAGTCTTCCTCATTGTTATCTTATTCCTCGAAGCGTGTGAGTCAGCAGACTAAATTTGGTATCAATAGAAGCCCCCAATGTTTCATAGTTCGAAATTTGAGGAGTAAGGAACATTCTTTCTCGGAATATGGTAACTTTAAATGGTCCTCCTGATTTTTAGGAGTGTTTCCTTTGTATTTATTTCTCCTTCTAAATTCGTAGCATTATGCTTTTTTGAATTTTTATAACCGCCTCAATTTTTGCGTACTTTTTGTCCTTTTAGCCGCTGTTGCCCGCTTTGATTCCCGCGCCCCTTTTCATTTTTTTTGCCGCTGGTAATGTAATGATCCTTTTTTGTAATCATTACTTCACCATTTCCCAAGGCAAGGTATTTAAACTTTACAAACACTCCGATCGTCTTCTACCTTTTTAAATTTTTATCTTCGAGTTTTCCGTCCTCTCTTTCTCTCCTGTGTATTCATCTTTTCCATCGTCCGTTGTCATCAGATCCACTCTTTTTCTCTAAGATTTTCGTCATTCTTCTTCATTTCTTTAATTCATCATGGTTTAGCCTGTTGAATCTCTTGATAAGTTTCGTTCTGATTTTTCCATTCCCTCCTGGGTTGTTCTGGAAAAACTTTCTGAGCCTTCTGATTATTTTCGCTTGGCTGAGGGACATTGGTTCCCCAGTCTTTTTATTGCTGAGTGTGGATTTTCTTTTCCACCAAATCCCTTGTGTTTGGAATTCTGTCAGTACTTTGACGTTGTTCCTGCAAGAATAGCCCCCAACATATGGAGAATAGTTAATGGGGTGCATAGATTAAATCAAATCCATGGAACTCACATAAGAATTCCTGAGATTATGTTTTTCTATAGATGGGCAGTTAATGATAACATTTTTTATCTAAAAATTAGATTTTTAAATAGAGCCGTAGTAGTCAATCTCCCTGATGCCAATAGGGATTATTTTGAGCATGGGGTTGTCATAAAAAATTGGCAACACTCTCCATTAAATGGAGATGAGGTTTACCAGAGTCCCAGATGCCCTCCTTATGGCAATGGGATAGGTTATTTTTATTTTGTTTTACTTATTTTAAAATCATGCTTCTTTTGTGTTTGATAAAATGTGCCACTGATATTTCAATGTTTATTTATTTATTTGCAGTTGACAGTAAAAAAAAGTGTCCAAAGGAAGCAGACGTGAATATAAGACATCTGAAACTTATTTGGAGTCTGTATCAATCTGTTGCTGACGAGCATATCATGTCGGCTTCATATCTGCTACAATACAAAAGCTACACCACTTCTTTCACTGCTCGTCCAGTGATAAGTGAATCAGAGCCAGTACCAGCTTCCACCAGTTCCTCGCCAGAATCTCACGTCCCTTTAAGCGAAAGGATGAAGAGAAGAAGACCTCCCACTTTGTTCGAGAAACCTTCCTCTGGTTCTGGAGAGGTAAAAAGAAATAAAGTTGATGTCCCAGGGGAGGGGACAAAGAAGAATGATGTGCCTTCCTCGGCTGCTGTCGTGAAGGTTGTAGAGAAGCCCGCAGTGGCTCCGAGCAGGTCTGCTGCTCTTGGAGAGGTGATTGTAATATCACCGACCAAGGGTTCTTCCTTGGTTGAATCTGTTCCTGTTCCCCCGAGGATGCTGAAGAAGAGATCCTCGGTCAATTTGGCTGACACCACCACTCAGCCCACAACTGTTGGGATAGGTGTTCCGACTTTTGCTCCTCCGAGATCAGCCATAAGCTCGGTAAAGTCCTGGATCATTCCCGAGGTCCAAGTTACTGAAGAAAACCTTACTCGGGACATGATCACCTCGTTATCTGCTCGTAACCTTGCTTCTGTAAGTCTTCTTACTTTGAAATTTTCATATTTCCTTTGTTATTTCTGTTTCTGACTTGCTTTCTTTTTACTTTCACAGTTGACGAGTAAGGCACCTTATACCTTTGACTTGCTTGAGTCTACATTGTATAAGTGCTCAACTAATTTGGAAATATTGACAAAATTGGTAGTCCATCCTAGAAACCAAAAAGCCTCAGAACCTATCTCTCTTATCCTCTTCAATGATCCATGATGGTATAAAATGAACCACACTACACACAATTAGAAGTGCATACATGTGTTCATATTGCTTAAAATTGAGTGTGTGTTTAATTCCCCTTGAATTGGAGCTTTAATAATTTTTTGGGAATTTTTAAATATTTTTTAAACCTTTTAAACATCTTTTAAACATTTTTTTAATAAATGTTTTTATTAATAAAATGGGTTTATAAAGTTTGTGGGGTTAATATACTATTTTAGAAACTTCATTTTTCACTGAAATGTTTGGTTGGGTAAGATCTCAAAGCGCTAGAGACTTCAGGGTGATGTTTTGTAATTATTTTGATGCGCGTGTGAGAGCCTCTAACAAGCCAACACTTGTCATCCTCCGGGTGAATGTATTTGTGTTTCTTATGTGAGAGGGTTGGATGGATGATTGTTGATCGTTGGATCATTCCTCATCAAGGGTCTCCATGTGTTCTTGGTTAATCCCGGTGCTATCCACATGAACCAATCAGAATCATTTTTAATCACCGCTGTTTTATAACCTTTGGATCAAGTCAAAGCTGGCATGACTTGATCTCAGCCCTTGATTTGCCTCGAATATCCAGAACCTTCCCTCATCCCTATATATACCCTCCACTTCTCAGCCTTAGAAAACTTTTGGGCATTCGTCTTTCTGAGAGAAAAAAAAATAAGAGAGAAGAGAGAGAGAAGAGAGAAAAGAAAAGAGAGAAGAGAGAGAAAGGAAAACCAGTTAACCAAACCCTAACCCTAAACAGTTCATCTTCTCAGAAACAAACCTTCGTACATTTAACCCCAAACACAACCTGAGTGTTTGAGAGAGAGAGAGAGAGAGAGAGAGAGAGAGAGAGGTTTGTTCATATCGTTGCTGTAACCTCTTGATCTTTAGATCTTGTACACAACTTAAACATTTGTGTGAAGATCTAGTTTCTTTTTCATAGAAACGTTAGATCTACATACTATATGTTACATTTTCACTAGATCTGCATTTTATACTTGATTTAAGAAAATCTTACTGATTTGGTGTTTAAAATGTTTTCTGGTTTCTTTTCTTACGAAACTTAATCCTGACCTAGTTGGATTCTCACTTGGAGGGTTTTCAATCTCATAAATGTTTTCAAAAGATATTGATTAAGGTCTTGACAGATTTCTAAAGCAAGATCTCCATGGAATCTGGGTTATCTTTAAAGGTCAAAAGGATTTGAGTTCTGTGAGAATGAAATAAATTAAAATCACTGCATATAGACTTTATATGTAATTTACTAGGACTGTTTGTAAATCTAAGTGTGTGTGAGTTCATGCATGTGAATAGGAATCACTTCACAACACTTAACACACTAATACACTGGAAGTGTTGTGTTTAAGATCTGAAATCATTGAGTCGACATAAGGAAGCTAAAGCAAAGGAAGTTAGCAAACTGGAGGAACATCATCAACAAATCAGATCTATGAGAAGTTAGAAGGACACCAAGTGGGGTATATTCCTAAACTTAGAATAGGTTGATTTGTGTTCTTGCATGTTGTATAGTTTGTAACTAATTTTTGTTATTTGTGGATTTTTGTTTTTGTGACTTAGAAGTCACCGTGGATGTTTCCTCTGTTGGGAGAGGTTTTACCACGTTAAAATCATTGTGTTGATTATCTTCATCTACTCATCTCATTCTATAAGTGTGTTGAATTTTTGAAACTGCCTTGGTTTTAAAAAATGATTACACAATCTTAATTACTCTTGTACATAAGTTTCTTTGTAAACACATCTTGTTTATAATTTTTATTTTCAAAAGAAAAGGGTTTCTCCAACAAACATTCGGAGTTTCTTATACAGTTTAACCTTCTGTTAAACGGCATTAGCGACGTTTTTCAATTGGTATCAGAGCCCTGTTAACTTTTTATTTCAAAAGATCTTGTGTTTCTGAAATCGTTTTCTGAAAAATCTAACTATGGACGATAAGAATGAAAGGTTTGGTAATGTGTCCAGACCTCCACTCTTTGATGGAAACAACTTTGCTTACTGGAAAGTAAGAATGGTTGTCTTCATCCAAGGGAATTTAGGAGATGATGTCTGGGACATTATCGAAAATGGATACACTTATCCTACTAAACCAGCCACTGAAGGAAGTAATGAGAGGGTAAAGAAAAACTTAAGTGAATTTACCCAGGAAGAGAAAACCATTTCTTGAAATAACAATAAAGGCAAGAATGCCATTTTTATGTCTATTAATGAGTATGAGTTCAAACGAATCTCATCTTGTGCCACTTCTAAGGAAGCTTGGGACACATTAATCACTGCCCATGAAGGAGACTCAAGAGTTAAAGCTGCTAAAACTCAAATGCTTATCCAGCAGTACAACTCTTTGATCACGACTGATTCTGAATCTTTTGATGATTTTTACATGAACTTAACTGATATAGTCACTAAGTTGCATGCTAATGGTATTACCTATGATAGAAATGAAATTATTTCTAAAATCCTAAGGTCATTACCACAAAAGTTTGACAGTAAGAGGTATGATATTGAGGAAATGAATGATCAAAACCTTACCCCTGAGTTACTCAGTAGCAAACTTAGGACTGTGGAAATGGAATTAGACTTTAAGAAATAATTAAATTATTCTCAAAGAAAACAGTCCAACTCTAACTTAAGTTTTACCTCTAAGATACCCAAACTTGAGTCCAATTTGACCAACTCTGACTCTGATGAGGAGTGTGATATAGACAAACTAGATAATCAGATTGCCTTAATGTCTAAACAATTTAAGAAAATTGTCAAATTTCGAAACAAACAGGCAACTAAACAAGGCAAGCCTAATTATCCTACTCTGTCTAATCCCAAACCTCATGAGAGAAGTCTAGACAAACATCCTAAGGACAAAAATTCCAGATCCACTAGAGACCTTAAAAAGATTGAATGTTTTAGATGTGGGAAACTAGGTCACATTGCTCACGACTGCAGAGTTAATCTCAATAAAGCCAACACACACAATAGAGCCAATGTCTGTAAAACTTGGAATGATTCAAGTGACTCTGATGAATTGGAACTTGAGTCATCTAATGTACTTGACCCTTGCATGTCCTTTTATGCTAAGATCATTTACAATGATGATATGCCTGTGTGTGATAATGATGCTTCTACTCTTGCTTGTGTGAATACTCCTTTGATTGGCCTAGATGCTTTATTGTCTGAAAATGTTGCTAGTTCTAGTTCCGTGTGTGTGAGTAAAAGTGATCTCGATAATGACGATGCAAATGGGTGTGTGAGTACTAAAACTAAATCATTAGGGGTCACTACACACACTTCACTTAGCGACTCAGACACAGATGACCTCCCAGATATCCATACCTTGTATGCTAAAACTCTTTAAAAAGGCACTAGACTGGAGAAAACTGTTAGAGACTTGACTAAGAAATTAGATGATCTAAGTCTTATAGTGAAGTTGAATGCTGAAGAGTACACTAACCAGTGTCTGACTCATCAATCTGAAATTGAAACTTTTGATCAAAAATTAAAAGATTTGACCAAAATTAATGAAACCCTGGAAATGAAATACAAGGGAACATTATTAGAATTGGAGGAAGCAAAAACAAAGACAGCTACTATTTTCAAAAAGTTTTCTAAGTTTGAAAACAATTCAAATTGCTTTACTGACTTTGTTGTTAACTCCAAGACCAATTCTGATGATAGAACCGGTATTGGATTTTGCCCTAAGAACAAATCTCAAACAACAAAACTTGAACCTATTAAGTTTGTGTCTGGGGGCAAAAGTCCAATTGAAACATGTCCAGACTTTCATTTGATTAAAAATGAATTTGATTAAAAGCAACAACAGAAAGACATTGGAGAGTCTAGTACTTCTAAGGCTGACACTGCACTTAAGACTAAATACGTCTGTCCTTTTATCAGAAAGGCTGATTCTACCTATAAGACCATACCTCCTAGGAATAACACCTCTGAACAGAATGCTGTCAAACCTATCTTTAGAAGTTTTCCTAAGGAAGTTCATCCCTCGAGCAATCAATATTGCTCCTACTGTGACATTTATGGTCATTCCTTTGAAGGTTGTTATGCTAGGCGTCTAAATACCCCTGTTTACAACACTTCTATCTACAAGAACTTTAACTATTCTAGGCAAAGTTGTAACAATTATGTCCTTCCAAGACAACCTAATATGAACTCTAACTATAGAAATAGAAAGACCAAAAGTAAGAGTTCATTTAAGAGAAAGGCTCCCAGAAACTTTCCTAAACCAAAAGCTCAACTTTTTCACAACAATCAGTTTGCTGCTCCAAATGTTTTTCAACAAAAAACTGAGTCTCGAAAATTTTATCAAATGAGGGAAAACTTGTGCAAAATTAAAACTAGAGCTATTTGGGTTAGAAAAGATGATCTTTTACCTCAAATGAAGTGTAACATTGTCATCACTGCTTTAAAAGCTGAACACACTTCATCTGGTTGGTATTTAGATTCAGGATGCTCCAAACATATGACAAGAGATGAAACCAAACTTTTAAACAAAACCAGATTTGCTGGTAGGAAAGTAGTTTTTGGTGATGGTGTTTCATCTCAGATCATAGGTAAAGGAACCCTAAAAGAAGAAGGAATGCCTGTTCTCGAAAATGTTCTATTAGTTAAAGGCCTTAAAGCCAACATCCTAAGTATATCACAATTTTATGACTCTGACCATACTGTCACCTTTTCAAAGAACAATTGTAAAATTTTAAATGATAAAGGTGAATGCATTATTACAGGATTTAGAACACCTGACAATTGTTATACTGTCAAGACTAGTTCTGAAACATGTAACATTGTCAGAATGGATGACAATGAAATCTGGCATAATCGTATGGGTCACTTAAGTTATGATATCCTTGGTAGATTGTCTAGTCAAGAGATAGTTATAGGTATTCCTAAAATTAAACCTATTTTAAGTGTTGTCTGTGGCATTGCCAGGAAGGAAAAATAGTTAAGACTTCGCATAAAAAGGTTAAAGACATTCTCACCTCTAGACCTTTAGATCTCATCCATATGGACCTTATTGGTCCCTCTAGAACTGTTAGTCTTTGTGGACACAGTTATATCCTTGTCATGGTTGATGATTTCACACGATTCACTTGGGTTGCCTTCTTAAAACATAAATCTGACACGTTTAAGAATTTTTTGAAAATTCTTCTAAGAATTGAAAATGAGAAGGACACACAAGTCAATCGCATTCGTAATGATAGAGGGGGAGAGTTCATAGACACAGGAATAGTTGAATATTGTGACTACAACGGTTACAAACATGAATTCAGTGCCCCTAAAACTCCTCAGCAGAATGGCATTGCTGAAAGGAAAAACCGAACTCTTCAAGAGATGGCACGTGTCATGTTACATGCCAAATCCCTACCTAAATACTTTTGGGTAGAATCTATTAAAACCGCCTGTCACATCACTAATAGGGTCTATCTTAGGAAAAACTCTAAACAAACCTCTTATGAGTTGTGGTACGGTAAGAAGCCTAATCTAAAATACCTAAGAACCTTTGGAAGTCAGTGTTATGTCTGTAAAGATAGAGAACATCTGTCTAAATTCGAAACTCATGGTGATAAAGCCATCTTCTTAGGATACTCTCCAAACAATCGTGCTTATCGTATATACAATCTGCGTACTAAGGCCCTTATGGAATCGATAAATGTAATTGTAAGTGACACTATTGTCGAAAATAAGATATCTGAATCACCTATTGTGGTTGAATCTGAAAATGATTTCAAAACTGATTCACCAGAAATAGATGACTCATTACCTATTGAGAGTCCAGAAGTACCTGGCTGGGTATCTAAAGATCATCCCATTGACAACGTGGTCGGTAATCTTAATGAGCCAGTTCGTACTAGATCCCAGTTAAGAAATTATGCTAATTATGCATGTTTCGTCTCCCTTGTGGAACCGAAAAATGTTAATGAAGCATTGAATGACACACACTGGATTTCTTCTATGCATGAAGAACTTTTACAATTTGTCATTCACGATGTCTGGTATCTTGTACCTCGGCCTCAAAATAAAAATATTATAGGAACACGTTAGATTTTCAAGAACAAATCTGATGAAAATGGGGTGATTCTTAGAAACAAAGCTAGATTAGTTGCTCAAGGCTACTCTCAAATAGAAGGAATAGATTTCAGCGAGACATTTGCCCCTGTCACTCGTCTTGAATCTGTTCGACTTCTTTTCGCCATAGCTTGTTACTTAAAATTTACACTTTATCAAATGGACGTCAAATCTGCCTTCTTAAATGGAATTCTGTCCGAAGAAACGTATGTAGAACAACCCAAAGGGTTCATTGATCCTAAACACCCTAATCATGTCTTTCGTCTAAAAAAGGCTCTATATGGCTTAAAACAAGCTCCTAGAGCTTGGTATGAACGCCTTTCCAACTTTTTGTTGGATAAGGGTTTTAAGAGAGGAGGAAATGACCAGACTCTCTTTGTCAAACATTTTGACAAAAACATTATTATAGCCCAAGTCTACGTAGACGACATCAT
The DNA here is from genome assembly GCA_949130495.1 of Sambucus nigra. Taxonomy (NCBI): domain Eukaryota; kingdom Viridiplantae; phylum Streptophyta; class Magnoliopsida; order Dipsacales; family Adoxaceae; genus Sambucus; species Sambucus nigra. The sequence continues at coordinate 197,614,728 of OX422217.1, read as the reverse complement.
TTTCGGGTCAACTTCAAACTCTGAAGCTAAATCCTTTTCTGCTAGTATGCATAAGGAATTCCACATGTCCCTTATGGGGGAGCTACAACTTTTCTTAGGATTTCAAGTGAAACAGAATTCTGATGGTATTTTTGTATCTCAAACCAAGTATGCCTTAGATCTTGTTAAGAAATTTGGTTTAGAGAATGCTAAAGTTGCCAAAACGCCTATGAGTACCACTGTTAAATTATGTAAAGATGAACATGGAAAGTCAGTTGATTCCACACTTTATCGTAGTATGATTGGTAGCCTACTCTACCTAACTGCCTCACGACCAGACATAATGTATGTCGTATGTCTGTGTGCTCGTTACCAGAATAACCCTAAAGAGAGCCATTTATCGAGTGTAAAACGTATAATAAAGTACATAAAAGGCACTCTTAATCTTGGACTTAGGTACACTAAGGATACCTGTAGCACCATCATAGGGTATACTGATGCTGATTGGGCCGGTTGTACTGATGATAGTAAAAGTACATCAGGTGTCTGTTATTATGTCGACAATAATTTAGTTGGCTGGAGTAGCAAAAAACAGAATTGCACATCATTATCTACGGCTGAGTCCGAATATATAGCAGTTGGAAGTTGTTGTGCTCAATTATTATGGATAAAACAGATGTTAAGCGATTATGGGATTAAAGAAGATCAATTACAATTATATTGTGACAATCAAAGAGCCATTAACATATCTAAAAACCCGGTTCAACACTCGCGAACTAAACATATTAAAATAAGGCATCATTTTATACGCGAACTTGTTGAAACTAAGGAATTAGAAATTCATTACCTGCCTACTGATCTGCAACTTGCAGACATGTTTACTAAACCTTTGGACTATAACAGATTTCTGTATTTGCGAAATTCTATAGGCATGGTATGCGCTGATTAAACTCTCAAGACTTTAAGTTTTACCCTTTGTCCATTTGAGACAAAATGGGGGAGAAATTTGAGTTTTATGAGTTCATTTTTTGTTCACATTTCATCTAAACTGCTTGATCTTAGTGTGTATATTTACAGGAATCTCTTCTTCTGATTGTCTACCGTTTCTAGTGTAAAAATTTGTAAATAGTTGAGTTATGTAATTTTTGACTTTCTAGGAATTGGGTAGATAGTATCTTTTGTATAGGACTAGGTTTTATTTTTTTGTTCCCTACGAGTTTTAAGCTAACTCAAAGGAGATTTTGTCTCATATTTCCAAAGGGGGAGATTGAAGAACCTTATACCTTTGACTTGCTTAAGTCTACATTGTATAAGTGCTCAACTAATTTGGAAATATTGACAAAATTGGTAGTCCATCCTAGAAACCAAAAAGCCTCAGAACCTATCTCTCTTATCCTCTTCAATGATCCATGATGGTATAAAATGAACCACACTACACACAATTAGAAGTGCATACATGTGTTCATATTGCTTAAAATTGAGTGTGTGTTTAATTCCCCTTGAATTGGAGCTTTAATAATTTTTGGGGAATTTTTAAATATTTTTTAAACCTTTTAAACATCTTTTAAACATTTTTTTTATAAATGTTTTTATTAATAAAATGGGTTTATAAAGTTTGTGGGGTTAATATACTATTTTAGAAACTTCATTTTTCATAGAAATGTTTGGTTGGGTACGATCTCAAAGCGCTAGAGACTTCAGGGTGATGTTTTGTAATTATTTTGATGCGCGTGTGAGAGCCTCTAACAAGCCAACACTTGTCATCCTCCGGGTGAATGTATTTGTGTTTCTTATGTGAGAGGGTTGGATGGATGATTGTTGATCGTTGGATCATTCCTCATCAAGGGTCTGCATGTGTTCTTGGTTAATCCCGGTGCTATCCACATGAACCAATCAGAATCATTTTTAATCACCGCTGTGTTATAACCTTTGGATCAAGTCAAAGCTGGCATGACTTGATCTCAGCCCTTGATTTGACTCGAATATCCAGAACCTTCCCTCAGCCCTATATATACCCTCCACTTCTCAGCCTTAGAAAACTTTTGGGCATTCGTCTTTCTGAGAGAAAAAAAAATAAGAGAGAAGAGAGAAGAGAGAGAGAAGAGAGAAAAGAAAAGAGAGAAGAGAGAGAAAGGAAAACCAGTTAGCCAAACCCTAACCCTAACCCTAAACAGTTCATCTTCTCAGAAACAAACCTTCGTACATTTAACCCCAAACACAACCTGAGTGTTTGAGAGAGAGAGAGAGAGAGAGAGAGAGGTTTGTTCATATCGTTGCTGTAACCTCTTGATCTTTAGATCTTGTACACAACTTAAACATTTGTGTGAAGATCTAGTTTATTTTTCATAGAAATGTTAGATCTACATACTATATGTTACATTTTCACTAGATCTGCATTTTATACTTGATTTAAGAAAATCTTACTGATTTGGTGTTTAAAATGTTTTCTGGTTTCTTTTCTTACGAAACTCAATCCTGACCTAGTTGGATTCGCACTTGGAGGGTTTTCAATCTCATAAATGTTTTCAAAAGAGATTGATTAAGGTCTTGACCGATTTTTAAAGCAAGATCTCCGTGGAATCTGGGTTATCTTTAAAGGTCAAAAGGATTTGAGTTCTGTGAGAAAGAAATAAATTAAAATCACTGCATATAGACTTTATATGTAATTTACTAGGACTGTTTGTAAATCTAAGTGTGTGTGAGTTCATGCATGTGAATAGGAATCACTTCACAACACTTAACACACTACTACACTGGAAGTGTTGTGTTTAAGATCTGAAATCATTGAGTCGACATAAGAAAGCTAAAGCAAAGGAAGTTAGCAAACTGGAGGAACATCATCAACAAATCAGATCTATGAGAAGTTAGAAGGACACCAAGTGGGGTATATTCCTAAACTTAGAATAGGTTGATTTGTGTGCTTGCAAGTTGTATAGTTTGTAACTAATTTTTGTTATTAGTGGATTTTTGCTTTTGTGACTTAGAAGTCCCCGTGGATGTTTCCTCTGTTGGGAGAGGTTTTACCACGTTAAAATCATTGTGTTGATTATCTTCATCTACTCATCTCATTCTATAAGTGTGCTGAATTTTTGAAACTGCCTTGGTTTTAAAAAGTGATTACACAATCTTAATTACTCTTGTACATAAGTTTCTTTGTAAACACATCTTGTTTATAATTTTTATTTTCAAAAGAAAAGGGTTTCTCCAATAAACATTCGGAGTTGCTTATACAGTTCAACCTTGTGTTAAACGGCATTAGCGACGTTTTTCAACGAGCTGCTTTAATATAATCCTGAAGAAGGATGAAGCGATTAAAGCTTCATGCTCCTCGTCCAGTGTAGAGGGAGCTCTGGCATAAGCTATCAAGTCTTTGGACGATTCTCTCCAGACATATGCTACTGACTAGGCTGTCTGGGAGAAAAAGCTTGCCTCCACCGAGCAAGAGAAAGATCGAGCTATTGATGCCTCCAAGGAGTTGGAGAAGAGAATAAATTCCTTGGAGAAGGCAAATAAGGAACTCGAAGAGAAGCTCAAAACTGCTGAGGAGCTTGAAGATAAGCTCAAGGCTGCTGAGGAGGAGCTGGCTCAACTTAGGGAAGTAGGTCGGCAGAAGGAGGAGATTGAAAACAAATTGAAAGCTGCTGATAACCTGTTGTCCGAGAATCTCTCCTCGGAGAAATTGAAGAGGAAGATGGTTGTGAAGAAGTCCTTCAGCGTTGGCTGGGACAAGGGGTGGAACAAGGGGTTGGCTGTTATGGTGTCGCAAGTAGACTATAGAAGTCTCAAATACTTTAGCGATGGATGGGTTGCTGCTCTCCAGGAAATGAAAGTTGATGAATCTTCTGAGCTTTTCCAGCAACACATTTCTTGTCCCCCTCCAACTCTTGAAGACTTAGAAGAGGACGAAGCTGCCTCCGAAGAGTCTTCTATGGTGATGGGAGATCATCCCCCAGCCATCTAGCCTACTGCCGGGGAACAAATCGTTACTTCTTCCGAGCAATCGTTGGCACTCCCCGAGCAACTTTGTACTCCTTCCGAGTAGCCTACTTCCTGGTCCCAGCCTCTCGAGAAGGTTTTGGGAGACAAGGAAAAGGTGTAGAGTTGTTCGGGTTTATCTTTACATTTTTCTTTTATCAATTGTAACCCAGCATATGTAACTCTGAACTTTATGATCTAATAAAACTTGGAATTTTTGCATACTGTTGTCTATCTTCATACTATGTCTTGATTCTTATTGATTACTGCTTTTTCTTTCTCTGCTAGTTTCTGGCCAGGATGGAGTTGTTATCTTCCCATGATATAAAGATGTTGCGATAATGTAATGAATATTTTAAAGCTGGTCACACAGACTTGAGTGCAGCACAAGTTGTAGACATCCTCGGCCAAGATGCTTCAGAACATTCAGTGGAAGCATATCAATATTTGAAGTGTCTCCTCGATCGAGCAGTGGCCAATAATGTGGCCTATTATGATATGATCGAGGATCTCCAAGGCACCCTCGAGGACCTTCAACTACAGTACAAAGAATCCACTGCCCTGTTGCATGATGGGTACGAGAAGAAGTACCAGCAACTTAATGCTGACAAGGGGTATGAGAACCGCTTCACTAGCTACGAGGTGAGGGAAAGAACTCTGAGGGGCAAGGTCGAGGAGTGTAGATAAATTTCCGAGTTTCTAGAGCAAGAGAACAATAACTTACAGAAAGAGTTATCACAGTTGAAGTCTGCAGCCTCCTCTTCAAAAGCCTTAATCCCAGTGACCGATGAGGGATTCTCGTTCCTAGAGGTCGAGAATGCCAACTTGAGGGATGAGTTGGAAACCTTGCAAAGGTCTGTCCCTTCCGCATCTTCTCGAGGTCGAGCAAGGGCTCCTCGAGGACGAACAAGAGCAGCTCAGATTCCTGTCGAGGAACAAAGGACTCAGTCTGCCGTAGAAAACCAGGCCTTCCAATTAATGGCGAAGAACCAGGCTTTGGCTGAAATGTCAAAGAAGATCAGAGACCTGGAAGAGCAACTCTCCACGCAGAAGTCTACCTTGGAGAACAAAGAGATCTTCATCAAAAATCTCCACGAGCAGCTAGACAAACTAACATATCAGTTCCACAAATAGCCCAGGGAGTTCTGGATGGCTGGATACAATGAAGCTTTCTTTCACTTGGACGATCGTATCCAGAATGCCAATAACGAGGGATACAAGTAAGGCTGATTGAATGCCTTAGGTGTGCTACAGATCGAAGAGGGTCATTACCTGTGGGACTACCATGATCCCGGGCTTCTCGACTTACCCGTGCCACCATTCAAACTGGATATGAGTTGGATCCCTACTCGGGCAATTCCTCGGAGCTTGATTTCTAAGTATCTCGACGACTACAATCTCCATTCAATTGTTGAAGTATCTTGTCCCGATCATCTTCTAGATCGACCATTTGTAGTGAATGTCAGGATGTTAAAGGATCTCAACTTCATAAATTCTCCTCTGGCTTTAAATGATCCGCCTGCTGGCGAGGAACCTGTGTCAAAAGCAGAGGGGAAAAGACCAGTAGAATAGGATTTTTGATGTAATTGTTAGTATACATATCAATGTAACTTTCATTTTATTATCAATGTAATTTGTTTTGGATTTAATGAAAGACTTTCATTTTTATTCGCTATTGTTTTATAACACTTTATATTTGTGCATGCATATCTAATAAAAAATAACAATATTGTGTAGTTTGAACTTGTGATAGTCATTTGGCAAAAACAACATTTTGTTTTTCGACCAACTTAGTAATAATTACGAGTATAAAAAATGTTACTCGATCATTTAATAATAAAGTTTTGTTACTCGAACATCTTAGCAATAAATTAATAAGTATAAAAATGTTTAAAATGTTTCCAACCAACCAAGGTTGTTAAATTCTTCATGTCAACCACCTACAATTAGTGAGTTTTATCCCCAACCAGCTATAGTTAGTCTTTTTGAAATAATTTTGCCCATAAAATGTTTCCGACCAACCAAGGTCGGTAAATTTTCTTTGTCGACCAACTACAGTTGGTGGGTTTTTATCCCCAACCATCCATAGTTAGTAGACTTTGGTGCTTTCTGGAATAATTTTACCTCCCGACCAACATAAGTTGGAATTTTCGAGAATATATTTACTTCCTAACCAACATAAGTTGGCATTTTTAGGAATATTTTGTTTTCTAGCCAAACAGGTTGGCATTTTTAGGAATATATTGTTTCCTAGCCAAACAGGTTGGCATTTTTAGGAATATATTGTTTCCTAGCCAAACGGGTTGGCATTTTTAGGAATATTTTGTTTCCTAACCAACCGAGGTTGGCATTTTTAGGAATATTTTTGCTGAGTAGTCTGATCTTTGTCGAGTTTTGCCGAGTAGTGTGTAGCACTAGTATTCCTCAAAAAATTCTCAATAAAAGGAAAAACTTTGGTAGAATATCTTCATTTTATTTGTACTGATGGAACTGCATTACATGGGAATATACATCACTGATAATACTTACGCAGGTGCTCTGCGTTCCATGCATTCTTAAACTCCTCCCCCTCTAGAGTTGTTATTCGGTAAGTTCCTGGTCGAACAACTTTTGTAACTCGGTATGGTCCATGCCAATTTGCCTCCAGTTTATTTTGCTTTTGAATTACTTTCTTCAGCACATAGTCTCCTTCTTTCAGGTCGCATTTCTTCACCCTCTTGTTGTAAAATAAAGTTGTTCGCTGCTGGAATGCAGCATTTCTGATGGTTGCTTCTTCTCTAACTTCCTCGAGCATGTATAAATCTAGTCTTCTCATTAAGTCGCTGACAGGGGAATTGAAATTCAATACCCTGTGTGTTGGGAGGCCCAAATCGGCAGGTTTAATAGCTTCACTTCCAAATGCCACCATATATGGTGATTCTCCTGTTGCTACTCGGGGAGTAGTTCGGTAAGTCCAAAGTACTGATTGTAGCTCGTTGATCCAGTTTTCTTTCACATCATCCAGTCTTTTCTTCAAACCATTTAGCAGTTTTCTGTTTGTTACTTCAGTTTGTCCATTGCTTTGAGGACGGTCTGGTGCTGAGTGGACCTTCAAAATGTTTGACTGATGGCAATAGGCAGCGAACTCCTCGTTATCAAATTGTGTTCCATGGTCTGTGATGAAAGCATGAGGAAGATCATATCGACAAATGATGTTCTTCCAAATAAATTGGTACACCTTCTCATATGTTATATCAATGAGTGGCTCAGCTTCTACCCACTTAGTAAAATAATCTACTGCGATGATGAGGTATTTGAATCTTCCTCGAGTCGTTGACAGTGGCCCAACCAAATCAATTCCCCATAAGGAAAATGGCCAAGGGGAAGTTATGGGTGTCAACAATGCTTGTGGAGTTCTTCGGATGGAGGAAAAGCGCTGGCACTTGTCACATTTGTTGGCATAGGCTATACAATCAGCCATCATCGTCGGCCAGTAGTATCCCTGCATCATCACCCTTTATAAACGCGTCCAACCTGCTGTATGTGCTCCACAGGACCCTTCATGGATCTCTTCAATTAATTCGTTCACCTCGGAGGGATGTACACATCTCTGCAAACCTGCCATAATTCCTCGTCTATATAAAATACCATTAGTTAATACATACCGAGCAGCTTTAAACTTAAATTTCTTGGCTGCGAGCTTATCAATTAGTAATTCTCCCTCTTCAATATATGCCCTAATGGGATCCATCCAAGATGGTCCTAAATCAAGGGTAATAAAGTTCATCGTCAGATCTTCATCAATACTCCGACCAGATAGCACTTCAATTGGGATTGTTTGTCGTAGCTCGGTGCGAGTAGCTGATGCTAATCGAGCTAGGGCGTCTGCTCTCGCATTCTCCATTCTTGGTATTCTGACCAGCTGAATAGCGGCAAATTTTGACACCAGCTCCTTTGCCTTTGCATGATATCTGATCATTAATTCTCCTCTAACTGCATATACTCCCAATATTTGATTTACGATCAATTGAGAATCACTGAAGATAATAACCTGCTGCGCCTCCATAATTTTTGCCAAACTAAGTCCTGCAATCATGGCCTCATACTCAGCCTCGTTGTTGGAAGCTTTGAATTGGAAACGCAAGGTGTATTCTATGTCGACCTCATCTGGAGTGCTCAAAACTATCCCCACGCCACATCCTGCAGTGCAAGATGATCCATCTACATATAGCCTCCATATAGGTAACTCGTCTTCAAATTTTTTCTCAGTCAGAGTTCCTCGGTGAAATGTTTGCTGCTTTCTTTCATCCTCCCCGAATTTTTCTTGCTCTTCGTCGATCATCTTTTCTTGCCCTTTTACCAATCGGAATTGGTTTGAGCTAGTGTTTGTTGATCCTGTAACATCCACAGGTTGATCAGCGAGAAACTTTTGTTCCTCATCCGGAGTGCTCACAACTATCCCTACGCCACATCCTGTAACATCCAGACGCCCTTTTACCAATCGAAATTGGTCTGAGCTTGTGTTTGTTGATCCTGTAATATCCACAGGTTGATCAGCGAGCAATGTTTTTCTCCTCGGGGGTATCAGGATAGGTGAACTCTGCTATAAAATCTGCCACAGCTTGCCCTTTAGCGATGATCTGGGTTCATAGACTATATCATATTCACCGAGCTCTATTGCCCAATACATCAATCTCCCTGATTTTTCTGGCTTGTGAAGGGCTTGCCTCAATGGCATATCGGTATATACTACTATGGTATGAGCCTGGAAGTATGGCCTCATTCTCCAACTTGCCTCAATAAGCGCCAGTGCTAACTTTTCCAGCCTTGGATATCTGATCTCTGCTCCTCGGAAGGCCTTACTTGTGTAGTAAATTGGTTTTTGCACTCTATTCTCCACTCTGATCAACATCGAGCTAACTGTATTCTTGGACACTGCAAGATACAAGTACAATTTTTCTCCCATCACTGGCCTGGACAATAGTGGAGGTGCTCCCAAGTATTTCTTCAAGTCTTGAAAAGCCTTCTCGCATTCATCATTCCACTCAAAAGTCTTTCTAAGTGTCTTGAAGAATGGCAGACTTCTATCAGTTTCTCGTGACACAAATCTATTGAGTGCTGCTACTCGTCCTGTGAGACTTTGTACTTCCTTCTTTGTCGTTGCAGATCGCAACCCTAATAGAGCTTTGATCTTTTCAGGATTTGCCTCAATGCCTCGCTGATTGACAATGTATCCGAGAAACATGCCTTCTCGTACTCCAAATATGCACTTCGTCGGGTTCAGCTTCATTTGATATTTATCCAGTTGATCAAAAGTCTGACTCAAGTCAACTGGATGATCGGCAACTTTCTTGATTTTTGTCAGCATATCGTCAACATAGACTTCCATATTACAACTGATTTGTTCAGCAAAGACTTTATTCATCAGCAGCTGATATGTCGCACCTGCATTTTTCAAACCAAAAGGCATAACATTATAACAATAAGTTCCCCGAGGGGTAATGAAAGAAGTACTCTCCCTATCTTCAGGTTTCATTTTGATTTGATTGTAGCCAGAATAAGCATCCATGAAGCTCAGTAACTCATGTCCTGAGGTAGGATCCACCAGTTGATCAATTTGGGGCAGTGGAAAGTGATCCTTTGGGCATGCTTTGTTGAGGTCGGTGAAGTCTACATATATCCTCCACTTGTTGTTTTTCTTCTTTACCATCACCACATTGGCTAACCAGTCTGGATATTTAACATCTTCAATAAAACAAGCATTTTGGAGCTTCTCGACTTCCTCCAGTATAGCTTGATTCTTCTCGAGACTGAATACTCTTCTTCTCTGCTTCACATGCTTGATCTCTTTATTCACATTGAGCTCGTGACATAAGAAGTTTGGGTCTATCCCAGGCATATCTTCATGACTCCATGCAAAAGTTTTTCTTCTGCTTCTAAGGAAAGTTATCAATTCCTGTTTTAATGAGGCTTCCAACGACGAACCTACTTGATTAGTTCCCTCAAGGTGTTCATCATCCAGAATGATGTTTTCAGTAGCTTCCACCACTTGACCCTTCACGAGTTGCGACTCATCTCGAGGATCCAATGTTTCAATCTCTGCACCTTCATCAACTTGATAGGTAGTAGTCTTTTTCTTTGATTCCTCCAATTCTTCTTGCTCGGAGGATGAATAATAGCATTCCCGAGCTACTTTCTGATCACCTTTCACAACTCCTACTCCAAAGTTTGTTGGAAATTTTAGGCACTGATGCACTGTAGATGGTACAGCCTCGAACTTCTTCAATCCTACTCTTCCCATGATGATATTTTACGATGATTGGACATTCTTATCCATCATGAAGAAACGCATTCTTTCTATCCGACAAGCAGGCCACGTACCAATGAATATATCCAACTTGATCGTCCTAAGTGGAAATACTTTCTCGCCATCAAAACTGATGAGGTGTCTGTGGTAAGGCTCCAGTTGAGATAGCTTTAGATTTAAACTATTGAAGCACGAGTAGAACATGATGTCTGGTGAGCTACCATTGTCGACCAGTAATCTTGAAATCATAACCTCCTTCATCCTCATTTTGATCACTAGTGGATCATCGTGAGGATATAGAACACCTGCGAGGTCATTTTTTGAGAACCCAATGACCAACTTCTCTTTGTTCACCTTTCTCGGGCGATCCTCCTCAGCTAGATTTATTCGCTGAATGTACGAGCAAGCTTGAGCCTCACCAAGGTAAGCTTTTCTCTCTGCAGTAAGGTCTCCTCCTCCTTCATCTCCACATGTTATAACATTACAGCCAAACGACCCAAAGCGTATTGAAAATACCTCTCGTTCTGGATGCCTTGGTCTCTTAGGAAGATTGGGGTCATCTTCTGGATCAACTTCATGGTTTCTTTTCTTGTTCTCCTCTGCTCGACGAGGAGATTTAGACCTCTCTTTTGCTCGGTCGTTGTTTCTTCTTTCGTTTCCATGATCAACATACTTTGACAGCTTTCCTCGTCGGATGAGTGTTTCGATCTCATTCTGAAGAGCTATGCAATTTTTGGTCATATGGCCATGATCTTTGTGAAACTCGCAATATTTTTCCCTATTCCTCGTGTCAGGGTCTGCCTTCATTTTCTTTGGCCAGTTTAACTCCTCGTTGTTCTTAATTTTTTCCAGGATGTGGTTGATATCTACCTTCAAAGGAGTGTAATTATAAAATTTCTTCAATACCTCCCACGACGACCTATTTTTGGATTGTTTGTCACCACCATTGTTCTTATGTTCTTTCTTCTTGGTTTTGTCAACTTCCACCTTGGTTTCTTTATCCATATTCTTCTTCGCGGCCATAGCCTCCTCGACATTCATGATTTTGGCCGCTTTTGCCATCAATTCTGACATAGTTGTGGGTGGATCTTTGGCCAAAGTGTAATACAACTTGTTAGGCAACAACCCACTCATCAAGGCAGTGATCACTGTCTTTTCCTCATAATCAATGACTTCAAGTTTCTCTTTATTAAAACGAGTTCTATAATCTCTGGTACTTTCACGAGCTTTTTGTCTAATACTTAACAGATGTGCTACTCGTTTAACTGGATTTGCCCCAAAGCAGAAATTTCCAATGAATAACTCGACCATTTGAAAGAAAGTTGAGATCTTACCCTGAGGAAGATTATTATACCATATTTGAGCAGATCCGGTAAGAGTTCCCGAGAATGCCCTGCATCTCATCTCGTCTGGAACAGCATAGATGTCGGCAGCAGCTTGATATTGTTCTATATGAAGAAAAGGGTCAATCTTTCCATCATATTTGGGGGTCAAAACAGGTGCTTTGAACTTTGATGGTGTTGGAAAATATACAATGGCCTGGACAAAAGGTGTTCCTCGAATAAAGGTTCGTTGTAGAGGGTTCTTGGTTTTAACCATTTCCCCTAATCTATCCTCCAACCTTTGAATAGAACCTTTCCATGCATCATTTCCTTCTTCGGGCTTATTGGTTCGAGTAGCTGATCGCGTTGAAGTGGCTTCCTGGGATCTATCCTGACGAGCAGCTGGTCGTGACTGGGCAAATCCTTCCCTTAAGGCTGTTGATCGTCGAAAGCTCCTCGACGCTGCATTAAGAGGACTTTTGTTCCTCCTAGGGCCTAGTCGGTCGAAAGGAGAAACCCTACTTAATCTTTCCAATGCGCTGGTCCTTTCTGGGGAGAGAGTGACACGTTGTTCAGTATCTGTGGCTCGCACCAACGAAGTTCGCCCAGGTTGATAAGAAAAATCATCAGATTCCTCATTGCGATATGAATTGGTACGCCTAGTACGTGAGGATGGTGCACGGGTGTTTCTTTGAATACTTCGTGGTCCTGAATGGGCTGACGCACCGCCATGGAGAGTTTGGATGAGTTGTCACATTGTTTCTTGCATGACGGTCTGGCCCTGAGCCAGATTTGTCATTATTCTAGCCAGATCTAGAATATTTGGCAGAGCAGATGGGTTTGGAGGGGTTCCAACGTTGCGATTGCTGGATTCAGGAATATCATCCATTTGTGATGGATTATTTTTGGTGAGAAAATGATATTACCAGTCGTTTCCCACAGACGGCGCCAATCAGTTGATGTAAAAAATTAGATCACTCTAATTATTCAATCACAGATAAATAAATGATACAAAGAATTTTAAAGTGGTTCAACCTTATAAGAATGGCCTACGTCCACTGTTGTTTTATTCCTGAGTGTTTGGGAATTCTCGATTACAAGTTCTGTCAAGAAATTCCGATCTCGATTCCGGGTCCTCTACAATGAGGATTTTACAATGTATTTATAGCCCTGGGGCTGTAATGTGAAAGGGTAATACATTAAATGGGATACATACGAAAGGGTAATATATTTAATGCCCCTTAAGCGTGTGCTTCTGAATGATAAGCATCTAATGAATCAGTTGAACTGTTGGTTATCCCACTATTAATGCTTTGTTCGAGGTGCAGCTCGGACTTCCTGAGTTGCTCGGACCACCAAAGCTTCTTGGTACTTAAGAGTTCCTCGGTGAGGTCTTGTTCCTCGGAGCGTATGAGTTCCTCGGGGAAGTAGTGTTCCTCGGGGAAATAGTCTTCCTCGTTGTTATCTTATTCCTCAGAGCGTGTGAGTTCCTCGGAAGTGTTTATTGTTGCCATGTAGATTGCCACGTGTCTTCATTCAATTGGGACATGTCAGCAAACTAAATTTGGTATCAACAATGAGTTCAAAAGGATCTCATCTTGTTCCACTTCTAAGGAAGCTTGGGATACACTGATCACTGCACATGAGGGTGACACTAGAGTTAAGGCTACTAAAACTCAAATGCTTGTTCAGCAATATAACTCACTAATTATGTGTGATTCTGAAACTTTCGATGATTTCTACATGAGATTAACTGACATTGTGACCAAACTGCATGCTAATGGGATAACTTATGACAGACATGAAATTGTATCTAAAATTCTAAGGTCATTACCACAGAAATTTGATAATAAAAGATATGCTATTGAGGAAATGTGTGATCAAAATCTCACTCCTGAATTACTCAGTAGTAAACTTTGAACTATGGAAATGGAATTAGAATTTAAGAAACAAATGACCCAATCCCATAGGAAACAGACTAGTTCCAACTTGAGTTTTTCTTCTAAGTTGATGAAACATAAATTTACTTTTCCCACTGATGGTTCTGATGAGGAATGTGATATAGATAGTTTTGATAATCAAATTGCCTTAATGTTAAAACAATTTAAGAAAATTATCAAATTTAGAAATAAATTGGCAAACAGACAAGGCAAGCCAGATTATCCAGGTCAGCCTAACTACAAACCTCATGAGAAAGGTCAAAACAAACATCACAAGGACATGAGACCCAAAAAAGACTTCAAGAACATTGAGTACTTTAGATGTGGAAAACTAGGACACATAGCACAAGACTGTAGAGTGAAACTAAACACTGTCAATAAACATACTAGAGCCAACATTTGAAAAACATGGGATGATTTAAGTGATTCTGAGAATGAGGAACCTGAATCTTCTGATTGTCTTTCTTTGCTAAGATAATATACAATGATGATATGCCTATGTATGAGAATGATGATAGTAACTCTACACCTGTTGTTGTGAACCATGTTGCTACTGGTTTAGAGGCTTTACTTTCTGAGAATATTCTTAGTTCAACCACGGGGTGTGTGAGTTAAAGGGAATGCGATAATAACGATGTCCATGGGTACGTGAGTTCAAGAAATGAATCCTTAAGGGTCACTTCACACACTGCACTTAGTGACTCACACATTGAAGACCTCCCAGAAATTCACACGCTTTATGCTAAAACTCTCAAGAAAAGCACTAGACTAGAAAAGATAGTGAAAGATCTCACTAAGAAATTAGAAGACCTAAGTCTTGTGGTTAAACTTAACGCTGAAGAGTATACTACCCAATGTCTAACTCAAGAAAATAAAGTTAAATTTTTTTTATCAAAAGTTGAGGAATTTCATCGAAGAAAATGAAACTCTAGAGAAAAAATACAAAGGGACAATATTAGAACTGGAAAAATCTAAAGAAAAGATAGCAACATTTTTCAAAAATTTTGCAAAATTTGAAAATAATTCAAACTATTTTAATGGATTTATTGTTGATTCCAAAACCAATTCGAATAATCGAACTGGAATAGGATTTTGCCCCAATTTGAAGACTTAAACCAAAACTTTTGAACCAATTAAGTTTGTGTCAGGAGGCAACAGACCTGTAGAAACTTGTCCACACTTCCATTCTCTGAAAAATGAGTTTGAAGAAAACAAATCTAAGTTTGATATTGGGTAAACAAGTAACTCTAAGTGTGAAAGTCCATCTAAGACTAAATATGTTTGCCCCCCTAATAGGAAGAGTGATTCGGTCTTTCAAACTGTACTCCCTAGGATTAAGGTTCAACATCAAAATCACATCAAGCCTATGTTTAGAGACTTTCCTAAGGAGATACCCTCGTCGAGTAATCTATATTGCTCATACTGTGACTTGTATGCTCATTCTTTTGATGGTTGCTACTCTAGACGTTTAGTTAATCATGTCTATAATACCCCCGTGTACAAAAACATTAACTACTCTAGAAGGAGTCATAACAAGTATGTTCTGCCTAGAAAACCAGACAAAAACTCTAACTATAGGAAAAGAAAGACCAAACCTAAAAGAACATTTCCTAGAATAATTCCTAAACACTTTCCTAAACCAAATGCTCACGTGTTTCATAAAATTCAAAATCATGCGCAAAACATTTTTCAACAAAAATTGAATGCTCGCAAATTTTATCAAATGAGAGCAAATAAGCACAAAATGAAAACAAGAGCTATTTGGGTTAGAAAAGATGATCTATTACCCCAGATGAAGTGTAACATTGTGATTACTGCTTTAAAAGTTGAACACACATCTTCTGGTTGGTATTTAGATTCTGGATGTTCAAAACACATGACTGGTGATGATATAAAACTTTTAAACAAAACCAGCATTGCTTGGGGGAAAGTTATTTTTGGTGATGGTGTATCATCTCAAATCATTGGTAAAGGAACACTCCAAGAAGAAGGATTACTTGTGATTGAAGATGTCCTTTTAGTAAAAGGTCTGAAGGCAAACCTACTTAGTATTTCATAATTTTGTGACTCAAATCATACTGTCATCTTTTTAAAGAATAATTGCAAAATTTTAAATAAAAAAGGTAAATGCATTATTACAAGATTCAGGACTCAGGACAATTGTTATACTATTTAAAATAGTGTTGAGGTCTGTAACATTACCAGAATGGATGACAATGATATATGGCATAATCGTATGGGTCACATAAATTACGAAAATCTTAGTAGACTATCTTCTCAAGAAATAGTTAGAGGTATTCCTAAGATCAAATCTATTTCTAATATTGTGTGTGGTTCATGTCAGGAATGTAAAATTGTTAAAGCTCCTCATAAGAAAGTCAAATATATCCTAACCTCTTAACCTTTGGAGCTCATCCATATGGACCTAATGGGTCCTTCTCGAACTGTTAGTCTTTGTGGACACAATTACATTCTAGTTATGGTAGATGACTTCACCAGATTTACTTGGGTAGCTTTCTTAAAACAAAATTCTGACACATAACAAACCTTTTTAAAGATTTTACTTCGTATTGAAAATGAGAAAGACTCTCAGGTAAATAGGATTCATAGTGATAGAGGTGGAGAGTTATTAGATACAGGTGTTGTAGAGTATTGTGACTACAATGGTTACAAACATGAATTTAGTGCTCCTAAGACTCCTCAACATAATGGTATCGCTGAGAGAAAGAATCATACCCTTCAAGAGATGGCACGTGTTATGATTCATGCAAAGACTTTACCTAAGTATTTTTTGGTAGAAGCCATTCGTACTGCGTGTCACATTATTAATAGGGTCTATCTTTGAAAGAATTCGAAACAAACTCCTTACGAACTTTGGTATGGGAAGAAACCCAATCTTAATTATCTTAGAACCTTTGGTTGTACGTGTAATGTCTGCAAGGACAGAGAACACTTATCCAAATTTGAGACTCAAGGAGATAAAGCCATCTTTCTAGGATATTCTCCTAACAGTAGAGCTTATCGTGTTTTTAACCTTCGCACGAAGACCATAATGGAATCCATAAACTTAATTGTAAGTGACACCACTATAGAAAGTAAGACTGGAGAACCAACTATTGTGGTAGAGTCTGAAAATATTTTAGAAAATGACTCACCAGAAATCGATGATTCTTTACCAATTGA